>BSBM01000870.1:0-1200000 GCA_027924585.1 Larix kaempferi
TATGATTGACTATGGTTGACAATAACATCTTAATAATATTTGATATGTGTAGAGGTAAGATGAAATAATGTAAAAATCAAGTTTCAATATTATGTGAAATTGTAGAAAGAAATAGTTACATCAATAATGTAAAAATCAAGTTTCAATATTATGTGAAATTGTAGAAAGAAATAGTTACATCAATAATGTAAAAATCAAGTTTCAATATTATGTGAAATTGTAGAAAGAAATAGTTACAACATGATTGACATTTATATAAGAAATGAAAACATTGATAGTGATAGAAGAACATGAAAACTAATGTCATATACCAATATACCATATATCACAATTAATTAATGTTAAAGTTAACACTAACTTTATTTATTAACATAAATATTTTTATTAATATTTAGCATTAGCAACTATATTAACCATAATTATTATTATTAATATTTAAAAATTAAAATAAATATTATGATTATTATTATATTTACCTGTGAATTTTATTTTTTTAATATTTTAACATAAGCATTAATATTATTATAATTTTGAATTTTATTGATGTTATTAATGAAATTATTTTTATTCATAGTAATATTCTTAATATTGATATTAAAAATTTAATTTTCATAAATTATATATATCTTCAATTTTCACTTTTCTATATATATATTTCAATTTCATGTATAGCTTTAACTTTTTTCAACTTTCTTCTTTATAAAATTTACATATACTTTTCAAATATACTTTTCCAATTATACATAACAATCTTACCAAATATAATATTTTAAGAAAGTGTTTGAATATTATTATTAATTTTTAATTTTATTAATGTTATTAATGAGATTATTTTTTCATAGTAATATTTCTAATATTACTATTATTAAAATATATATATTCAATTTCCAATTTTTACATATAATTTATTTTTTTCTTATTTTTAAATTAAGATATATTTTTGAACTTTCTTGTAAAATTAGACATAAAAAATATTAAAATTTTTAACTAAATTAAATATAACTTAAAAAATATATTTTATTAACATTATTTAGTTTAAAAATTTAATATTTTAAAACTTTGTCTAAAACAAAATATATATTTTGATTTTTATATTAAGTTAAATCATGATACTTTATAAACATTTTAAATATAATTTTTTTTAATGTAATATTATATTCTTAAATATTTTAAATCATTGAAAAAAAAGTACAAATCGACCCATGGTAGGCACGGATAACAGATCTTAGATTATAATGGTAAGGAATAACCAATTTCATATTATAACTCTTAAACAGATTAATGTAAGAGAGACTATTATTTCGTGTAATTAAACATGTTTTACAGTTTGAATTAGACAGATTAATGTAAGAGAGACTATTATTTCGTGTAATTAAACATGTTTTACAGTTTGAATTAGAGATTCATATGGCATGTGATCAATTGAGATGTTTTGATTTGTGTATTGGATTGAGATATTTTATTTGTGTTTATACTGTTTATGTCAATACTATTTATTTATTTTAAATTAATAAGATAATATATGTTTTGATTTTCTAAAAGTGATAGATTTAATTATCAAAAAATTATGTTACAACTAAATTTAGTTTTTAAGAATGTTTCATTTATTATAATAAAAATTAGATTTGTATTTTTTAAATTTAAGTTTAATAAAAAAATGTTTGAATTTGCAAAACAGTGTATATGTTAAATATGAAAGTTACAATCACTCCTCTTTTTAAGTTACATAACAGAACTTTCAATTTTCTTGTGTGCTCATATTATACTACAGGTGGTTGGTAAAAATATCTCATTAATTGATTGAGATGTAATAATTTTCTTTTAAGTATAATAAAACAAAAGAATTGCAACAGCTCGCTCTCTTTTGAAGTTATATAACAAAACTTTCAATTTTCTTGTGTGCTCATATTTAAACAACCAACAGGTGTTTTGGTAAAAATATCTCATTAACCCCACAGGCTTTTTTGGATGAAAAATTAATAGCAAATAGTTCCTTGCCATTTCAACATTTTTTATTTTATTTCAATATGTCATGACCCTATATTTCATTTCAAATCCTACCTCTTAACTATCTCGACCAGTAATTTCTATTGTATGTTCCATCTCTTTGTGGATAGGGTTTTAGGTTTAGGAGTAATCAATGAGAATATATCCACATAGTCTTTTTAGAAGATTTCCATTAAAATATCAACAAAATCCAATAAAATAATTATTTTACATAATCTAACAACTCCCCACATGTACCACTAAAGTTATCTGGGAAATACCTTTACTGAATCTAGATTCTAGAAGTGTTTGTGTTAATAGCATTCTACAATTTAAAAAATAAAAAAGATCTATAAACAAAGTATTGCATGAATGAAGAAGATATAAAGATACCTATTCCGTTAGATCAACTGCTGTACCAATTACATTTCCAAAATGATATTAATTGCTATATCAATTGCACTATCAATTAAATTGCTGTATCAAAATTAAATTGCATATAAAAAACGCTACACAGCCCACAACCCACAATTGCTGTACCAATTACATTTCCAAAATGATATTAATTGCTATATCAATTGCACTATCAATTAAATTGTTGTATCAAAATTAAATTGCATATAAAAAATGCTGCACAACCCACAACCCACAGTAAGTATTGAATCTAAATTCTAGAAGCGTTTGTGTTAAAAGCATTCTACAGTTTAAAAAATCAAAGAGATCTGAAATTTTTTCCTTCCAAGGGTTACAACCCACATGCCACCGATAGAAAACCTGAGAACCTTTACAGTTTAAAAAATCAAAGAGATCTATAAACATAGGTATTGCATCAGTGAAGGAGATATAAAGATACCTATTCCATTACATCAATTGTTGTACCAATTACATTTCCAAAATGATATTAATTGCTATATCAATTGCAGTATCAATTAAATTGCTGTATCAAAATTAAATTACATATAAAAAACGTTGCACAACCCACAACCCACAGCAAGTATTAATTGCATTCTATAAACCTGCAATAGAAAATCATCCAGAGACACAAATTACACTAAAGCAAAACCCTAAAAAAAACTAATGTACTAACCAAAAAACAAACGTAATAAGGAAGTCCGTCTGCCTTTGCAGGCTCTGGCGAGTTGTTAAAATTCGTTTTGTCTGCATTGGCGTTCTCTTTCATTCCAATCTCTGATCAGGTCGGTCCAGTACTGTCTGTCTATTGGAAAGCTTGCCTCTGGATTGGAGTGAGTTGAAGGAGAATAATCCTTTGTCTCTGGAAAATTCTTTGGATTTGTTGTTGATGATCATCTAGAAGGTTTATATTTCCTGTAGCTATAAACAACAAGACATATTTGTAATTATACACATGATCAAAAGGCTTAATCCGAACACTTTTGAATGGAAAGAAAACTATATGTGCAACCAATACACAAAAATTATCAATGGAAAATGATATCAATTAATTGAAGCTACCGGTGGTCGACATCAATTCGCTTACTATGTGTAGATAGAAATGAAGGCATGCATTAATCTTACTGTGATAGAGGTATGATCAAGAAAGGATGAATAGACAAATTGAACATGAAATAATTATTATTACAAGCCTATATGTATGGACTTCCTGGAGAATACCTGAATCAGATTCCTTTAGTCGTGACTATAAATTTTCCCCTTAAATGAACCGGATCTAACGCGGTAGGCTAGTCCAGAACTCTGTCTCCATTGGAAAAGTCTGGATTCACGATCCATTTTAATTCGACAGAGATAAAAAAATATAAGGCGATCCATTTAATTGACAGAGATTAAAAAATACGGGGAGATCCAACTTAAATTCGACAGAGATCTAAAAGAAAAGAACGATCTAGTTTTAAATTTAGCAGAGATCTAAAAGAATATAGGGCAATCCATTTGATTTGACAGAGATCAAAAAAATAAATACAAGGCGATCCATTTTAAATTCGACAGAGATATGAAAGAAAAGAACGATCTAGTTTAAAATTTAGCAGAGATCTAAAAGAATATCGGGCGATCCATTTGAGACAGTGTGTATATTACCATAGAGGTTACGCAAAGGAGAAGGGAAGACGGCCATGAGCTAGTGCAACCGTGGAGCTTGGTATCTGTAAAAAAGACACGTAGAACAGATCAATGTTGCCTCGATCCACAATCGAATCCCCAAAGACAAAAATCGATGGAACTTTTCTTGTAACTTACTTTGCTGGTCCATTGGGGTCAGCCATCCACACTTAGAAGATATAATCTTTGCGTGCAGATAAAGAGACTCTATCACTACGATCTTATTAATTTGTAACTGGCAACCGATTGAATTGAATCCCTTACAGATTCCCTAGGGTACTAATTGTAGGATAACTGATTGAAACGATTGAAATTAACCTGTGATCGCTTCCCCCACCGCCATGACAGGGTTAAAATTTTAATGCAATGGCCACAGCACAGGTAGAGATAGGCTACGATTCCTTCATGGTTACTCTGGCGTTTCAATCGTTTTGTATGGCCACAAAACGTGGCCATTACAATGGTCGTTACAAGCAGCGGTTACCCAGCATCATACCACAAATAAAAACCCACCCAGCCAAGAAACACTTGGCATTTGAAATTATTTTAATAAATTATTTGATAGAACCATGCGTCGTTTCGATTTAAAGCTGCACGTGAGTTAACACAGCAAATCTGAATGCTTAATTAATGCACCAGACGAAGCATATTCCGGGAACATTAAAATCTGGCCGTCGATTATTAAAAAACTAATAAATCACCCACCCAGCCCCCACCCCAAAAGTTAAAAGAAAATGCCTATCGGCGTAAATATTTGAATTTAACTATAGTTAATTCAAACTCATCCAACGGTATAGATTAAGAATATTGTTATGTTCAAACGTTCAAATTCAAATTATCGATAAAAGTACTGTCAGCGTTAGAGTGTGCTCCAGCACCACCACTCTCACAAAGCAATGTGCCGATGAAAACTTCAACCTAACTTTTTTTTTTATCCATTTTATCATTAATTCTTGTGACTTATCCCTATCTCTATCCCAAAAATTTAATTAACAATATTACATTTCATTTTTTTATTTATAGATATATTTTCCCCAAATATTTAATTAACAATATTATCTTCCATTTCAATAGTCTTGGCAAACTACCCATAAATTGTAATAAGCTTGGAGAAAAATGACAAAAGCAAACATAACAATTGCTTAGAGATTACACACATCTTCGATTTATTTTGTATCCATGTGACCCTCATAGCCATTGCGTTGTGACCTCTAACACATCACAAGAAATCCCAATGCAAATTCAGGTGCCATGTCACCGATACCTTGAAACAACTATATGCCGTAGCTCAACATCCTTAAATAAATTTGAATAGCTTGACTCATTGCTACATAAAAAGAAACCATGAGTGTATAATAGTGATAAAGAATTTCAATTAAATCATCATAATTTCAATGAGATCTTAATGCCACAAAAATAACACTAGATGTGTTCAATGATGTAGAAGACTTCAATGAGAAAGTTGAAGATGAGTTCTATGTGACACTAGCATGGTGACAACTTTGAATTAAATTGTAAATAAACCACAAAATCTTGTAACTCTCTTAAATTTGAGTCCTAAGATTGGATAATGATAATAATTTATCTGAAAATTACTAAATAATGTTCCATGTTTGATATGGTCAAGCTCGTTACCTTGACCTTGGTCATGGAGCTTTATTTCCTAAGCATAAGTAATGATTCAATGGGATTTATTCGGTGTCCTAGACCTTGAGACTTGACACCTAGAACTTGAGACTTGAGAACCAACAATGTTTGCATCTCAAGCTTGAGAAACAAACTCCACCACACACAACCCAAACATCAAACTAATGCACAACTTTAATATATCTTTGCGGATTCAAAAAGGCTCAACTTTATAATCAAATTTGCAGTAGTAGTAGGAAAAACCTACCATTGCCAAGGCATTTTCTTGAATCCTAGATGCCACACTCGCCTCTTCACATTCAAAGAAGACTTCGTGCCCTCAAATATGTTACTCTACTCCTTCTAGACGCCATGCTAGATGCCATGTTGGCCTCTTCACATTCAAAGAAGACTGGCCCAGCTCAAATATGTGTGGTAGTGTGAGCACATCAAATCAAAGAGAGAGTTAATGGAAAATAAAATACATATAATATCATAATATTACTAAGGGAAAAAAAAAGCATCCATAGCCAGCAACCCCTCCAAAATAAAAAAGCCATAGCCAACATCCAAAAAAAGGAAACTGCATAAAAAGTAAATAAATAAATAGAGACTATAACATGTTAATAGAGTAAGTATATTAATCAACCAATGCCCTAAATTGTTGAACTCCAAATATCTAGTTTTTAATTAATATTTTTGTTATTAACAAAGTTTTTAATTAATATTTTTGTTATTACCTCACATGTGGCATTTAAAACTCTAGATGAGAACTTAACATTTAATATTTAAATTAAGGATATCGTTATTTTTAGTTAGCTAAATTTAAATTTATCTTTCAATCTTTTTAAAAGAATGTTGTTATTCTATAAACAATTTAGATTCAAATTCTAATTTTCAAATAAAATATGAAAAAAATATAACTCTACTTCAAATTTAGGTTAAGAATATTGTTCCAAGAATCTAAATTCAAACTCATTTTTAAAGGAAAATTCTACTTTTTTAATTACAACAAAGCTTAATAGCCATTAGGGTGAAAACCTCTATCCTTTTCCTTTTTGTAAACATGCCAAAGAGGCACACCACATGGATGCATACTTTCATTTAAATTTAAACTTTTTTATAGCACTTCCACATACTTTTATGATTAATGATTTAAATAAAGCTATAAAAAAATTAAACATCACATATGTTGGGTGATGTAATTGATTCATAATTGACTTATCTTATAATAGAATGTTTTTTTTTTTAAATTTAATGTTGAAAAACAAAATTTTATATGTATATGTATTTTTTTTAGATGATAAAACTTATTATAATTTATTTGTATAATTGGAAATGAGGATAATCATTATTGACTCATAAAGTAAATGTAACTTAATTCATTTATGTTATTTAAATGTAAAAAAATCAATAAATATAATTTATTAAAATAAATTATATTTAATGACGTGATCTATATTTATATCATTTTAATTTATTAAATAATGAACCTTTTTAAATTCAATTTGATTTTTAAGAATTAATAAATTATACATTTTAATTTATTGCACCAAAAGTAATTAAAATTTAGAAGTAAATAATATTCACTTAAATCATACACAATTATTATTATTTTAAATTATAAAATAATAATTAATTTTTTTATTTTAAAATATAAAAAGAAATTTATTTATGTTATTTAAATGTAAAAAATAAATATAATTTATTAAAATAAACTATATTTTATACCATTTTAATCTATCAAATAATGAAAATTTAAAATCAATTTAATTTTTAGGAATTAATAACTTAGAATTTTTAATTTATTGCACCAAGAGTAGCGAGGGTACTTATAACGGGTACTAAAAATAAAAAGTATTTACAAAAAATTATGTTGGCTCATAAAATAAAAAATGAAAACCAAATAAAAAAAATAAAAAAATCCATATCCACTCATAAAATAAAAATTTAAAATCAAATAAAAAGTCATTATAAAATAACACCTCAAGAAATTGGATGCCTCTAGGTGTTTGATAGATATGCATTTAGGATGGATCTATGCTGGTTATAAATATATGAAGAAGATGATAAAGATGATATGTTATTAATATTTCCGTCTATTTGATTTTAAAAAGTAAATGAGTCTATACTCAAAAAGAAAAAGATTTAAGAGAAGCATCCCTAAATCACCATAGTTATGATGAGATAAAATATTAGGAAAGTGAGTATCCTGAAAAATGTTTTGAAATTATGCATTAATGTGGGTATATATTACAATGATATATAAACACAATGAGATTATATATATATATGGATATTTAATAGTCTAATTTTCTTTCTTGTGAGAGGGTTGAATTTCACATTTGTAGATTAGCAATTCATAAGAATGAGTTATCTATAAATAACTTTATTCTCCTAAACTTTTTGGAATATCAATGAATTATTAAGACCCAATAATAAATAAATATTCATTATTTATTTTTTTATGTTTTTATTTTCCAAGGTTTTGTGAGAATTTTTTTAGGGATGATTCTTGTCACATTCATGAAATGAGGGAGCAAGTGTAATATCTATAGTGTAGAATATAATTATAGTTAATAGAAAATAAATATTAAAGCTTGTCATAGGTGTTGTATATAAGCTTGGACTAGATGGAATATTGAGAAGATGTGTCTGACCAACATACACTAAGAATTCAATAATGGAATCATCACATTATGGATTCATGTGAATACATTGCTCTATAACAAGCACACCATAGATGATTTTTTGTTTAGGACTATGGTGGTTGGATATGCTTGAGAATTGTTCCAAGTTGGTGAGGAAATGTGGGTAATGTTATACTATAACTCACAAGCTACATGTGGGTGGTTTTCACACATTGAATCCCATAATGTCTAGCTATCCTTTCTAGCATTGGGGATAGGGACTACATTTGTCCTTTTGTGCTAGTAAATAGAAATAAAGGCAAAGGAAAGTATATAATTATAATTTCCAACTTATTTATGAAGTGGAAAAATATGAGAACTATCTTTCATTAGTTTCAAAGTCACATGAGGATAATAAGAAGGGGGCTCCCAAGAGGAAAACTTGAATTGATTCAAATTATAAACTTGATGTCTGATTTTTAATATGCCAATATGTTAGTGTGCAAATATGACCTTTTACGCCTAATTTGAATGTTCAAAGGATAGATATTATGGATGGATAAAGAGGGAAAATAAGGAATAAAAGGGGGATAGGGATATTAAGATAAAATTTGATCTAGTTTTCCTTCCAAGCACTCATGCTGTATTTCCTCCTTTCATCTAAAGTGAAGTGGTTTTTTATGCAATTCAATAAATTATCTTTATGGTTATTTAAATTATGAAAACAATATTTAAGGATAAAAGTTGGATGTGATCAGAAGGATATAAGTTTGGAAGTGATTTGGTCTCAAGGGATCATAGTATCAAGGTATTGGTGAAGGTATCAAGGTATTAGTGAAGTTATCAATGAAGGACTCATTGAAGGTATCAATGAAGGTCTCAGTGAAGCCTGGTATCAAGGTATCATGTGGCTAAGAGAAAATATATTTCTAGTTTTGGCATGGTAAGGAGGTGAGAAAGGATGTGGGGTGAGGAAATATGTTTCAAATTATATTTTTTCACATTATGTTTTTGTACATTTCAATAGTTCAAATTTGTATGGTGACAGAGGTTACATAGCAAGTAGAGTTCTCATAGTCCATATCCCATCTTTTCAGGGGAACCATCCATGTTATTATTTCCAACATATAATATTGTCAAGCAGGCATCTTCGATGAAGGAATTTTATTACTTTAGTTATTGCACTAAGAGGAGCAAGGTGCTCTACAGCCTAGTATGGGGGAAATGTTGTAATGTAACGTAACGTTACCAAAAATAAAATAAAAATATTAAAAAAAATACATGTCGTCTCTTAAAGTAAAAATTACATGTCTTCTTATAAAATAAAAAATTATGAAAAGTAAAATTAAAACTTAAACCTGAACCTATCAAACAAGAGAGGATCAAATTTATTGATTTTAAGATTACAAAAAATTACACCTCAAGAAATTGGATCCCTCTCAGCGCTTGATATATCCAAGTTTAAATGGATCTATGCTGGTTACAAATCAATGAAGGAATCTGATTAGGCAGGTAATGACAGAATCCATGTACTATTTATTAAATGACATAAACATGGGATCAATTTGTGGAATTAACTCCAATTTTCAAGATTTCATTTTTTATCCATATTAAAAACTGGTGACAACTTACCCCTGCAAGCTGTATAGGTCCTTAATAAAATTTCAAAATCCTTCCTACTAGTGCATAATGTAGAAAGGGATTGATGCTAGTTTCCACAATGCACAATCTTTCCATTGATTCTTTGTTCTGAGCTCGACAATCCACAATATAAATATATTCCCATCTTTAGCATGCAAGTCTCTTTTATTCCTAGAATTTTAGATAGTCTATCTTGGCAGCAAATGGAAGCCAAGTTGGATTCCAACATATGACATCAATACTTCTATGTTGTGCATTACCTTGTGACACTTCCCATCCTTCATGGAATTACACATGGATATATGCTCCTTTGTTTGGAGGTTGTAGCTTAAAATTGCATGTAGTGAATTCATCGAAAAATTGTTTGGTGAGGATCTCTTGTTTTGGCTCGCTTGTTCTCTCTTTCTTGTTTATGATGGTCCATCAAGTGGGTCATTGTGTAGTACCGTCAATTTGACCCTTATAATGTATTAAAATAGATTATGTAAAATGATGTAAATGTGTTAGATGGATTCCTAGTGCGGATATCAAGGCCAAGGCCTGATTAGTGAATGGATAGGCATGTATGGTATCAATATATCTATATGGATCGCGATGGTTGGCTTGCTGTGATGACATAAAATCTAGGTAAATATTAGGTTGGAAAATAATATTTATGGTCTAAGGTGGTTGTGTAAAGCGCACCAAAGGGGATACGATTAAATCCTCTATTTCCAAGTGCCCACCTTAGAGGGCCCATGGGAGATTAAATCCTCTATTGCCAAGTGTCAACCTTAGAATTCACCCAATTGCTGACATTTCCCTTAAATGAGCCAATTACTTCATTTTGACTATTAAATCCAATCATTGAATGCATGTGTGATGTTGGTGACGAACGTTTTTCTCATGTAGTCATGGAAGCATGGATGAAATATACTTCTATGACTCTAGTAAGAGTCCTCTCTGCCATGTTTAGAAGTTATGTCAGTTGTCTTTTCCACCATTCTCTCATATCCTTTGGAGTCTATTATCCATTTTTCATTATGAACATTTTAGCACAACAACTTTTACAATACAAAAAATTGTTGCTCTTGATTTTCATCCCATTTCCATTATGAATTAATGCTACATGAGGTTATCCAACAACATACAACTGATTGGACTCTTACTATGCACACTAGTAAGAATTGCAAGGGTTGGATTTCCTAAAGAAATTATGGATAATTGAAGGGGAATGCCTTCCTTGTGTTGTGTAAGGAAATTGGAAAGAGTGCCATGGCTGTGTGACGACTAAGTGAAATTCATGTTGAGCTTCAAATGAGAATTTGGCTAATCATTGAGAGAAAAATGGGTTGTGGGTTAAGATAGAACATTGTAGGTGTTTCCTTCGCCGCGGTGGCATTATAGCCCAATGTGGGGGTGGAATCTCCACAGAAAGAGTATATGTTGGAAAAAGTGCCTATAGTTTGGTGGAAAATCACTTTTACACAACCATTTGATTGAATCTTCTTTATTTAAATTTAAGTATTATATATTTGCACACACATTTTATTGTTTATGAATTCATAATATGGCCACGTGGAAAAATTTACAAGCTTGGAATTCGTAAAATAAAGTTTGTTCATGATCGCATTCTTGAAGTGCTATTTTTCCCTATAGATGATCAAGTTGCAAAGATCTTCACCAAATCTCTTATGAAAGCGAGGTTTTCTAAACTTCGATCTATTTTAGGAGTTGAGGAACTTGTCATTAAGGGGGTATAAGCTCTAATGCCTCATTCCTTCTCCTAATAGTGTCTTGTAAACCCTTCAATCCTATCCCAAGTTGTTCTTAAGGGGGTTTGTTAGGATATTTAGACACTTAGGAGTTAGTTAAGATCAAATTATTATAATACATCCATTAGGTAAAGTGTGTTTTCTTTAGTATGAATTAGTATGCATTTGTAAATATCTAATCTAATGGTCACAATATGTTATATACATAAAGTAATCCGATGATTCAACTTCTCTTAGATCATAACTACCTTTGATCATGACTTAACACCCGATTGGTCCATGATATCTATTTAAAGAGAATGTAGGGTCACTTTCTAGTTGATATATTATGAGAATATCATTTGTAACTTTCTTTCTTTTGCATAATAAACTACCTCAAGTAGCTATTTGGCTGGGGCCGTGGAGTGTTTCCCTTTCGAGGATTTAAACCATGTGAAAAAATTGGTGTGTTGATCTATTATTTGTTTGTGTTAGCGACTTCTCTAGGTGTTTGTTTGACAACATTGACCATAAAATCATTCTTCCTAGATATTTCTTGTGGACATTCCTTTCTTTGTGAACAGAAAAGTAACCCATTTCTGTGGGAGTTTGGATTGGAGAAATTCATCCTGGCAGGGTTTCACTATATGAATATAGCTTATATATTTTCTATTAGAGGATAAGGTTTTTCAAATTACATTATATATTTCTTAATTATCATTTATTTAAAATAATGCCTTGTATTTGCGATCTTCTAATTTGGTTAACTTTTCAAGATTAGTGCATTTATGCTCATTTTCTCAAGTTGACTAAGCTAATTTGAACAATACAATTTTGCAGTTTCTATTTTTGGTTTCCCAACAAAATGCCAGTTGTTTTTTGACATATTGTTTGGATTTGAAAATTTGATATGTACTTTTTTTTAAAATTATAGTTTTTAGAATATAGTGTTCTACAGGATGAGATTGTAGGAGCTCCACCCTTAGGTGTTGGATACACATTTCAACGTTTCAGAGATGTTTCCTTGTATGCAATTCCTCTGAAGCATGGTTGAAATGTTTCAATAAAGTTTCAACTTTTTGAAATGTTTATTGGCCATTTTGGCTTTGCATCATCCGTTTTAGCTGTTGTTTTGATCACATGAATGAAAAATAAAAAGGAAAGGAAAAGAAAAGAATGCTAAAAGCATAGTCTTACAAATCAAGTCATAAACAGAGGGTATGGTCCTAGCTTAACGATAACTCGTATTTTTGGATTTATTTCCAAATTTGAAATTCATGAATGATATTCTACTATTATTTTTGTCTTATGGTATGTGAGTGTGTGTATTCTTTTAAAAAATTGTCATATCTTAATCAATATCTGGGCAGCCTATGTCCCACCTTAGCAATGTCGAGATGATATAAATATGTTCACAATGCAAGTGAGTTTTATACTAATCCATTCTCATTCTTACAAGGCTACTTTGAGAGAGGAGATACATGAATCTAGTTCGAAAGAGAATGTGTTGGTTGTAATTAGGTTAAGTGGATTTTAAATTTTAAGAATAGAATTGTTTGAAAGCATAACCAATGGACAAATTAATTAGGTATAATTCTGGTCCATGTTTACGAAGTTCTGTTGTGGTAAACTAGAAGCTGTGAATATTGGTATGTATCAACTATGTAGATTTGGTTGGGAATTTTTTTTCGCTATTTGTGATGATAAATATTCAAAGGGGATGGGAAGATATGGATGACACATCAATTATCTATTGTAATAATCAATGTTAATATTTTGTCATTTATTTTCTTTGCAAAGAAGTACATGAGCAACATTCATTAAGGTTGTTCTTGGGGTAGTTGGGGGGTAGTATCAATATAATATATTATGTTATGAGTATTGTTTGTATTTCAATGGGAAATTTCCAATGAGTGACGAACATTCTCACGATCCTTATTTTAGCTGGATATGCTTTTGTTGCATCCCAAAACACCATCGGAATTTTATTTTACCCGTTAGTGACTTTCAATTACCTCTTTGAATATTTGTTGATAGATTTACATAATTGTGAGTTTCCCATCCTAAGTCCTTGCAATTATTAAGATATTACTTGAATGTGAATTTGTTTTGCGTTGGGGTTAGTATCAACATACTATAATATACTAGGAGTATTACTTGGATTTCAGTGGGCAATGGGTGACCAACATTCACAGTATCCTTATTTTAGATAGATATGTTTTTGTTGCAACCTAAAATACTATTGTAATTTTAGTTTACTCTTTAGTGACTTTCAGTTACCATTTTGAATATATGTTTCTTGATTTACATAATTTAATGAATTTCCCATCCCAATTCCTCACAACCATTAATTAGCACTTGGTGTGGTACACCTAGGTGGCCTTTCGCACAGTAAAATCAATAGGGAGGAAAATGGTAAGAATTGCTTAGTTGAATGTGAATATGTTTTGTGTAAGCATATTGTTTCTTTGTGTTAATGTTCTTCTATGTTTGGCTTTGGTTATGACAACTTATACTTTTATCCAGTGATGATGAAAATTTCATATTGACATATGACCTCCTACCCCTCTCCCTCTCCCTCCTCCTCCTCCTCCTCCTCCTTCAACCCCCTTCCTCATCCCCTCCTCCTCCATCCCCTCCTCCACCTCCTCACCTCCATCCTCGCCTCCCTTCTTGTACCCCCCTCTTACCCCTCTCGTCTCCCACATCGCCCCCCCATCCTCTTCCACCTCTACCACTCCCGCTTTTCCTTCCACCCTTGCTTCTCCTCCTCCTCCCCCTATCCCTTCCCCCTTCATTCCCATCCCACCATACTGCTCCTTCACCCTCCTCCCCCTCCTCCTCTCCCCTTAAAACTATTCCACACCTTCCTCCTCCCCATCCCCCATACCCCCACTCCTCCTCATCCTCCTCCCCCTCTACCTCTCCCCATCCCCTACTCTCCAACCTCATTCCCCTCCCACCTCCTTCCCCTCCCCTTACCCAAATCCTCCACCTCATCACCCTCTCTCTCTCCCTTTCCCTACTCCCCCTCCTTATCCTCCCATTACTCCCCTTTCCTCCTCCCATAACCCCTCTCCACCTGCGTCCTCCTCACCTCCCTCCCCATGACCCTTCCCTCTGCATCCTCCTCCTCCCATCCTCCCTCCCAATACCCCCCCTTCCCCCTCTTGTTTCCCCCCATACTTCACCTTATCCCCCTATCCCTACTCCTATGATCCCCTCGCATCGCCGACTCCTCCTCCTCCTCACCCTACAAAGCCCCTCCTTTCCCTCCTTTCACTCCCCCCCCTCCTCCTCCTCCTCCCACTGCCCGTCTCCCTCCTCCTCCTACTCCTCCTCCTCCTTCACCTCTAAATAAACCTAGTCTCTCCTGATCCTCCCTCTCCTCCTCCTCTCATCCCAATCCCTATCCCCCAAAACCTCCCACCTCCTCCTCCTCCCCCTCTCCCCTTCCCCCAATGCTCCCCTCCACTCCCCCCTCCACCTCCTCCATCGCCTTTCCCTGATACTTCTCCCCCCCTCCCCCTCCTCCACCTCCCCACTACACTCTCCCATCTCCCACCCTCCTCTCATCCTCCCCTTCATCCAAACCCCTTCCCCCTTCCCTCCCCCTCAACTCCTCCTCCTCCACCTCCTCACCCGACTCATCATACCACCCCTCCTCACTCCCACATCACTCCCTCCTCCTCTACACCATCTCCCCACACCCCCCTCCCACCCCTCCCCTTATCCCCCTCCCACCACTCCCCTTATCCCTCTCCCACCCCTCCCCTTATCCCTTTCCCTCTCCCTAGTCCCGCTCCTCCTCCTCCCCATACCCCACCTTTCCTCCTCCCCCTCCACACTCTCCCTCCATCCTCCTCCTACCCCCCCTCTCCCTCATCCCCCTACCATTATTGCCCACCTTCCTCCTCCACATATCCTCGCCTTCCCCTCTCCTCCCCTCCCCCTCCCACCTCATCCCCCTCGCTTTCCCCCACTCCTCCACCTCCTCCCCCTCTCCCTCTTCCTTTTGATCCTCCCCCTCCTCATCCTAACCCTTACCCCTCTCTCCTCCTCCCCCTTCATTTCCATCCCACCAATACTACCCATCTTCCTCCACCTCTCCATCACCCTCTCCTCTCCCCATAATCGCTCTCCTACTCCTCTCGCCTCCCTCTCTATCCCCCAAAACCTCCCACCTCCACCTCCTCCACCTCTCCCCTTACCCCACCTCTCCCCTCCCTTCCCCTCCCCCTCATCCTCATCTTCCTCCTCCCCTCCCCAACTCCCCCTCCCCCTCCTATTACCCCCTCCCCTCCCCACTAGCATTCCCACTCCCCCTCCCCCTCTCACCCTCACTTTAATCCCCTTTCCTCCTCCCCATATCCCCTCCCCACTTTCTCCTCCTACTCCTCCTCCTCCCCCTCCACTCCCCTACCCACTCTTCCCACATACCTTCCCCCCTCCTCCACCTCTGGCCCATCCCCCTCTAACTCCTTCTCCTCATCCTCGTCATTACCTCTCCCTTCCTCCTACCTTCCTCCACCACCTAATCCTCCCCTTCTCCCCTCCTCCTCCTCCCCTTCCCCCCTCCTCCTCCTCCTATCCCCCCATCTTCCCCACCCCTTCCTCCTCAAACCTCCTCTCTCCCCCTCCCCTTTCCATCCTCTCCTCCCCCTCCTCCTCCATATCCCCCTCTCCCTCCTCCCCCTATGCTCTACCTCCCCTCCACTCCCCCTTCTAATCCTTGAATCCCTTCCCATTCTCTTATCCCCTCCCTCTCAGCCTCTCCTCCTCCTCCACCACTCACTCCCCCTCTCCTCTTCCCATCCTACCCACCCTCCATTCCCTCCTCCTATCCCTCTTCCTCCTCCTCCTCCCCCTTAACACCCCCTCCCCTCCCCTCCTCCTTCACATTTCTACCCCCAGCCCCCACTCCCCTCTCTTCGCTCCCGCTCCTCATCCTTCCCCCTCCACCACCCTCTCTTGTCATCCCCCTTGCCCCTCTCCCACTTCCCTACTCCTCACCCTCCTCACTCTCTCCTTCTCCAACACTCCCTTCCCCTTGCCCCTCCTTAGCATCCCTTCTCAACTTCCTCCTCCTCCTCACCCTCTTGTTCCCTGGTCCTTGTACTCCTCCTTCCCCTTTCTCCTTCACCCTCCTCTCCCCTTTTGTTCCCCCCTCCTCCTCCTCAACCAAACCCCTCTTCTACCCTCTCCATCCTCCTCCCCCTCATCCTCCTCACCCTCATCCTCTTCCTCTCCCTCCTCCTCCTCCATACACCCCTCCTCCTCCCCCTCCTCCTCTTCCTCCTCCCACTCTCCCTTCCACTCGCCCATCCCCCATCCTCCCCACACCTTCCCTTTCCCTCCCCTACTACCATCCTCCTCCTCCTCCTCCTCCACCCCACCACTCCTCCTCCTATCCATCCCCCTCCTCCTCCCACTCACCCCTCCCTGTCCTCCCAACACCTTCCATCTCCCTCCCTTACTACCATCCTCCTCCTCCTCATATCCCTCTCCCTCCTCCTCCTCCTCTTCCTCCCCATCCCACTCATCCCCCTCCTCCTCCTCCTCTCCCCTCCCTAATCCAATTCCCCTCCTTCTCCCCCACTCCATTCCCCCCATACCCTCCCCTTCCCCCCCTCTCCTCCTCCTCCTCTCACTTCCACTCTCCCCAATCCTCCACCACCCCCCTCCAATCTTTCTCCTCCTCTTCCTCCCCCCTCCCACTCCTTCTCCCCACTCTTCCTCGTCCTCCTTCCCACCCATCACCTCAACTCCCCCGCCTCCCCTCACCCTTCTCCCACTTCCACTCTACCCACTCCTCCTCCCACTCCCCTTCTCCCTGCCATACACCTCCTCCTCCAACCCTCCCTGTATCCCTCCCTTCTCCTCCTCTTCATCACCCTCTCCCTTCCTCTCACCCATCCCTCTTCTCCTCCTCTTCTCTCCCCCCCTCCCTCCTCCCATTCCCCTCCTTCTCCCCCACTCCATTCCCCCCCATACACTCCCCTTCCCCCTCTCTCCCCCCTCCTCCTCTCACTTCCACTCTCCCCAATCCTCTACCCCCCCCTCCAATCTTTCTCCTCCGCCCGCTTCCCCATCCAACTCCTTTTGCCCCTCACCATCCCCCCCTCTCCTCCTTCTCCTCCTCTCTCTCCCTCCTCTCCCTCAACTCCCTCTCCCCCCTTCTCCTTATCCTTCTCCCCCCTCTCCTCTCTCCCCCACCCCTCCCCCTCCCCCCTCCCCTTTATCCTCTTGGCCCATACCCCTTGCACCCTCACCCACTCCACATCCCTTCCCTCTCCCACTCCTCCACCTTTGGATACACCCCATTCCTCCTTTACCCTTCAATTGCACGCTATCCTCCCAACCTTTTTCTTTTCTTTTTCCCACATCCACACCTACTCCTTTTCTTCATATATTCATCTTAATAACATTTCTCATATAGTCACTTATAAAGCACTTCCCTACTCTTAGTACAACAACTTAAAAATAATTATAATTATAATTTAATGATATTGCATGAAATATAATTTTCCACATATATATATCTTTTCAAACAACTTTAGAAAGTTCTCTAAATATGTCATAGTACAATACAAAGAAGATTAAATTAATTTAAAAATAATAAACTATGAAAATGGTTTAAAAAAAATAAAATATGTAAACTACTAAGACGAGAAGTCTACTATCCAATCAAATCTTTGACCATTCTTTGAAGATTTTAAGATTTAGAGCAATAATCCTTATATATATAATTTAATTCAGATATTTTACTTTTATTAAGATTTATATTATAAATTATAAATTTTTCTTTAAGATTTTCAATAAAAAAATGCTAATTGTAAAAAACCAACCATAAACATAAAATATAAATGATATTCACATAAATATTTTCATAAAAAGTATGAAATAACTCTAAAACCATTTTCATAGAAACTTTCCTTATAAATGTTGAAGCAACATAAAACTAAAAATCTAAAACAATTAGCATGCGGAATTTCATAAGAGTCTTTCCCTTTTTTTAATTAATAAATATAAAATAAAGATTTCATAATGTGTGAGATGATAGGAACGAACCAGAATTTGATCGCACCGAATAAACTCAAAAGCCGTAAATCTAAATATGAAGAGAAGATAGTAATGGATAAACCGCAAAAATCTGGCACACCTAGCTCACCTACACACAAAAACCTGGCACACCTAGCTCACTTTCACCCACACGTCGTGAATCCGACTGGAAGCAGATGCCACTTTCTCAAACACCGTCGAATGTCGAATCCCATTCTAAGAAATCACGGAGTTTCAACGCCAGCTAAGGAAGGCAAGCTTATGGAACATGGATACCATGTCAGAAGTGTTGGTTAATTGTAACGCTTAATTGTAACGGCAGGAGGCGTTACAACAAACGGGAGGCGTTACAACAAACGGGAGGCGTTACACTTTACTGGAGGGGTAGGCGTTACACTTTACTGGAGGGGTTACACTTGGCTCGGGCCGATTCATTCGCACACACATTTATTTAATATTGTAGGGGCTGACTGCCGAAAAATTGTATTCATTCTGCATACCCATCCCAATGCATTTTAGGGACAAATTTATTTAGTGTTTCAGAAATTGAATGTGCGTCAACACTATTGTGAATTGACATTTTATCTGTAGAGTTTTGTTAGAAAAAAAAATTTAATTAATTGATGTAAAATAGGGATCCTTGACTCGCAACTTGTCAACGCAGCGAAGAAATCCTTCACTGGCCACTTGGCGTGCAAGTTAAATTTCAAGAAATCGATGGCACAACAATCATATTTTAAAGGAATGAAAGACGACAATATAGTATGGAGCCCAATGCCCATGGCATTGGAGCTATGCAAGCCAGATGGGTGCTTGTATTGACCATTGTGATTCAGGCGTATTTGGGTGCTTTGTATTGACAATTTATTTACAGTTGGATTTGGGTGCTTGTATTTGACCATTGTGATTCAGGCGTATGTGGGATTTGATGTTTTAACACTCTTTCGATGTTACAGTTTCAGCCTGATAAATGTGCTAGCAAGGATTCGAACGCGGGTCTATAGCGAAATTGGGAAAAGGAGGCTGTCAAGCTCTTTAAAATCTTCTAAGCAATAATATGCTTAAGAGTGCTACCATAAACATATATGGTACATACAAGCCAGAGTTGCAAAATAGAAGCTACTCTAATTAAGTGCACCACTACAGTTTAAGATGAGTAATATGATAAAAGTTTGTGCATCGCTTACTCGCAGTGAAAACAAGTACAAGGAATGGCAAAATGAATGTGGGATGGAAAATGAATGTGAAACGTGAAGGAATATTGTGCAGAATCGTCACCAACGTCATTTGAAATGTTGAATCCCTTAGGACGAAACCCTATGCTTCATCGCTCAGAACAAAACCGAACCCATTTTGCTATGGGTTAAGCCAATTTAAAAAATTAAAACCAAATCTTTTATATCACAAGTTTGTGCCTCAAATCTTATACAAAGTCCAAAAAATTTAAACTATAGATGCTTGAGATTTTCTAGGGTTTTTTTAGAAGAGACGAAATCAAACATTTATTCAAAGGAAAAGAAAAAGAAAAAAAACATAAATGAAATCACTAGAGTATGGATTTTGAGATCAAAGCAAAACTCAGAGAATATAATAAAAAAACCATTCTACTCGTAACAAAACCCAATCCACATCGCAACGCTCAAGATAAAACCCATACCTCATTGCAACACCCAAGTGATTAACATAAATGAATGAGGTTGTTTCTAAGGGACGTGCTACGTGCTAGAGGAAATAATAATAGAACATACCTTGAATTGAATCCCCGCAATTTTCGAGAGAAAACATTGATGTTAGTTGCATCATCCTCCTTTCCACCATTCAAGTTCATCCAGCAGCCCAAATTCTTTGCCCCTATTTCTATCCAGCCTCCTCAGACATTAAACCACAATTACACATTAAACCATAGTCCGATTCAGACACCCATCAAATCACAATTAGACATTAAACCACAATCAAACAAACCCATGCTAAGACATTAAA
The DNA here is from genome assembly GCA_027924585.1 of Larix kaempferi. Taxonomy (NCBI): domain Eukaryota; kingdom Viridiplantae; phylum Streptophyta; class Pinopsida; order Pinales; family Pinaceae; genus Larix; species Larix kaempferi. The sequence continues at coordinate 20,735 of BSBM01000870.1, forward strand.
CCACAATCAGATTCAGACACCCGACCACTGGAACCCGGAAACCCAAGCACACAAACGCACCAAAGGAGGAAGGAGGAGGTAAATATTGAAATCCAAAACGCACCAGATGAGTCAAGAGATGGAACCGTTAGCACATGAATCATCTGGTAAATCCAAAACGCCACTCTCATGCTTTTCGTCAATTGTGATTTATGATTTTCTTCAATTGTGGTTCATGCTTTTTTCTTTCTATTTTAATTCATGTTTTTTGCCAACTGCACTGCCTGAGGGTTTCTCCGTTCGGCATGTCTACCATTCAGCTTAGAACCCTTTGGCTCATACGGTAGACCATCGAGTTCAATAGCTAATAGGATATGTGAGCTGGTTCGTTGAGATGGTCGACGAGGCAATACGAGATGGTTACCGAGGGCCTTATTTGTCTCTTCCCGGATATTCATTCCGAAGGGCCTCCCATCATTTCATTTCGAACGGACAGCTTCCGAGATGGATCAGCGACACAGAGCACTGGGAATTTTTAAATGGGCATTCTGTATCGCAGCCTTCGCGGCCTTTGTAGAAAGAAATCTCCACTCATCGTCATCGTCATTGTCCTTACACAATCGGCCAGAAAAATGCTCCCATCATTTCTACCATAGAGGACAAGGACGTAGCCTTGCAGGGGCCCCGATTGGGACATCGATATTCTCTGGTGCTTCGGTAAGTACTTCGTTGACTTGAAGATCGGAACCCCGCCGAAGCGCTTCTTGCTCATAGATTACAGAGGCAATGACTTAGTATGGGTGAATTGCCACTACCAGTACCATGGCCGAAAGAGGCACCGCAACCGAAAAAGAAAGAATGTCTCCAGGAGAGTTTTCAACGCCTACGCATTCTCCACATTCCACCCGATCTCGTGCGCATCACAAGAATGCTAGATGGTCTTGGGGCCGTCTTCCTGCAACTTATGTCGCCCAATGAACTGCATTTACCAGTATTCATATTCGGACCTGTCGAGCAGCTGTGGCATCTTCACCTCTGATACATCCAAAATAAGATCCGCCAATAGCTCCTTGCCGAGACCCCGAATCCCAAATATGGCCTTCGGTTGTAGCACCAGAAAGCAAGACAATAGCTTCGATGGGACCATAAAAGTCTGCTCCCCTCCACGGATGAACACCAGTTTGGAGAAATGCACAGATACACAAAACCCTAGCGCTCCATAAAGATAATTCACTAGCCGTTAGAATGCCAAAGGAGAAAGCAAAGGAGAAAAGCGACCTCCATAAAGATAATTCACTAGCCGTTAGAAGACGATATCAAACTCAAAAAATAGATAGTTAAATATTTGAATTTAACTATAGTTTATTCAAACTCATCCAACGGTATAGATTAAGAATATTGTTACGTTCAAACGTTCAAATTCAAATTATCGATAAAAGTACAGTGAGGGTTCGAGCGTGCTCCACCACCACTCTCACAAAGCAATGTGCCGATGAAAACTTCAACCGAACTTTTTTGTTTATCCATATGATCATTAATTCTGGTGACTTATCCTTATCTCTATCCCAAAAATTTAATTAACAATATTACTTTTCATTTTTTTATATCTAGATATATTTTCCCCACATGTTTAATTAACAATATTATTTTCCATTTAATACATATAAATATCAATAGTCTTGGCAAACTACCCATAAATTATAATAAGCTTGAAGAAAAAAGACAAAAGCAAACATAATAATTGCTTAGAGATTACACACATCTTCGATTTATTTTGTATCCATGTGACCCTCATAGACATTGCGTTGTAGCCTCTAACACATCACAAGAAATCCCAATGCAAATTCGGGTGCCATGTCACCGATACCTTGAAACAACTATATGCCATAGCTCAACATCCTTAAATAAATTTGAATAGCTTGACTCATTGCTACATAAAAAGAAACCATGAATATATAATAGTGATAAAGAATTTCAATTAAATCATCATAATTTCAATGAGATCTTAATGCCACAAAAATAACACTAGATGTGTTCAATGATGTAGAAGACTTCAATGAGAAAGTTGAAGATGAGTTCTATGTGACGCTAGCACGGTGACAACTTTGAATTAAATTGTAAATAAACCACAAAATCCTGTAACTCTCTTAAATTTGAGTCCTAAGATTGGATAATGATAATAATTTATCTGAAAATTACTAAATAATGTTCCATGTTTGATATGGTCAAGCCCGTTACCTTGACCTTGGTCATGGAGCTTTATTTCCTAAGCATAAGTAATGATTCAATGGGATTTATTCGGTGTCCTAGACCTTGAGACTTGACACCTAGAACTTGAGACTTGAGAACCAACAACGTTTGCATCTCAAGCTTGAGAAACAAACTCCACCACACACAACCCAAACATCAAACTAATGCCCAACTTTAATATATCTTTGCGGATTCAAAAAATTCCAAGGCTCAACTTTATAATCAAATTTGCAGTAGTAGTAGGAAAAACCTACCATTGCCAAGGCATTTTCTTGGATCCTAGATGCCACACTCGCCTCTTCACATTCAAAGAAGACTTAGTGCCCTCAAATATGTTACTCTACTCCTTCTAGATGCCATGCTAGATGCCATGTTGGCCTCTTTACATTCAAAGAAGACTCGCCAGCTCAAATATGTGTGGTAGTGTGAGCACATCAAATCAAAGAGAGAGTTAATGGAAAATAAAATACATATAATATCATAATATTACTAAGGAAAAAAAAAGCATCCATAGCGAGCAACCCCCCCAAAATAAAAAAGCCATAGCCAACATCCAAAAAAAGGAAACTGCATAAAAGGTAAATAAATAAATAGAGACTATAACATGTTAATAGAGTAGGTATATTAATCAACCAATGCCCTAAATTGTTGAACTCCAAATATCTAGTTTTTAATTAATATTTTTGTTATTAACAAAGTTTTTAATTAATATTTTTGTTATTACCTCACATGTGGCATTTAAAACTCTAGATGAGAACTTAAAATTTAATATTAAGATTAAGGATATCGTTATTTTTATTTAGCTAAATTTAAATTTATCTTTCAATCTTTTTAAAAGATTGTTGTTATTCTATAAACAATTTAGATACAAATTCTAATTTTCAAATAAAATATGAAAAAAATATAACTCTACTTCAAATTTAGGTTAAGAATATTGTTCTAAGAATCTAAAATCAAACTCATTTTTAAAGGAAAATTCTACTTTTTTTAATTAAAACAAAGCTTAATAGCCATTAGGTGAAAACCTCTATCCTTTTCCTTTTTGTAAACATGCCAAAGAGGCACACCACATGGATGCATACTTTTATTTAAATTTAAACTTTTTTATAGCACTTCCACATACTTTTATGATTAATGATTTAAATAAAGCTATAAAAAAATTAAACATCATATATGTTGGGTGATGTAATTGATTCATAATTGCCTTATCTTATAATAGAATGTTTTGTTTTTTAATTTAATGTTGAAAAACAAAATTTTATATGTATATGTATTTTTTTTTGTTAAGATGATAAAACTTATTATAATTTATTTGTATAATTGGAAATGAGGATAATCATTATTGACTCATAAAGTAAATGTAACTTAATTCATTTATGTTATTTTAATGTAAAAAAATCAAGTATAATTTATTAAAATAAATTATATTTAATGACGTGATCTATATTTATATCCTTTTAATTTATTAAATAATGAACCTTTTAAATTCAATTTGATTTTTAAGAATTAATAAATTATACATTTTAATTTATTGCACCAAAAGTAGTTAAAATTTAGAAGTAAATAATATTCACTTAAATCATACACAATTATTATTATTTTAAATTATAAAATAATAATTAATTTTATTATTTTAAAATATAAAAAGAAATTCATTTATGTTATTTAAATGTAAAAAATAAATATAATTTATTAAAATAAACTATATTTTATACCATTTTGATTTATCAAATAATGAAAATTTAAAAATCAATTTAATTTTTAGGAATTAATAAATTAGAATTTTTAATTTATTGCACCAAGAGTAGCGAGGGTACTTATAACGGGTACTAAAAATAAAAAGTATTTACAAAAAATTATGTCGGCTCATAAAATAAAAAATGAAAACCAAATAAAAAAAATTAAAAAATCCATATCCACTCATAAATTAAAAATTTAAAATCAAATAAAAAGTCTTTATAAAATAACAGCTCAAGAAATTGGATGCCTCTAGGTGTTTGATAGATATGCATTTAGGATGGATCTATGCTGGTTATAAATATATGAAGAAGATGATAAAGATGATATGTTATTAATATTTCCGTCTATTTGATTTTAAAAAGGAAATGAGTCTATACTCAAAAAGAAAAAGATTTAAGAGAAGCATCCCTAAATCACCATAGTTATGATGAGATAAAATATTAGGAAAGTGAGTATCATGAAAAATGTTTTGAAATTATGCTTTAATGTGGGTATATATTACAATGATATATAAACACAATGAGATTATATATATATATGGATATTTAATAGTCTAATTTTCTTTCTTGTAAGAGGGTCGAATTTCACATTAGTAGATTAGCAATTCATAAGAATGAGTTATCTATAATAACTTTATTTTCCTAAACTTTTTGGAATATCAATGAATTATTAAGACCCAATAATAAATAAATATTCATTATTTTATTTTTTTGTGTTTTTATTTTCCAAGGTTTTGTGAGAATTTTTTTAGGTGTGATTCTTGTCACATTCATGAAATGAGGGAGCAAGTGTAATATCTATAGTGTAGAATATAGTTATAGTTAATAGAAAATAAATATTAAAGCTTGTCATAGGTGTTGTATATAAGCTTGGACTAGATGGAATATCGAGAGGATCAGTCTGACCAACATACACTAAGAATTCAATAATGGAATCATCACATTATGGATTCATGTGAATACATTGCTCTATAACAAGCACACCATAGATGATTTTTTGTTTAGGAGTATGGTGGTTGGATATGCTTGAGAATTGTTCCAAGTTGGTGAGGAAATGTGGGTAGTGTTATACTATAACTCACAAGCTACATGTGGGTTGTTTTCACACATTGAATCCCATAATGTCTAGCTATCCTTTCTAGCATTGGGGATAGGACTACATTTGTCCTTTTGTGCTAGTAAATAGAAATAAAGGAAAAGGAAAGTATATAATTATAATTTCCAACTTATTTATGAAGTGGAAAAATATGAGAACTATCTTTCATTAGTTTCAAAGTCACATGAGGATAATAAGAAGGGGGCTCCCAAGAGGAAAACTTGAATTGATTCAAATTATAAACTTGATGTCTGATTTTTAATATGCCAATATGCTAGTGTGCAAATATGACCTTTTACACCTAATTTGAATGTTCAAAGGATAGATATTATGGATGGATAAAGAGGGAAAATAAGGAATAAAAGGGGATAGGGATATTAAGATACATATAGAGATAAAATTTGATCTAGTTTTCCTTCCAAGCACTCATGATGTATTTCCTCCTTTCATCTAAAGTGAAGTGGTTTTTTATGCAATTCGATAAATTATCTTTATGGTTATTTAAATTATGAAAACAATGTTTAAGGATACAAGTTGGATGTGATCATAAGGATATAAGTTGGAAGTGATTTGGTCTCAAGGGATCATAGTATCAAGGTATTGGTGAAGGTATCAAGGTATTAGTGAAGTTATCAATGAAGGTCTCAGTGAAGGTATCAATGAAGGTCTCAGTGAATCCTGGTATCAAGGTATCATGTGGCTAAGAGAAAATATATTTCTAGTTTTGGCATGGTGAGGAGGTGAGAAAGGATGTGGGGTGAGGAAATATGTTTCAAATTATATTTTTTCACATTATGTTTTTGTACATTTCAATAGTTCAAATTTGTATGGTGACAGAGGTTACATAGCAAGTAGAGTTCTCATAGTTCATATCCCAATCTTTTCAGGGGAACCATCCATGTTATTATTTCCAACATATAATATTGTCAAGCAGGCATATTCGATGAAGGAATTTGATTACTTTAGTAATTGCACTAAGAGGAGCAAGGTGCTCTATAGCCTAGTATGGGGGAAATGTTGTAATGTAACGTAACGTTACCAAAAATAAAATAAAAATATTTAAAAAAATACATGTCGTCTCTTAAAGTAAAAATTACATGTCTTCTTATAAAATAAAAAATTATGAAAAGTAAAATTAAAACTTAAACCTGAACCTATCAAACAAGAGAGGATCGAATTTATTGATTTTAAGATTACAAAAAATTACACCTCAAGAAATTGGATCCTCTCAGCGCTTGATATATCCAAGTTTAAATGGATCTATGCTGGTTGCAAATCAATGAAGGAATCTGATTAGGCAGGTAATGACAGAATCCATGTACTATTTAGTAAATGAGATAAACATGGGATCAATTTGTGGAATTAACTCCAATTTTCAAGATTTGATTTTTTATCCATATTAAAAACTGGTGACAACTTACCCCTGCAAGCTGTATAGTTCCCTAATAACATTTCAAAATCCTTCCTGCTAGTGCATAATGTAGAAAGGGATTGATGCTAGTTTCCACAATGCACAATCTTTCCATTGATTCTTTGTTATGAGCTCGACAATCCACAATCTAAATATATTCCCATCTTTAGCATGCAAGTCTCTTTTATTCCCAGAATTTTAGATAGTCTATCTTGGCAGCAAATGGAAGCCAAGTTGGATTCCAACATATGACATCAATACTTCTATGTTGTGCATTACCTTGTGACACTTCCCGTCCTTCATGGAATTACACATGGATATATGCTCCTTTGTTTGGAGGTTGTAGCTTAAAATTGCATGTAGTGAACTCATGGGAACATTGTTTGGTGAGGATCTCTTGTTTTGGCTCGCTTGTTCTCGCTTGCTTGTCTATGTTGGTCCATCAAGTGGGTCATTGTGTAGTACCCTCAATTTGACCCTTATAATGTATTAAAATAGATTATGTAAAATGATGTAAATGTGTTAGATGGATTCCTAGTGCGGATATCAAGGCCAAGGCCTGATTAGTGAATGGCTAGGCATGTATGGTATCAATATATCTATATGGATCGCATGGTTGGCCGTCCATGATGACATAAAATCTAGGTAAATATTATGTTGGAAAATAATATTTATGGTCCAAGATGGTTGTGTAAAGAGCACCAAAGGGGATATGATTAAATCCTCTATTTCCAAGTTCCCACCTTAGAGGACCTATGGGAGATTAAATCCTCTATTGCCAAGTGTCAACCTTAGAATTCACCCAATTGCTGACATTTCCCTTAAATGAGCCAATTACTTCCTTTTGACTATTAAATCCAATCATTGAATGCATGTGTGATGTTGGTGACGAACGTTTTCTCATGTAGTCATGGAAGCATGGGATGAAATATACTTCTATGACTCTAGTAAGAGTCCTCTCTGCCATGTTTAGAAGTTATGTCAGTTGTCTTTTCCACCATTCTCTCATATCCTTTGGAGTCTATTATCCATTTTTCATTATGAATATTTTAGCACAACAAATTTTACACTACAAAAAATTGTTGCTCTTGATTTTCATCCCATTTCCATTATGAATTACCAGATTGTGCATAACCAAAAATTTGAATTTGGAAATAGAGTTGCATATTTAAGGGAAAAAGAGATGTTGTATGTGAGCATAGATGTTGGAAAAGATAAGAACCCTTATGCATATATTTTTCTTACTTATGCATGCTTGAGAAGCCATGAATTAATGCTACATGAGGTTATCCAACAACATACAACTGCTTGGACTCCTACTATGCACACTAGTAAGAAATGTAAGGGTTGGATTTCCTAAGGAAATTATGGATCATTGAAGGGGAATGCCTTCCTTGTGTTGTGTAAGGAAATTGGGAAGAGTGCCATGGCTGTGACGACTAAGTGAAATTCATGTTGAGTTTCAAATGAGAATTTGGCTAATCATTGAGAGAAAAATGGGTTGTGGGTTAAGATAGAATATTGTAGGTGTTTCCTTCGCCGCGGTGGCATTATAGCCTAGTTTGGGGGTGGAATATCCACAGAAAGAGTATATGTTGGAAAAAGTGCCTATAGTTTGGTGGAAAATCACTCTTACACAACCATTTGCTTGAATCTTCTTTATTTAAATTTAAGTATTATATATTTGCACACACATTTTATTGTTTATGAAGTCATAATATGGCCACGTGGAAAAATTTACAAGCCTGGAATTCGTAAAATAAAGTTTGTTCATGATCGCATTCTTAAAGTGCCTTTTTTCCCTATAGATGGTCAAGTTGCAGAGATCTTCACGAAATCTCTTACGAAAGCGAGGTTTTCTAAACTTCGATCTATTTTAGGAGTTTAGGAACTTGTCATTAAGGGGGTATAAGCTCTAATGCCTCATTCCTTCTCCTAATAGTGTCTTGTAAACCCTTCAATCCTATCCCATGTTGTTCTTAAGGGGGTTTGTTAGGATATTTAGACACTTAGGAGTTAGTTAAGATCAAATTATTATAATACATCCATTAGGTAAAGTGTGTTTCTTTAGTATGAATTAGTATTAATTTGTAAATATCTAATCTGATGGTCACGATATGTTATATACATAGAGTAATCCGATGATTCAACTTCTCTTAGATCATAACTACCTTTGATCCATGACTTAACACCCGATTGGTCCATGATATCTATTTAAACAGCATGGAGGGTCACTTTCTAGTTGATATATTATGAGAATCTCATTTGTAACTTTCTTTCTTTTGTATAATAAACTACCTCAAGTAGCTATTTGGATGGGGCTTGTATTGACCATTTATTTACAATTGGATTTGGGTGCTTGTATTGACCATTGTGATTCAGGCGTATGTGTGATTTGATGTTTTAACACTCTTTCGATGTTACAGTTTCAGCCTGATAAATGTGCTAGCAAGGATTCGAACGCGGGTCTATAGTGAAACTGGGAAAAGGAGGCTATCAAGCTCTTTAAAATCTTCTAAGCAATAATATGCTTAACAGTGCTACCATAAATATATATGGTACATACAAGCTAGAGTTGCAAAATAGAAGCTACTCTAATTAAGTGCACCACTACAGTTTAAGATGAGTAATATGATAAAAGTTTGTGCATCGCTTACTCGCAGTGAAAACAAGTACAAGGAATGGAAAAATGAACGTGGGATGGAAAATGAATGTGAAACGTGAAGGAATATTGTGCAGAATCATCACAAACGTCATTGGAAATGTTGAATCCCTTAGGATGAAACCCTATGCTTCATAGCATAGAACAAAACCGAACCCATTTTGCTATGGGTTAAGCCACTTTAAAAAAATTAAAACCAAATCTTTTATATCACAAGTTTGTGCCTCAAATCTTATACAATGTCCAAAAAATTTAAACTATAGATGCTTGATATTTTCTAGGGTTTTTTAGAAGAGCCGAAATCAAACATTTATTGCAAGGAAAAGAAAAAGAAAAAAAACATAAATGAAATCACTAGAGTATGGCTTTTGAGATCAAAGCAAAACTCAGAGAACATAATAAAAAACCATTCTACCCATAACAAAACCCAACCCACATCACAACGCTCAAGAACAAAACCGATACCTCATTGCAACACCCAAGTGATTAACATAAATGAATGAGGTTGCTTCTAAGGGACTTGCTACATGCTAGAGGAAATAATAATAGAACATACCTTGAATTGAATCCCCGCAATTTTTGAGAGAAAACATTGATGTTAGTTGCATCATCCTCCTTTCCACCATTCAAGTTCATCCAGCAGCCCAAATTCTTTGCCCCTATTTCTGTCCAGCCTCCTCAAACATTAAACCACAATTATACATTAAACCATAGTCCGATTCAGACACCCATTAAACCACAATTAGACATTAAACCACAATCAAACAAACCCATGCTCAGACATTAAACCACAATCAGATTCAAACACCCGACCACTGGAACCCGGAAACCCAAGCACACAAACGCACCAAAGGAGGAAGGAGGAGGTAAATATTGAAATCCAAAACGCACCAGATGAGTCAACAGATGGAACCATTAGCACATGAATCATCTAGTCAATCCAAAATGCCACTCTCATGCTTTTCGTCAATTGTGATTTATGATTTTCTTCAATTGTGGTTCATGCTTTTTTCTTTCTATTTTAATTCATGTTTTTTGCCAACTGCACTGCCTGAGGGTTTCTCCGTTCAGCATGTCTACCATTCAACTTAGAACCCTTTGGCTCATACGGTAGACCATCGAGTTCAATAGCTAATAGGATATGTGAGCTGGTTGGTTGAGATGGTCGACGAGGCCATACGAGATGGTTACTGAGGGCCTTATTTGTCTCTTCCCGGATATTCATTTTGAAGTGCATCCCATCATTTCATTTCGAACGGAGGGATTCCAAGATGGATCAGCGACACAGAGCACTGGGAATTTTTAAATGGGCATTCTGTATCGTAGCCTTCGCGGCCTTTGTAGAAAGAAATCTCCACTCATCATCATCGTCATTGTCCTTACACAATCGGCCAGAAAAATGCTCCCATCATTTCTACCATAGAGGACAAGGACGTAGCCTTGCAGGGGCCCCAATTGGGACATCGATATTCTCTGGTGCTTCGGTAAGTATTTCGTTGACTTGAAGATCAGAATCCCGCCGAAGCGCTTCTTGCTCATAGATTACAGAGGCAATGACTTAGTATGCATGAGTTGCAACTACCAGTACCATGGCGGAAAGAGGCAACGCAACCGAAAAAGAAAGAATGTCTCCAGGAGAGTTTTCAACGCCTACGCATTCTCCACATTCCACCCGATCTCGTGCGCATCACAAGAATGCTAGATGGTCTTGGGGTCGTCTTCCTGCAACTTATGTCGCCCAATGAACTGCATTTACCAGTATTCATATTCGGACCTGTCGAGTAGCTGTGGCATCTTCACCTCTGATACATCCAAAATAAGATCCGCCAATAGCTCCTTGCCGAGACCCCGAATCCCAAATATGGCCTTCGGTTGTAGCACCAGAAAGCAAGACAATAGCTTCGATGGGACCATAAAAGTCTGCTCCCCTCCACGGATGAACACCAGTTTGGAGATTGCACAGATACACAAAACCCTAGTGCTCCATAAAGATAATTCACTAGCCGTTAGAATGCCAAAGGAGAAAGCAAGGAGAAAAGCGACCTCCATAAAGATAATTCACTAGCCGTTAGAATGCCAGACGATATCAAACTCAAAAAATAGATAGTTAAATATTTGAATTTAAATATAGTTAATTCAAACTCATCCAACGATATAGATTAAGAATATTGTTATGTTCAAATGTTCAAATTCAAATTATCCATAAAAGTACTGTCAGGGTTAGAGCGTGCTCCAGCACCACCACTCTCACAAAGCAATGTGCCGATCAAAACTTTGAATGCATGTGTGATGTTGGTGACGAACGTTTTCTCATGTAGTCATGGAAGCATGGGATGAAATATACTTCTATGACTCTAGTAAGAGTCCGCTCTGCCATGTTTAGAAGTTATGTCAGTTGTCTTTTTCACCATTTTCTCATATCCTTTGGAGTCTATTATCCATTTTTCATTATGAATATTTTAGCACAACAACTTTTACACTACAAAAAATTGTTGCTCTTGACTTTCATCCCATTTCCATTATGAATTACCAGATTGTGCATAACCAAAAATTCGAATTTGGAAATAGAGTTGCATATTTAAGGGAAAAAGAGATGTTATATATGAGCATAGATGTTGGAAAAGATAAGAACCCTTATGCATATATTTTTGCTACTTATGCATGCTTTAGAAGCCATGAATTAATGCTACATGAGGTTATCCAACAACATACAACTGATTGGACTCTTACTATGCACACTAGTAAGAAATGTAAGGGTTGGATTTCCTAAGGAAATTATGGATCATTGAAGGGGAATGCCTTCCTTGTGTTGTGTAAGGAAATTGGAAAGAGTGCCATGGCTATGACGACTAAGTGAAATTCATGTTGATCTTCAAATGAGAATTTGGCTAATCATTGAGAGAAAAATGGGTTGTGGGTTAAGATAGAATATTGTAGGTGTTTCCTTCGCCGCAATGGCATTATAGCCCAATGTGGGGGTGGAATCTCCATAGAAAGAGTATATGTTGGAAAAAGTGCCTATAGTTTGGTGGAAAATCACTCTTACACAACCATTTGCTTGAATCTTCTTTATTTAAATGTAAGTATTATATACTTGCAAACACATTTTATTGTTTATGAATTCATAATATGGCCACGTGGAAAAATTTACAAGCCTGGAATTTGTAAAATAAAGTTTGTTCATGATCGCATTCTTGAAGTGCTATTTTTCCCTATAGATGATCAAGTTGCAGAGATCTTCACCAAATCTCTTACGAAAGTGAGGTTTTCTAAACTTCGATCTATTAACTTCGATCTATTTTAGGAGTTGAGAAACTTGTCATTAAGGGGGTATAAGCTCTAATGCCTCATTCCTTCTCCTAATAGTGTCTTGTAAACCCTTCAATCCTCTCCCAAGTTGTTCTTAAGGGGGTTTGTTAGGATATTTAGACACTTAGGAGTTAGTTAAGATCAAATTATTATAATACATCCATTAGGTAAAGTAGTGTTTTTTTTAGTATGAATTAGTATGCATTTGTAAATATCTAATCTGATGGTCACGATATGTTATATACATAGAGTAATCCGATGATTCAACTTCTCTTAGATCATTACTACCTTTGATCCATGACTTAACACCCGATTGGTCCATGATATCTATTTAAAGAGCATGGAGGGTCACTTTCTAGTTGATATATTATGAGAATCTCATTTGTAACTTTCTTTCTTTTGCATAATAAACTACCTCAAGTAGCTATTTGGCTAGGGCCGTGGAGTGTTTCCCTTTCGAGGATTTAAACCATGTGAAAAAATTGGTGTGTTGATCTATTATTTGTTTGTGTGAGCGACTTCTCTAGGTGTTTGTTTGACAACATTGACCATAAAATCATTCTTCCTAGATATTTCTTGGCACATTCCTTTCTTTGTGAACAGAAAAGTAACCCATTTCTATGGGAGTTTGGATTGGAGAAATTCATCCTGGCAGGGGTTTCACTATATGAATATAGCTTATTTATTTTCTATTAGAGGATAAGGTTTTTCAAATTACATTATATATTTCTCATTATCATTTCTTTAAAATAATGTCTTGTATTTGCGATCTTCTAAATTGGTTAAATTTTCAAGATTAGTGCATTTATGCTCATTTTCTCAAGTTGACTAAGCTAATTTGAACAATACAATTTTGCAGTTGCTATTTTTGGTTTCCCAACAAAATGCCAGTTGTTTTTGACATATTGTTTGGATTTGAAAATTTTGATATGTATTTTTTTTTTAAATTATAGTTTTTAGAATATAGTGTTCTACAGGATGAGATTGTAGGAGCTCCACCCTTAGGTGTTGGATACACATTTCGACGTTTCATAGATGTTTCCTTGTATGCAATTCCTCTGAAGCATGGTTGAAACGTTTCAATAAAGTTTCAACTTTTTGAAATGTTTTACTGGCCATTTTGGCTTTGCATCATACGTTTCAGTTGTTGTTTTGATCACATGAATGAAAAATAAAAAGGAAAGGAAAGAAAAGAATGCTAAAACCATAGTCTTACAAATCAAGTCATAAACAGAGGGTATGGTACTAGCTTAATGATAACTCATATTTTTGGATTTATTTCCAAATTTGAAATTCATTAATGATATTCTACTATTATTTTTGTTTTATGGTATGTGAGTGTGTGTATTCTTTTAAAAAATTGTCATATCTTAATCAATATCTGGCCAGCCTATGTCCCACCTTAGGAATGTCAAGATGATACAAATATGTTCACAATGCAAGTGAGTTTAATACTAATCCATTCTCATTCTTACAAGGCTACTTTGAGAGAGGAGATACATGAATCTAGTTCGAAAGAAAATGTGTTGGTTGTAATTAGGTTAAGTGGATTTTAAATTTTAAGAATACAATTGTTTGAAAGCATAACCAATGGACAAATTAATTAGGTATAAGTCTGGTCCATGTTTACGAAGTTCTGTTGTGGTAAACTAGAAGCTGTGAATATTGGTATGTATCAACTATGTAGATTTGGTTGGAATTTTTTTTTTGCTATTTGTGATGATAAATATTCAAAGGGGATGGGAAGATATGGATGACACATCAATTATCTATTGTAATAATCATGTTAATATTTTGTCATTTATTTTCTTTGCAAAGAAGTACATGAGCAACATTCATTAAGGTTGTTCTTGGGGTAGTTGGGGGGGTAGTATCAATATAATATATTATGTTATGAGTATTGTTTGTATTTCAATGGGAAATTTCCAATGAGTGATGAACATTCTCACGATCCTTATTTTAGCTAGATATGCTTTTGTTGCAGCCCAAAACACCATTGGAATTTTATTTTACCCCGTTACCTGACTTTCAATTACCTCTTTGAATATTTGTTGATTGATTTGCATAATTGTGAGTTTCCCATCCTAAGTCCTTGCAATCATTAAGATATTACTTAAATGTGAATTTGTTTTGCGTTGGGGTTAGTATCAACATACTATAATATACTAGGAGTATTACTTGGATTTCAGTGGGCAATGGGTGACCAACATTCACAGTATCCTTATTTTAGATAGATATGTTTTTGTTGCAACCTAAAATACTATTGTAATTTTAGTTTACTCTTTAATGACTTTCAGTTACCATTTTGAATATATGTTTATTGATTTACATAATTTCATGAATTTCCCATCCCAACTCCTCGCAACCATTAAGTTTTATTATATGTTTTTTGTAGTGTAGAAAACCTCTATCTATGAATTAGCTCTATTTATAGGTTCTTGGTAAGCATATTGTTTTAGTTGAATGTGAATATGTTTTGTGTAAGCATATTGTTTCTTTGGGTTAATGTTCTTCTATGTTTGGCTTTGGCTATGACAACTTATACTTTTATCTAGTGATGATGAAAATTTCATATTGACATATGACCTCCTACCCCTCTCCCTCTCCCTCCTCCTCCTCCTCCTCCTCCTCCTCCTTCAACCCCCTTCGTCGTCCCCTCCTCCTCCACCCCCCTCCTCCACCTCCTCGCCTCCATCCTCGCCTCCCATCTTGTACCCCGCTCTTACCCCTCTCCCCTCTCCCATCTCACCATACTGCTCCTTCACCCTCCTCCCCCTCCTCCTATCCCCCCTAAAACTATTCCCCACCTTCCTCCTCCCCATCCCCCATACCGCCACCCCTCCTCATCCTCCTCCCCCTCTACCCCTCCCCCTCCCCCTCCCACCTCCTTCCCCTCCCCTTACCCCAATCCTCCACTCATCACCCTCTCCCTCTCCCTCTCCCTACTCCCCCTCCTTATCCTCACATTACTCCCCTTTCCCCCTCCCATAACCCTTCTCACTTCCCCTCCTCCTCGCCTCCCTCCCCATGCCCCTTCCCTCTTCATCCTCCTCCCTCCTCCTCCTCCTCCCATCCTCCCTCCCCATACCCCTCATTCCCCCTCTTGTTTCCCCCCATCCTTCACCTTATCCCCCCTATCCCTACTCCTATGATCCCCTCCCATCGCCCACTCCTCCTCCTCCTCACCCTGCAAAGCCCCTCCTTTCCCTCCTTTCGCTCCCGCCCTCTCCTCCTCCTCCTCCCACTGCCCGTCTCCCCTCCTCCTCCTACTCCTCCTCCTCCTTCACTTCTCTATAAACCTAGTCTCTCCTGATCCTCCCTCTCCTCCTCCCCACCCCAATCCCTATCCCCTGAAACCTCCCACTTCCTCCTCCTGCCCCTCTCCCCTTTCCCCAATATTCCCCTCCACTCTCCCCTCCACCTCCTCCATCGCCTTTCCTTGATACTTCTCCTCCTCCCCCTCCTCCACCTCCCCACTCCACTCTCCCATCTCCCACCCTCCTCTCATCCTCCCCTTCATCCAAACACCCTTCCCCCTTCACTCCCCCCTCCCCTCCTCCTCCTCCACCTCCTCACCCCCCTCATCATACCACCCCTCCTCCCTCCAACATCACCCCCCTCATCCTCTGCCCCCTCTCCCCACACCCCCCCTCCCACCACTACCCTTATCCCTTTCCCTCTTCCTATTACCCCTGCTCCTCCTCCCCATATCCCACCTTTCCTCCTCCCCCTCCACACTCTCTCCCCATCCTCCTCTTGCCCCCCTCTCCCTCATCCCGTAACATTATCACCCACCTTCCTCCTCCACATATCCCCCCCCTTCCACTCTCCTCCCCTCCCCCTCCCACCTCCTCCCCCTCCCTTTCCCCCACTCCTCCACCTCCTCCCCCTCTCCCCTCTTCCTTTCGATCCTCCCCCTTCTCCTCCTACCCTTACCCCTCTCTCCTCCTCCCCCTTCATTTCCATCCCACAAATACTACCCGTCTTCCTCCACCTCTCCATCACCCTCTCCCCCTCCCCATAATCACTCTCCTCCTCCTCTTGCCTCCCTACCTATCCCCCCAAACCTCCCACCTCCACCTGCTCCCCCCTCTCCCCTTACCCCACCTCTCCCCTCCCCTCCCCTCCCCCCCCCCGATCTTCCTCCCCCTCCCCCCTCCTCTTACCCCCTCCCCCCCCTCCCCCTCCTCTTACCCCCGCCCCCTCCCCACTAGCATTCCTACTCCCCCTCCCCCCTTTCACCCTCACATTAATCCCCTTTCCTCCTCCCCCATATCCCCTCCCAACTTTCTCCTCCTACTCCCCCTCTAACTCCTTGTCCAAATCCTTGTCATTCCCTCTCCCCTCCTGCTACCCTCCTCCACCCCCTAATCCTCCCCTTCTCCCCTTCTCCTTCTCCCCTTCCCCCCCCTCCTCCTCCCCTTTCCCACCTCCTCCTCCTATCCCCCCATCTCCCCCCCCTTCCTCCTCACACCTCCTCTCTCCCCCTCCCCTTTCCACCCCTCTCCCCCCCACTCCTCCTCCACATCCCCCTCTCCCCTCCTTCCCCTATGCTCTACCTCTCCTCCACTCCCCATTCCTGATCCTTGAATCCCTTCCCCTCCTCTTATCCACTCCCTCTCACCCTCTCCTCCTGCTCCCCCACTTCCTCCCCCTCTCCTCTCCCCCATCCTACCCACCCTCCATTCCCTCCTCCTCTCCCTCTTCCTCCTCCTCCTCTCCCTCTTCCTCCTCCTCCTTCCCCTTAACTCCCCTCCCCTCCCCTCCTCCTTTTCCCCCCCTCCCACTCCCCTCCCTTCGCCCCCCGCTCCTCATCCTCCCCCCGCCACCACCCTCTCTTGTCATCCCCTTCCCCATCTACCACTCCCCTACCCCTCACCCTCCTCCCTCTCTCCTCCTCCAACACTCCCTTCCCCTTACCCCTCCCTAGCCTCCCTTCTTAAATTCCTCCTCCTCCTCACCCTCTTGTTCCCTCATCCTTGTACTCCTCCTTCCCCTCTCTCCTTCACCCTCCTCTCCCCTTTTGTTCCCCCCTCCTCCTCATCAACCAAACCCCTCTTCTACCCTCTCCATCCTCCTCCCCCCTCATCCTCCTCACCCTCATCCTCTTACTCTCCCTTGTCCTCCTCTAGACACACCTCCTCCTCCCCCTCCTCCTCTTCCTCCTCCCACTCTCCCTTCCACTGGCCCATCCACAACCTCCCCACACCTTCCCTTTCCCTCCACTACTACCATCATCCTCCTCCTCCTCCTCCACCCACCCCTCCTCCTCCTATCCATCCCCGTCCTCGTCCCACTCACCCGTCCCTGTCCTCCCAACACCTTCCATCTCCCTCCCTTACTACCATCCTCCTCCTCCTCATATCCCTCTCACTCCTCCTCCTCCTCCTCCTCCCCATCCCTCTCATCCCCCTCCTCCCCCCTCCCTACTCCCCTTCCCCTCCTTCTCCCCCACTCCATTCCCCCCATACCCTCCCCTTCCCCCCCTCTCCTCCTCCTCCTCTCACTTCCACTCTCCCCAATCCTCCACCCCCCCTCCAATCTTTCTCCTCCACTCGCTCCCCTCTCCCACTCCTTCTCCCCCCTCTTCCTCCTCCTCCTTGCCACCCATCCCCTCCACTCACCCACTCCCCTCCCCTCCCCCTTCTCTCACTTCCACTCTACCCATTCCTCCTCCCACTCCCCTTCTCCCTACCCTACGCCTCCTCCTCCAACCCTCCCGGTATCCCTCCCTTCTCCTCCTCTTCATCACCCTCTCCCTTCCTCCCACCCATCTCTCTTCTCCTCCTCTTCTCTCCCCCCTCCTTCTCCCCCACTCCATTTCCCCCATACACTCCCCTTCCCACCTTCTCCTCCTCCTCCTCTCACTTCCACTATCCTCAATCCTCTACCCCCCCTCCAATATTTCTCCTCCGCCCCGCTTCCCCATCCAACTCCTTCTCCCCCATCCTTCTCCCCCGTACCCTCCTCCTTCTCCCACTTCCACTCTACCCACTCCTCCTCCCACTCCCTTTCTCCCTACCCTATGACTCCTCCTCCAATCCTCCCCATATCCCTCCCTTATCCTCCTCTTCTTCACCCTCCCCCTCCCCTACTACCATCATCCTCCTCCTCCTCCTCCACCCACCCCTCCTCCTCCTATCCTTCCCCGTCCTCGTCCCACTCACCCGTCCCTGTCCTCCCAACACCTTCCATCTCCCTCCCTTACTACCATCCTCCTCCTCCTCATATCCCTCTCACTCCTGCTCCTCCTCCTCCTCCCCATCCCTCTCATCTCCCTCCTCCCCCCTCCCTACTCCCATTCCCCTCCTTCTCCCCCACTCCATTGCCCCCATACCCTCCCCTTCCCCCCCTCTCCTCCTCCTCCTCCTCCTCTCACTTCCACTCTCCCCAATCCTCCACCCCCCCTCCAATCTTTCTCCTCCACTCGCTCCCCTCTCCCACTCCTTCTCCCCCCTCTTCCTCCTCCTCCTTGCCACCCATCCCCTCCACTCCCCCCCCCTCCCCCTTCTCTCACTTCCACTCTACCCATTCCTCCTCCCACTCCCCTTCTCCCTACCCTACGCCTCCTCCTCCAACCCTTCCGGTATCCCTCCCTTCTCCTCCTCTTCATCACCGTCTCCCTTCCTCCAACCCATCTCTCTTCTCCTCCTCTTCTCTCCCCCTTCCTTCTCCCCCACTCCATTCCCCCCATACACTCCCCTTCCCACCTTCTCCTCCTCCTCCTCTCACTTCCACTATCCTCAATCCTCTACCCCCCCCTCCAATCTTTCTCCTCCGCCCGCTTCCCCATCCAACTCCTTCTCCCCCATCCTTCTCCCCCATACCCTCCTCCTTCTCTCACTTCCACTCTACCCACTCCTCCTCCCACTCCCTTTCTCCCTACCCTATGACTCCTCCTCCAATCCTCCCCATATCCCTCCCTTATCCTCCTCTTCTTCACCCTCCCCCTTCCTCTCACCCATCCCCTTCCTCGCCCATACTCCCCTCCACCCGCTATAGCTCCTCCTCCTCAGCTACACCCCATCCTCCTCCCCTACCTCCCTCCTCCTCCACCTCGTCCTCTTCCCTCCCCTGCTCCCTCCTCCTCCTCCTCCTCCTCCTTCCCCTGCTCTCCTCCTCCCCTCCTCCTCCTCCTCCCACTCTCCCTACCCCACCTCTCCCCATCCCCCCTCTCCTCCTTCTCCTCCTCTCTCTCCCTCCTCTCCCTCAACTCCCTCTCCCGACTTCTCCTTATCCTCCTTACCCTCTCCTCTCTCCCCCACCCCTCCTCTTCATCACCCCTCTCCCCCCTCCCCCTCCCTTTTATCCTCTTGTCCCATACCCCTTGCACCCTCACCCACTCCACATCCCTTCCCTCTCCCACTCCTCCACCTTTGGATACACCCCATTCCTCCTTTACCCTTCAATTGCACGCTATACTCCCAACCTTTTTCTTTTCTTTTTCCCACATCCACACCTACTCCTTTTCTTCATATATTCATCTTAATAACATTTCTCATATAGTCACTTATAAAGCACTTCCCTACTCTTAGTACAACAACTTAAAAATAATTCTAATTATAATTTAATGATATTGCATGAAATATAATTTTCCACATATATATATCTTTTCAAACAACTTTCGAAAGTTCTCTAAATATGTCATAGTACAATACAAAGAAGATTAAATTATTTTCAAAATAATAAACTATGAAAATGGTTTAAAAAAAAAATATGTAAACTACTAAGACGAGAAGTCTACTATCCAATCAAATCTTTGACCATTCTTTCAAGATTTTAAGATTTAGGGCAATAATCCTTATATATATAATTTAATTCAGATATTTTACTTTTATTAAGATTTATATTATAAATTATAAATTTTTCTTTAAGATTTTCAATAAAAAAATGCTAATGGTAAAAAACCAACCATAAACCTAAATAAAATATAAATGATATTCACATAAATATTTTCATAAAAAGTATGAAATAACTCTAAAACCATTTTCATAGAAACTTTCCAACTAAATGTTAAAGCAACATAAAACTAAAAATCTAAAACAATTAGCATGCGGAATTTCATAAGAGTCTTTCCCTTTTTTTAATTAATAAATATAAAATAAAGATTTCATAATGTGTAAGATGATAGGAACCAACCAGAATTTGATCGCACCGAATAAACTCAGAAGCCGTAAATCTAAATATGAAGAGAAGATAGTAATGGATAAACCCCAAAAATCTCGCACACCTAGCTCACCTACACACAAAAACCTGGCACACCTAGCTCACTTTCATCCACACGTCGTGAATCCGACTGGAAGCAGATGCCACTTTCTCAAACACCGTCTAATGTCGAATCCCATTCTAAGAAATCACGGAGTTTCAATGCCAGCTAAGGAAGGCAAGCTTATGGAACATGGCTACCATGTGAGAGAAGTGTTGGTTAATTGTAACGCTTAATTGTAACGGGAGGAGGCGTTACAACAAACGGGAGGCGTTACACTTTACGGGAGGGGTAGGCGTTACACTTTACTGGAGGGGTTACACTTGGCTCGGGCCGATTCATTCGCACACACATTTATTTAATATTGTGGGGGCTGACTGCCGGAAAATTGTATTCATTCTGCATACCCATCCCAATGCATTTTAGGGACAAATTTATTTAGGCTTTCAGAAATTGAATGTGCGTCAACACTATTGTGAATTGACATTTTATCTGTAGAGTTTTGTTAGAAAAAAAAATTTAATTAATTGATGTAAAATAGGGATCCTTGACTGGCAACTTGTCAACGCAGCGAAGAAATCCTTGACTGGCCACTTGGCGTGCAAGTTAAATTTCAAGAAAAATCGATGGCACAACAATCATATTTTAAAGGAATGAAAGACGACAATATAGTATGGAGCCCAATGCCCATGGCATTGGAGCTATGCAAGCCAGATGGGTGCTTGTATTGACCATTGTGATTCAGGCGTATTTGGGTGTTTGTATTGACCATTTATTTACAGTTGGATTTGGGTGCTTGTATTGACCATTGTGATTCAGGCGTATGTGTGATTTGATGTTTTAACACTCTTTCGATGTTACAGTTTCAGCCTGATAAATGTGCTAGCAAGGTAAATGTGCTAGCAAGGATTCGAACGCGGGTCTGTAGCGAAACTGGGAAAAGGAGGCTGTCAAGCTCTTTAAAATCTTCTAAGCAATAATATGCTTAAGAGTGCTACCATAAACATATATGGTACATACAAGCGAGAGTTGCAAAATAGAAGCTACTCTGATTAAGTGCACCACTACAGTTTAAGATGACTAATATGATAAAAGTTTGTGCATCGCTTACTCGCAGTGAAAACAAGTACAAGGAATGGCAAAATGAACGTGGGATGGAAAATGAATGTGAAACATGAAGGAATATTGTGCAGAATCGTCACCAACGTCATTGGAAATGTTGAATCCCTTAGGATGAAACCCTATGCTTCATAGCTCAGAACAAAACCGAACCCATTTTGCTATGGGTTAAGCCACTTTAAAAAAATTAAAACCAAATCTTTCATATCACAAGTTTGTGCCTCAAATCTTATACAAAGTCCAAAAAATTTAAACTATACATGCTTGAGATTTTTTAGGAGTTTTAAGAAGAGCCGAAATCAAACATTTATTCAAAGGAAAAGAAAAAGAAAAAAAACATAAATGAAATCACTAGAGTATGGATTTTGAGATCAAAGCAAAACTCAGAGAACATAATAAAAACCATTCTACTCATAACAAAACCCAACCCACATCGCAACGCTCAAGAACAAAACCCATACCTCATTGCAACACCCAAGTGATTAACATAAATGAATGAGGTTGTTTCTAAGGGACGTGCTACGTGCTAGAGGAAATAATAATAGAACATACCTTGAACTGAATCCCCGCAATTTTCGAGAGAAAACATTGATGTTAGTTGCATCATCCTCCTTTCCACCATTCAAGTTCATCCAGCAGCCCAAATTCTTTGCCCCTATTTCTGTCCAGCCTCCTCAGACATTAAACCACAATTACACATTAAACCATAGTCCGATTCAGACACCCATTAAACCACAATTAGACATTAAACCACAATCAAACAAACCCATGCTCAGACATTAAACCACAATCAGATTCAGACACCCGACCACTGGAACCCGGAAACCCAAGCACACAAACGCACCAAAGGAGGAAGGAGGAGGTAAATATTGAAATCCAAAACGCACCAGATGAGTCAAGAGATGGAACCGTTAGCACATGAATCATCTGGTAAATGCAAAACGCCACTATCATGCTTTTCGTCAATTGTGATTTATGATTTTCTTCAATTGTGGTTCATGCTTTTTTCTTTCTATTTTAATTCATGTTTTTTGCCAACTGCACTGCCTGAGGGTTTCTCCGTTCGGCATGTCTACCATTCAGCTTAGAACCCTTTGGCTCATACGGTAGACCATCGAGTTCAATAGCTAATAGGATATGTGAGCTGGTTCGTTGAGATGGTCGACGAGGCAATACGAGATGGTTACCGAGGGCCTTATTTGTGTCTTCCCGGATATTCATTTCGAAGGGCCTCCCATCATTTCATTTCGAACGGAGGGCTTCCGAGATGGATCAGCGACACAGAGCGACAGAGAGCACTGGGAATTTTTAAATGGGCATTCTGTATCGCAGCCTTCGCGGACTTTGTAGAAAGAAATCTCCACTCATCGTCATCGTCATTGTCCTTACACAATCGGCCAGAAAAATGCTCCCATCATTTCTACCATAGAGGACAAGGACGTAGCCTTGCAGGGGCCCCGATTGGGACATCGATATTCTCTGGTGCTTCGGTAAGTACTTCGTTGACTTGAAGATCGGAAACCCGCCGAAGCGCTTCTTGCTCATAGATTACAGAGGCAATGACTTAGTATGGGTGAATTGCCACTACCAGTACCATGGCCGAAAGAGGCACCGCAACCGAAAAAGAAAGAATGTCTCCAGGAGAGTTTTCAACGCCTACGCATTCTCCACATTCCACCCGATCTCGTGCGCATCACAAGAATGTTAGATGGTCTTGGGGCCGTCTTCCTGCAACTTATGTCGCCCAATGAACTGCATTTACCAGTATTCATATTCGGACCTGTCGAGCAGCTGTGGCATCTTCACCTCTGATACATCCAAAATAAGATCCGCCAATAGCTCCTTGCCGGGACCCCCGAATCCCAAATATGGCCTTCGGTTGTAACACCAGAAAGCAAGACAATAGCTTCGATGGGACCATAAAAGTCTGCTCCCCTCCACGAATGAACACCAGTTTGGAGAAACGCACAGATACACAAAACCCTAGCGCTCCATAAAGATAATTCACTAGCCGTTAGAATGCCAAAGGAGAAAGCAAAGGAGAAAAGCGACCTCCATAAAGATAATTCACTAGCCGTTAGAATGCCAGACGATATCAAACTCAAAAAATAGATAGTTAAATATTTTAATTTAACTATAGTTAATTCAAACTCATCCAACGGTATAGATTAAGAATATTGTTAGGTTCAAACGTTCAAATTCAAATTATCGATAAAAGTACTGTCAGGGTTAGAGCGTGCTCCAGCACCACCACTCTCACAAATCAATGTGCCGATGAAAACTTCAACCTAACTTTTTTTGTTTATCCATTTGATCATTAATTCTTGTGACTTATCCCTATCTCTATCCCAAAAATTTAATTAACAATATTACCTTTCATTTTTTTATATATAGATATATTTTCCCCAAATATTTAATTAAAAATATTATCTTCCATTTAATACATATAAATATCAATATTCTTGGCAAACTACCCATAAATTGTAATAAGCTTGGAGAAAAATGACAAAAGCAAACATAACAATTGTTTAGAGATTAAACACATCTTCGATTTATTTTGTATCCATGTGACTCTCATAGCCATTGCGTTGTGGCCTCTAACACATCACAAGAAATCCCAATGCAAATTCGGGTGCCATGTCACTGATACCTTGAAACAACTATATGCCATAGCTCAACATCCTTAAATAAATTTGAATGGCTTGACTCATTTCTACATAAAAAGAAACCATAAATGTATAATAGTGATAAAGAATTTCAATGAAATCATCATAATTTCAATGAGATCTTAATGCCACAAAAATAACACTAGATGTGTTCAATGATGTAGAAGACTTCAATGAGAAAGTTGAAGATGAGTTCTATGTGACGCTAGCAGGGTGACAACTTTGAATTAAATTGTAAATAAACCACAAAATCCTGTAACTCTCTTAAATTTGAGTCCTAAGATTGGATAATGATAATAATTTATTTGAAAATTACTAAATAATGTTCCATGTTTGATATGGTCAAGCCCGTTACCTTGACCTTGGTCATGGAGCTTTATTTCCTAAGCACAGGTAATGATTCAATGGGATTTATTTGGTGTCCTAGACCTTGAGACTTGACACCTAGAACTTGAGACTTGAGAACCAACAACGTTTGCATCTCAAGCTTGAGAAACAAACTCCACCACACACAACCCAAACATCAAACTAATGCCCAACTTTAATATATCTTTGCGGATTCAAAAAATTCCAAGGCTCAACTTTATAATCAAATTTTTAGTAGTAGTAGGAAAAACCTACCATTGCCAAGGCATTTTCTTGGATCCTAGTTGCCACACTCGCCTCTTCACATTCAAAGAAGACTTCGTGCCCTCAAATATGTTACTCTACTCCTTCTAGATGCCATGCTAGATGCCATGTTGGCCTCTTCACATTCAAAGAAGACTCGCCCAGCTCAAATATGTGTGGTAGTGTGAGCACATCAAATCAAAGAGAGAGTTAATGGAAAATAAAATACATATAATATCATAATATTACTAAGGAAAAAAAAAAAAAAGCATCCATAGCCAGCAACCCCCCCAAAATAAAAAAGCCATAGCCAACATCCCAAAAAAGGAAACTGCATAAAAAGTAAATAAATAAATAGAGACTATAACATGTTAATAGAGTAAGTATATTAATCAACCAATGCCCTAAATTGTTGAACTCCAAATATCTAGTTTTTAATTAATATTTTTGTTATTAACAAAGTTTTTAATTAATATTTTTGTTATTACCTCATATGTGGCATTTAAAACTCTAGATGAGAACTTAAAATTTAATATTTAGATTAAGGATATCGTTATTTTTAGTTAGCTAAATTTAAATGTATCTTTCAATCTTTTTAAAAGAATGTTGTTATTCTATAAACAATTTAGATTCAAATTCTAATTTTCGAATAAAATATGAAAAAAATATAACTCTACTTCAAATTTAGGTTAATAATATTGTTCCAAGAATCTAAATTCAAACTCATTTTTAAAGGAAAATTCTATTTTTTTAATTACAACAAAGCTTAATAGCCATTTGGTGAAAACCTCTATCCTTTTCCTTTTTGTAAACATGCCAAAGAGGCACACCACATGGATGCATACTTTTATTTAAATTTAAACTTTTTTATAGCACTTCCACATACTTTTATGATTAATGATTTAAATAAAGCTATAAAAAAATTAAACATCACATATGTTGGGTGATGTAATTGATTCATAATTGACTTATCTTATAATAGAATGTTTTGTTTTTTAATTTAATGTTGAAAAACAAAATTTTATATGTATATGTATTTTTTTGTTAAGATGATAAACTTATTATAATTTATTTGTATAATTGGAAATGACAATAATCATTATTGACTCATAAAGTAAATGTAACTTAATTCATTTATGTTATTTAAATGTAAAAAAATCAATAAATATAATTTATTAAAATAAATTATATTTAATGACGTGATCTATATTTATATCATTTTAATTTATTAAATAATGAACCTTTTAAATTCAATTTGATTTTTAAGAATTAATAAATTATACATTTTAATTTATTGCACCAAAAGTAGTTAAAATTTAGAAGTAAATAATATTCACTTAAATCATACACAATTATTATTATTTTAAATTATAAAATAATAATTAATTTTATTATTTTAAAATATAAAAAGAAATTCATTTATGTTATTTAAATGTAAAAAATAAATATAATTTATTAAAATAAATTATATTTTATACCATTTTTATTTATCAAATAATGAAAATTTAAAAATCAATTTAATTTTTAGGAATTAATAACTTAGAATTTTTAATTTATTGCACCAACATTAGCGAGGTACTTATAACCGGTACTAAAAATAAAAAGTATTTACAAAAAATAATGTCGGCTCATAAAATAAAAAATGAAAGCCAAATAAAAAAAATTAAAAAATCCATATCCACTCATAAAATAAAAATTTAAAATAAAATAAAAAGTCATTATAAAATAACACCTCAAGAAATTGGATGCCTCTAGATGTTTGATAGATATGCATTTAGGATGGATCTATGCTGGTTATAAATATATGAAGAAGATGATAAAGATGATATGTTATTAATATTTCCGTCTATTTGATTTTAAAAAGGAAATGAGTCAATACTCAAAAAGAAAAAGATTTAAGAGAAGCATCCCTAAATCACCATAGTTATGATGAGATAAAATATTAGGGAAGTGAGTATCATGAAAAATGTTTTGAAATTATGTTTAATGTGGGTATATATTACAATGATATATAAACACAATGAGATTATATCTATATATATATGGATATTTAATAGTCTAATTTTCTTTCTTGTAAGAGGGTTGAATTTCACATTAGTAGATTAGCAATTCATAAGAATGAGTTATCTATAATAACTTTATTCTCCTAAACTTTTTGAAATATCAATGAATTATTAAGACCCGATAATAAATAAATATTCATTATTTTATTTTTATATGTTTTTATTTTCCAAGGTTTTGTGAGAATTTTTTTAGGGATGATTCTTGTCACATTCATGAAATGAGGGAGCAATTGTAATATCTATAGTGTAGAATATAATTATAGTTAATAGAAAATAAATATTAAAGCTTGTCATAGGTGTTGTATATAAGCTTGGACTAGATGGAATATTGAGAAGATGTGTCTGACCAACATACACTAAGAATTCAATAATGGAATCATCACATTTTGGATTGATGTGAATACATTGCTCTATAAAAAGCACACCATAGATGATTATTTGTTTAGGACTATGGTGGTTGGATATGCTTGAGAATTGTTCCAAGTTGGTGAGGAAATGTGGGTAGTGTTATACTATAACTCACAAGCTACATGTGGGTGGTTTTCACACATTGAATCCCGTAATGTCTAGCTATCCTTTCTAGCATTGGGGATAGGACTACATTTGTCCTTTTGTGCTAGTAAATAGAAATAAAGGCAAAGGAAAGTATATAATTATAATTTCCAACTTATTTATGAAGTGGAAAAATATGAGAACAATCTTTCATTAGTTTCAAAGTCACATGAGGATAATAAGAAGGGGGCTCCCAAGAGGAAAACTTGAATTGATTCGAATTATAAACTTGATGTCTGATTTTTAATATGCCAATATGCTAGTGTGCAAATATGACCTTTTACGCCTAATTTAAATGTTCAAAGGATAGATATTATGGATGGATAAAGAGGGAAAATAAGGAATAAAAGGGGATAGGGATATTAAGATACATATAGAGATAAAATTTGATCTATTTTTCCTTCCAAGCACTCATGTTGTATTTCCTCCTTTCATCTAAAGTGAAGTGGTTTTTTATGCAATTTGATAAATTATCTTTATGGTTATTTAAATTATGAAAACAATATTTAAGGATACAAGTTGGATGTGATCAGAAGGATATAAGTTGGAAGTGATTTGGTCTCAAGGGATCATAGTATCAAGGTATTGGTGAAGGTATCAAGGTATTAGTGAAGTTATCAATGAAGTTCTCAGTGAAGGTATCAATGAAGGTCTCAATGAAGCCTGGTATCAAGGTATCATGTGGCTAAGAGAAAATATATTTCTAGTTTTGGCATGGTGAGGAGGTGAGAAAGGATGTGGGGTGAGGAAATATGTTTCAAATTATATTTTTTCACATTATGTTTTTGTACATTTCAATAGTTCAAATTTGTATGGTGACAGAGGTTACATAGCAGGTAGAGTTCTCATAGTTCATATCCCAATCTTTTCAGGGGAACCATCCATGTTATTATTTCCAACATATAATATTGTCAAGCAGGCATCTTCGATGAAGGAATTTGATTACTTTAGTAATTGCACTAAGAGGAGCAAGGTGCTCTACATCCTATTATGGGGGAAATGTTGTAATGTAACGTAGCGTTACCAAAAATAAAATAAAAATATTAAAAAAAATACATGTCGTCTCTTAAAGTAAAAATTGCATGTCTTCTTATAAAATAAAAAATTATGAAAAGTCAAATTAAAACATAAACCTAAACCTATCAAACAAGAGAGGATCAAATTTATTGATTTTAAGACTACAAAAAATTACACCTCAAGAAATTGGATCCCTCTCAACGCTTGATATATCCAAGTTTAAATGGATCTATATTGGTTAAAAATCAATGAAGGAATCTGATTAGGCAGGTAATGACATAATCCATGTACTATTTAGTAAATGACATAAACATGGGATCAATTTGTGGAATTAACTCCAATTTTCAAGATTTCATTTTTTATCCATATTAAAAACTGGTGACAACTTACCCCTGCAAGCTGTATAGGTCCCTAATAACATTTCAAAATCCTTCCTGCTAGTGCATAATGTTGAAAGGGATTGATGCTAGTTTCCACAATGCACAATCTTTCCATTGATTCTTTGTTCTGAGCTCGACAATCCACAATCTAAATATATTCCCATCTTTAGCATGCAAGTCTCTTTTATTCCTAGAATTTTAGATAGTCTATCTTGGCAACAAATGGAAGCCAAGTTGGATTCCAACATATGACATCAATACTTCTATGTTGTGCATTACCTTGTGACACTTCCCATCCTTAATGGAATTACACATGGATATATGCTCCTTTGTTTGGAGGTTGTAGCTTAAAATTGCATGTAGTGAATTCATGGGAACATTGTTTGGTGAGGATCTCTTGTTTTGGCTCGCTTGTTCTCGCTTGCTTGTTTATGATGGTCCATCAAGTGGGTCATTGTGTAGTACCCTCAATTTGACCCTTATAATGTATTAAAATAGATTATGTAAAATGATGTAAATGTGTTAGATGGATTCCTAGTGCGGATATCAAGGCCAAGGCCTGATTAGTGAATGGATAGGCATGTATGGTATCAATATATCTATATGGATCGCATGGTTGGCTTGCCGTGATGACATAAAATCTAGGTAAATATTATGTTGGAAAATAATATTTATGGTCCAAGATGGTTGTGTAAAGAGCACCAAAGGGGATACAGTTAAATCCTCTATTTCCAAGTGCCCACCTTAGAGGGCCTATGGGAGATTAAATTCTCTATTGCCAAG
Source organism: Larix kaempferi (assembly GCA_027924585.1). Lineage (NCBI taxonomy): Eukaryota > Viridiplantae > Streptophyta > Pinopsida > Pinales > Pinaceae > Larix > Larix kaempferi. The sequence goes on from BSBM01000870.1 coordinate 50,576, forward strand.
TGTCAACCTTAGAATTCACCCAATTGCTGACATTTCCCTTAAATGAGCCAATTACTTCCTTTTGACTACTAAATCCAATCATTGAATGCATGTGTGATGTTGGTGACGAATTTTTTCTCATGTAGTCATGGAATTCATATACTTCTATGACTCTAGTAAGAGTCCTCTCTGCCATGTTTAGAAGTTATGTCAGTTGTCTTTTCCACCATTCTCTCATATCCTTTGGAGTCTATTATCCATTTTTCATTATGAATATTTTAGCACAACAACTTTTACACTACAAAAAATTGTTGCTCTTGATTTTCATCCCATTTCCATTATGAATTACCAGATTGTGCATAAACAAAAATTCGAATTTGGAAATAGAGCTGCATATTTAAGGGAAAAAGAGATGTTGTATATGAGCATAGATGTTGGAAAAGATAAGAACCCTTATGCATATATTTTTTCTACTTATGCATGCTTGAGAAGCCATGAATTAATGCTACATGAGGTTATCCAACAACATACAACTGATTGGACTCTTACTATGCACACAAGTAAGAAATGTAAGGGTTGGATTTCCTAAGGAAATTATGGATCATTGAAGGGGAATGCCTTCCTTGTGTTGTGTAAGGAAATTGGAAAGAGTGCCATGGCTGTGACGACTAAGTGAAATTCATGTTGAGCTTCAAATGAGAATTTGGCAAATCATTGAGAGAAAAATGGGTTGTGGGTTAAGATAGAACATTGTAGGTGTTTCCTTCGCCGCGGTGGCATTATAGCCCAATCTGGGGGTGGAATCTCCATAGAAAGAGTATATGTTGGAAAAAGTGCCTATAGTTTGGTGGAAAATCACTCTTACACAACCATTTGCTTGAATCTTCTTTATTTAAATGTAAGTATTATATATTTGCACACACATTTTATTGTCTATGAATTCATAATATGGCCACGTGGAAAAATTTACAAGCCCGGAATTTGTAAAATAAAGTTTGTTCATGATCGCATTCTTGAAGTGCTATTTTTCCCTATAGATGATCAAGTTGCAAAAATCTTCACCAAATCTTTTACGAAAGCGGGGTTTTCTAAACTTCGATCTATTTTAGGAGTTGAGGAACTTATCATTAAGGGGGTATAAGCTCTAATTCCTCATTCCTTCTCCTAATAGTGTGTTGTAAACCCTTCAATCCTATCCCAAGTTGTTCTTAAGGGGGGATGTTAGAATATTTAGACACTTAGGAGTTAGTTAAGATCAAATTATTATAATACATCCATTAGGTAAAGTGTGTTTCTTTAGTATGAATTAGTATGCATTTGTAAATATCTAATCTAATGGTTACGATATGTTATATACATAGAGTAATCTGATGATTCAACTTCTCTTAGATCATAACTACCTTTGATCCATGACTTAACACCCGATTGGTCCATGATATCTATTTAAAGAGCATGGAGGGTCACTTTCTAGTTGATATATTATGAGAATCTGATTTGTAACTTTCTTTCTTTTGCATAATAAACTACCTCAAGTAGCTATTTGGCCGGGGCCGTGGAGTGTTCCCCTTTCGAGGATTTAAACCATGTGAAAAAATTGGTGTGTTGATCTATTATTTGTTTGTGTGAGTGACTTCTCTAGGTGTTTCTTGGGACATTCCTTTCTTTGTGAACATAAAAGTAACCCATTTCTGTGGGAGTTTGGATTGGAGAAATTCATCCTGGCAGGGTTTCACTATATGAATATAGCTTATATATTTTCTATTAGAGGATAAGGTTTTTCAAATTACATTATATATTTGTCATTATCATTTCTTTAAAATAATGTCTTGTGTTTGCGATCTTCTAAATTGGTTAAATTTTCAAGATTAGTGCATTTATGCTCATATCTTAATCAATACCTGGGCAGCCTATGTCCCACCTTAGCAATGTCGAGATGATATAAATATGTTCACAATGCAAGTGAGTTTAATACTAATCCATTCTCATTCTTACAAGGCTACTTTGAGAGAGGAGATACATGAATCTAGTTCGAAAGAAAATGTGTTGGTTGTAATTAGGTTAAGTGGATTTTAAATTTTAAGAATACAATTGTTTGAAAGCATAACCAATGGACAAATTAATTAGGTATAAGTCTGGTCCATGTTTATGAAGTTCTGTTGTGGTAAACTAGAAGCTGTGAATATTGGTATGTATCATCTATGTAGATTTGGTTGGGAATTTTTTTTTGCTATTTGTGATGATAAATATTTAAAGGGGATGGGAAGATATGGATGATACATCAATTATCTATTGTAATAATCAATGTTAATATTTTTTCATTTATTTTCTTTGCAAAGAAGTACATGAGTAACATTCATTAAGGTTGTTCTTGGGGTAGTTGGGGGGTAGTATCAATATAATATATTATGTTATGAGTATTGTTTGTATTTCAATGGGAAATTTCCAATGAGTGATGAACATTCTCACGATCCTTATTTTAGCTGGATATGCTTTTGTTGTAGCACAAAACACCATTGGAATTTTATTTTACCTGTTAGTGACTTTCAGTTACCTCTTTGAATATTTGTTGATTGATTTACATAATTGTGAGTTTCCCATCCTAAGTCCTTGCAATTATTAAGATATTACTTGAATGTGAATTTGTTTTGCCTTGGGGTTAGTATCAAAATACTATAATATACTAGGAGTATTACTTGGATTTCAGTGGGCAATGGGTGACCAACATTCACAGTATCCTTATTTTAGATAGATATGTTTTTGTTGCAACCTAAAATACTATTGTAATTTTAGTTTACTCTTTAGTGAGTTTCAGTTACCATTTTGAATATATGTATATTGATTTACATAATTTAATGAATTTCCCATCCCAATTCCTCACAACCATTAAATTTTATTATATGTTTTTTGTAGTGTAGAAAAACTCTATCTATGAATTAGCTCTATTTATAGGTTCTTGATATTAAATATGTAATTAGCACCTTGTGTGGTGCCCCTAGTTGGCCTTTCACACAGTAAAATCAATAGGGAGGAATAGGGTAAGAATTGCTTAGTTGAATGTGAATATGTTTTGTGTAAGCATATTGTTTCTTTGGGTTAATGTTCTTCTATGTTTGGCTTTGGTTATGACAACTTATACTTTTATCCAGTGATGATGGAAATTTCATATTGACATATGACCTCCTACCCCTCTCCCTCTCCCTCCTCCTCCTCCTCCTCCTCCTCCTCCAACCCCCTTCCTCATCCCCTCATCCTCCACCCCCTCCTCCACCGCCTCCTCCACCTCCTCACCTCCCTTCTTGTAACCCCCTCTTACCCCTCTCCCCTCCCACATCACCCCCCCATCCTCATCCACCTCTACCACTCCTGCTTTTCCTTCCACCCTTGCTTCTACTCCTCCTCCCCCTATCCCTTCCCCCTTCATTCCCATCCCACCATACTCCTCCTTCACCCTCCTCCCCCTCCTGCTCTCCCCCTAAAACTATTCCCCACCTTCCTCCTCCCCATCTCCCATACCCCCACTATTCCTCATCCTCCTCCCCCTCTCCTCCTGCCCCTCCCCTCCCCTCCCACCTCCTTCACCTCCCACCTCCTTCCCCTCCCCTTACTCCAATCCTCCACCTCATCACCCTCACCCTCTCCCTACTCCCCCTCCTCATCCTCCCATATCTCCCCTTTCCCCCTCCCATAACCCCTCTCCCCCCCCTCCTCCTCACCTCCCTGCCCATGCCCCTTCCCTCTGCATCCTCCTCCCTCATCCTCCTCCTATGATCCTCTCTCCCCATACCCCTCTTCCCCCTCTCATTTCCCCCGATCCTTCACCTTATCTCCCTATCCCTACTCCCATGATACCCTCCCATCGCCCACTCCTCCTCCTCCTCACCCTGCAAAGCCCCTCCTTTCCCTCCTTTCGCTCCACCCCTCTCCTCCTCCTCCTCCCACTGCCCGTCTCCCTCCTCCTCCTCCTCCTCCTCCTCCTCCACCTCTCCATAAACCTAGTCTCTCTCGATCCTCTCTCTCCTCCTCCTCCCACCCCAGTCCCTATCCCCTGAAACCTCCCACCTCCTCCTCCTCCCCCTCTCCCCTTGCCCCAATGCTCCCCTCCACTGCCCCTTCCACCTCCTCCATCGCCTTTCCCTGATAATTCTCCCCCTCCCCCTCCTCGACCTCCCCACTCCACTCTCCCATCTCCCACCCTCCTCTCATCCTCCCCTTCATCCAAACCCCTTTCCCCTTCCCTGCCCCTCCCCTCCTCCTCCTCCACCTACTCACCCCCTCATCATACCACCACTCCTCCCTCCCACACCACCCCCTCCTCCTCTGCCCCCTCTCCCCTCAACCCCATCCCACCCCTCCCCTTATCCCCCTCCCACCCCTACCCTTATCCCTTTCCCTCTCCCTAGTCCCCCTCCTCCTCCTCCCCTTACCCCGCCTATCCTTCTCCCCCTCCACACTCTCCCCCCCATCCTCCTCCTTCCCCCCTCTCCATCATCCCCCTACCATTATCCCCCACCTTCCTCCTCCCCATATCACCCCCTTCCCCTCTCCTCAACCCCCCTCCCACCTCCTCCCCCTCACTTTCCCCCCCTCCTCCACCTCCTCCCCAACTCCCTCTTCCTTTCGATCCAAACCCTCCTCCTCCTACCCTTACCCCTTTCTCCTCCTCCCCGTTCATTTCCCTCCCACCAATACTACCCATCTTCCTCCACCTCTCCATTACCCTCTCCTCTCCCCATAATCGCTCTCCTCCTCCTCTCACCTCCCTCCCTATCCCCCCAAACCTCCCACCCCCACCTCCTCCCCCTCTCCCCTTACCCCACCTCTCCCCTCCCCTCCCCTCTCCCTCATCCTCATCTTCCTCCTCCCCTCCCCAACTCCCCCACCCCCCCACTCCCCCTCCTCTTACCCCCTCCCCTCCCCACTAGCATTCCTACTCCCCCTCCCCCTCTAACCCTCACTTTAATCCCTTTTCCTCCCCCCCATATCCCCTCCCCACTTTCCCCTCCTACTCCTCCTCCTCCCCCTCCACTCCCCTACCCACTATTCCCACATCCCTCCCCCCTTCCTCCACCTCCTGCCCATCCCCCTCTAACTCCTTGTCCTCATGCTAGTCATTCCCTCTCCCCTCCTCCTACCCTCCTCCACCCTCTAAAGCTCCCCTTCTCCCCTCCTCCTCCTCCCCTTCCCCCCCTCCTCCTCCTCGCCTTTCCCCACTCCTCCTCCTATCCCCCCATCTCCCCCCCCCTTCCTCCACACACCTCCTCTCTAACCCTCCCCTTTCCACCCTCTCCTCCCCATCCTCCTCCACATCCCCCCTCTCCCTCCTCCCTCTCACCCTCTCCTCCTCCTTCCCCACTCCCTCCCCCTCTCGTCTTCCCATCCTACCCACCCTCCATTCCCTCCTCCTCTCCCTCTTCCTCCTCCTCCTCTGCCTTCCCTCCCCTCCCCTCCCCTCCTCCTTTTCCTCACTCCCCTCTCCTCCTCCCCCCATCCTTCACATTTCTACCCCCCCCCCACTCCCCTCCCTTCAGCCCCTCTCCTCATCCTCCCCCCTCCACCACCCTATCTTTTCATTCCCTTCCCCCTCTCCCACTCCCCTACCCCTCACCCTCCTCCCTCTATCCTCCTCCAACACTCCCTTTCCCTTGCCCCTCCCTAGCCTCCCTTCTCAACTTCCTCACCCTCTTGTTCCCTCGTCCCTATACTCCTCCTTCCCCTCTCTCCTTCACCCTCGTCTCCCCTTTTGTTCCCCCCTCCTCCTCATCAACCAAACCCCTCTTCTACCCTCTCCATCCTCCTCCCCCTCGTCCTCTTCCTCTCCCTCCTCCTCCTCCATACACCCCTCCTCCTCCCCCTCCTCCTCTTCCTCATCCCACTCTCCCTTCCACTCGCCCATCCCCATCCTCCCCACACCATCCATTTCCCTCCCATACTACCATCCTCCTCCTCCTCCTCCTCCACCCACCCCTCCTCCTCCTATCTATCCCCCTCCTCCTCCCACTCACCCCTCCCTGTCCTCCCCACACCTTCCATCTCCCTCCCTTACTACCATCCTCCTCCTCCTCATATCCCTCTCCCTCCTCATCCTCCTCCTCCCCCCCATCCCTCTCATCCCCCTCCTCATCCCCCCTCCCTACTCCCATTGCCCTCCTTCCCCCCCACTCCATTCCCCCCATACCCTCCCTTTCCCCGCCTATCCTCCTCCTCCTCTCACTTCCACTCTCCCCAATCCTCCACCCCGACTGCAATCTTTCTCCTCCACCCGCTCCACCCTCCCACTCCTTCTCCCCTATCTTCCCCCTCCTCCTTCCCACCCATCCCCTCCACTCCCCCCCCTCCCCTCCCGCTTCTCCTACTTCCACTCTACCCATTACTCCTCCCACTCCCCTTCTCCCTACCCTACACCTCCTCCTCCAACCCTCTCGGTATCCCTCCCTTCTCCTCCTCTTCATCACCCTCTCCCTTCCTCTCTCGCTTCTCCTCCTCTTCTCTCCCCCCTCCCTCCTCCCATTCCCCTCCTTCTCCCCCACTCCATTCCCCCCATACACTCCCCTTCCCCCCCTCTCCTACTCCTCCTCTCACTTCCACTCTCCCCAATCCTCTACCCCCCTTCAAATCTTTCTCCTCTGCCCGCTTCCCCATCCAACTCCTTCTCCCACTTCCACTCTACCCACTCCTCCTCCCACTCCCTTTCTCCCTACCCTATGACTCCTCCTCCAACCCTCCCCATATCCCTCCCTTATCCTCCTCTTCTTCACCCTCTCCCTTCCTCTCACCCATCCCCTTCCCCGCCCCTGCTCCCCTCCACCCACTCTAGCTCCTCCTCCTCCACTACACCCCATCCTCCTCCCCTACCTCCCTCGTCCTCCCCCTCCTCCTCTTCCCTCCACTGCTCCCTCCTCCTCCTCCTCCTCCTCCTTCCCGTGCTCCCTTCCTCCTCCTCCTCCTCCTCCTCTTCCTCCCAGTATCCCTACCCTACCCCTCACCATCCCCCCTCTCCTCCTTTCTCTCCCTCCTCTCCCTCAACTCCCTCTCGACCCTTATCCTTATCCTCCTCCCCCTCTCCTCTCTCCCCCACCCCTCCTCTTCATCACCCCTCTCCCCCTCCCCCTCCCTTTTATCCTCTTGGCCAATACCCCTTGCACCCTCACCCACTCCACATCCCTTCCCTCTCCCACTCCTCCACCTTTGGATATACCCCATTCCTCCTTTACCCTTCAATTGCACGCTATCCTCCCAACCTTTTTCTTTTCTTTTTCCCACATCCACACCTACTCCTCTTCTTCATATATTCATCTTAATAACATTTCTCATATAGTCACTTATAAAGCACTTCCCTACTCTTAGTACAACAACTTAAAATAATTATAATTATAATTTAATGATATTGCATGAAATATAATTTTCCACATATATATATCTTTTCAAACAACTTTAGAAAGTTCTCTAAATATGTCATAGTACAATACAAAGAAGATTAAATTAATTTCAAAATAATAAACTATGAAAATGGTTTAAAAAAATAAAATATGTAAACTACTAAGACGAGAAGTCTACTATCCAATCAAATCTTTGACCATTCTTTGAAGATTTTAAGATTTAGGGCAATAATCCTTATATATATAATTTAATTCACATATTTTACTTTTATTAAAATTTATATTATAAATTATAAATTTTTCTTTAAGATTTTCAATAAAAAAATGCTAATTGTAAAAAACCAACCATAAACATAAAATATAAATGATATTCACATAAATATTTTCATAAAAAGTATGAAATAACTCTAAAACCCATTTTCATTGAAACTTTCCTTATGAATGTTGAAGCAACATAAAACTAAAAATCTAAAACAATTAGCATGCGGAATTTCATAAGAGTCTTTCCCTTTTTTTAATTAATAAATATAAAATAAAGATTTCATAACGTGTAAGATGATAGGAACCAACCAGAATTTGATCGCACCGAATAAACTCAAAAGCTGTAAATCTAAATATGAAGAGAAGATAGTAATGGATAAACCCGAAAAATCTGGCACACCTAGCTCACCTACACACAAAAACCTGGCACACCTAGCTCACTTTCACCCACACGTCGTGAATCCGACTGGAAGCAGATGCCACTTTCTCAAACACCGTCGAATGTCGAATCCCATTCTAAGAAATCACGGAGTTTCAACCCAGCTAAGGAAGGCAAGCTTATGGAACATGGATACCATGTCAGAGAAGTGTTGGTTAATTGTAACGCTTAATTGTAACGGGAGGAGGCGTTACAACAAACGGGAGGCGTTACACTTTACTGGAGGGGTAGGCGTTACACTTTACTGGAGGGGTTACACTTGGCTCGGGCCGATTCATTCGCACACACATTTATTTAATCTTGTAGGGGCTGACTGCCAAAAAATTGTATTCATTCTGCATACCCATCCCAATGCATTTTAGGGACAAATTTATTTAGGGTTTCAGAAATTGAATGTGCGTCAACACTATTGTGAATTGACATTTTATCTGTAGAGTTTTGTTAGAAAAAAAAATTTAATTAATTGATGTAAAATAGGGATCCTTGAATGGCAACTTGTCAACGCAGGGAAGAAATCCTTCACTGGCCACTTGGCGTGCAAGTTAAATTTCAAGAAAAATCGATGGCACAACAATCATATTTTAAAGGAATGAAAGACGACAATCTAGTATGGAGCCCAATGCCCATGGCATTGGAGCTATGAAAGCCAGATGGGTGCTTGTATTGACCATTGTGATTCAGGCGTATTTGGGTGCTTGTATTGACCATTTATTTACAGTTGGATTTGGGTGCTTGTATTGACCATTGTGATTCAGGCGTATGTGTGATTTGATGTTTTAACACTCTTTCGATGTTACAGTTTCAGCCTGATAAATGTGCTAGCAAGGATTCGAATGCGGGTCTATAGCGAAACTGGGAAAAGGAGGCTGTCAAGCTCTTTAAAATCTTCTAGGCAATAATATGCTTAAGAGTGCTACCATAAACATATATGGTACATACAAGCCAGAGTTGCAAAATAGAAGCTACTCTGATTAAGTGCACCACTACAGTTTAAGATGAGTAATATGATAAAAGTTTGTGCATCGCTTACTCGCAGTGAAAACAAGTACAAGGAATGGCAAAATGAACGTGGGATGGAAAATGAAAGTGAAACGTGAAGGAATATTGTGCAGAATGGTCACCAACGTCATTGGAAATGTTGAATCCCTTAGGATGAAACCCTATGCTTCATAGCTCAGAACAAAACAGAACCCATTTTGCTATGGGTTAAGCCACTTGAAAAAAATTAAAACCAAATCTTTTATATCACAAGTTTGTGCCTCAAATCTTATACAAAATCCAAAAAATTTAAACTATAGATGCTTGAGATTTTCTAGGGTTTTTTAGAACCAAAATCAAACATTTATTCAAAGGAAAAGAAAAAAAAAAAAACATAAATGAAATCACTAGAGTATGGCTTTTGAGATCAAAGCAAAACTCAGAGAACATAATAAAAAACCATTCTACTCATAATTAAACCCAACCCACATCGCAACGCTCAAGAACAAAACCCATACCTCATTGCAACATCCAAGTGATTAACATAAATGAGTGAGGTTGCTTCTAAGGGACGTGCTACGTGCTAGAGGAAATAATAATAGAACATACCTTGAATTGAATCCCCGCAATTTTCGAGAGAAAACATTGATGTTAGTTGCATCATCCTCCTTTCCACCATTCAAGTTCATCCAGCAGCCCAAATTCTTTGCCCCTATTTCTGTCCAGCTTCCTCAGACATTAAACCACAATTACACATTAAACCATAGTCCGATTCAGACACCCATTAAACCACAATCAAACAAACCCAAGCTCAGACATTAAACGGCAATCAGATTCAGACACCCGACCACTGGAACCCGGAAACCCAAGCACACAAACGCACCAAAGGAGGAAGGAGGAGGTAAATACTGAAATCCAAAACGCACCAGATGAGTCAACAGATGGAACCGTTAGCACATGAATCATCTGGTAAATCCAAAACGCCACTCTCATGCTTTTCGTCAATTGTGATTTATGATTTTCTTCAATTGTGGTTCATGCTTTTTTCTTTCTATTTTAATTCATGTTTTTTGCCAACTGCACTGCCTGAGGGTTTCTCCGTTCGGCATGTCTACCATTCAGCTTAGAACCCTTTGGCTCATACGGTAGACCATCGAGTTCAATAGCTAATAGGATATGTGAGCTGGTTCGTTGAGATGGTCGACGAGGCAATACGAGATGGTTAACGAGGGCCTTATTTGTCTCTTCCCGGATATTCATTTCGAAGGGCCTCCCATCATTTCATTTCGAACGGAGGGCTTCCGAGATGGATCAGCGACACTGAGCAACACAGAGCACTGGGAATTTTTAAATGGGCATTCTGTATCGATGCCGTCGCGGCCTTTGTAGAAAGAAATCTCCACTCATCGTCATCGTCATTGTCCTTAAACAATCGGCCAGAAAAATGCTCCCATCATTTCTACCATAGAGGACAAGGACGTAGCCTTGCAGGGGACCCGATTGGGACATCGATATTCTCTGGTGCTTCGGTAAGTACTTCGTTGACTTGAAGATCGGAACCCCGCCGAAGCGCTTCTTGCTCATAGATTACAGAAGCAATGACTTAGTATGGATGAATTGCCACTACCAGTACCATGGCCGAAAGAGGCACCGCAACCGAAAAAGAAAGAATGTCTCCAGGAGAGTTTTCAACCCCAACGCATTCTCCACATTCCACCCGATCTCGTGCGCATCACAAGAATGCTAGATGGTCTTGGGGCCGTCTTCCTGCAACTTATGTCGCCCAATGAACTGCATTTAACAGTATTCATATTCGGACCTGTCGAGAAGCTGTGGCATCTTCACCTCTGATACATCCAAAATAAGATCCGCCAATAGCTCCTTGCCGAGACCCCGAATCCCAAATATGGCCTTCGGTTGTAGCACCAGAAAGCAAGACAATAGCTTCGATGGGACCATAAAAGTCTGCTCCCCTCCACGGATGAACACCAGTTTGGAGAAATGCACTGATACACAAAACCCTAGCGCTCCATAAAGATAATTCACTAGCCGTTAGAATGCCAAAGGAGAAAGCAAAGGAGAAAAGCGACCTCCATAAAGATAATTCACTAGCCGTTAGAATGCCAGACGATATCAAACTCAAAAAATAGATAGTTAAATATTTGAATTTAACTATAGTTAATTCAAACTCATCCAACGGTATAGATTAAGAATATTGTTATGTTCAAACGTTCAAATTCAAATTATCGATAAAAGTACTGTCAGGGTTAGAGCGTGCTCCAGCACCACCACTCTCACAAAGCAATGTGCGGATGAAAACTTCAACCTAACTTTTTTGTTTATCCATTTGATCATTAATTCTTGTGACTTATCCCTATCTTTATCCCAAAAATTTAATTAGCAATATTACTTTTCATTTTTTTATATATAGATATATTTTCCCCAAATATTTAATTAACAATATTATCTTCCATTTAATACATATAAATATCAATAGTCCTCGCAAACTACCCATAAATTGTAATAAGTTTGGAGAAAAATGACAAAAGCAAACATAACAATTGCTTAGAGATTACACACATCTTCGATTTATTTTGTATCCATGTGACCCTCATAGCCATTGCGTTGTGGCCTCTAACACATCACAAGAAATCCCAATGCAAATTTGGGTGCCATGTCACCGATACCTTGAAACAACTATATGCCATAGCTCAACATCCTTAAATAAATTTGAATAGCTTGACTCATTGCTACATAAAAAGAAACCACGAGTGTATAATAGTGATAAAGAATTTCAATTAAATCATCATAATTTCAATGAGATCTTAATGCCACAAAAATAACACTAGATGTGTTCAATGATGTGGAAGACTTCAATGAGAAAGTTGAAGATGAGTTCTATGTGACGCTATCACGGTGACAACTTTGAATTAAATTGTAAATAAACCACAAAATCCTATAACTCTCTTAAATTTGAGTCCTAAGATTGGATAATGATAATAATTTATCTGAAAATTACTAAATAATGTTCCATGTTTGATATGGTCAAGCCCGTTACCTTGACCTTGGTCATGGAGCTTTATTTCCTAAGCATAAGTAATGATTCAATGGGATTTATTCGGTGTCCTAGACCTTGAGACTTGACACCTAGAACTTGAGACTTGAGAACCAACAACGTTTGCATCTCAAGCTTGAGAAACAAACTCCACCACACACAACCCAAACATCAAACTAATGCCCAACTTTAATATATCTTTGCGAATTCAAAAAATTCCAAGGCTCAACTTTATAATCAAATTTGCAATAGTAGTAGGAAAAACCTACCATTGCCAAGGCATTTTCTTGGATCCTAGATGCCACACTCGCTTCTTCACATTCAAAGAAGACTTCGTGCCCTCAAATATGTTACTCTACTCCTTCTAGACGCCATGCTAGATGCCATGTTGGCCTCTTCACATTCAAAGAAGACCGGCCCAGCTCAAATATGTGTGGTAGTGTGAGCACATCAAATCAAAGAGAGAGTTAATGGAAAATAAAATACATATAATATCGTAATATTACTAAGGGAAAGAAAAAAAAGCATCCATAGCGAGCAACCCCCCAAAATAAAAAAGCCATAGCCAACATCCAAAAAAAAAAACTACATAAAAAGTAAATAAATAAATAGAGACTAACATGTTAATAGAGTAAGTATATTAATCAACCAATGCCCTAAATTGTTGAACTCCAAATATCTAGTTTTTAATTAATATTTTTGTTATTAACAAAGTTTTTAATTAATATTTTTGATATTACCTTACATGTGGCATTTAAAACTCTAGATGAGAACTTAAAATTTAATATTTAGATTAAGGATATCGTTATTTTTAGTTAGCTAAATTTAAATTTATCTTTCAATCTTTTAAAAAGAATGTTGTTATTCTATAAACAATTTAGATTCAAATTCTAATTTTCCAATAAAATATGAAAAAAATATAACTCTACTTCAAATTTAGTTAAGAATATTGTTCCAAGAATCTAAATTCAAACTCATTTTTAAAGGAAAATTCTACTTTTTTAATTACAACAAAGCTTAATAGCCATTAGGTGAAAACCTCTATCCGTTTCCTTTTGTAAAGATGCCAAAGAGGCACACCACATGGATGCATACTTTTATTTAAATTTAAACTTTTTTATAGCACTTCCACATACTTTTATGATTAATGATTTAAATAAAGCTATAAAAAAATTAAACATCACATATGTTGGGTGACGTAATTGATTCATAATTGACTTATCTTATAATAGAATGTTTTGTTTTTCAATTTAATGTTGAAAAACAAAATTTTATATGTATATGTATTTTTTGTTAAGATGATAAAACTTATTATAATTTATTTGTATAATTCGAAATGAGGATAATCATTATTAACTCATAAAGTAAATGTAACTTAATTCATTTATGTTATTTAAATGTAAAAAAAATAATAAATATAATTTATTAAAATAAATTATATTTAGTGACATGATCTATATTTATATCATTTTAATTTATTAAATAATGAAAATTTAAAAATCATTTTAATTTTAGGAATTAATAACTTAGAATTTTTAATTTATTGCACCAAGAGTAGCGAGGTACTTATAACGGGTACTAAAAATAAAAAGTATTTACAAAAAATTATGCCGGCTCATAAAATAAAAAATGAAAACCAAATAAAAAAAATTAAAAAATCCATATCCACTCATAAAATAAAAATTTAAAATCAAATAAAAAGTCATTATAAAATAACACCTCAAGAAATTGGATGCCTCTAGGTGTTTGATAGATATGCATTTAGGATGGATCTATGTTGGTTATAAATATATGAAGAAAATGATAAAGATGATATGTTATTAATATTTCCCTCTATTTGATTTTAAAAAGGAAATGAGTTTATACTCAAAAAGAAAAGTTTGAAGAGAAGCATCCCTAAATCAATAAAATATTAGGAAAGTGAGTATCATGAAAAATGTTTTGAAATTATGCTTTAATGTGGGTATATATTACAATGATATATAAACACAATGAGATTATATATATATATATATAATGGATATTTAATAGTCTAATTTTCTTTCTTGTAAGAGGGTTGAATTTCACATTAGTAGATTAGCAATTCATAAGAATGAGTTATCTATAATAACTTTATTCTCCTAAACTTTTTGGAATATCAATGAATTATTAAGACCCAATAATAAATAAATATTCATTATTTATTTTTTTATGTTTTTATTTTCCAAGGTTTTGTGAGAATTTTTTTAGGGGTGATTCTTGTCACTTTCATGAAATGAGGGAGCAAGTGTAATATCTATAGTGTGGAATATAATTATAGTTAGTAGAAAATAAATATTAAAGCTTGTCATAGGTGTTGTATATAAGCTTGGACTAGATGGAATATTGAGAAGATTTGTCTCACCAACATACACTAAGAATTCAATAATGGAATCATCACATTATGGATTCATGTGAATACATTGCTCTATAACAAGCACACCATAAATGATTTTTGTTTAGGACTATGGTGGTTGGATATGCTTGAGAATTGTTCCAAGTTGTGAGGAAATGTGGGTAGTGTTATACTATAACTCACAAGCTACATGTGGGTGGTTTTCACACATTGAATGTCTAGCTATCCTTTCTAGCATTGGGGATAGGACTATATTTGTCCTTTGTGCTAGTAAATAGAAATAAAGGCAAAGGAAAGTATATAATTATAATTTCCAACTTATTTATGAAGTGGACAAATATGAGAACTATCTTTCATTAGTTTCAAAGTCACATGAGGATAATAAGAAGGGGGCTCCCAAGAGGAAAACTTGAATTGATTCAAATTATAAACTTGATGTCTGATTTTTAATATGACAATATGCTAGTGTGCAAATATGAACCTTTTACGCCTAATTTGAATGTTCAAAGGATAGATATTATGGATGGATAAAGAGGGAAAATAAGGAATAAAAGGGGATAGGGATATTAAGATACATATAGAGATAAAATTTGATCTAGTTTTCCTTCCAAGCACTCATGTTGTATTTCCTCCTTTCATCTAAAGTGAAGAGGTTTTTTATGCAATTTGATAAATTATCTTTATGGTTATTTAAATTATGAAAACAATATTTAAGGATACAAGTTGGATGTGATCAGAAGGATATAAGTTGGAAGTGATTTGGTCTCAAGGGATCATAGTATCAAGGTATTGGTGAAGGTATCAAGGTATTAGTGAAGTTATCAATGAAGTTCTCAGTGAAGGTATCAATGAAGGTCTCAGTGAAGCCTAGTATCAAGGTATCATGTGGCTAAGAGAAAATATATTTCTAGTTTTGGCATGGTGAGGAGGTGAGAAAGGATGTGGGGTGAGGAAATATGTTTCAAATTATATTTTTTCACATTATGTTTTTGTACATTTCAATAGTTCAAAATTTGTATGGTGACAGAGGTAGATAGCAAGTAGAGTTCTCATAGTTCATATCCCAATCTTTTCAGGGGAACCATCCATGTTATTATTTCCAGCATATAATATTGTCAAGCAGGCATCTTCAAGGGGAGCAAGGTGCTCTACATCCTAGTATGGGGGAAAATGTTGTAATGTAGCGTAACGTTAACAAAAATAAAATAAAAATATTAAACAAAATACATGTCATCTCTTAAAGTAAAAATTACATGTCTTCTTATCAAATAAAAAATTATGAAAAGTAAAATTAAAACTTAAACGTGAACCTATCAAACAAAGGAGGATCAAATTTATTGATTTAAGGACTACAAAAAATTACACCTCAAGAAATTGGATCCCTCTCAGCGCTTGATATATCCAAGTTTAAATGGATCTATGTTGGTCACAAATCAATGAAGGAATCTGATTAGGCAGGTAATGACAGAATCCATGTACTATTTAGTAAATGACATAAACATCGGGATCAATTTGTGGAATTAACTCCAATTTCAAGATTTCATTTTTTTATCCATATTAAAAACTGGTGACAACTTACCCTGCAAGCTGTATAGGTCCCTAATAACATTTCAAAATCCTTCCTGCTAGAGCATAATGTAGAAAGGGATTGATGCTAGTTTCCACAATGCACAATCTTTCCATTGATTCTTTGTTATGAGCTCGACAATCCACAATCTAAATATATTCCCATCTTTAGTATGCAAGTTCTCTTTTATTCCTAGAATTTTAGATAGTCTATCTTGGCAGCAAGTTGAAGCCAAGTTGAATTCCAACATATGACATCAATACTTCTATGTTGTGCATTACCTTGTGACACTTCCCATCCTTCATGGAATTACACATGGATATATGCTCCTTTGTTTGGATGTTGTAGCTTAAAATTGCATGTAGTGAATTCATGGGAACATTGTTTGGTGAGGATCTCTTGTTTTGGCTCGCTTGTTCTCACTTGCTTGTTTATGATGGTCCATCAAGTGGGTCATTGTGTAGTACCCTCAATTTGACCCTATAATGTATTAAAATAGATTATGTAAAATGATGTAAATGTGTTAGATGGATTCCTAGTGCGGATATCAAGGCCAAGGCTTGATAAGTGAATGGCTAGGCATGTATGGTATCAATATATCTATATGGATCGCATGGTTGGCTTGCCGTGATGACATAAAATCTAGCTAAATATTATGTTGGAAAATAATATTTACGGTCCAAGATGGTTGTGGAAAGAGCACCAAAGGGTATACGATTAATCCTCTATTTCCAAGTGCCCACCTTAGAGGGCCTATGGGAGATTAAATCCTCTATTGCCAAGTGTCAACCTTAGAATTCACCCAATTGCTGACATTTCCCTTAAATGAGCCAATTACTTCCTTTTGACTAGTAAATCCAATCATTCAATGCATGTGTGATGTTGGTGACGAACGTTTTCTCATGTAGTCATGGAAGCATGGGATAAAATATACTTCTATGACTCTAGTAAGAGTCCTCTCTGCCATGTTTAGAAGTTATGTCAGTTGTCTTTTCCACCATTCTCTCATATCCTTTGGATTATATTATCCATTTTTCATTATGAATATTTTAGCACAACAATTTTTACAGTACAAAAAATTGTTGCTCTTGATTTTCATCCCATTTCCATTATGAATTACCAGATTGTGCATAACCAAAAATTCAAATTTGGAAATAGAGTTGCATATTTAAGGGAAAAAGAGATGTTGTATATGAGCATAGATGTTGGAAAAGATAAGAACCCTTATGCATATATTTTTTCTACTTATTCATGCTTGAGAAGCCATGAATTAATGCTACATGAGGTTATCCAACAACATACAACTGATTGGACTCTTACTATGCACACTAGTAAGAAATGTAAGGGTTGGATTTCCTAAGGAAATTATGGATCATTGAAGGGGAATGCCTTCCTTGTGTTGTGTAAGGAAATTGGAAAGAGTGCCATGGCTGTGACGACTAAGTAAAATTCATGTTGAGCTTCAAATGAGAATTTGGCTAATCATTGAGAGAAAAATGGGTTGTGGGTTAAGATAGAATATTGTAGGTGTTTCCTTCACCGCGGTGGCATTATAGCGTAATGTGGCGGTGGAATCTCCACAGAAAGAGTATATGTTGGAAAAAGTGCCTATAGTTTGGTGGAAAATCACTCTTACACAACCATTTGCTTGAATCTTCTTTATTTAAATATAAGTATTATATATTGGCACACACATTTTATTGTTTATGAATTCATAATATCGCCACGTGGAAAAATTTACAAGCCTGGAATTCGTAAAATAAAGTTTGTTCATGATTGCATTCTTGAAGTGCTATTTTTCCCTATAGATGATCAAGTTGCAGAGATCTTCACCAAATCTCTTACGAAAGCGAGGTTTTCTAAACTTCGATCTATTTTAGGAGTTGCGGAACTTGTCATCAAGGGGGTACAAGCTCTAATGCCTCATTCCTTCTCCTAATAGTGTCTTGTAAACCCTTCAATCCTATCCCAAGTTGTTCTTAAGGGGGTTTGTTAGGATATCTAGACACTTAGGAGTTAGTTAAGATCAAATTATTATAATACATCCATTAGGTAAAGTGTGTTTCTTTAGTATGAATTAGTATGCATTTGTAAATATCTAATTTGATGGTCACGATATGTTATATACATAGAGTAATCCGATGATTCAACTTCTCTTAGATCATAACTACCTTTGATCCATGACTTAACACCCGATTGGTCCATGATATCTATTTAAAGAGCATGGAGGGTCACTTTCTAGTTGATATATTATGAGAATCTCATTTGTAACTTTCTTTCTTTTGCATAATAAATTACCTCAAGTAGCTATTTGGCTGGGGCCGTGGAGTGTTTCCCTTTCGAGGATTTAAACCATGTGAAAAAATTGGTGTGTTGATCTATTATTTGTTTGTGTGAGTGACTTCTCTAGGTGTTTGTTTGACAACATTGACCATAAAACCATTCTTCCTAGATATTTCTTGGGACATTCCTTTCTTTGTGAACAGAAAAGTAACCCATTTCTGTGGGAGTTTGGATTGGAGATATTCATCCTGGCAAGGTTTCACTATATGAATATAGCTTATATATTTTCTATTAGAGGATAAGGTTTTTCAAATTACATTATATATTTCTCATTATCATTTCTTTAAAATAATGTCTTGTATTTGCGATCTTCTAAATTGGTTAAATTTTCAAGATTAGTGCATTTATGCTCATTTTCTCAAGTTGACTAAGCTAATTTGAACAATAGAATTTTGCAGTTGCTATTTTTGGTTTCCCAGCAAAATGCCAGTTGTTTTTGACATATTGTTTGGATTTGAAAATTTGATATGTATTTGTTTTTTAAATTATAGTTTTTAGAATATAGTGTTCTACAGGATGAGATTGTAGGAGCTCCACCCTTAGTTGTTGGATACACATTTCAACGTTTCAGAGATGTTTCCTTGTATGCAATTCCTCTGAACCATGGTTGAAATGTTTCAATAAAGTTTCAACTTTTTAAAATGTTTTATTGGCCATTTTGGCTTTGCATCATCCGTTTTAGTTGTTGTTTTGATCACATGAATGAAAAATAAAAAGGAAAGGAAAAGAAAAGAATGCTAAAACCATAGTCTTACAAATCAAGTCATAAATAGAGGGTATGGTCCTAGCTTAACGATAACTCGTATTTTTGGATTTATTTCCAAATTTGAAATTCATGAATGATATTCTACTATTATTCTTGTCTTATGGTATGTGAGTGTGTGTTTTCTTTTAAAAAATTGTCATATCTTAATCAATATCTGGGCAGCCTATGTCCCACCTTAGCAATGTTGAGATGATATAAATATGTTCACAATGCAAGTGAGTTTAATACTATTCCATTCTCATTCTTACAAGGCTACTTTGAGAGAGGATATACATGAATCTGGTTCAAAAGAAAATGTGTTGGTTGTAATTAGGTTAAGTGGATTTTAAATTTTAAGAATACAATTGTTTGAAAGCATAACCAATGGAAAAATTAATTAGGTATAATTCTGGTCCATGTTTACGAAGTTCTATTGTGGTAAACTAGAAGCTGTGAATATTGGTATGTATCAACTATGTAGATTTGGTTGGGAATTTTTTTTTTGCTATTTGTGATGATAAATATTCAAAGGGGATGGGAAGATATGGATGATACATCAATTATCTATTGTAATAATCAATTTTAATATTTTGTCATTTATTTTCTTTGCAAAGAAGTACATGAGCAACATTCATTAAGGTTGTTCTTGGGGTAGTGGGGGGGTAGTATCAATATAATATATTATGTTATGAGTATTGTTTGTATTTCAATGGGAAATTTCCAATGAGTGATGAACATTCTCACGATCCTTATTTTAGCTGGATATGCTTTTGTTGCAGCCCAAAACACCATTGGAATTTTATTTTACCGGTTAGTGACTTTCAGTTACCTCTTTGAATATTTGTTGATTGATTTACATAATTGTGAGTTTCCCATCCTAAGTCCTTGCAATTATTAAGATATTACTTGAATGTGAATTTGTTTTGCGTTGGGGTTAGTATCAACATACTATAATATAATAGGAGTATTACTTCGATTTCAGTGGGCAATGGGTGACCAACATTCACAGTATCCTTATTTTAGATAGATATGTTTTTGTTGCAACCTAAAATACTATTGTAATTTTAGTTTACTCTTTAGTGACTTTCAGTTACCATTTTGAATATATGTTTATTGATTTACATAATTTAATGAATTTCCCATCCCAATTCCTCGCAACCATTAAGTTTTATTATATGTTTTTTGTAGTGTAGAAAAACTATGTCTATGAATTAGCTCTATTTATAGGTTCTTGGTATTAAATATGTAATTAGCACGTTCTATGGTGCCCCTAGGTGGCCTTTTGCACAGTAAAACCAATAGGGAGGAATAGGGTAAGAATTGCTTAGTTGAATGTGAATATGTTTTGTGTAAGCATATTGTTTCTTTGGGTTAAAGTTCTTCTATGTTTGGATTTGGTTATGACAACTTATACTTTTATCCAGCGATGATGAAAATTTAAGATTGACATATGACCTCCTACCCCTCTCCCTCTCCCTCCTCCTTCTCCTCCTCCTCCTCCTTCAACCCCCTTCGTCATCCCCTCCTCCTCCACCCCCCTCCTCCACCTCCTCACCTCCATCCTGGCCTCCCTTCTTGTACCCCCCTCTTACCCCTCTCCCCTCCCACATCGCCCCTCCATCCTCTTCCACCTCTACCACTCCCCGCTTTTCCTTACACCCTTGCTGATCCTCCTCCTCCCCCTATCCCTTCCCCCTTCATTCCCATCCCACCATACTGCTCCTTCACCCTCCTCCCCCTCCTCCTCTACCCCTAAAACTATTCCCCACCTTCCTCCTCCCCATCCCCCATACCCCCACTCATCCTCATCCTCCTCCCCCTCTACCCCTCCCCCTCCCCTCCCCTCCCACTTCCTTCCCCTCCCACCTCCTTCCCCTCCCACCTCCTTCCCCTCCCCTTACCCCAATCCTCCACCGCATCACCCTCTCCCTCTTCCTCTCCCTACTCCCCCTCCTTATACTCCCATTACTCCCCTTCCCCCCCACTCCTCCTCACCTCCCTACCCAGGCCCCTTCGCTCTGCATCCTCCTCCCTCATCCCCCTCCTCCCATCCTCCCTCCCCATACACCCCCTTCCCCCTCTTGTTTCCCCCCATCCTTCACCTTATCCCCCTATCCCTACTCCTATGATCCCCTCCCATCACCCACTCCTCCTCCTCCTCACCCTACAAAGCCCCTCCTTTCCCTCCTTTCACTCCCCCCTCTCCTCCTCCTCCTCCCACTACCTGTCTCCCTCCTCCTCCTACTCCTCCTCCTCCTTCACCTCTCCATAAACCTAATCTCTCCAGACCCCCCCTCTCCTCCTCCTCCCACCCGAATCCCTATCCCCCCAAACCTCCCACCTCCTCCTCCTCCCCCTCTCCCCTTCCGCCAATGCTCCCCTCCACTCCCCCCCTGCACCTCCTCGATTGCCTTTCCCTGATACTTCTCTCCCTCCCCCTCCTCCACCTCCCCACTCCACTCTCCCATCTCCCACCCTACTCTCATCCTCCCCTTCATCCAAACCACTTCCCCCTTCCATCCACTTCCCCTCCTACTCCTCCACCTCCTCACCCCCCTCATCATACCACCCGCTCCTCCCTCCCACATCACCCCCACCTCCTCCCTCCCACATCACCCCCACCTCCTCTACCCCCTCTCCCCACACCCTTCTCCCACCCCTCCCCTTATCCCCCTCCCACCCCTCCCCTTATACCTTTCCCTCTCCCTAGTCCCCATCCTCCTCCTCCCCTTACCCCACCTTTCCTCCTCCCCCTCCACACTCTCCCCCCATCCTCCTCCTGCCCCCCTGTCCCTCATCCCCCTACCATTGTCACCCACCTTCCTCCTCCACATATCCCCCCTTCCCCTCTCCTCCCCTCCCCCTCCCACCTCCTCCCCCTAGCTTTCCCCCACTCCTCCACCTCCTCCCCCTCTCCCTATTCCTTTGATCCTCCCCTCCTCCTCCTACCCTTACCCCTCTCTCCTCCTCCCCCTTCATTTCCATCCCACCAATACTACCTGTCTTCCTCCACCTCTCCATCACCATCTCCTCTCCCTATAATCGCTCTCCTCCTCCTCTCGTCTCCCTCCCTATCCCCCCAAACTCCCACCTCCACCTACTCCCCCTCTACGCTTACCCCACCTCTCCCCTCCACTCCCCTCCCCCTCAACCTCATCTTCCTCCTCCATTCCCCACCCCCCCTCCCCTCCCCACTGCATTCCTACTCCCCCTCCCCCTCTCACCGTCACTTTAATCCACTTTCCTCCTCCCCATATCCCCTCCCCACTTTCTCCTCCTACTCCTCCTCCCCCTCCACTCCCCTACCCACTCTTCCCACATCCCTCCCCCCCTCCTCCACCTCCTGCCCATTCCCCTTTAACTCCTTGTCCTCATCCTTGTCATTCGTCTCCCCTCCTCCTACCCTCCTCCACCACCTAATCCGTGCCTTCTCCCCTCCTCCTACCATTCTCCACCCCCTAATCCTCCCCTTCTCCCCTCCTCCTCCTCCCCTTTCCCCCTCCTCCTCTTATCCCCTCATCTCCACCCCCCTTCCTCCTCACACCTCTTCTCTCCACCTTTCCATCCTCTCCTCCCCCTCTCCCTCCTCCCCCTATGCTCTACCTCCCCTCCACTCCCCCTTCTGATCCTTGAATCCCTTCCCCTCCTCTTATCCCCTCTCTCTCACCCTCTCCTCCTCCTGTCCCACTCCCTCCCCCTCTCCCCACTCCCTCCCCCTCTCCTCTCCTCATCCTACCCACCCTCCATTCCCTCCTCCTATCCCTCTTCCTCCTCCTCCTCTCCCTCTTCCTCCTCCTCCTCCCCCTTAACTCCCTCACATCCCTTCCTCCTTTTCCCCCCTCCCCTCCCCTCTTCCCCTCCTCCTTCACATTTCTACCCCCCCCACTCCCCTCCCTTCACCCCGCTCCTCATCCTCCCCCCTCCAACACCCTCTCTTGTCATCCCCTTCCCCCTCTCCCACTCCCCTACACCTCACCCCCTCCTCCTCTCTCCCCCTCCAACACACCCTTACCCTTGCCCCTCCCTAGCCTCCTTTCTAAACTTCCTCCTCCTCCTCACCCTGTTGTTCCCTCATCCTTGTACTCCTCCTTCCCCTCTCTCCTTCACCCTCATCTCCCCTTTTGTTCCCCCCTCCTCCTCATCAACCAAACCCCTCTTCTACCTCTCCATCCTCCTCCCCCTCATCCTCCTCACCCTCATCTTCTTCCTCTCCCTCCTCCTCCTCCTCCTCCATACACCCCTCCTCCTCCCCCTCCTCTTCCACCTCCCACTCTCCCTTCCACTCGCCCATCCCCATCCTCCCCACACCTTCCCTTTCCCTCCCCTACTACCATCCTCCTCCTCCTCCTCCACCCACCCCTCCTCCTCCTATCCATCCCCCTCCTCCTCCCACTTACCCCTCCCTATCCTCCCAACACCTTCCATCTCCCTCCCTTACTGCCATCCTCCTCCTCCTCATATCCCTCTCCCTCCTCCTCCTCCTCCTCCTCCCCATCCCTCTCATCCACCTCCTCCTCCCCCCTCCCTACTCCCATTCCCCTCCTTCTCCCAGACTCCATTCCCCCCATACCCTCCCCTTCCCCCCCTCTCCTCCTCCTCCTCTCACTTCCACTCTCGCCAATCCTCCACCCGCTCCTCACTCCCCACTCCTTCTCCCCCTCTTCCTCCTCCTCCTTCCCACCCATCCTCTCCACTCCCGCCCCTCCCCTACCCCTTCTCCCACTTCCACTCTACCCAGTCCTCCTCCCACTCCCCTTCTCCCTACATTACGCCTCCTCCTCCAACCCTCCTGATATCCCACCCTTCTCCTCCTCTTCATCACCCTCTCCCTCCCTTTCACCCATCCCTCTTCTCCTCCTCTTCTTTCCCCCCTCCCTCCTCCCATTCCCCTCCTTCTCCCCCACTCCATTCCGCCCATACACTACCCTTCCCCCCCTCTACTCCTCCTCCTCTCACTTCCACTCTCCCCAATCCTCTACCCCCCACTCCAATCTTTCTCCTCTGCCCGCTTCCCCATCCAACTCCTTCTCCCCCCTACCCTCCTCCTTCTCCCACTTCCACTCTACCCACTCCTCCTCCCACTCCCTTTCTCCCTACCCTATGACTCCTCCTCCAAGCCTCCCCATATCCCTCCCTTATCCTCCTCATCTTCACCCTCTCCCTTCCTCTCACCCATCCCCTTCCTCGCCCCTGCTCCCCTCCACCGCCTATAGCTCCTCCTCCTCCACTACACCCCATCCTCCTCCCATACCTCCCTCCTCCTCCCAAAATGTATGTGGGATGGAAAATGAATGTGAAACGTGAAGGAATATTGTGCAGAATCGTCACCAAAGTCATTGGAAATGTTGAATCCATTAGGATGAAACCCTATGCTTCATAGCTCAGAACAAAACCAAACCCATTTTGCTATGGGTTAAGCCACTTTTAAAAAATTAAAACCAAATCTTTTATATCACAAGTTTGTGCCCCAAATCTTATCCAAAGTCCAAAAAATTTAAACTATAGATGCTTGAGATTTTCTAGTGTCTTTTAGAAGAGTCGAAATCAAACATTTATTCTAAGGAAAAGAAAAAGAAAAAAAACATAAATGAAATCACTAGATTATGGCTTTTGAGATCAACGCAAAACTCAGAGAACATAATAAAAAAACCATTCTACTCATAACAAAACCCAACCCACATCGCAACGCTCAAGAACAAAACCCATACCTCATTGCAACACCCAAGTGATTAACATAAATGAATGAGGTTGCTTCTCAGGGACGTGCTACGTGCTAGAGGAAATAATAATAGAACATACCTTGAATTGAATCCCCGCAATTTTCGAGAGAAACCATTGATGTTAGTTGCATCATCCTCCTTTCCACCATTCAAGTTCATCCAGCAGCCCAAATTCTTTGCCCCTATTTCCGTTCAGCCTCCTCAGACATTAAACCACAATTACACATTAAACCATAGTCCAATTCAGACACCCATTAAACCACAATTAGACATTAAACCACAATCAAACAAACCCATGCTCAGACATTAAACCACAATCAGATTCAGACACCCGACCACTAGAACCCGGAAACCCAAGCACACAAATGCACCAAAGGAGGAAGGAGGAGGTAAATATTGAAATCCAAAATGCACCAGATGAGTCAACAGATGGAACCGTTAGCACATGAATCATCTGGTAAATCCAAAACGCCACTCTCATGCTTTTCGTCAATTGTGATTTATGATTTTCTTCAATTGTGGTTCATGCTTTTTTCTTTCTATTTTAATTCATGGTTTTTTCCAACTGCACTTCCTGAGGGTTTCTCCGTTCGGCATGTCTACCATTCAGCTTAGAACGCTTTGGCTCAGACAGTAGACCATCGTGTTCAATATCTAATAGGATATGTGAGCTGGTTCGTTGAGATGGTCGACGAGGAAATACGAGATGGTTACCGAGGGCCTTATTTGTCTTTTCCCGGATATTCATTTCGAAGGGTCTCCCATCATTTCATTTCGATCGGAGGGCTTCCGAGATGGATCAGCGACACAGAGCGACACAGAGCACTGGGAATTTTTAAATGGGCATTCGGTATCACAGCCTTCGCAGCCTTTGTAGAAAGAAATCTCCACTCATCGTCATCGTCATTGTCCTTACACAATCGACCAGAAAAATGCTCCCATCATTTCTACCATAGAGGACAAGGACGTAGCCTTGCAGGGGCCCCGATTGGGACATCGATATTCTCTGGTGCTTCGGTAAGTACTTCATCGACTTGAAGATTGGAACCCTGCCGAAGCGCTTCTTGCTCATAGATTACAGAGGCAATGACTTATTATGGATGAATTGCCACTACCAGTACCATGGCCGAAAGAGGCACTGCAACCGAAAAAGAAAGAATGTCTCCAGGAGAGTTTTCAACGCCTACGCATTCTCCACATTCCACCCGATCTCGTGCGCATCACAAGAATGCTAGATGGTCTTGGGGCCGTCTTCCTGCAACTTATGCCGCCCAATGAACTGCATTTACCAGTATTCATATTCGGACCTGTCGAGCAGCTGTGGCATCTTCACCTCTGATACATCCAAAATAAGATCCGCCAATAGCTCCTTGCCGAGACCCCGAATACCAAATATGGCCTTCGGTTGTACCACCAAAAAGCAAGACAATAGCTTCGATGGGACCATAAAAGTTTGCTCCCCTCCACGGATGAACACCAATTTGGAGAAATGCACAGATACACAAAACCCTAGCGCTCCATAAAGATAATTCACTAGCCGTTAGAATGCCAAAGGAGAAAGCAAAGGAGAAAAGCGACCTCCATAAAGATAATTCACTAGCCGTTAGAATGCCAGACGATATCAATCTCAAAATATGGAAAGTTAAATATTTGAATTTAACTATAGTTAATTCAAACTCATCCAACGGTATAGATTAAGAATATTGTTATGTTCAAACGTTCAAATTCAAAGGGTTAGAACGTGCTCTAGCGCCACCACTCTCACAAAGCAATGTGCCGATGAAAACTTCAACCTAACTTTTTTGTTTATCCATTTGATCATTAATTCTTGTGACTTATCCCTATCTCTATCCCAAAAATTTAATTAACAATATTACTTTTCATTTTTTTATATATAGATATATTTTCCCCAAATATTTAATTAACAATATTATCTTCCATTTAATACATATAAATATCAATATTCTTGGCAAACTACCTATAAATTGTAATAAGCTTGGAGAAAAATGACAAAAGCAAACATAACAATTGCTTAGCGATTACACACATCTTCGATTTATTTTGTATCCATGTGACCCTCATAGCCATTGCGTTGTGGCCTCTAACACATCACAAGAAATCCCAATGCAAATTCGGGTGCCATGTCACCGATACCCTGAAACAACTATATGCCATAGCTCAACATCCTTAAATAAATTTGAATAGCTTGACTCATTGCTACATGAAAAGAAACCATGAGTGTATAATAGTGATAAAGAATTTCAATTAAATCATCATAATTTCAATGAGATCTTAATGCCACAAAAATAACACTAGATGTGTTCAATGATGTAGAAGACTTCAATGAGAAAGTTGAAGATGAGTTCTATGTGACGCTAGCACGGTGACAACTTTGAATTAAATTGTAAATAAACCACAAAATCCTGTAACTCTCTTAAATTTGAGTCCTAAGATTGGATAATGATAATAATTTATCTGAAAATTACTAAATAATGTTCCATGTTTGATATGGTCAAGCCCGTTACCTTGACCTTGGTCATGGAGCTTTATTTCCTAAGCATAAGTAATGATTCAATGGGATTTATTCGGTGTCCTAGACCTTGAGACTTGACACCTAGAACTTGAGACTTGAGAACCAACAACGTTTGCATCTCAAGCTTGAGAAACAAACTCCACCACACACAACCCAAACATCAAACTAATGCCCAACTGTAATATATCTTTGCAGATTCAAAAAATTCCAAGGCTCAACTTTATAATCAAATTTGCAGTAGTAGTAGGAAAAACCTACCATTGCCAAGGCATTTTCTTGGATCCTAGATGCCACACTTGCCTCTTCACATTCAAAGAAGACTTCGTGCCCTCAAATATGTTACTCTACTCCTTCTAGACGCCATGCTAGATGCCATGTTGGCCTCTTCACATTCAAAGAAGACTCACCCAGCTCAAATATGTGTGGTAGTGTGAGGACATCAAATCAAAGAGAGAGTTAATGGAAAATAAAATACATATAATATCATAATATTACTAAGGGAAAAAAAAAGCATCCATAGCCAGCAACCCCCCCAAAATAAAAAAGCCATAGCCAACATCCAAAAAAATTAAACTGCATAAAAAGTAAATAAATAAATAGAGACTATAACATGTTAATAGAGTAAGTATATTAATCAACCAATTCCCTAAATTGTTGAACTCCAAATATCTAGTTTTTAATTAATATTTTTGTTATTAACAAAGTTTTTAATTAATATTTTTGTTATTACCTCACATGTGGCATTTAAAACTCTAGATGAGAACTTAAAATTTAATATTTAGATTAAGGATATCGTTATTTTTAGTTAGCTAAATTTAAATTTATCTTTCAATCTTTATAAAAGAATGTTGTTATTCTATAAACAATTTAGATTCAAATTCTAATTTTCAAATAAAATATGAAAAAAATATAACTCTACTTCAAATTTAGGTTAAGAATATTGTTCCAAGAATCTAAATTCAAACTCATTTTTAAAGGAAAATTCTACTTTTTTAATTACAACAATGCTTAATAGCCATTAGGTGAAAACCTCTATCCTTTTCCTTTTTGTAAACATGCCAAAGAGGCACACCACATGGATGCATACTTTTATTTAAATTTAAACTTTTTTATAGCACTTCGACATACTTTTATGATTAATGATTTAAATAAAGCTATAAAAAAATTAAACATCACATATGTTGGGTGATGTAATTGATTCATAATTGACTTATCTTATAATAGAATGTTTTGTTTTTAAATTTAATGTTGAAAAACAAAATTTTATATGTATATGTATTTTTTTTGTTAAGATGATAAAACTTATTATAATTTATTTGTATAATTGGAAATGAGGATAATCATTATTGACTCATAAAGTAAATGTAACTTAATTCATTTATGTTATTTAAATGTAAAAAAATCAATAAATATAATAAATTCAATTTGATTTTTAAGAATTAATAAATTATACATTTTAATTTATTGCACCAAAAGTAGTTAAAATTTAGAAGTAAATAATATTCACTTAAATCATACACGATTATTATTATTTTAAATTATAAAATAATAATTAATTTTATTAATTTAAAATATAAAAAGAAATTCATTTATGTTATTTAAATGTAAAAAATAAATATAATTTATTAAAATAAACTATATTTTACACCATTTTTAAATGTAAAAAATAAATATAATTTATTAAAATAAACTATATTTTACACCATTTTAATCTATCAAATAATGAAAATTTAAAAATCAATTTAATTTTTAGGAATTAATAACTTAGAATTTTTAATTTATTGCACCAAAGTATTTACAAAAAATTATGTCGGCTCATAAAATAAAAAATGAAAACCAAATAAAAAAAATTAAAAAATCCATATCCACTCATAAAATAAAAATTTAAAATCAAATAAAAAGTCATTATAAAATAACACCTCAAGAAATTGGATGCCTCTAGATGTTTGATAGATATGCATTTAGGATGGATCTATGCTGGTTATAAATATATGAAGAAGATGATAAAGATGATATGTTATTAATATTTCCATCTATTTGATTTTAAAAAGGAAATGAGTCTATACTCAAAAAGAAAAAGATTTAAGAGAAGCATCCCTAAATAACCATAGTTATGATGAGATAAAATATTAGGAAAGTGAGTATCATGAAAAATGTTTTTAAATTATGCTTTAATGTGGGTATATATTACAATGATATATAAACACAATGAGATTATATATATATGGATATTTAATAGTCTAATTTTCTTTCTTGTAAGAGGGTTGAATTTCACATTTGTAGATTAGCAATTCATAAGAATGAGTTATCTATAATAACTTTATTCTCCTAAACTTTTTGGAATATCAATGAATTATTAAGACCCAATAATAAATAAATATTCATTATTTTATTTTTTTATGTTTTTATTTTCCAAGGTTTTGTGAGAATTTTTTTAGGGATGATTCTTGTCACATTCATGAAATGAGGGAGCAAGTGTAATAGTGTAATATCTATAGTGTAGAATATAATTATAGTTAATAGAAAATAAATATTAGAGCTTGTCATAGGTGTTGTATATAAGCTTGGACTAGATGGAATATTGAGAAGATGTGTCTGACCAACATACACTAAGAATTCAATAATGGAATCATCACATTATGGATTCATGTGAATACATTGCTCTATAACAAGCACACCATAGATGATTTTTTGTTTAGGACTATGGTGGTTGGATATGCTTGAGAATTGTTCCACGTTGGTGAGGAAATGTGGGTAGTGTTATACTATAACTCACAAGCTACATGTGGGTGGTTTTCACACATTGAATCCCATAATGTCTAGCTATCCTTTCTAGCATTGGGGATAGGACTACGTTTGTCCTTTTGTGCTAGTAAATAGAAATAAAGGCAAAGGAAAGTATATAATTATAATTTCCAACTTATTTGTGAAGTGGAAAAATATGAGAACTATCTTTCATTAGTTTCAAAGTCACATGAGGATAATAAGAAGGGGGCTCCCAAGAGGAAAACTTGAATTGATTCAAATTATAAACTTGATGTCTGATTTTTAATATGCCAATATGCTAGTGTGCAAATATGACCTTTTACGCCTAATTTGAATTTTCGAAGGATAGATATTATGGATGGATAAAGAGGGAAAATAAGGAATAAAAGGGGATAGGGATATTAAGATACATATAGAGATAAAATTTGATCTAGTTTTCCTTCCAAGCACTCATGCTGTATTTCCTCCTTTCATCTAAAGTGAAGTGGTTTTTTATGCAATTCGATAAATTATCTTTATGGTTATTTAAATTATGAAAACAATATTTAAGGATAAAAGTTGGATGTGATCAGAAGGATATAAGTTGGAAGTGATTTGGTCTCAAGGGATCATAGTATCAAGGTATTGGTGAAGGTATCAAGGTATTAGTGAAGTTATCAATGAAGGACTTAGTGAAGGTATCAATGAAGGTCTCAATGAAGCCTGGTATCAAGGTATCATGTGGCTAAGAGAAAATATATTTCTAGTTTTGGCATGGTGAGGAGGTGAGAAAGGATGTGGGGTGAGGAAATATGTTTCAAATTATATTTTTTCACATTATGTTTTTGTACATTTCAATAGTTCAAATTTGTATGGTGACAGAGGTTACATAGCAAGTAGAGTTCTCATAGTTCATATCCCAATCTTTTCAGGGGAACCATCCATGTTATTATTTCCAACATATAATATTGTCAAGCAGGCATATTCGATGAAGGAATTTGATTACTTTAGTAATTGCACTAAGAGGAGCAAGGTGCTCTATAGCCTAGTATGGGGGGAATGTTGTAATGTAACGTAACGTTACCAAAAATAAAATAAAAATATTTAAAAAAATACATGTCGTCTCTTAAAGTAAAAATTACGTGTCTTCTTATAAAATAAAAAATTATGAAAAGTAAAATTAAAACTTAAACCTGAACCTATCAAACAAGAGAGGATCAAATTTATTGATTTTAAGATTACAAAAAATTACACCTCAAGAAATTGGATCCCTCTCAGCGCTTGATATATCCAAGTTTAAATGGATCTATGCTGGTTACAAATCAATGAAGGAATCTGATTAGGCAGGTAATGATAGAACCCATTTACTATTTAGTAAATGACATAAACATGGGATCAATTTGTGGAATTAAATCCAATTTTCAAGATTTCATTTTTTATCCATATTAAAAACTGGTGACAACTTACCTCTGCAAGCTGTATAGGTCCTTAATAACATTTCAAAATCCTTCCTGCTAGTGCATAATGTAGAAAGGAATTGATGCTAGTTTCCACAATGCACAATCTTTCCATTGATTCTTTGTTCTGAGCTCAACAATCCACAATCTAAATATATTCCCATCTTTAGCACGCCAGTCTCTTTTATTCCTAGAATTTTAGATAGTCTATCTTGGCAGCAAATGGAAGCCAAGTTGGATTCCAACATATGACATCAATACTTCTATGTTGTGCATTACCTTGTGACACTTCCCATCCTTCATGGAATTACACATGGATATATGCTCCTTTGTTTGGATGTTGTAGCTTAAAATTGCATGTAGTGAATTCATGGGAACATTGTTTGGTGAGGATCTCTTGTTTTGGCTCGCTTGTTCTCGCTTTCTTGTTTATGATGGTCCATCAAGTGGGTCATTGTGTAGTACCCTCAATTTGACCCTTATAATGTATTGAAATAGATTATGTAAAATGATGTAAATGTGTTAGATGGATTCCTAGTGTGGATATCAAGGCCAAGGCCTAATTAGTGAATGGCTAGGCATGTATGGTATCAATATATCTATATGGATCGCATGGTTGGCTTCCTGTGATGACATAAAATCTAGGTAAATATTATGTTGGAAAATAATATTTATGGTCCAAGATGGTTGTGTAAAGAGTACCAAAGGGGATACGATTAAATCCTCTATTTCCAAGTGCCCACCTTAGAGGGCCTATGGGAGATTAAATCCTCTATTGCCAAGTGTCAACCTTAGAATTCACCCAATTGCTGACATTTCCCTTAAATGAGCCAATTACTTCCTTTTGACTATTAAATCTAATCATTCAATGCATGTGTGATGTTGGTGACGAACGTTTTCTCATGTAGTCATGGAAGCATGGGATGAAATATACTTCTATGACTCTAGTAAGAGTCCTCTTTGCCATGTTTAGAAGTTATGTCAGTTGTCTTTTCCACCATTCTCTCATATCCTTTGGAGTCTATTATCCATTTTTCCTTATGAATATCTTAGCACAACAACTTTTACACTACAAAAAATTGTTGCTCTTGATTTTCATCACATTTCCATTATGAATTACCAGATTGTGCATAACCAAAAATTCGAATTTGGAAATAGAGTTGCATATTTAAGGGAAAAAGAGATGTTGTATATGAGCATAGATGTTGGAAAAGATAAGAACCCTTATGCATATATTTTTTCTACTTATGCATGCTTGAGAAGCCATGAATTAATGCTACATGAGGTTATCCAACAACATACAACTGATTGGACTCTTACTATGCACACTAGTAAGAAATGCAAGGGTTGGATTTCCTAAGGAAATTATGGATCATTGAAGGGGAATGCCTTCCTTGTGTTGTGTAAGGAAATTGGAAAGAGTGCCATGGCTGTGATGACTAAGTGAAATTCATGTTGAGCTTCAAAGAGAATTTGGCTAATCATTGAGAGAAAAATGGGTTGTGGGTTAAGATAGAACATTGTAGGTGTTTCCTTCGTTGCGGTGGCATTATAGCCCAATGTGGGGGTGGAATCTCCACAGAAAGAGTATATGTTGGAAAAAGTGCCTATAGTTTGGTGGAAAATCACTTTTACACAACCATTTGATTGAATCTTCTTTATTTAAATTTAAGTATTATATATTTGCACACACATTTTATTGTTTATGAATTCATAATATGGCCACGTGGAAAAATTTACAAGCCTGGAATTCGTAAAATAAAGTTTGTTCATGATCGCATTCTTGAAGTGCTATTTTTCCCTATAGATGATCAAGTTGCAGTGATCTTCACCAAATCTCTTACGAAAGCAAGGTTTTCTAAACTTCGATCTATTTTAGGAGTTGAGGAACTTGTCATTAAGGGGGTATAAGCTCTAATGCCTCATTCCTTCTCCTAATAGTGTCTTGTAAACCCTTCAATCCTATCCCAAGTTGTTCTTAAGGGGGTTTGTTAGGATATTTAGACACTTAGGAGTTAGTTAAAATCAAATTATTATAATACATCCACTAGGTAAAGTGTGTTTCTTTAGTATTAATTAGTATGCATTTGTAAATATCTAATCTGATGGTCACGATATGTTATATACATAGAGTAATCTGATGATTGAACTTCTCTTAGATCATAACTACCTTTGATCCATGACTTAACAACCGACTGGTCCATGATATCTATTTAAAGAGCATGTAGGGTCACTTTCTAGTTGATATATTATCAGAATCTCATTTGTAACTTTCTTTCTTTTGCATAATAAACTACCTCAAGTAGCTATTTGGTTGGGGCCGTGGAGTGTTTCCCTTTCGAAAATTTAAACCATGTGAAAAAATTGGTGTGTTGATCTATTATTTGTTTGTGTGAGCGACTTCTCTAGGTGTTTGTTTGACAACATTGACCATAAAATCATTCTTCCTAGATATTTCTTGGGACATTCCTTTCTTTGTGAACAGAAAAGTAACCCATTTCTGTGGGAGTTTGGATTGGAGAAATTCATCCTGGTAGGGTTTCACTATATGAATATAGCTTATATATTTTCTATTAGAGGATAAGGTTTTTCAAATTACATTATATATTTCTCATTATCATTTCTTTAAAATAATGTCTTGTATTTGCGATCTTCTAAATTGGTTAAATTTTCAAGATTAGTGCATTTATGCTCATTTTCTCAAGTTGACTAAGCTAATTTGAACAATACAATTTTGCAGTTTCTATTTTTGGTTTCCTAACAAAATGCCAGTTGTTTTTGAGATATTGTTTGGATTTGAAAATTTGATATGTATTTTTTTTTTAAATTATAGTTTTTAGAATATAGTGTTCTACAGGATGAGATTGTAGGAGCTCCACCCTTAGGTGTTGGATACACATTTCAACATTTCAGAGATGTTTCCTTGTATGCAATTCCTCTGAAGCATGGTTGAAATGTTTCAATAAAGTTTCAACTTTTTGAAATGTTTTATTGGTCATTTTGGCTTTGCATCATCTGTTTTAGCTGTTGTTTTCATCACATGAATGAAAAATAAAAAGGAAAGGAAAAGAAAAGAATGCTAAAAGCATAGTCTTACAAATCAAGTCATAAATAGAGGGTATGGTCCTAGCTTAACGATAACTCGTATTTTTGGATTTATTTCCAAATTTGAAATTCATGAATGATATTCTACTATTATTTTTGTCTTATGGTATGTGAGTGTGTGTATTCTTTTAAAAAATTGTCATATCTTAATCAATATTTAGGCAGCCTATGTCCCACCTTAGCAATGTCGAGATGATATAAATATGTTCACAATGCAAGTGAGTTTAATACTAATCCATTCTCATTCTTACAAGGCTACTTTGAGAGAGGAGATACATGAATCTAGTTCGAAAGAAAATGTGTTGGTTGTAATTAGGTTAAGTGGATTTTAAATTTTAAGAATACAATTGTTTGAAAGCATAACCAATGGACAAATTAATTAGGTATAAGTCTGGTCCATGTTTACGAAGTTCTGTTGTGGTAAACTAGAAGCTGTGAATATTGGTATGTATCAACTATGTAGATTTGGTTGGGAATTTTTTTTCGCTATTTGTGATGATAAATATTCAAAGGGGATGGGAAGATATGGATGACACATCAATTATCTATTGTAATAATCAATGTTAATATTTTGTCATTTATTTTCTTTGCAAAGAAGTACATGAGCAACATTCATTAAGGTTGTTCTTGGGGTAGTTGGGGGGTAGTATCAATATAATATATTACCTCTTTGTATATTTGTTGATAGATTTACATAATTGTGAGTTTCCCATCCTAAGTCCTTGCAATTATTAAGATATTACTTGAATGTGAATTTGTTTTGCGTTGGGGTTAGTATCAACATACTATAATATACTAGGAGTATTACTTGGATTTCAGTGGGCAATGGGTGACCAACATTCACAGTATCCTTATTTTAGATAGATATGTTTTTGTTGCAACCTAAAATACTATTGTAATTTTAGTTTACTCTTTAGTGACTTTTAGTTACCATTTTGAATATATGTTTCTTGATTTACATAATTTAATGAATTTCCCATCCCAATTCCTCGCAACCATTAAGTTTTATTATATGTTTTTTGTAGTGTAGAAAAACTCTGTCTATGAATTAGCTCTATTTATAGGTTCTTGGTATTAAATATGTAATTAGCACCTGGTGTGGTGTCCCTAGGTGGCCTTTCGCATAGTAAAATAAATAGGGAGGAATATGGTAAGAGTTGCTTAGTTGAATGTGAATATGTTTTGTGTAAGCATATTGTTTCTTTGGGTTAATGTTCTTCTATGTTTGGCTTTGGTTATGACAACTTATACTTTTATCCAGTGATGATCAAAATTTCATATTGACATATGACCTCCTACCCCTCTCCCTCTCCCTCCTCCTCCTCCTCCTCCTCCTTCAACCCCCTTCCTCGTCCCCTCCTCCTCCACCCCCTCCTCCACCTCCTCACCTCCATCCTCACCTCCCTTCTTGTACCCCCCTCTTACCCCTCTCCCCTACCACATCGCCCCCCCCCATCCTCTTCCACCTCTACCACTCCCACTTTTCCTTCCACCCTTGCTTCTCCTCCTCCTCCCCCTATCCCTTCCCCCTTCATTCCCATCCCACCATACTGCTCCTTCACCCTTCTCCCCCTCCTCCTCTCCCCCTAAAACTATTCCGCAACTTCCTCCTCCCCATCCCCCATATCCCCACTCCTCCTCATCCTCCTCCCCCTCTACCTCTCCCCCTCCCCAACCCTCCAACCTCCTTCCCCTCCCACCTCCTTCCCCTCCTCTTACCCAAATCCTCCACCTCATCACCCTCTCCCTCTCCCTCTCCCTACTCCCCCTCCTTATCCTCCCATTACTCCCCTTTCCCACTCCCATAACCCCTCTCCACCCTTGTCCTCCTCTCTTCCCTCCCCATGCCCCTTCCCTCTGCATCCTCCTCCCTCATCCTCCTCCTCCCATCCTCCCTCACCATACCCCCCCTTCCCCCTCTCATTTCCCCCCCATCCTTCACCTTATCCCCCTATCCCTACTCCTATGATCCCCTCCCATCACCCGCTCCTCCTCCTCCTCACCCTGCAAAGCCCCTCCTTTCCCTCCTTTCACTCCCCCCCTCTCCTCCTCCTCCTCCCACTGCCCATCTCCCTCCTCCTCCTCCTCCTCCTCCTCCTTCACCTCTAAATAAACCTAGTCTCTCCCGATCCTCCCTCTCCTCCTCCTCCCATCCCAATCCCTATCCCCCAAAACCTCCCACCTCCTCCTCCTCCCCCCTCTCCCCTTTCCCCAATGCTCCCCTCCATTCCCCCCTCCACCTCCTCCATCACCTTTCCCTGATACTTCTCCCCCTCCCCCTCCTCCACCTCCCCACTCCACTCTCCCATCTCCCACCCTCCTCTCATCCTCCCCTTCATCCAAACCCCTTCCCCCTTCCTCCACCTCAACTCCTCCTCCTCCACCTCCTCACCCCACTCATCATACCACCCCTCCTCCCTCCCACATCACTCCCTCCTCCTCTGCCCCCTCTCCCCATGATCCCCTCCCACCCCTCCCCTTATCCCCCTCCCACCCCTCCCCTTATCCCTTTCCCTCTCCCTAGTCCCCCTCCCACCCCTCCCCTTATCCCTTTCCCTCTCCCTATCCCCCCTCCTCCTCCTCCCCTTACCCCGCCTTTCCTCCGCCCCCTCCACACTCTCCCTCCATCCTTCTCCTGCCCCCCTCTCCCTCATCACCCTACCATTATCGCCCACCTTCCTCCTCCACATATCCCCCCCTTCCCCTCTCCTCCCCTCCCCCTCCAACCTCGTCCCCCTCCCTTTCCCCCACTCCTCCACCTCCTCCCACTCTCCCTCTTCCTTTTGATCCTACCCCTCCTCCTCCTACCCTTACCCCTCTCTCCTCCTCCCCCTTCATTTCCATCCCACCAATACTACACGTCTTCCTCCACCTCTCCATCACCCTCTCCTCTCCCCATAATTGCTCTCCTACTCCTCTCACCTCCCTCTCTATCCCCCAAAACCTCCCACCTCCACCTCCTCCCCCTCTCCCCTTAGCGCACCTCTCCCCTCCCTTCCCCTCCCCCTCATCCTCATCTTCCTCCTCCCGTCCCCAACTCCCCCACCCCCCCTCCCCCTCCTATTACCCCCCTCCCCTCCCCACTAGCATTCCCACTCCCCCTCCCCCTCTCACCCTCACTTTAATCCTTTTTCCTCCTCCCCATATCCCCTCCCCACTTTCTCCTCCTACTCCTCCTCCTCCCCCTCCACTCCCCTACCCACTCTTCCCACATCCCTGCCCACCTCCTCCACCTCCAACCCATCCCCCTCTAACTCCTTCTCCTCATCCTTGTCATTCCCTCTCCCTTCCTCCTACCTTCCTCCACCCCCTGATCCTTCCCTTGTCCCCTCCTCCTCCTCTCCTTCCCCCCTCCTCCTCCTCCTATTTCCCCATCACCCCCCCTTCCTCCTCACACCTCCTCTCTCCCCCTCCCCTTTCCATCCTCTCCTCCCCCTCCTCCTCCATATCCCCCTCTCCCTCCTCCCCCTATGCTCTACCTCCCCTCCACTCCCCCTTCTGATCCTTGAATCCCTTTCCCTCCTCCTATCCCATCCCTCTCACCCTCTCCTCCTCCTCCACCACTCGCTCCCCCTCTCCTCTGCCCATCCTACCCACCCTCCATTCCCTTCTCCTATCCCTCTTCCTCCTCCTCCTCCCCCTTAACTCCCCTCCCCTCCCCTCCTCCTTTTCCCCCCTCCCCTCCCTTCCTCCCCTCCTCCTTCACATTTCTAACACCCCCCACTCCCCTCTCTTCGCCCCCGCTCCTCATCCTCCCCCCCCACCACCCTCTCTTGTCATCCCCTTGCCCCTCTCCCACTCCCCTACCCCTCACCCTCCTCCCTCTCTCCTCCTCCAACACTCCCTTCCCCTTGCCCCTCCCTAGCCTCCCTTCTCAACTTCCTCCTCCTCCTCACCCTCTTGTTCCCTCGTCCTTGTACTCCTCCTTCCCCTTTCTCCTTCACCCTCCTCTCCCCTTTTGTTCCCCCCTCCTCCTCATCAACCAAACCCCTCTTCTACCCTCTCCATCCTCCTCCCCCTTGTCCTCCTCACCCTCGTCCTCTTCCTCTCCCTCCTCCTCCTCCATACACCCCTCCTCCTCCCCCTCCTCCTCTTCCTCCTCCCACTCTCCCTTCCACTCGCCCATCCCCATCCTCCCCACACCTTCCCTTTCTATCCCCTACTACCATCCTCCTCCTCCTCCTCCTCCACCCACTGCTCCTCCTCCTATCCATCCCCCTCCTCCTCCCACTCACCCCTCCCTGTCCTCCCAACACCTTCCATCTCCCTCCCTTACTACCATCCTCCTCCTCCTCATATCCCTCTCCCTCCTTCTCCTCCTCCTCCTCCTCCCCATCCCTCTCATCCCCCTCCTCCTCCTCACTCCCTACTCCAATTCCCCTCCTTCTCCCCCACTCCATTCCCCCATACCCTCCCCTTCCCCCCCTCTCCTCCTCCTCCTCTCACTTCCACTCTCCCCAATCCTCCACCCCCCTCCAATCTTTCTCCTCCACCCGCTCCCCCCTCCCACTCCTTCTCCCCCCTCTTCCTCGTCCTCCTTCCCACCCATCCCCTCAACTCCCCCCCCCTCCTCCTTCCCACCCATCCCCTCAACTCCCCCCCCTCCCCTCCCCCTTCTCCCACTACCACTCTACCACTTCTCCTCCCACTCCCCTTCTCCCTGCCATACGCCTCCTCCTCCAACCCTCCCGGTATCTCTCCCTTCTCCTCTTCATCACCCTCTCCCTTCCTCTCACCCATCCCTCTTCTCCTCCTCTTCTCTCCCCCCTCCCTCCTCCCATTCCCCTCCTCCCCCACTGCATTCCCCCAATACACTCCCCTTCCCCCCCTCCCCTCCTCCTCCTCTCACTTCCACTCTCCCCAATCCTCTATCCCCCATCCAATCTTTCTCCTCCACCCGCTTCCCCATCCAACTCCTTCTGCCCCCTCCTTCTCCCCCCTCCCCTCCTCTTTCTCCCACTTCCACTCTACCGACTCCTCCTCCCACTCCCTTTCTCCCTACCATATGACTCCTCCTCCAACCCTCGCCAGATCCCTCCCTTATCCTCCTCTTCTTCACCCTCTCCCTTCCTCTCTCCCATCCCCTTCCTCGCCCCTGCTCCCCTCCACCCCCTATAGCTCCTCCTCCTCCGCTACACCCCATCCTCCTCCCCTACCTCCCTCCTCCTCCCCCTCTTCCTCTTTCGTCCCCTGCTCCCTCCTCCTCCTCCTCCTTCCCCTGCTCCCCCCCTCCTCTCCTCCTCCTCCTCCTCCTCTTCCTCCCAGTCTCCCTACCCCACCTCTCCCCATCCCCTCTACCCCTCACCATCCCCCCTTTCCTCCTCCTCCTCCTCTCTCTCCCTCAACTCCCTCTCCCCCCTTCTCCTTATCCTTCTCCCCCTCTCCTCTCTCCCCCACCCCTCCTCTTCATCACCCCTCTCCCCCTCCCCCTCCCTTTTATCCTCTTGGCCCATACCCCTTGCACCCTCACCCACTCCACATCCCTTCCCTCTCCCACTCCTCCACCTTTGGATACACCCCATTCCTCCTTTACCCTTCAATTGCACGCTATCCTCCCAACCTTTTTCTTTTCTTTTTCCCACATCCACACCTACTCCTTTTCTTCATATATTCATCTTAATAACATTTCTCATATAGTCACTTATAAAGCACTTCCCTACTCTTAGTACAACAACTTAAAAATAATTATAATTATAATTTAATGATATTGCATGAAATATAATTTTCCACATATATATATCTTTTCAAACAACTATAGAAAGTTCTCTAAATATGTCATAGTACAATACAAAGAAGATTAAATTAATTTAAAAATAATAAACTATGAAAATGATTTTAAAAAATAAAATATGTAAACTACTAAGATGAGAAGTCTACTATCCAATCAAATCTTTGACCATTCTTTGAAGATTTTAAGATTTAGGGCAATAATCCTTATATATATAATTTAATTCATATATTTTACTTTTATTAAGATTTATATTATAAATTATAAATTTTTCTTTAAGATTTTCAATAAAAAAATGCTAATTGTAAAAAACCAACCATAAACATAAAATATAAATGATATTCACATAAATATTTTCATAAAAAGTATGAAATAACTCTAAAACCATTTTCATAGAAACTTTCCTTATAAATGTTGAAGCAACATAAAACTAAAAATCTAAAACAATTAGCATGCGGAATTTCATAAGAGTCTTTCCCTTTTTTTAATTAATAAATATAAAATAAAGATTTCATAATGTGTAAGATGATAGGAACCAACCAGAATTTGATCGCACCGAATAAACTCAAAAGCCGTAAATCTAAATATGAAGAGAAGATAGTAATGGATAAACCCCAAAAATCTGGCACACCTAGCTCACCTACACACAAAAACCTGGCACACCTAGCTCACTTTCACCCACACGTCGTGAATCCGACTGGAAGCAGATGCCACTTTCTCAAACACCGTCGAATGTCGAATCCCATTCTAAGAAATCACGGAGTTTCAACGCCAGCTAAGGAAGGCAAGCTTATGGAACATGGATACCATGTCAGAGAAGTGTTGGTTAATTGTAACGCTTAATTGTAACGGGAGGAGGCGTTACAACAAACGGGAGGCGTTACACTTTACTGGACGGGTAGGCGTTACACTTTACTGGAGGGGTTACACTTGGCTCGGGCCGATTCATTCGCACACACATTTATTTAATATTGTAGGGGCTGACGGCCGGAAAATTGTATTCATTCTGCATACCCATCCCAATGCATTTTAGGGACAAATTTATTTAGGGTTTCAGAAATTGAATGTGCGTCAACACTATTGTGAATTGACATTTTATCTGTAGAGTTTTGTTAGAAAAAAAAAATTAATTAATTGATGTAAAATAGGGATCCTTGACTGCCAACTTGTCAACGTAGTGAAGAAATCCTTGACTGGCCACTTGGCGTGCAAGTTAAATTTCAAGAAAAATCGATGGCACAACAATCATATTTTAAAGGAATGAAAGACGACAATATAGTATGGAGCCCAATGCCCATGGCATTGGAGCTATGCAAGCCAGATGGGTGCTTGTATTGACCGTTGTGATTCAGGCGTATTTGGGTGCTTGTATTGACCATTGTGATTCAGGCGTATGTGTGATTTGATGTTTTAACACTCTTTCGATGTTACAGTTTCAGCCTGACAAATCTGCTTGCAAGGATTCGAACGCGGGTCTATAGCGAAACTGGGAAAAGGAGGCTGTCAAGCTCTTTAAAATCTTGTAAGCAATAATATGCTTAAGAGTGCTACCACAAACATATATGGTACATACAAGCCAGAGTTGCAAAAAAGAAGCCACTCTGATTATGTGAGCCACTACAGTTTAAGATGAGTAATATGATAAAAGTTTGTGCATCGCTTACTCGCAGTGAAAACAAGTACCAGGAATGGCAAAATGAACGTGGGATGGAAAATGAATGTGAAACGAGAAGGAATATTGTGCAGAATCGTCACCAACGTCATTGGAAATGTTGAATCGCTTAGGATGAAACCCTATGCTTCATAGCGCAGAACAAAACCAAACCCATTTTGCTATGGGTTAAGCCACTTTAAAAAAATTAAAACCAAATCTTTTATATCACAAGTTTGTGCCTCAAATCTTATGCAAAGTCCAAAAAATTTAAACTATAGATGCTTGAGATTTTCTAGGGTTTTTTAGAAGAGCCGAAATCAAACATTTATTCCAAGGAAAAGAAAAAGAAAAAAAACATAAATGAAATCACTAGAATATGGCTTTTGATATCAAAGCAAAACTCAGAGAACATAATAAAAAACCATTCTACTCCTAACAAAACCCAATCCACATCGCAACGCTCAAGAACAAAACCCATACCTCATTGCAACGCCCAAGTGATTAACATAAATGAATGAGGTTGCTTCTAAGGGACGTGCTACGCGCTAGAGGAAATAATAATAGAACATACCTTGAATTGAATCCCCGCAATTTTCGAGAGAAAACATTGATCTTAGTTGCATCATCCTCCTTTCCACCATTCAAGTTCATCCAGCAGCCCAAATTCTTTGCCCCTATTTCTGTCCAGCCTCCTCAGACATTAAACCACAATGACACATTAAACCATAGTCCGATTCAGACACCCATTAAACCACAATTAGACATTAAACCACAATCAAACAAACCCATGCTCAGACATTAAACCACAATCAGATTCAGACACCCGACCACTGGAACCGGGAAACCCAAGCACACAAACGCACCAAAGGAGGAAGGAGGAGGTAAATATTGAAATCCAAAACACACCAGATGAGTCAACAGATGGAACCGTTAGCACATGAATCATCTGGTAAATCCAAGACGCCACTCTCATGCTTTTCGTCAATTGTGATTCATGCTTTTTTCTTTCTATTTTAATTCATGTTTTTTGCCAACTGCACTGCCTGAGGGTTTCTCCGTTCGGCATGTCTACCATTCAGCTTAGAACCCTTTGGCTCAGACGGTAGACCATCGTGTTCAATAGCTAATAGGATATGTGAGCTGGTTCGTTGAGATGGTCGACGAGGCAATACGAGATGGTTACCGAGGGCCTTATTTGTCTCTTCCCTGATATTCATTTCGAAGGGCCTCCCATCATTTCATTTCGAACGGAAGACTTCCGAGATGGATCAGCGACACAGAGCGACACAGAGCACTGGGAATTTTTAAATGGGCATTCTGTATCGCAGCCTTCGCGACCTTTGTAGAAAGAAATCTCCACTCATCGTCATCGTCATTGTCCTTACACAATCGGCCAGAAAAATGCTCCCATCATTTCTACCATAGAGCACAAGGACGTAGCCTTGCAGGGGCTCCGATTGGGACATCGATATTCTCTGGTCCTTCGGTAAGTACTTCGTTGACTTGAAGATCGGAACCCCGCCGAAGCGCTTCTTGCTCATAGATTACAGAGGCAATGACTTAGTATGGGTGAATTGCCACTACCAGTACCATGGCCGAAAGAGGCACCGCAACCGAAAAAGAAAGAATGTCTCCAGGAGAGTTTTCAACGCCTACGCATTCTCCACATTCCACCCGATCACGTGCGCATCACAAGAATGCTAGATGGTCTTGGGGCCGTCTTCCTGCAACTTATGTCGCCCAATGAACTGCATTTACCAGTATTCATATTCGGACCTGTTGAGCAGCTGTGGCATCTTCACCTCTGATACATCCAAAAATAAGATCCGCCAATAGATCCTTGCCGAGACCCCGAATCCCAAATATGGCCTTCGGTTGTAGCACCAGAAAGCAAGACAATAGCTTCGATGGGACCATAAAAGTCTGCTCCCCTCCACGGATGAACACCAGTTTGGAGAAATGCACAGATACACAAAACCCTAGCGCTCCATAAAGATAATTCACTAGCCGTTAGAATGCCAGACGATATCAAACTCAAAAAATAGATAGTTAAATATTTGAATTTAACTATAGTTAATTCAAACTCATCCAACGGTATAGATTAAGAATATTGTAATGTTCAAACGTTCAAATTCAAATTATCGATAAAAGT
This sequence comes from Larix kaempferi, assembly GCA_027924585.1. Lineage (NCBI taxonomy): Eukaryota > Viridiplantae > Streptophyta > Pinopsida > Pinales > Pinaceae > Larix > Larix kaempferi. The sequence continues at coordinate 94,787 of BSBM01000870.1, forward strand.
AGTGTCACGGTTAGAGCGTGCTCCAGCACCACCACTCTCACAAAGCAATGTGCCGATGAAAACTTCAACCTAACTTTTTTGTTTATCCATTTAATCATTAATTCTGGTGACTTATCCCTATCTCTATCCCAAAAATTTAATTAACAATATTACTTTTCATTTTTATATATATAGATATATTTTTCCCAAATATTTAATTAACAATATTATCTTCCATTTAATACATATAAATATCAATAGTCTTGGCAAACTACCCATAAATTGTAATAAGCTTGGAGAAAAATGACAAAAGCAAACATAACAATTGCTTAAAGATTACACACATTTTTGATTTATTTTGTATCCATGTGACCCTCATAGCCATTGCGTTGTGGCCTCTAACACATCACAAAAAATCCCAATGCAAATTCGGGTGCCATGTCACATATACCTTGAAACAACTATATGCCATAGCTCAACATCCTTAAATAAATTTGAATAGCTTGACTCATTGCTACATAAAAAGAAACCATGAGTGTATAATAGTGATAAAGAATTTCAATTAAATCATCATAATTTCAATGAGATCTTAATGCCACAAAAATAACACTAGATGTGTTCAATGATGTAGAAGACTTCAATGAGAAAGTTGAAGATGAGTTCTATGTGACGCTAGCACGGTGACAACTTTGAATTAAATTGTAAATAAACCACAAAATCCTGTAACTCTCTTAAATTTGAGTCCTACGATTGGATAATGATAATAATTTATCTGAAAATTACTAAATAATGTTCCATGTTTGATATGGTCAAGCCCGTTACCTTGACCTTGGTCATGGAGCTTTATTTCCTAAGCATAAGTAATGATTCAATGGGATTTATTCGGTGTCCTAGACCTTGAGACTTGACACCTAGAACTTGAGACTTGAGAACCAACAACGTTTGCATCTCAAGCTTGAGAAACAAACTCCACCACACACAACCGAAACATCAAACTAATGCCCAACTTTAATATATCTTTGCGGATTCAAAAAATTCCAAGGCTCAACTTTATAATCAAATTTGCAGTAGTAGTAGGAAAAACCTACCATTGCCAAGGCATTTTCTTGGATCCTAGATGCCACACTCGCCTCTTCACATTCAAAGAAGACTTCGTGCCCTCAAATATGTTACTCTACTCCTTCTAGACGCCATGCTAGATGCCATGTTGGCCTCTTCACATTCAAAGAAGACTCGCCCAGCTCAAATATGTGTGGTAGTGTGAGCACATCAAATCAAAGCGAGAGTTAATGGAAAATAAAATACATATAATATCATAATATTACTAAGGGAAAAAAAAAGCATCCATAGCGAGCAACCCCCCCAAAATAAAAAATCCATAGCCAACATCCAAAAAAAGCAAACTGCATAAAAAGTAAATAAATAAATAGAGACTATAACATGTTAATAGAGTAAGTATATTAATCAACCAATTCCCTAAATTGTTGAACTCCAAATATCTAGTTTTTAATTAATATTTTTGTTATTAACAAAGTTTTTAATTAATATTTTTGTTATTACCTCACATGTGGCATTTAAAACTCTAGATGAGAACTTAAAATTTAATATTTAGATTAAGGATATCGTTATTTTTAGTTAGCTAAATTTAAATTTATCTTTCAATCTTTTTAAAAGAATGTTGTTATTCTATAAACAATTTAGATTCAAATTCTAATTTTCAAATAAAATATGAAAAAAATATAACTCTACTTCAAATTTAGGTTAAGAATATTGTTCCAAAAATCTAAATTCAAACTCATTTTTGAAGAAAAATTCTACTTTTTTAATTACAACAAAGCTTAATAGCCATAAGGTGAAAACCTCTATCCTTTTCCTTTTTGTAAACATGCCAAAGAGGCACACCACATGGATGCATACTTTTATTTAAATTTAAACTTTTTTATAGCACTTCACATACTTTTATGATTAATGATTTAAATAAAGCTATAAAAAAATTAAACATCACATATGTTGGGTGATGTAATTGATTCATAGTTGACTTATCTTATAATAGAATGTTTTGTTTTTTAATTTAATGTTGAAAAACAAAATTTTATATGTATATGTATTTTTTTTTGGTTAAGATGATAAAACTTATTATAATTTATTTGTATAATTGGAAATGAGGATAATCATTTTTAACTCATAAAGTAAATGTAACTTAATTCATTTATGTTATTTAAATGTAAAAAAATCAATAAATATAATTTATTAAAATAAATTATATTTAATGACGTGATCTATATTTATATCATTTTAATTTATTAAATAATGAACCTTTTAAATTCAATTTGATTTTTAAGAATTAATAAATTATACATTTTAATTTATTGCACCAAAAGTAGTTAAAATTTAGAAGTAAATAATATTCACTTAAATCATACACAATTATTATTATTTTAAATTATAAAATAATAATTAATTTTATTATTTTAAAATATAAAAAGAAATTCATTTATGTTATTTAAATGTAAAAAATAAATATAATTTATTAAAATAAACTATATTTTATACCAATTTAATCTATCAAAGAATGAAAATTTAAGAATCAATTTAATTTTTAGGAATTAATAACTTAGAATTTTTAATTTACTGCACCAAGAGTAGCGAGGTGCTTATAAGGGGTACTAAAAATAAAAAGTATTTACAAAAAATTATGTCAGCTCATAAAATAAAAAATGAAAACCAAATAAAAAAAATTAAAAAATCCATATCCACTCATAAAATAAAAATTTAAAATCAAATAAAAAGTCATTATAAAATAACACCTCAAGAAATTGGATGCCTCTAGGTGTTTGATAGATATGCATTTAGGATGGATCTATGCTGGTTATAGATATATGAAGAAGATGATAAAGATGATATGTTATTAATATTTCCGTCTATTTGATTTTAAAAAGGAAATGAGTCTATACTCAAAAAGAAAAAGATTTAAGAGAAGCATCCCTAAATCACCATAGTTATGATGAGATAAAATATTAGGAAAGTGAGTATCATGAAAAATGTTTTGAAATTATGCTTTAATGTGGGTATATATTACAATGATATATAAACACAATGAGATTATATATATATATATGGATATTTAATACTCTAATTTTCTTTCTTGTAAGAGGGTTGAATTTCACATTTGTAGATTAGTAATTCATAAGAATGAGTTATCTATAATAACTTTATTCTCCTAAACTTTTTGGAATATCAATGAATTATTAAGACCCAATAATAAATAAATATTCATTATTTTATTTTTTTATGTTTTTATTTTCCAAGGTTTTGTGAGAATTTTTTTAGGGATGATTCTTGTCACATTCATGAAATGAGGGAGCAAGTGTAATATCTATAGTATAGAATATAATTATAGTTAATAGAAAATAAATATTAAAGCTTGTCATAGGTGTTGTATATAAGCTTGGACTAGATGGAATATTGAGAAGATGTGTCCCACCAACATACACTAAGAATTCAATAATGGAATCATCACATTATGGATTCTTGTGAATACATGCAATATAACAAGCACACCATAGATGATTTTTTGTTTAGGACTATGGTGGTTGGATATGCTTGAGAATTGTTCCAAGTTGGTGAGGAAATGTGGGTAGTGTTATAGTATAACTCACAAGCTACATGTGGGTGGTTTTCACACATTGAATCCCATAATGTCTAGCTATCCTTTCTAGCATTGGGGATAGGACTGCATTTGTCCTTTTGTGCTAGTAAATAGAAATAAAGGCAAAGGAAAGTATATAATTATAATTTCCAACTTATTTATGAAGTGGAAAAATATGAGAACTATCTTTCATTAGTTTCAAAGTCACATGAGGATAATAAGAAGGGGGCTCCCAAGAGGAAAACTTGAATTGATTCAAATTATAAACTTGATGTCTGATTTTTAATATGCCAATATGCTAGTGCGCAAATATGACCTTTTACGCCTAATTTGAATGTTCAAAGGATAGATATTATGGATGGATAAAGAGGGAAAATAAGGAATAAAAGGGGATAGGGATATTAAGATACATATAGAGATAAAATTTGATCTAGTTTTCCTTCCAAGCACTCATGCTGTATTTCCTCCTTTCATCTAAAGTGAAGTGGTTTTTTATGCAATTCGATAAATTATCTTTATGGTTATTTAAATTATGAAAACAATATTTAAGGATAAAAGTTGGATGTGATCAGAAGGATATAAGTTGGAAGTGATTTGGTCTCAAGGGATCATATCAGGGTATTGGTGAAGGTATCAAGGTATTAGTGAAGTTATCAATGAAGGACTCAGTGAAGGTATCAATGAAGGTCTCAGTGAAGCCTGGTATCAAGGTATCATGTGGCTAAGAGAAAATATATTTCTAGTTTTGGCATGGTGAGGAGGTGAGAAAGGATGTGGGGTGAGGAAATATGTTTCAAATTATATTTTTTCACATTATGTTTTTGTACATTTCAATAGTTCAAATTTGTATGGTGACAGAGGTTACATAGCAAGTAGAGTTCTCATAGTTCATATCCCAATCTTTTCTGGGAAACCATCCATGTTATTATTTCCAACATATAATATTGTCAAGCAGGCATCTTTGATGAAGGAATTTGATTACTTTAGTAATTGCACTAAGAGGATCAAGGTGCTCTACAACCTAGTATGGGGGAAATGTTGTAATGTAATGTAACGTTACCAAAAATAAAATAAAAATATTAAAAAAAATACATGTCGTCTCTTAAAGTAAAAATTACATCTATTCTTATAAAATAAAAAAATTATGAAAAGTAAAATTAAAACTTAAACCTGAACCTATCAAACAAGAGAGGACCAAATTTATTGATTTTAAGATTACAAAAAATTACACCTCAAGAAATTGGATCCCTCTCAGTGCTTGATATATCCATGTTTAAATGGATCTATGTTGGTTACAAATCAATGAAGGAATCTGATTGGGCAGGTAATGACAGAATCCATGTACTATTTAGTAAATGACATAAAACATGGGATCAATTTGTGGAATTAAATCCAATTTTCAAGATTTCATTTTGTATCCATATTAAAAACTGGTGACAACTTACCCCTGCAAGCTGTATAGGTCCTTAATAACATTTCAAAATCCTTCCTGCTAGTGCATAATGCAGAAAGGGATTGATGCCAGTTTCCACAATGCACAATCTTTCCATTGATTCTTTGTTCTGAGCTCGACAATCCACAATCTAAATATATTCCCATCTTTAGCATGCAAGTCTCTTTTATTCCTAGAATTTTAGATAGTCTATCTTGGCAGAAAATGGAAGACAAGTTGGATTCCAACATATGACATCAATACTTCTATGTTGTGCATTGCCTTGTGGCACTTCCCATCCTTCATGGAATTACACATGGATATATGCTCCTTTGTTTGGAGGTTGTAGCTTAAAATTGCATGTAGTGAATTCATGGGAACATTGTTTGGTGAGGATCTCTTGTTTTGGCTCGCTTGTTCTCACTTTCTTGTTTATGATGGTCCATCAAGTGGGTCATTGTGTAGTACCCTCAATTTGACCCTTATAATGTATTCAAATAGATTATGTAAAATGATGTAAATGTGTTAGATGGATTCCTAGTGCGGATATCAAGGCCAAGGCCTGATTAGTGAATGGCTAGGCATGTATGGTATCAATATATCTATATGGATCACATCGTTGGCTTGCTGTGATGAGATAAAATCTAGGTAAATATTATGTTGGAAAATAGTATTTATGGTCCAAGATGGTTGTGTAAAGAGCACCAAAGGGGATACGATTAAATCCTCTATTTCCAAGTGCCCACCTTAGAGGGCCTATGGGAGATTAAATCCTCTATTGCCAAGTGTCAACCTTAGAATTCACCCAATTGCTGACATTTCCCTTAAATGAGCCAATTACTTCCTTTTGACTATTAAATCCAATCATCGAATGCATGTGTGATGTTGGTGACGAACATTTTCTCATGTAGTCATGGAAGCATGGGATGAAATATACTTCTATGAATCTAGTAAGAGTCCTCTCTGCCATGTTTAGAAGTTATGTCAGTTGTCTTTTCCACCATTCTCTCATATCCTTTGGAGTCTATTATCCATTTTTCATTATGAATATTTTAGCACAACAACTTTTACACTACAAAAAATTGTTGCTCTTGATTTTCATCCCATTTCCATTATGAATTACCAGATTGTGCATAGCCAAAAATTCGAATTTGGAAATAGAGTTGCATATTTAAGGGAAAAAGAGATGTTGTATATGAGCATATATGTTGGAAAATATAAGAACCCTTATGCATATATTTTTTCTACTTATGCATGCTTGAGAAGCCATGAATTAATGCTACATGAGGTTATCCAACAACATACAACTGATTGGACTCTTACTATGCACACTAGTAAGAAATGTAAGGGTTGGATTTCCTAAGGAAATTATGGATCATTGAAGGGGAATGCCTTCCTTGTGTTGTGTAAGGAAATTGGAAAGAGTGCCATGGCTGTGACGACTAAGTGAAATTCATGTTGAGCTTCAAATGAGAATTTGGCTAATCATTGAGAGAAAAATGGGTTGTGGGTTAAGATACAAGATTGTAGGTGTTTCCTTCGCCACGGTGGCATTATAGCCCAATGTGGCGGTGGAATATCCATAGAAAGAGTATATGCTGGAAAAAGTGCCTATAGTTTGGTGGAAAATCACTCTTACACAACCATTTGCTTGAATCTTCTTTATTTAAATGTAAGTAGTATATACTTGCAAACACATTTTATTGTTTATGAATTCATAATATGGCCACGTGGAAAAATTTACAAGCCTGGAATTCGTAAAATAAAGTTTGTTCATGATCGCATTCTTGAAGTGCTATTTTTCCCTATAGATGATCAAGTTGCAGAGATCTTCACCAAATCTCTTACGAAAGCGAGGTTTTCTAAACTTCGATCTATTTTAGGAGTTTAGGAACTTGTCATTAAGGGGGTATAAGCTCTAATGCCTCATTCCTTCTCCTAATAGTGTCTTGTAAACCCTTCAATCCTATCCCAAGTTGTTCTTAAGGGGGTTTGTTAGGATATTTAGACACTTAGGAGTTAGTTAAGATCAAATTATTATAATACATCCATTAGGTAAAGTGTGTTTCTTTAGTATGAATTAGTATGCATTTGTAAATATCTAATCTGATGGTCACAATATGTTATATACATAGAGTAATCCGATGATTCAACTTCTATTAGATCATTACTACCTTTGATCCATGACTTAACACCCGATTGGTCCATGATATCTATTTAAATAGAACGGAGGGTCACTTTCTAGTTGATATATTATGAGAATCTCATTTGTAACTTTCTTTCTTTTGCATAATAAACTACCTCAAGTAGCTATTTGGCTGGGGCCGTGGAGTGTTTCCCTTTCGAGGATTTAAACCATGTGAAAAAATTGGTGTTGATCTATTATTTGTTTGTGTGAGCGACTTCTCTAGGTGTTTGTTTGACAACATTGACCATAAAATCTTTCTTCCTAGATATTTCTTCGGACATTCCTTTCTTTGTGAACAGAAAAGTAACCCATTTCTGTGGGAGTTTGGATTGGAGAAATTCATCCTGGCAGGGTTTCACTATATGAATATAGCTTATATATTTTCTATTAGAGGATAAGGTTTTTCAAATTACGTTATTTATTTCTCATTATCATTTCTTTAAAATAATGTCTTGTATTTGCGATCTTCTAAATTGGTTAAATTTTCAAGATTAGTGCATTTATGCTCATTTTCTCAAGTTGACTAAGCTAATTTGAACAATACAATTTCGCACTTGCTATTTTTGGTTTCCCAACAAAATGCCAGTTGTTTTTGACATATTGTTTGGATTTGAAAATTTGATATGTATTTTTTTTTTAAATTATAGTTGTTGGATACACATTTCAACGTTTCAGAGATGTTTCCTTGTATGCAATTCCTCTGAAGCATGGTTGAAATGTTTCAATAAAGTTTCAACTTTTCAAATGTTTTATTGGCCCATTTTGGCTTTGCATCATCCGTTTTCAGTTGTTGTTTTGATCACATGAATGAAAAAACAAAAAGGAAAGGAAAAGAAAAGAATGCTAAAACCATAGTCTTACAAATCAAGTCATAAACAGAGGGTATGGTCCCTAGCTTAATGATAACTCGTATTTTTTAATTTATTTCCAAATTTGAAATTCATGAATGATATTCTACTATTATTTTTGTTTTATGGTATGTGAGTGTGTGTATTCTTTTAAACAATTGTCATATCTTAATCAATATCTAGGTAGCCTATGTCCCACCTTAGCAATGTTGAGATGATATAAATATGTTCACAATGCAAGTGAGTTTAATACTAATCCATTCTCATTCTTACAAGGCTACTTTGAGAGAGGAGATACATGAATCTAGTTCGAAAGAAAATGTGTTGGTTGTAATTAGGTTAAGTGATTTTTAAATTTTAAGAATACAATTGTTTGAAAGCATAACCAATGGACAAATTAATTAGGTATAAGTCTGGTCCATGTTTACGAAGTTCTGTTGTGGTAAACTAGAAGCTGTGAATATTGGTATGTATCAACTATGTAGATTTGGTTGGGAATTTTTTTTTGCTATTTGTGATGATAAATATTCAAAGGGGATGGGAAGATATGGATGACACATCAATTATCTATTGTAATAATCAATGTTAATATTTTGTCATTTATTTTCTTTGCAAAGAAGTACATGAGCAACATTCATTAAGGTTGTTCTTGGGGTAGTTGGGGGGTAGTATCAATATAATATATTATGTTATGAGTATTGTTTGTATTTCAATGGGAAATTTCCAATGAGTGATGAACATTCTCACGATCCTTATTTTAGCTGGATATGCTTTTGTTGTAGCCCAAAACACCATTGGAATTTTATTTTACCCGTTAGTGACTTTCAGTTACCTCTTTGAATATTTGTTGATTGATTTACATAATTGTGAGTTTCCCATCCTATGTCCTTGCAATTATTAAGATATTACTTGAATGTGAATTTGTTTTGCGTTGGGGTTAGTATCAACATACTATAATATACTAGGAGTATTACTTGGATTTCAGTGGGCAATGGGTGACCAACATTCACAGTATCCTTATTTTAGATAGATATGTTTTTGTTGCAACCTAAAATACTATTGTAATTTTAGTTTACTCTTTAGTGACTTTCAGTTACCATTTTGAATATATGTTTATTGATTTACATAATTTAATGAATTTCCCATCCCAATTCCTCGCAACCATTAAGTTTTATTATATGTTTTTTGTGGTGTAGAAAAACTCTATCTATGAATTAGCTCTATTTATAGGTTCTTGGTATTAAATATGTAATTAGCACCTTCTGTGGTGCCCCTAGGTGGCCTTTCGCACAGTAAAATCAATAAGGAGGAATATGGTAAGAATTGCTTAGTTGAATGTGAATATGTTTTGTGTAAGCATATTGTTTCTTTGGGTTAATGTTCTTCTATGTTTGACTTTGGTTATGATAACTTATACTTTTATCCAGTGATGATGAAAATTTCATATTGACATATGACCTCCTACCCCTCTCCCTCTCCCTCCTCCTCCTCCTCCTCCTCCTTCAACAACCTTCCTCATCCCCTCCTCCTCCACCCCCCTCCTCCACCTCCTCGCCTCCCTTCTTGTACCCCGCTCTTACCGCTCTCCCCTCCCACATCGCCCCCCCATCCTCTTCCACCTCTACCACTCCTGCTTTTCCTTCCACCCTTGCTTCTCCTCCTCCTCCCCCTATCCCTTCCCCCTTCATTCCCATCCCACCATACTGCTCTTTCACGCTCCTCCCCCTCCTCCTCTCCCCCTAAAACTATTCCCCACCTTCCTCCTCCCCATCCCCCATACCCCCACTCCTCCTCATCCTCCTCCCCCTCTACCCCTCCCCTTCCCCTCCCCTCCCACCTCCTTCCCCCTCCCCTTACCCAATCCTCCACCTCATCACCCTCTCCCTCTCCCTCTCCCTACTCCCCCTCCTTATCCTCACATTAATCCCCTTTCCCCCCTCCCATAACCCCTCTCCCCCCCTCGTCCTCCTCACCTCCCTCCCCATGCCGCTTCCCTCTGCATCCTCCTCCCTCATCCTCCTCCTCCCATCCTCCCTCCCCATACCCCCCCGTTCCCCCTCTCGTTTCCCCCCATCCTTCACCTTATCCCCCTATCCCTACTCCTATGATCCACTCCCATCACCCACTCCTCCTCCTCCTCACCCTGTAAAGCCCCTCCTTTCCCTCCTTTCGCTCCCCCCCTCTCCTCCTCCTCCTCCCATCGCCCGTCTCCCTCATCCTCCTTCTCCTCCTCCTCCTTCACTTCTACATAAACCTAGTCTCTCCCAATCCTCCCTCTCCTCCTCCTCCCACCCCAATCCCTATCCCCTGAAACCTCCCACCTCCTCCTCCTCTGCCTCTCCCCTTCCCCCAATGCTCCCCTCCACTCTCCCCTCTACCTCCTCCATCGCGTTTCCCTGATACTTCTCTCCCTCCCCCTCCTCCACCTCCCCACCTCCACTCTCCCATCTCCCACCCTCCTCTCATCCTCCCCTTCATTAAAACTACTTCCCCCTTCCCTCCCCCTCCCCTCCTCCTCCTCCACCTCCTCACCCCCCTCATCATACCACCCCTCCTCCCTCCCACATCACTACCTCCTCCTCTTCCACCCCTCCCCTTATCCCCCTCCCACCCCTCCCCTTAAACCCCTACCTAGTCCCCCTCCTCCTCCTCCCCCATACCCCACCTTTCCTCCTCCTCTCTACACTCTCCCCCCATCCTCCTCCTGCCCCCTCTCCCTCATCCCCCTACCATTATCACCCACCTTCCTCCTCAACATATCCCATCCTTCCCCTCTCCTCCCCTCCCCCTCCCACCACCCTCCCCCTCCCTTTCCACCACTCCTCCACCTCCTCCCCCTCTCCCTCTTCCTTTTGATCCTCCCCCTTCTCCTCCTACCCTTACCCCTCTCTCCTCATCCCCCTTCATTTCCATCCCACCAATACTACCCATCTTCCTCCACCTCCCCATCACCCTCTCCTCTCCCCATAATTGCTCTCCTCCTCCTCTCACCTCCCTCCCTATCCCCCCAAACCTCCTACCTCCACCTTCTCCACCTCTCCCCTCCCCCAACCTCTCCCCTCCCCTCCCCCTCCCCTCCCCCCTCATCCTCATCTTCCTCCTCCTCTCCCAAACTCCCCCACCCCCCCTCCCCCCTCCTCTTACCCCCTCCCCTCCCCACTAGCATTCTTACTCCACCTCCCCCCTCTTCACCCTCACTTTAATCCCCTTTCCTCCTCCCCATATAAACCTCCCCACTTTCTCCTCCTACTCCTCCTCATACCTCTCCACTCCCCTACCCACTCTTCCCACATCTCTCCCCCGCTCCTCCCACCTCGTGCCCATCCTCCTCTAACTCCTTGTCGAAATCCTCGTCATTCCCTCTCCCCTCCTCCTACCCTCATCCACCCCCTAATCCTCCCCTTCTCCCCTCCTCTTCCTCCCCTTCCCCCCCTCCTCCTCCTCCCCTTTCCCACCTCCTCCTCCTATCCCCCCATCTCCCCCACCTTCCTCCTCACACCTCCTCTCTCCCCCTCCCCTTTCCAACCCTCTTCCTCCCCCCTCCTCCTCCACATCCCCCTCTCCCTTCTCCCCCTATGGTCTACCTCACCTTCACTCACCCTTCTGATCCTTGAATCCCTTACCCTCCTCTTATCCCCTCCCTCTCACCCTCTCCTCCTGCTCCCCAACTTCCTCCCCCTTCTAATCCTTGAATCCCTTCCCCTCCTCTTATCTCCTCCCTCTCACCCTCTCCTCCATCTCCCCCACTTCCTCCCCTCTCCTCTCCCCATCCTACCCACCCTCCATTGCCTCCTCCTCTCCCTCTTCCTCCTCCTCCTCTCCCTCTTCCTCCTCCTCCTCCCCTTAACTCCCCTCCCCTCCCCTCCTCCCCTCCTCCTTCACATTTCTACCCACTCCCACTCTCATCCCTTCACCCTCACTCCTCATCCTCCCCCCTCCACCACCCTCTCTTGTCATCCCCCTTCCCCCTCTCCCACTCCCCTACCCCCTCACCCTCCTCCCTCTCTCCTCCTCCAATGCTAGCTTCCCCTTGAACCTCCCTAGCCTCCCTTCTCAACTTCCTCCTAATCCTCACCCTCTTGTTCCCTCATCCTTGTACTCCCTCCTTCCCCTCTCTCCTTCACCCTCCCTCTCCACTTTTGTTCCCCACTCCTCCTCATCAACCAAACCCCTCTTCTACCCTCTCCATCCTCCTCACCCTCATCCTCCTCACCCTCATCCTCTTACTCTCCATCATCCTCCTCTAGACACAACTCCTCCTCCCCCTCCTCCTCTTCCTCCTCCCCCTCCTCCTCTTCCTCCTCCCACTCTCCCTTCCACTCGCCCATACCACAACCTCCCCTCACCTTCCCTTTCCCTCCCTTATTACCATCCTCCTCCTCCTCCTCCTCCACCCACTCCTCCTCCTCCTATCCATCCCCCTCCTCCTCCCACTCACCCCTCCCTGTCCTACCAACACCTTCCATCTCCCTCCCTTACTACCATACTCATCCTCCTCATATCCCTCTCCCTCCTGCTCCTCCTCCTCCTCCCCATCCCTCTCATCCCCCTCCTCCCCCCCTCCCTACTCCCATTCCCCTCCTTCTCCCCCACTCCATTTCCCCCATACCCTCCCCTTCCCTCCCTCTCCTCCTCCTCCTCTCACTTCCACTCTCCCCAATCCTCCACCCCCCCCAATCTTTCTCCTCCACCCACTCCCCCATCCCACTCCTTCTCCCCCACTCTTCCTCATCTTCCTTCCCACCCATCCCCTCCACTACCCCCCCTCCCCTCCCCCCTTCTCCCCACTTCCACTCTACCCACTCCCTCCTCCCAGTCCCCTTCTCCCTACCCTATGCTCCTCCTCCAACCCTCCCGGTATCCCTCCCTTCTCCTCCTCTTCATCACCCTCTCCCTTCCTCCCACCCATCCCCTCTTCTCCTCCTCTTCTCTCCCCCCCTCTCTCCTGCCATTCCCCTCCTTCTCCCCCTCTCCATACCCCCCATACACCTCCGCTTCGCCCCCCTCTCCTCCTCCTCCTCTCACTTCCACTATCCCCAATCCTCTACCCCCCCCTCTAATCTTTCTCCTCCACCCACTTCCCCCATCCAACACCTTCTCAATCCTCCTCCCCCCCCATCCCCTCCTCCTTCTCCCATTTCCACTCTACCCACTCCTCCTCCAACTCCCTTTCTCCCTACCCTATGACTCCTCCTCCAACACTCCACATATCCCTCCTTATCCTCCTCTTCTTCACCCTCCCCCTTCCTCTCACACATCCCCTTCCTCGCCCCCTGCTCCTCCCTCCACCCCCCTATAGCTCCTCCTCCTCTGCTACACCCCATCCTCCTCCACTACCTCCCTCCTCCTCCCCCTCCTCCTCTTCCCTCCCCTTCTCCCTTCTCCTCCTCCTCCTTCCCCTGCTCCCCTCCTCCCCTCCTCCTCCTCCTCCCACTCTCCCTACCCACCACCTCTCCCCATCCCCCCTACCCCTCACCATCCCCCCTCTCCTCCTTCTCCTCCTCTCTCTCCCTCCTCTCCCTCAACTCCCTCTCCCACCTTCTCCTTATCCTCCTCCCCCTCTCCTCTCTCCCCCACCCCTCCTCTTCATCACCCCTCTCCCCCTCCCCCTCCCTTTTATCCTCTTGGCCCATAACCCTTGCAACCCTCACCCACTCCACATCCCTTCCCTATCTCACTCCTCCACCTTTGGATACACCCCATTCCTCCTTTACCCTTCAATTGCACGCTATCCTCCCAACCTTTTTCTTTTCTTTTTCCCACATCCACACCTACTCCTTTTCTTCATATATTCATCTTAAATAACATTTCTCATATAGTCACTTATAAAGCACTTCCCTACTCTTAGTACAACAACTTAAAAAACAATTATAATTATAATTTAATGATATTGCATGAAATATAATTTTCCACCATATAATATATCTTTTCAAACAACTTTCGAAAGTTCTCTAAATATGTCATGGTACAATACAAAGAAGATTAAATTAATTTCAAAATAATAAACTATGAAAATGGTTTAAAAAAAAAATATGTAAACTACTAAGACGAGAAGTCTACTATCCAATCAAATCTTTGACCATTCTTTGAAGATTTTAAGATTTAGGGCAATAATCCTTATATATATAATTTAATTCAGATATTTTACTTTTATTAAGATTTATATTATAAATTATAAATTTTTCTTTAAGATTTTTCAATAAAAAAATGCTAATTGTAAAAAACCAACCATAAACATAAATAAAATATAAATGATATTCACATAAATATTTTCATAAAAAGTATGAAAATAAATCTAAAACCATTTTCATAGAAACTTTCCTTATAAATGTTGAAGCAACATAAAACTAAAAATCTAAAACAATTAGCATGCGGAATTTCATAAGAGTCTTTCCCTTTTTTTAATTAATAAATATAAAATAAAGATTTCATAATGTGTAAGATGATAGGAACCAACCAGAATTTGATCGCACCGAATAAACTCAAAAGCCCCAAATCTAAATATGAAGAGAAGATAGTAATCGATAAACCCAAAAAATCTGGCACACCTAGCTCACTTTCACCCACTACGTCGTGAATACGACTGGAAGCGGATGCACACTTTCTCAAACACCGTCTAATGTTGAATCCCATTCTAAGAAATCACGGAGTTTCAACGCCAGCTAAGGAAGGAAAGCTTATGTAACATGGCTACCATGTCAGAGAAGTGTTGGTTAATTGTAACGCTTAATTGTAATTGGAGGAGGCGTTACAACAAATGGGAAGCATTACACTTTACTAGATGGGTAGGTGTTACGCTTTACTGGAGGGGTTACACTTGGCTCGGGCCGATTCATTCACACACACATTTATTTAATATTGTAGGGGCTGACTATCGAAAAAAGTGTATTCATTCTGCATACCCCATCCCAATGCATTTTAGGGACAAATTTATTTAGGGTTTCAGAAATTGAATGTGTGTCAACACTATTGTGAATTGACATTTTATCTGTAGAGTTTCGTTAGAAAAAAAAATTTAATTAATTGATGTAAAATAGGCATCCTTGACTGGCAACTTGTCAACGCAGCGAAGAAATCCTTGACTGCCACTTGGTGTGCAAGTTAAATTTCAAGAAATCGATCGCAGAACAATCATATTTTAAAGGAATGAAAGACGACAATATAGTATGGATCCCAATGCCCATGGCATTGGAGCTATGCAAGCCAGATGGGTGCTTGTATTGACCATTGTGATTCAGGCGTATTTGGGTGCTTGTATTGACCATTTATTTACAGTTGGATTTTGGGTGCTTCTATTGACCATTGCGATTCAGGCGTATGTGGGATTTGATGTTTTAACACTCTTTCGATGTTACAGTTTCATCCTGATCAATGTGCTAGCAAGGATTCGAACACAGGGTCTATAGCGAAACTGGGAAAAGGAGGCTGTCAAGATCTTTAAAATCTTCTAAGCAATAATATGCTTAAGAGTGCTACCATAAACATATATGGTACATACAAGCCAGAGTTGCAAAATAGAAGCTACTCTGATTAAGTGCACCACTACAGTTTAAGATGAGTAATATGATAAAAGTTTGTGCATCGCTTACTCGTAGTGAAAACAAGTATAAGGAATGGCAAAATGAACATGGGATGGAAAATGAATGTGAAACATGAAGGAATATTGTGCAGAATCATCACCAACGTCATTGGAAATGTTGAAGCCCTTAGGATGAAACCCTGTGCTTCATCGCTCAGAACAAAACCGAACCCATTTTGCTATGGGTTAAGCCACTTTAAAAAAATTAAAACCAAATCTTTTATATCACAAGTTTGTGCCTCAAATCTTATACAAAGTCCAAAAAATTTAAACTATAGATGCTTGAGATTTTCTAGGGTTTTTTAGAAGAGCCGAAATCAAACATTTATTCAAAGGAAAAGAAAAAGAAAAAAAACATAAATGAAATCACTAGAGTATGGCTTTTGAGATCAAAGAAAAACTCAGACAACATAATAAAAAACCATTCTACTCATAACAAAACCCAACCCACATTGAAACACTCAAGAGAAAAACCCATACTTCATTGCAACACCCAAGTGATTAACATAAATGAATGAGGTTGTTTCTAAGGGACGTGCTACGTGCTAGAGGAAATAATAATAGAACATACCTTGAATTGAATCCCCGCAATTTTCGAGAGAAAACATTGATGTTAGTTGCATCATCCTCCTTTCGACCATTCAAGTTCATCCAGTAGCCCAAATTCTTTGCCCCTATTTCTGTCCAGCCTCCTCAGACATTAAACCACAATTACACATTAAACCATAGTCCGATTCAGACACCCATCAAACCACAATTAGACATTAAACCACAATCAAACAAACCCATGCTCAGACATTAAGCCACAATCAGATTCAAACACCCGACCACTGGAACCCGGAAACACAAGCACACAAACGCACCAAAGGAGGAAGGAGGAGGTAAATATTGAAATCCAAAACGCACCAGATGAGTCAACAGATGGAACCATTAGCACATGAATCATCTGGTAAATCCAAAACGCCACTCTCATTCTTATCGTCAATTGTGATTTATGATTTTCTTCAATTGTGGTTCATGCTTTTTTCTTTCTATTTTAATTCATGTTTTTTGCGAACTGCACTGCCTAAGGGTTTCTCTGTTCGACATGTCTACCATTCAGTTTAGAACCCTTTGTCTCATACGATAAACCATCGAGTTCAATAGCTAATAGGATATGTGAGCTAGTTTGTTGAGATGGTCGACGAGGCAATATGAGATGGTTACCGAGGGCCTTATTTGTCTCTTCCCGGATATTCATTTTGAAGGGCCTCCCATCATTTCATTTCGAACAGAGGGCTTCCGAGATGGATCAGCGACATAGAACGACACAGAGCACTGGGAATTTTTAAATGGGCATTCTGTATCGCAGCCTTCGCGACCTTTGTAGAAAGAAATCTCCACTCATCGTCATCGTCATTGTCCTTACACAATCGGCCAGAAAAATGCTCCCATCATTTCTACCATAGAGGACAAGGACGTAGCCTTGCAGGGGCCCCGATTGGGACATCGATATTCTCTGGTGCTTCGGTAAGTACTTCGTTGACTTGAAGATCGGAACCCCATCGAAGTGCTTCTTGCTAATAGATTACAGAGGCAATGACTTAGTATGGGTGAATTGCCACTACCAGTACCATGGCCGAAAGAGGCACCGTAACCAAAAAAGAAAGAATGTCCCACCTTCCTCTCATCCTCCCCTTAATCCAAACCACTTCCCCCTTCCCTCCGCCTCCCCTCCTCCTCCTCCACCTCCTCACCCCGCTCATCATACCACGGCTCCTCCCTCCCACATCACCCCCTCCTCCTCCGCCCCCTCTCCCCTCACCCCCCTCCCACCCCTCCCCTTATCCCTTCCCCTCTCCCTAGTCCCGCTCCTCCTCCTCCGCTTACCCCACCTTTCCTCCTCCCCCTTAACAGTCTCCTCCCATCCTCCTCCTTCCCCCCTCTCCCTCATCCCCCTACCATTATCGCCCACCTTCCTCCTCCCCATATCCCCACCTTCCCCTCTCCTCCCCTCCCCCTCCCACCTCCTCCCCTCCCCCTCCCACCTCCTCCCCCTCCCACCTCCTCCCCTCCCCCTCCCACCTCCTCCCCCTCCCTTTTGTCCTTTGCTCCACCTCCTCCCCCTCCTCCTCCTACCCTCACCCCTCTCTCCTCCTCCCCCTTCATTTCCATCCCACCAATAATACCCGTCTTCCACAACCTCTCCATCACCCTCTCCTCTCCCCATAATCGCTCTCCTCCTCCTCTCACCTCCCTCCCTATTCCCCCAAACCTCCCAGCTCCACCTCCTCCCCCTCTCCCCTTACCCCACCTCTCCCCTCCCCTCCCCTCCCGCTAATCCTCATCTTCCTCCTCCCCTCACAAACTCCCCTACCCCGCCTCCCCTCCCCACCAGAATTCCTACTACACCTCCTCCTCTAACCCTCACTTTAATCCCCTTTTATCCTACCCATATCCCCTCCCCATTTTCTCCTCCTACTCCTCCTCCTCCCCCTCCACTCTCCTACCCATTCTTCCCACATCCCTCCCCCCCTCGTCCACCTCCTGCCCATCACCCTCTACCTCCTTGTCCTCATCCTCGTCATTCCCACTCCCCTCCTCCTACCGTCCTCCACCCACTAAAGCTCCGCTTCTCCCCTCCTCCTCCTCCCCTTCCCACCTCCTCCTCCTCCTCTTTCCCCCCTCCTCCTTGTATCCCCCCATCTCCCCCCAGCTTCCTCCACACACCTCTTCTCTCCCCCTCCCCTTTCCACCCTCTCCTCCCCCTCCTCCTCCATATCCCCCTCTCCCTCCTCCACCTATGCTCTACCTTCCCTCCACTCCCCCTTCTAATCCTTGAGTCCCTTCCCCTCCTCTTATCCCCTCCCTCTCACCCTCTCGTCCTCCTCTCCCACTCCCTCCCAATCTCCTCTCCCCATCCTACCCACCCTCCATTCCCTCCTCCTCTCCCTCTTCCTCCTCCTCCTCCCGCTACCCACCCTCCATTCCCTCCTTCCCTCCCCTCCGCTCCTCCTTTTCCCCACTCCCCTCCACTCCTCCCTTTCCCCACTCCCCTCCACTCCTCCCCTCCTCCCCTCCTCCTTCACATTTCTACCCCCCCACTCCCCTCCAATCACCCCCGTTCATCATCCTCCCCCCTCCACCACCCTATCTTGTCATCCCCTTCCCCTTCTCCAACTCCCCTACCCCTCACCCTCCTCCCTCTCTCGTCCTCCAACACTCCCTTCTCCTTGCCCCTCCCTAGCCTCAATTCTCAACTTCCTCCTCCTCCTCACCCTCTTGTTCCCTCGTCCTTCTACTCCTCCTTCCCCTCTCTCCTTCACCCTCCTCTCCCCTTTTGTTCCCCCCTCCTCCTCATCAACCAAACCCCTCTTCTACCCTCTCCATCCTCCTCCCCCTCATCCTCTTCCTCTCCCTCCTCCTCCTCCATACACCCCTTCTCCTCCCCCTCCTCCTCTTCCTCCTCCCACTCTCCCTTCCACTCGCCCATCCCCATCCTCCCCAGACCTTCCCTTTCCCACCCCTACTACCATCCTCCTCCTCCTCCACCTCCACCCACCCCTCCTCCTCCTATTCATCCCCCTCCTCCTCCCACTCACCCCTCCCTATCCTCCCCACACATTCCATCTCCTTCCCTTACTACCATTCTCCTTCTCCTCATATCCCTCTCCCTCCTCCTCCTCCTCCTCCTCCCCATCCCTCTCATCCCCCTCCTCCTCCCCCCTCCCTACTCCCATTGCCCTCCTTCTTCCCCACTCCATTCCCCCCATACCCTCCCCTTCCCCCCCTCTCCTCCTCATCCTCTCACTTCCACTCTCCCCAATCCTCCACGCCCCCTCCAATATTTCTCCTCCACCTGCTGCCCCCTCCCACTCCTTCTCCCCCTTCTTCCTACTCCTCCTTCCCACCCATCCCCTCCACTCCCCCCCCTCCTCTCCCCCTTCTCCCACTTCCACTATACCCACTCCTCCTCCCACTCCCCTTCTCCCTACCCTACGCCTCCTCCTCCAACCCTCTCGGTATCCCTCCCTTCTCCTCCTCTTCATCACCCTCTCCCTTCCTCTCACCCATCCCGCTTCTCCTCCTCTTCCCTACCCCCTCCCTCCTCCCATTACCCTCCTTCTCCCCCACTCCATTCCCCCCATACACTCCCCTTCCCCCCCTCTCCTCCTCCTCCTCTCACTTCCACTCTCCCCAATCCTCTACCACCCCTCCAATCTTTCTCCTCCTCCCGCTTCCCCATCCAACTCCTTCTCCCCCCTCCCCTCCTCCTTCTCCCACTTCAACTCTACCCACTCCTCCTCCCACTCCCTTTCTCCCTACCCTATGACTCCTCCTCCAACCCTCCCAATATCGCTCCCTTATCCTCCTCTTCTTCACCCTCTCCCTTCCTCTCACCCATCCCCTTCCTCACCCCTGCTCCCCTCCACCCCCTATAGCTCCTCCTCCTCCGCTACACCCCATCCTCCTCCCCTACCTCCCTCCTCCTCCCCCTCCTCCTCTTCCCTCCACTACTCCCTCCTCCTCCTCCTCCTCCTTCCCATGCTCCCTTCCTCCCCTCCTCCTCCTCCTCCTCCTCTTCCTCCCACTCTCCCTACCCCACCTCTCCACATCTCCCCTACCCCTCACCATCCCCCCTCTCCTCCTTCTCCTCCTCTCTCTCCCTCCTCTCCCTCAACTCCCTCTCCCCCCTTCCCCTTATCCTCCTCCCCCTCTCCTCTCTCCCCCACCCCTCCTCTTCATCACCCTCTCCCCCTCCCCCTCCCTTTTATCCTCTTGGCCCATACCCCTTGCACCCTCAACCACTTCACATCCCTTCCCTATCCCACTCCTCCACCTTTGGATACACCGCATTCCTCCTTTACACTTCAATTGCACGCTATCCTCCCAACCTTTTTCTTTTCTTTTTCCCACATCCACACCTACTCCTTTTCTTCATATATTCATCTTAATAACATTTCTCATATAGTCACTTATAAAGCACTTCCCTACTCTTAGTACAACAACTTAAAAAATAATTATAATTATAATTTAATGATATTGCATGAAATATAATTTTCCACATATCTATATCTTTTCAAACAACTTTAGAAAGTTCTCTAAATATGTCATAGTACAATACAAAGAAGATTAAATTAATTTCAAAATAATAAACTATGAAAATGGTTTAAAAAAATAAAATATGTAAACTACTAAGACGAGAAGTCTACTATCCAATCAAATCTTTGACCATTCTTTGAAGATTTTAAGATTTAGGGCAATAATCCTTATATATATAATTTAATTCAGATATTTTACTTTTATTAAAATTTATATTATAAATTATAAATTTTTCTTTAAGATTTTCAATAAAAAAATGCTAATTGTAAAAAAACCGACCATAAACATAAAATATAAATGATATTCACATAAATATTTTCATAAAAAGTATGAAATAACTCTAAAACCATTTTCATAGAAACTTTCCTTATGAATGTTGAAGCAACATAAAACTGAAAATCTAAAACAATTAGAATGCGGAATTTCATAAGAGTCTTTCCCTTTTTTTAATTAGTAAATATAAAATAAAGATTTCATCATGTGTAAGATGATAGGAACCAACCAGAATTTAATCGCACCGAATAAACTCAAAAGCCGTAAATCTAAATATGAAGAGAAGATAGTAATGGATAAACCCCAAAAATCTGGCACACCTAGCTCACCTACACACAAAAACCTGGCACACCTAGCTCACTTTCACCCACACGTCGTGAATCCGACTGGAAGCAGATGCCACTTTCTCAAACACCGTCGAATGTCGAATCCCATTCTAAGAAATCACGGAGTTTCAATGCCAGCTAAGGAAGGCAAGCTTATGGAACATGGATACCATGTCAGAGAAGTGTTGGTTAATTGTAACGCTTAATTGTAACGGGAGGAGGCGTTACAACAAACGGGAGGCGTTACACTTTACTGGAGGGGTAGGCGTGACACTTTACTGGAGGGGTTACACTTGGCTTGGGCCGATTCATTCGCACACAAATTTATTTAATATTGTAGCGGCTGACTGCCGAAAAATTGTATTCATTCTGCATACCCATCCCAATGCATTTTAGGGACAAATTTATTTAGGGTTTCAGAAATTGAATGTGCGTGAACACTATTGTGAATTGACATTTTATCTGTAGATTTTTGTTAGAAAAAAAAATTTAATTAATTGATGTAAAATAGGGATCCTTGAGTGGCAACTTGTCAATGCGGCGAAGAAATCCTTGACTGGCCACTTGGCTTGCAAGTTAAATTTCAAGAAAAATCGATGGCACAACAATCATATTTTAAAGGAATGAAAGACGACAATATAGTATGGAGCCCAATGCCCATGGCATTGGAGCTATACAAGCCAGATGGGTGCTTGTATTGACCATTGTGATTCAGGCGTATTTGGGTGATTGTATTGACCATTTATTTACAGTTGGATTTGGGTGCTTGTATTGACCATTGTAATTCAGGCGTATGTGTGATTTGATGTTTTAACACTCTTTCGATGTTACAGTTTCAGCCTGATAAATGTGCTAGCAACGATTCGAAAGCGGGTCTATAGCGAAACTGGGAAAAGGAGGCTGTCAAGCTCTTTAAAATCTTCTAAGCAATAATATGCTTAAGAGTGCTACCATAAACATATATGGTACATACAAGCCAGAGTTGCAAAATAGAAGATACTCTGATTAAGTGCACCACTACAGTTTAAGATGAGTAATATGATAAAAGTTTGTGCATCGCTTACTCGCAGTGAAAACAAGTACAAGGAATGGGGAAAATGAATGTGAAACATGAAGGAATAAAACCCTATGCTTCATAGCTCAGAACAAAACCCAACCCATTTTGCTATGGGTTAAGCCACTTTAAAAAAAATTAAAACCAAATCTTTTGTATCACAAGTTTGTGCCTCAAATCTTATACAAAGTCCAAAAAATTTAAACTATAGATGCTTGAGATTTTCTAGGGTTTTTTAGAAGAGCGAAAATCAAACATTTATTCAAAGGAAAAGAAAAAGAAAAAAAACATAAATGAAATCACTAGAGTATGGCTTTTGAGATCACAGCAAAACTCAGAGGACATAATAAAAAACCATTCTACTCATAACAAAACCCAACCCACATCGCAACGCTCAAGAACAAAACCCATACCTCATTGCAACACCCAAGTGATTAACATAAATGAATGAGGTTGCTTCTAAGGGACGTGCTACGTGCTAGAGGAAATAATAATAGAACATACCTTGAATTGAATACCCGCAATCTTCGAGAGAAAACATTGATGTTAGTTGCATCATCCTCCTTTCCACCATTCAAGTTCATCCAGCAGCCCAAATTCTTTGCCCCTATTTCTGTCCAGCCTCCTCAGACATTAAACCACAATTACACCTTAAACCATAGTCCGATTCAGACACCCATTAAACCACAATTAGACATTAAACCACAATCAAACAAACCCATGCTCAGACATTAAACGGCAATCAGATTCAGACACCCGACCACTGGAACCCGGAAACCCAAGCACACAAACGCACCAAAGGAGGAAGGAGGATGTAAATATTGAAATCCAAAACGCACCAGATGAGTCAACAGATGGAACCTTTAGCACATGAATCATCTGGTAAATCCAAAACGCCACTCTCATGCTTTTCGTCAATTGTGATTTATGATTTTCTTCAATTGTGGTTCATGCTTTTTTCTTTCTATTTTAATTCATGTTTTTCGCCAACTGCACTGCCTGAGGGTTTCTCAGTTCGGCATGTCTACCATTCAGCTTAGAACCCTTTGGCTCATACGGTAGACCATCGAGTTCAATAGCTAATAGGATATGTGAGCTGGTTCGTTGAGATGGTCGACGAGGCAATACGAGATGGTTACCGAGGGCCTTATTTGTCTCTTCCCGGATATTCATTTCGAAGGGCCTCCCATCATTTCAATTCGAACGGAGGGCTTCCGAGATGGATCAGCGACACAGAGCACTGGGAATTTTTAAATGGGCATTCTGTATCGCAGCCGTCGCGGCCTTTGTAGAAAGAAATCTCCACTCATCGTCATCGTCATTGTCCTTACACAATCGGCCAGAAAAATGCTCCCATCATTTCTACCATAGAGGACAAGGACGTAGCCTTGCAGGGGACCCGATTGGGACATCGATATTCTCTGGTGCTTCGGTAAGTACTTCGTTGACTTGAAGATCGGAACCCCGCCGAAGCGCTTCTTGCTCATAGATTACAGAGGCAATGACTTAGTATGGGTGAATTGCCACTACCAGTACCATGGCCGAAAGAGTCACCGCAACCAGAAAAGAAAGAATGTCTCCAGGAGAGTTTTCAACGCCTACGCATTCTCCACATTCCACCCGATCTCGTGCGCATCACAAGAATGCTAGATGGTCTTGGGGCCGTCTTCCTGCAACTAATGTCGCCCAATGAACTGCATTTACCGGTATTCATATTCGGACCTGTCGAGCAGCTGTGGCATCTTCACCTCTGATACATCCAAAATAAGATCCGCCAATAGCTCCTTGCCGAGACCCCGAATCCCAAATATGGCCTTCGGTTGTAGCACCAGAAAGCAAGACAATAGCTTCGATGGGACCATAAAAGTCTGCTCCCCTCCTAGCGCTCCATAAAGATAATTCACTAGCCGTTAGAATGCCAAAGGAGAAAGCAAAGGAGAAAAGCGACCTCCATAAAGATAATTCACTAGCCGTTAGAATGCCACGATATCAAACTCAAAAAATAGATAGTTAAATATTTGAATTTAACTATAGGTAATTCAAACTCATCCAACGGTATAGATTAAGAATATTGTTATGTTCAAACGTTCAAATTCAAATTATCGATAAAAGTAGTGTCAGTGTTAGAGCGTGCTCCAGCACCACCACTCTCACAAAGCAATGTGCCGATGAAAACTTCAACCTAACTTTTTTGTTTATCCATTTGATTATTAATTCTTGTGACTTATCCCTATCTCTATCCCAAAAATTTAATTAACAATATTACTTTTCATTTTTTTATATATAGATATATTTTCCCCAAATATTTAATTAACAATATTATCTTCTATTTAATACATATAAATATCAATAGTCTTGGCAAACTACCCATAAATTGTAATAAGCTTGGAGAAAAATGACAAAAGCAAACATAACAATTGCTTAGAGATTACACACATCTTCGATTTATTTTGTATCCATGTGACCCTCATAGCCATTGCGTTGTGGCCTCTAACACATCACAAGAAATCCCAATGCAAATTCGGGTGCCATGTCACCGATACCTTGAAAAAACTATATGCCATAGCTCAACATCCTTAAATAAATTTGAATAGCTTGACTCATTGCTACATAAAAAGAAACCATGAGTGTATAATAGTGATAAAGAATTTCAATTAAATCATCATAATTTCAATGAGATCTTAATGCCACAAAAATAACACTAGATGTGTTCAATGATGTAGAAGACTTCAATGAGAAAGTTGAAGATGAGTTCTATGTGATGCTAGCACGGTGACAACTTTGAATTAAATTGTAAATAAACCACAAAATCCTATAACTCTCTTAAATTTGAGTCCTAAGATTGGATAATGATAATAATTTATCTAAAAATTACTAAATAATGTTCCATGTTTGATATGGTCAAGCCCGTTACCTTGACCTTGGTCATGGAGCTTTATTTCCTAAGCATAAGTAATGATTCAATGGGATTTATTCGGTGTCCTAGACCTTGAGACTTGACACCTAGAACTTGAGACTTGAGAACCAACAACATTTGCATCTCAAGCTTGAGAAACAAACTCCACCACACACAACCCAAACATCAAACTAATGCCCAACTTTAATATATCTTTGCGGATTCAAAAAATTCCAAGGCTCAACTTTATAATCAAATTTGCAATAGTAGTAGGAAAAACCTACCATTGCCAAGGCATTTTCTTGGATCCTAGATGCCACACTCGCCTCTTCACATTCAAAGAAGACTTCGTGCCCTCAAATATGTTACTCTACTCCTTCTAGACGCCATGCTAGATGCCATGTTGGCCTCTTCACATTCAAAGAAGCCACCCAGCTCAAATATGTGTGGTAGTGTGAGCACATCAAATCAAAGAGAGAGTTAATGGAAAATAAAATACATATAATATCATAATATTACTAAGGGAAAAAAAAAAGCATCCATAGCGAGCAACCCCCCCAAAATAAAAAAATCCATAGCCAACATCCAAAAAAAAGGAAACTGCATAAAAAGTAAATAAATAAATAGAGACTATAACATGTTAATAGAGTAAGTATATTAATCAACCAATGCCCTAAATTGTTGAACTCCAAATATCTAGTTTTTAATTAATATTTTTGTTATTAACAAAGTTTTTAATTAATATTTTTGTTATTACCTCACATGTGGCATTTAAAACTCTAGATGAGAACTTAAAATTTAATATTTAGATTAAGGATATCGTTATTTTTAGTTAGCTAAATTTAAATTTATCTTTCAATCTTTTAAAAGAATGTTGTTATTCTATAAACAATTTAGATTCAAATTCTAATTTTCAAATAAAATATGAAAAAAATATAACTCTACTTCAGAATTTAGATTAAGAATTATTGTTCCAAGAATCTAAATTCAAACTCATTTTAAAGGAAAATTCTACTTTTTTAATTACAACAAAGCTTAATAGCCATTAGGTGAAAACCTCTATCCTTTTCCTTTTTGTAAACATGCCAAAGAGGCACACCACATGGCTGCATACTTTTATTTAAATTTAAACTTTTTTATAGCACTTCCACATACTTTTATGATTAATGATTTAAATAAAGCTATAAAAAAATTAAACATCACATATGTTGGGTGATGTAATTGATTCATAATTGACTTATCTTATAATAGAATGTTTTGTTTTTTTAATTTAATGTTGAAAAAACAAAATTTTATATGTATATGTATTTTTTTTCTTAAGATGATAAAACTTATTATAATTTATTTATATAATTGGAAATACGGATAATCATTATTGACTCATAAAGTAAATGTAACTTAATTCATTTATGTTATTTAAATGTAAAAAAATCAATAAATATAATTTATTAAAATAAATTATATTTAATGGCGTGATCTATATTTATATCATTTTAATTGATTAAATAATGAACCTTTTAAATTCAATTTGATTTTTAAGAATTAATAAATTCTACATTTTAATTTATTGCACCAAAAGTAGTTAAAATTTACTTAGTCTTTTAGTCTTTTAGTCTTGTAGCAATGTGTTCTGGTGCTACAACCGAAGGCCATTTTAGTCTTTTAGTCTTGTCGCTATTGACCTGCCATTTTGATTACTTTAGTAATTGCACTAAGAGGATCAAGGTGCTCTACAGCCTAGTATGGGGGAAATGTTGTAATGTAACGTAACGTTACCAAAAATAAAATAAAAATATTAAAAAAATACATGTCGTCTCTTAAAGTAAAAATTACATGTCTTCTTATAAAATAAAAAATTATGAAAAGTAAAATTAAAACTTAAACCTGAACCTATCAAACAAGAGAGGATCAAATCTATTGATTTTAAGACTACAAAAAATTACACCTCAAGAAATTGGATCCCTCTCAGCGCTTGATATATCCAAGTTTAAATGGATCTATGTTGGTTACAAATCAATGAAGGAATCTGATTAGGCAGGTAATGACAAAATCCATGTACTATTTAGTAAATGACATAAACATGGGATCAATTTGTGGAATTAACTCCAATTTTCAAGATTTCATTTTTTATCCATATTAAAAACTGGTGACAACTTACCCCTGCAAGTTGTATAGGTCCCTAATAACATTTCAAAATCCTTCCTGCTAGTGCATAATGTAGAAAGGGATTGATGCTAGTTTCCACAATGCATAATCTTTCCATTGATTCTTTGTTCTGAGCTCGACAATCCACAATCTAAATATATTCCCATCTTTAGCATGCAAGTCTCTTTTATTCCTAGAATTTTAGATAGTCTATCTTGGTAGCAAATGGAAGCCAAGTTCGATTCCAACATATGACATCAATACTTCTATGTTGTGCATTACCTTGTGATACTTCCCATCCTTCATGGAATTACACATGGATATATGCTCCTTTGTTTCGAGGTTGTAGCTTAAAATTGCATGTAGTGAATTCATGGGAACATTGTTTGGTGAGGATCTCTTGTTTTGGCTTGCTTGTTCTCGCTTGCTTGTTTATGATGGTCCATCAAGTGGGTCATTGTGTAGTACCCTCAATTTGACCCTTATAATGTATTAAAATAGATTATGTAAAATGATGTAAATGTGTTAGATGGATTCCTAGTGCGGATATCAAGGCCAAGGCCTGATTAGTGAATGGCTAGGCATGTATGGTATCAATATATCTATATGGATCACATGGTTGGCTTGCCGTGATGACATAAAATCTAGGTAAATATTATGTTGGAAAATAATATTTATGGTCCAAGATGGTTGTGTAAAGAGCACCAAAGGGGATACGATTAAATCCTCTATTTCCAAGTGCCCACCTTAGAGGGCCTATGGGAGATTAAATCCTCTATTGCCAAGTGTCAACCTTAGAATTCACCCAATTGCTGACATTTCCCATAATGAGCCAATTACTTCCTTTTGACTATTAAATCAAATCATTGAATGCATGTGTGATGTTGGTGACAAATGTTTTCTCATGTAGTCATGGAAGCATGGGATGAAATATACTTCTATGACTCTGGTAAGAGTCCTCTCTGCCATGTTTAGAAGTTATGTCAGTTGTCTTTTCCACCATTCTCTCATATCCTTTGGAGTCTATTATCCATTTTTCATTATGAATATTTTAGCACAACAAATTTTACACTACAAAAAATTGTTGCTCTTGATTTTCATCCCATTTCCATTATGAATTACCAGATTGTGCATAACCAAAAATTTGAATTTGGAAATAGAGTTGCATATTTAAGGGAAAAAGAGATGTTGTATGTGAGCATAGATGTTGGAAAAGATAAGAACCCTTATGCATATATTTTTGCTACTTATGCATGCTTGAGAAGCCATGAATTAATGCTACATGAGGTTATCCAACAACATACAACTCCTTGGACTCTTACTATGCACACTAGTAAGAAATGTAAGGGTTGGATTTCCTAAGGAAATTATGGATCATTGAAGGGGAATGCCTTCCTTGTGTTGTGTAAGGAAATTGGAAAGAGTGCCATGGGTGTGACGACTAAGTGAAATTCATGTTGAGCTTCAAATGAGAATTTGGCTAATCATTGAGAGAAAAATGGGTTGTGGGTTAAGATAGAATATTGTTGGTGTTTCCTTCGCCGCGGTGGCATTATAGCCTAATGTGGGGGTGGAATATCCATAGAAAGAGTATATGTTGGAAAAAGTGCCTATAGTTTGGTGGAAAATCACTCTTGCACAACAATTTTCTTGAATCTTCTTTATTTAAATGTAAGTATTATATATTTGCACAGACATTTTATTGTTTATGAATTCATAATATGGCCACGTGGAAAAATTTACAATCCTGGAATTCGTAAAATAAAGTTTGTTCATGATCGCATTCTTGAAGTGCTATTTTTCCCTATAGATGATCAAGTTGCAGAGATCTTCACCAAATCTCTTACGAAAGCGAGGTTTTCTAAACTTCAATCTATTTTAGGAGTTGAGGAACTTGTCATTAAGGGGGTATAAGCTCTAATGCCTCATTCCTTCTCCTAATAGTGTCTTGTAAACCATTCAATCCTATCCCATGTTGTTCTTAAGGGGGTTTGTTAGGGTATTTAGACACTTAGGAGTTAGTTAAGATCAAATTATTATAATACATCCATTAGGTAAAGTGTGTTTCTTTAGTATGAATTAGTATGCATTTGTAAATATCTAATCTGATGGTCACGATATGTTATATACATAGAGTAATCCGATGAGTCAACTTCTCTTAGATCATAACTACCTTTGATCCATGACTTTACACCCGATCGGTCCATGATATCTATTTAAAGAGCATGGAGAGTCACTTTCTAGTTGATATATTATGAGAATCTCATTTGTAACTTTCTTTCTTTTGCATAATAAACTACCTCAAGTAGCTATTTGGCTGGGGCCGTGGAGTGTTTCCCTTTCGAGGATTTAAACTATGTGAAAAAATTGGTATGTTGATCTATTATTTGTTTGTGTGAGCGACTTCGCTAGGTGTTTGTTTGACAACATTGACCATAAAATCATTCTTCCTAGATATTTCTTGAGACATTCCTTTCTTTGTGAACAGAAAAGTAACCCATTTCTGTGGGAGTTTGGATTGGAGAAATTCATCTTGGTAGGGTTTCACTATATGAATATAGCTTATATATTTTCTATTAGAGGATAAGGTTTTTCAAATTACATTATATATTTCTCATTATCATTTCTTTAAAATAATGTCCTGTATTTGCAATCTTATAAATTGGTTAAATTTTCAAGATTAGTGCATTTATGCTCATTTTCTCAAGTTGACTAAGCTAATTTGAACAATACAATTTTGCAGTTGCTATTTTTGGTTTCCCAACAAAATGCCAGTTGTTTTTGACATATTGTTTGGATTTGAAAATTTTATATGTACTTTTTTTTTAAATTATAGTTTTTAGAATATAGTGTTCTACATTATGAGATTGTAGGAGCTCCACCCTTAGGTGTTGGATACACATTTCAATGTTTGAGAGATGTTTCCTTGTATGCAATTCCTCTAAAGCATGGTTGAAATGTTTCAATAAAGTTTCAACTTTTTGGAATGTTTTATTGGCCATTTTTGTCTTATGGTATGTGAGTGTGTGTATTCTTTTAAAAAATTGTCATATCTTAATCATTATCTCGGCAGCCTATGTCCGACGTTAGCAATGTCGAGATGATATAAATATGTTCACAATGCAAGTGAGTTTAATTCTAATCCATTCTCATTCTTACAAGGCTACTTTGAGAGAGGAGATACATGAATCTAGTTCGAAAGAAAATGTGTTGGTTGTAATTAGGTTAAGTGGATTTTAAATTTTAAGAATACAATTGTTTCCAAGCATAACCAATGGACAAATTAATTAGGTATAAGTTTGGTCCATGTTTACGAAGTTCTGTTGTGGTAAACTAGAAGCTGTGAATATTGGTATGTATCAACTATGTAGATTTGGTTGGGAATTTTTTTTTGCTATTTGTGATGATAAATATTCAAAGGGGATGGGAAGATATGGATGATACATCAATTATCTATTGTAATAATCATTGTTAATATTTTGTCATTTATTTTCTTTGCAAAGAAGTACATGAGCAACATTCATTAAGGTTGTTCTTGGGGTAGTTGGGGGGTAGTATCAATATAATATATTATGTTATGAGTAATGTTTGTATTTCAATGGGAAATTTCCAATGAGTGATGAACATTCTCACGATCCTTATTTTAGCTGGATATGCTTTTGTTGCAGCCCAAAACACCATTGGAATTTTATTTTACCCATTAGTGACTTTCAGTTACCTCTTTGAATATTTGTTGATTGATTTACATAATTGTGAGTTTCCCATCCTAAGTCCTTGCAATTATTAAGATATTACTTGAATGTGAATTTGTTTTACATTGGGGTTAGTATCAACATACTATAATATACTAGGAGTATTACTTGGATTTCAGTGGGCAATGTGTGACCAACATTCATAGTATCCTTATTTTAGATAGATATGTTTTTGTTGCAACCTAAAATACTATTGTAATGTTAGTTTACTCTTTAGTGACTTTCAGTTACCATTTTGAATATATGTTTATTGATTTACATAATTTAATGAATTTCCCATCCCAATTCCTCGCAACCATTAAGTTTTATTATATGTTTTTTGTACTGTAGAAAAACTCTATCTATGAATTAGCTCTATTTATAGGTTCTTGGTATTAAATATGTAATTAGCACCTTGTGTGGTGCCCCTAGGTGGCCTTTCGCACAGTAAAATCAATAGGGAGGAATATGGTAAGAATTCCTTAGTTGAATGTGAATATGTTTTGTGTAAGCATATTGTTTCTTTGGGTTAATGTTCTTCTATGTTTGCCTTTGGTTATGACAACTTATACTTTTATCCAATGATGATGAAAATTTCATATTGACATATGACCTCCTACCTTTCTCCCTCTCCCTCCTCCTCCTCCTCCTCCTCCTTCAACCCCCTTCCTCGTCCCCTCCTCCTCCACCCCCTCCTCCACCTCCTCACCTCCGTTCTTGTACCCCCCTCTTACTCCTCTCCCATCCCACATCGCCCCCCCCATCCTCTTCCATCTCTACCACTCCCGCTTTTCCTTCCACCCTTGCTTCCCCTCCTCCTCCCCCTATCCCTTCCACCTTCACTCCCATCCCACCATACTGCTCCTTCAACCTCCTCCCCCTCCTCCTCTCCCCTTAAAACTATTCCCCACCTTTCTCCTTCCCATCCCCCATACCCCCACTCCTCCTCATCCTCCTCCCCCTCTACCCCTCCCCCTCCCATCCCCTCCCACCTCCTTCCCCTCCCCTTACCCCAATCCTCCACCTCATCACCCTCTCCCTCTCCCTCTCTCTACTCCCCCTCCTTATCCTCTCATTACTCCCATTTCGCCCCCCTCCTCCTCACCTCCCTCCCCATGCCCCTTCCCTCTACATCTTCCTCCCTCATCCTCCTCCTCCAATCCTCCCTCCCCATACCCCCCCTTCCCCCTCTCATTTCCCACCATCCTTCACCTTATCCCCCTATCCCTACTCCTATGATCCCCTCCCATCACCCACCCCTCCTCCTCCTCACCCTGCAAAGCCCCTCCTTTCCCTCCTTTCACTCCCCCCTCTCCTCCTCCTCCTCCCACTACCCGTCTCACTCCTCCTCCTACTTCACCTCTCCATAAACCTAGTCTCTCCAGATCCTCCCTCTCCTCCTCCTCCCAACCCAATCCCTATTCCCTGAAACTTCCCACCTCCTCCTCCTCCCCCTCTCCCATTCCCCCAATGCTCCCCTCCACTCCCCCCTACACCTCCTCCATTACCTTTCCCTGATACTTCTCCCCCTCCCCCTCCTCCACCTCCCCACTCCACTCTCCCATATCCCACACTCCTCTCATCCTCCCCTTCATCATAACCCCTTCCCCCTTCCCTCCCCCTCACACCCCTCCCCTTATCCCTTTCCCTCTCCCTAGTCCCCCTCCTCCTCCTACCCTTACCCTACCTTTCCTCCTCCCCCTCCACACTCTCCCCGCATCCTCCTCCTGCCCGCCTCTCCCTCATCCCCCTACCATTATCGCCCCCCTTCCTCCTCCACATATCCCCCCTTCCCCTCTCCTCTCCTACCCCTCCCACCTCCTCCCCCTTCCTTTCCCCCACTCCTCTACCTCCTCCCACTCTCCCTCTTCCTTTTGATCCTCCCTCTCCTCCTCCTACCCTTACCCCTCTCTCCTCCCCCCCCTTCATTTCCATTCCACCAATACTACCCATCTTCCTCCACCTCTCCATCACCCTCTCCTCTCCCCATAATCGCTCTGCTCCTCCTCTCACCTCCCTCACTATCCCCCCAAACTTCCCACCTCCACCTCCTCCCCCTCTCCCCTTACCCCACCTCTCCCCTCCCCTTCCCTCCCCCTCATCCTCATCTTCCTCCTCCCCTCTCCAACTCCCCCACCACCTCCCTCCCCCTCACCCTCCTCTTACCCCCTCCCCTCACCACTAGCATTCCTACTCCCCCTCCCCCTCTCACAGTCACTTTAATTCCCTTTCCTCCTCCCCATATCCCCTCCTCACTTTCTCCTCCTAGTCCTCCTCCTCCCCCTCCACTCCCCTACATACTCTTCCCACATCCCTCCCCCCCTCCTCCACCTTTTGCCCATCCCCCTCTAACTCCTTGTCCTCATCCTTGTCATTCCCTCTCCACTCCTCCTACCCTCCTCCTCCCCTTCCCCCCTACTCCTCCTCCCCTTTCCCCCCTCCTCCTCCTTTCCCCCCATCTCCCCCCCGTTCCTCCTCACACCTCCTCTCTCTCCCTGCCCTTTACACCCTCTCCTCCCCCTCCACCTCCACATCCCCCTCTCCCTCCTCCCCCTATGCTCTACCTCCCCTCCACTCCCCCTTTTGATCCTTGAATCCCTTCACCTCCTCTTATCCCCTCCCTCTCACCCTCTCCTCCTCCTCCCCCACTCCCTCCCCCTCTCCTCTCCCCATCCTACCCACCCTCCATTCCCTCCTCCTCTCCCTCTTCCTCCTCCTCCTCCCCCTTAACAACCCTCCCATCCCCTCCTCCTTTTCAGCCCTCCCCTCCCCTCCTCCCCTCCTCCTTCACATTTCTACCCTCCCTCCACTCCCCTCCCTTGGCCCCCGCTCCTCATCCTCCCCCCTCCACCACACTCTCTTGTCATCCCCTTTCCCCTCTCCCACTCCCCTACCCCTCACCCTCCTCCCTCTCTCCTCCTCCAACACTCCTTTCCCCTTGCCCCTCCCTAGCCTCCCTTCTCAACTTCCTCCTCCTCCTCACCCTCTTGTTCCCTCGTCCTTCTACTCCTCCTTCCCCTCTCTCCTTCACCCTCCTCTCCCTTTTTGTTCCCCCGTCCTCCTCATGAACCAAACCCCTCTTCTACCCTCTGCATCCTCCTCCCCCTCATTCTCCTCGCTCTCAGCCTCTTCCTCTCCCTCCTCCTCTTCCATACACCCCTCCTCCTCCCCCTCCTCTTCCTCCTCCCACTCTCCCTTCCACTCACCCATCCCCATCCTTCCCACACCTTCCCTTTCCCTCCCCTACTACCATCCTCCTCTTCCTCCTCCTCCAACCACCCCTACTCCTCCTTTCCATCCCCGTCGTCCTCCAACTCACCCCTCCCTGTCCTCCCAACACCTTCCATCTCCCTCCCTTTCTACCATCCTCCTCATCATCATATCCCTCTCCCTCCTCCTCCTCCTCCTCCTCCTCCCCATCCCTATCATCTTCCTCCTCCTCCCCCCTCCCTACTCCCATTCCCCTCCTTCTCCCCCACTCCATTCCCCCTATACCCTCCCCTTCCCCCCCTCTCCTCCTCCCCCTCTCACTTCCACTCTCCCCAATCCTCCACTCCCACTCCAATCTTTCTCCTCCACCCGCTCACCCCTCCCACTCCTTCTGCCCCCTCTTCCTCCTCCTCCTTCCCACCCATCCCCTCCACTCCCCCCCCATCCCCTCCCTCTTCTCCCACTTCCACTCTACCCACTCCTCCTCCCACTCCCCTTCTCCCTACCCTACGCCTCCTCCTCCAACCCTCCCGATATCCCTCCCTTCTCCTCTTCTTCATCACCCTCTCCCTTCCTCTCACCCATTCCTCTTCTCCTCCTCTTCTCTCCCGCCTCCCTCCTTCCATTCCCCTCCTTCTCCCCCACTCCATCCCCCCCATATACTCCCCTTCCCCCCCTCTCCTCCTCCTCCTCTCACTTCCACTCTCCCAAATCCTCTACCCCCCCTCCAATCTTTCTCCTCCTCCCGCTTCCCCATCCAACTCCTTCTCCCCCCTCCTTCTCCACCCTACCCTCCTCCTCCTCCCACTTCCACTCTACCCACTCCTCCTCCTACTCCGTTTCTCCCTACCCTATCAATCCTCCTCCAACCCTCCCCATATCCCTCCCTTATCCTCCTCTTCTTCACCCTCTCCCTTCCTCTCACCCATCCCCTTCCTCGCCCCTGCTCCCCTCCACCCCCTATAGCTCCTCCTCCTCCCTACGCCCCATCCTCCTCCCCCTCCTCCTCTTCCCTCCCCTGCTCCCTCCTACTCCTCCTCCTCCTTACCCTACTCCCCTCCTCCCCTCCTCCTCCTCCTCCTCTTCCTCCCAGTCTCCCTACCCCACCTCTCCCCATCCCCCCTACCCCTCACCATCCCCCCTCTCCTCCTTCTCGTCCTCTCTCTCCCTCAACTCCCTCTCCCCCCTTCTCCTTATCCTCCTCCCCCTCTCCTCTCTCCCCCACCCCTCCTCTTCATCACCCCTCTCCCCCTCCCCCTCCCCCTCCCTTTTATCTTCTTGGCCCATACCCCTTGCACCCTCACCCACTCCACATCCCTTTCCTCTCCCACTCCTCCATCTTTGGATACACCCCATTCCTCCTTTACCCTTCAATTGCATGCTATCCTCCCAACCTTTTTCTTTTCTTTTTCCCACATCCACACCTACTTCTTTTCTTCATATATTCATCTTAATAACATTTCTCATATAGTCACTTATAAAGCACTTCCCTACTCTTAGTACAACAACTTAAAAATAATTATAATTATAATTTAATGATATTGCATGAAATATAATTTTCCACATATATATATCTTTTCAAACAACTTTAGAAAGTTGTCTAAATATGTCATAGTACAATACAAAGAAGATTAAATTAATTTCAAAATAATAAACTATGAAAATGGTTTAAAAAAATAAAATATGTAAACTACTAAGACGAAAAGTCTACTATCCAATCAAATCTTTGACCATTCTTTGAAGATTTTAAGATTTAGGGCAATAATCCTTAAATATATAATTTAGTTCAGATATTTTACTTTGATTAAGATTTATATTATAAATTATAAATTTTTCTTTAAAATTTTCAATAAAAAAATGCTAAACATAAAATATAAATGATATTCACATAAATATTTTCATAAAAAGTATGAAATAACTCTAAAACCATTTTCATACAAACTTTCCTTATAAATTTTGAAGCAACATAAAACTAAAATCTAAAACAATTAGCATGCGGAAATTCATAAGAGTCTTTCCCTTTTTTTAATTAATAAATATAAAATAAAGATTTCATAATGTGTAAGATGATAGGAACCAACCAGAATTTGATCGCACCGAATAAACTCAAAAGCAGTAAATCTAAATATGAAGAGAAGATAGTAATGGATAAACCCCAAAAATCTGGCACACCTAGCTCACCTACACACAAAAACCTGGCACACCTAGCTCACTTTCACCCACACGTCGTGAATCCGACTGGAAGCAGATGCCACTTTCTCAAACACCGTCGAATGTCGAATCCCATTCTAAGAAATCACGGAGTTTCAATGCCAGCTAAGGAAGGCAAGCTTATGGAACATGGATACCATGTCAGAGAAGTGTTGGTTAATTGTAACGCTTAATTGTAACGGGAGGAGGCGTTACAACAAACGGGAGGCGTTAAACTTTATTGGAGGGGTAGGCGTTATACTTTACTGGAGGGGTTACACTTGGCTCGGGCTGATTCATTCGCACACACATTTATTTAATATTGTAGGGGCTGATTGACGGAAAATTGTATTCATTCTGCATACTCATCCCAATGCATTTTAGGGACAAATTTATTTAGGGTTTCAGAAATTGAATGTGCGTCAACACTATTGTGAATTGACATTTTATCTGTAGAGTTTTCTTAGAAAAAAAAATTTAATTAATTGATGTAAAATAGGGATCCTTGACTGGTAACTTGTCAACGCAGCGAAGAAATCCTTGACTGGCCACTTGGCGTGCAAGTTAAATTTCAAGAAAAATCGATGGCACAACAATCATATTTTAAAGGAATGAAAGACGACAATATAGATGGGTGCTTGTATTGAACATTGTGATTCAGGCGTATTTGGGTGCTTGTATTGACCATTTATTTACAATTGGATTTGGGTGCTTGTATTGACCATTGTGATTCAGGCGTATGTGTGATTTGATGTTTTAATACTCTTTAGATGTTACACTTTCAGCCTAATAAATGTGCTAGCAAGGATTCGAACGCGGGTCTATAGCGAAACTGGGAAAAGGAGGCTGTCAAGCTCTTTAAAATCTTCTAAGCAATAATATACTTAAGAGTGCTACCATAAACATATATGGTACATACAAGCCAGAGTTGCAAAATAGAAGCTACTCTGATTAAGTGCACCACTACAGTTTAAGATGAGTAATATGATAAAAGTTTGTGCATCGCTTACTCGCAGTGAAAACAAGTACAAGGAATGGCAAAATGAACGTGGGATGGAAAATGAATGTGAAACGTGAAGGAATATTGTGCAGAATCGTCACCAACGTCATTGGAAATGTTGAAACCCTTAGGATGAAACCCTATGCTTCATAGCTCATAACAAAACCGAACCCATTTTGCTATGGGTTAAGCCACTTTAAAAAAACTAAAACCAAATCTTTTATATCACAAGTTTGTGCCTCAAATCTTATACAAAGTCCAAAAAATTTAAACTATAGATGCTTGAGATTTTCTAGGGTATTTTTAGAAGAGCCAAAATCAAACATTTATTCAAAGCAAAAGAAAAAGAAAAAAAACATAAATGAAATCACTAAAGTATGGATTTTGAGATCAAAGCAAAACTCAGAGAACATAATAAAAAACCATTCTACTCATAACAAAACCCAACCCACATCGCAACGCTCAAGAACAAAACCCATACCTCATTGCAACACCCAAGTGATTAACATAAATGAATGAGGTTGTTTCTAAGGGACGTGCTACGTGCTAGAGGAAATAATAATAGAACATACCTTGAACTGAATCCGCGAAATTTTCGAGAGAAAAACTTGATGTTAGTTGCATCATCCTCCTTTCCACCATTCAAGTTCATCCAGCAGCCCAAATTCTTTGCCCCTATTTCTGTCCAGCCTCCTCAGACATTAAACCACAATTACACATTAAACCATAGTCCGATTCAGACACCCATTAAACCACAATTAGACATTAAACCACAGTCAAACAAACCCATGCTCAGACATTAAACCACAATCAGATTCAGACACCCGACCACTGGAACCCAGAAACCCAAGCAGACAAACGCACCAAAGGAGGAAGGAGGACCAAAGGAGGAAGGAGGAGGTAAATATTGAAATCCAAAACGCACCAGATGAGTCAACAGATGGAACCGTTAGCACATGAATCATCTGGTAAATCCAAAACGCCACTCTCATGCTTTTCGTCAATTGTGATTTATGATTTTCTTCAAATGTGGTTCATGCTTTTTTCTTTCTATTTTAATTCATGTTTTTTGCCAACTGCACTGCCTGAGGGTTTCTCCGTTCGGCATGTCTACCATTCAGCTTAGAACCCTTTGGCTCATACGGTAGACCATCGAGTTCAATAGCTAATAGGATATGTGAGCTGGTTCGTTGAGATGGTCGACGAGGCAATACGAGATGGTTACCGAGGGCCTTATTTGTCTCTTCCCGGATATTCATTTCGAAGGGCCTCCCATCATTTCCTTTCGAACGGAGGGCTTCCGAGATGGATCAGCGAAACAGAGCGACACAGAGCACTGGGAATTTTTAAATGGGCATTCTGTATCGCAGCCTTCGCGGCCTTTGTAGAAACAAATCTCTACTCATCGTCATCGTCATTGTCCTTACACAATCGGCCAGAAAAATGCTCCCATCATTTCTACCATGGAGGACAAGGACGTAGCCTTGAAGGGGCCCCGATTGGGACATCGATATTCTCTGGTGCTTCGGTAAGTACTTCGTTGACTTGAAGATCGGAACCCCGCCGAAGCGCTTCTTGCTCATAGATTACAGAGGCAATGACTTAGTATGGGTGAATTGCCACTACCAGTACCATGGCCGAAAGAGGCACCGCAACCGAAAAAGAAAGAATGTCTCCAGGAGAGTTTTCAACCCCAACGCATTCTCCACATTCCACCCGATCTCGTGCGCATCACAAGAATGTTAGATGGTCTTGGGGCCGTCTTCCTGCAACTTATGTCGCCCAATGAACTGCATTTTCCAGTATTCATATTCGGACCTGTCGAGCAGCTGTGGCATCTTCACCTCTGATACATCCAAAATAAGATCCGCCAATAGCTCCTTGCCGGGACCCCGAATCCAAAATATGGCCTTCGGTTGTAGCACCAGAAAGCAAGACAATAGCTTCGATGGGACCATAAAAGTCTGCTCCCCTCCACGGATGAACACCAGTTTGGAGAAATGCACAGATACACAAAACCCTAGCGCTCCATAAAGATAAGTCACTAGCCGTTAGAATGCCAAAGGAGAAAGCAAAGGAGAAAAGCGACCTCCATAAAGATAAATCACTAGCCGTTAGAATGCCAGACGATATCAAACTCAAAAAATAGATAGTTAAATATTTCAATTTAACTATAGTTAATTCAAATTCATCCAACGGTATAGATTAAGAATATTGTTATGTTCAAACGTTCAAATTCAAATTATCTATAAAAGTAGTGTCAGGGTTAGAGCGTGCTCCAGCACCACCACTCTCACAAAGCAATGTGCCGATGAAAACTTCAACCTAACTTTTTTGTTTATCCATTTGATAATTAATTCTTGTGACTTATCCCTATCTCTATCCCAAAAATTTAATTAACAATATTACCTTTCATTTTTTTATATATAGATATATTTTCCCCAAATATTTAATTAACAATATTATTTTCCATTCAATACATATAAATATCAATAGTCTTGGCAAACTACTCATAAATTGTAATAAGCCTGGTGAAAAATGACAAAAGCAAACATAACAATTGCTTAGAGATTACACACATCTTCGATTTATTTTGTATCCATGTGACCCTCATAGCC
The DNA here is from genome assembly GCA_027924585.1 of Larix kaempferi. Classification (NCBI taxonomy): domain Eukaryota; kingdom Viridiplantae; phylum Streptophyta; class Pinopsida; order Pinales; family Pinaceae; genus Larix; species Larix kaempferi. The sequence goes on from BSBM01000870.1 coordinate 134,987, forward strand.
ATTGTGTTGTGGCCTCTAACACATCACAAGAAATCCCAATGCAAATTCGGGTGCCATGTCACCGATACCTTGAAACAACTATATGCCATACCTCAACATCCGTAAATAAATTTGAATGGCTTGACACATTTCTACATAAAAAGAAACCATGAATATATAATAGTGATAAAGAATTTCAATTAAATCATCATAATTTCAATGAGATCTTAATGCCACAAAAATAACACTAGATGTGTTCAATGATGTAGAAGACTTCAATGAGAAAGTTGAAGATGAGTTCTATGTGACACTAGCATGGTGACAACTTTGAATTAAATTGTAAATAAACAACAAAATCCTGTAACTCTCTTAAATTTGAGTCCTAAGATTGGATAATGATAATAATTTATCTGAAAATTACTAAATAATGTTCCATGTTTGATATGTTGGGTATGTTATATCTCTTCACATGGTCGCTGCGTGTACAACACGATCCCTACGGCACTAGTCCCCCTGATTTTCGTTCTAATTTTGTGTTATCTATTACTGATGATGATCCTAGAACTACTAAAGAGGCAATGGATTCGGAAGATAGTAAACTATGGAAGAAGGCCATGATAGAAGAAATGGATGCCTTGGACAAAAATGAGGCATGGGATCTGGTTGAGTTTCCAGAAGGAAGAAAGCCTATTGGAAGCAAATGGATATTCAAGAAGAAGTTAAATGCAGCAGGTAAAGTGGAGAAGTACAAGGCTCGACTAGTTGTGAAAGGTTACTCCCAAATTGAGGGCATCGATTTTGGTGAGATTTTTTCACCTGTTGCAAAATTGACTTCTATTAGATTTCTTTTATCTATTTCTGCTGCTTTTGATCTTGAAGTAGAACAGATGGATGTAAAGACGGCTTTCCTACATGGAAATCTTAATGAAGAGATCTATATGAAGCAACCAGAACGGTTTGTGGTGAAAGGAAGAAAGGAGCTTGTCTGTAAGCTGAAAAAGTCTCTCTACGGTTTGAAACAATCTCCTAGAATGTGGTATCAAAAATTTGATACTTATATACTGGGACTTGGTTTCTCAAGAAGCAAAGCTGATCACTGTGTTTATTTTAAGCTAATTGGTGATCATTTTATTTATGTAATATTGTATGTTGATGATATGTTGCTAATTGGAAACAACAAAGAAATCATCAAGGATGTCAAGAATCAGCTGTCATCTGAATTTGACATGAAAGATCTTGGTGCTGCAAATTTCATTTTGGGCATGGAAATAAAAAGAGATCGTGAAAACAGGAAACTCTGGTTAAATCAGAGGAAATATGTTGAAACGATATTGAAGAGATTTAATATGCAGGAAAGCAAACCAGTGAAGGTGCCCATTCCTGTAGGTGTAAGGTTATCTGCAGAACAGTGTCCCACTACACAAGAAGAGGTAGAGGACATGTCTCATGTTCCCTATGCTAGTGCAGTTGGTAGTCTGATGTATGCCATGGTCTGTACTAGACCAGATATAGCCCATGCAGTGGGAGTTTTAGATACATGTCAAAACCAGGAAAGGAACATTGGACTGCAGTAAAAAGGGTCTTCAGGTATTTGCGTGGCACTACAGATTCTGCAATCTGCTACCAAGGAAGACCCGGTCTAAACAGAGAGATAAATATACAAGGATTTGCTGATGCTGACTGGGCTGGAGATCTTGATCACAGAAGATATACAAGTGGCTACGTTTTTAATCTATTTGGAGGAGCAATCAGTTGGATGAGTAGAAGACAAGCTGTAGTTGCACTCTCAACTACAGAAGCTGAATACATGGCAGCTACCCATGCAAGTAAGGAAGCTGTATGGTTGCAAAGATTGTGTTCAGGTATTGGTTTTGTTCAGAATGCAGTAAAGATTGGCTGTGATAGCTCAAGTGCAATATTTCTAGCAAAGAACCCTGCTTATCACTCAAGGACAAAGCACATTGATGTGCAGTACCATTTCGTCAGAGACATGGTTGAACAAAACAAAGTGTTGTTGGAGAAGGTTGACACTTTGGTAAATGTTGCAGACTCTTTGACAAAGTCTGTGAGTACTCAGAAGTTCTCTTGGTGTAAAGAGAACATGGGCATTGTTGCCCTGAATTGTTGAAGTCATAAATTTCTCCTGTATGTGAAGAGAACAACAAGTGGGAGAATGTTAGGTATGTTATATCTCTTCACATGGTCGCTGCGTGTACAACACGATCCCTACGGCACTAGGTTCCGAAACGACAGGGCCCACCCCCTTTGTACACAATTATTATTATTTTAAATTATAAAATAATAATTAATTTTATTATTTTAAATTATAAAATAATAATTAATTTTATTATTTTAAAATATCAAAAAGAAATTCGTTTATGTTATTTAAATGTAAAAAATAAATATAATTTATTAAAATAAATTATATTTTATACCATTTTAATTTATCAAATAATGAAAATTTAAAAATCAATTTAATTTTTAGGAATTAATAACTTAGAATTTTTAATTTATTACACCAAGAGTAGCGAGGTACTTATAACCGGTACTAAAAATAAAAAGTATTTACAAAAAATTATGTTGGCTCACAAAATAAAAAATGAAAACCAAAATAAAAAAATATTAAAAAAATCCATATTCACTCATAAAATAAAAATTTAAAATCAAATAAAAAGTCATTATAAAATAACACCTCAAGAAATTGGATGCCTCTAGGTGTTTGATAGATATGCATTTAGGATGGATCTATGCTGGTTATAAATATACAAAGAAGATGATAAAGATGATATGTTCTTAATGTTTCCATCTATTTGATTTTAAAAAGGAAATGAGTCTAAACTCAAAAAGAAAAAGATTTAAGAGAAGCATCCCTAAATCACCATAGTTATGATGAGATAAAATATTAGGAAAGTGAGTATCATGAAAAATGTTTTGAAATTATGCTTTAATGTGGGTATATATTACAATGATATATAAACACAATGAGATTATATATATATATATATATATATATATATATATATATTTAATAGTCTAATTTTCTTTCTTGTAAGAGGGTTGAATTTCACATTAGTAGATTAGCAATTCATAAGAATGAATTATCTATAATAACTTTATTCTCCTAAACTTTTTGGAATATCAATGAATTATTAAGACCCAATAATAAATAAATATTCATTATTTTATTTTTTTATGTTTTTATTATCCAGGGTTTTGTGAGAATTTTTTTAGGGATGATTCTTGTCACATTCATGAAATGAGGGAGCAAGTGTAATATCTATAGTGTAGAATATAATTATAGTTAATAGAAAATAAATATTAAAGCTTATCATAGGTGTTGTATATAAGCTTGGACTAGATGGAATATTGAGAAGATGTGTGTGACCAACATACACTAAGAATTCAATAATGGAATCATCACATTATGGATTCATGTGAATACATTGCTCTATAAAAAGCACACCATAGATGATTTTTTGTTTAGTACTATGGTGGTTGGATATGCTTGAGAATTGTTCCAAGTTGGTGAGGAAATGTGGGTAGTGTTATACTATAACTCACAAGCTACATGTGGGTGGTTTTCACACATTGAATCCCATAATGTCTAGCTATCCTTTCTAGCATTGGGGATAGGACTACATTTGTCCTTTTGTGCTAGTAAATGGAAATAAAGGCAAAGGAAAGTATATAATTATAATTTCCAACTTATTTATGAAGTGGAAAAATATGAGAACAATATTTCAGTAGTTTCAAAGTCACATGAGGATAATAAGAAGGGGGCTCCCAAGAGGAAAACTTGAATTGATTCAAATTATAAACTTGATGTCTACTTTTTAATATGCCAATATGCTAGTGTGCAAATATGACCTTTTATGCCTAATTTAAATGTTCAAAGGATAGATATTATGGATGGATAAAGAGGGAAAATAAGGAATAAAAGGGGATAGGGATATTAAGATACATATAGAGATAAAATTTGATCTAGTTTTCCTTCCAAGCACTCATGCTGTATTTCTTCCTTTCATCTAAAGTGAAGTGGTTTTTTATGCAATTCGATAAATTATCTTTATGGTTATTTAAATTATGAAAACAATATTTAAGGATAAAATTTGGATGTGATCATGAGGATATAAGTTGGAAGTGATTTGGTCTCAAGGGATCATAGTATCAAGGTATTGGTGAAGGTATCAAGGTATTAGTGAAGTCATCAATGAAGGTCTCAATGAAGGTATCAATGAAGGTCTCAGTGAAGCCTGGTATCAAGGTATCATGTGGCTAAGAGAAAATATATTTCTAGTTTTGGCATGGTGGGGAGGTGAGAAAGGATGTGGGGTGAGGAAATATGTTTCAAATTATATTTTTTCACATTATGTTTTTGTACATTTCAATAGTTCAAATTTGTATGGTGAAAGAGGTTACATAGAAGGTAGAGTTCTCATAGTTCATATCCCAATCTTTTCAGGGGAACCATCCATGTTATTATTTCCAACATATAATATTGTCAAGCAGGCATCTTCGATGAAGGAATTTGATTACTTTAGTAATTGCACTAAGAGGAGCAAGGTGCTCTACAGCCTAGTATGGGGGAAATGTTGTAATGTAACGTAACGTTACCAAAAATAAAATAAAAATATTAAAAAAAATACATGTCGTCTCTTAAAGTAAAAATTACATGTCTTCTTATAAAATAAAAAATTATGAAAAGTAAAATTAAAACTTAAACCTGAACCTATCAGACAAGAGAGGATCAAATTTATTGATTTTAAGACTACAAAAAATTACACCTCAAGAAATTGGATCCCTCTCAGTGCTTGATATATCCAAGTTTAAATGGATCTATGTTGGTTACAAATCAATGAAGGAATCCGATTAGGCAGGTAATGACAGAATCCATGTACTATTTAGTAAATGACATAAACATGGGATCAATTTGTGGAAGCCAAGTTGGATTCCAACATATGACATCAATACTTCTATGTTGTGCATTACCTTGTGACACTTCCCATCCTTCATGGAATTACACATAGATATATGCTCCTTTGTTTGGAGGTTGTAGCTTAAAATTGCATGTAGTGAATTCATGGGAACATTGTTTGGTGAGGATCTTTTGTTTTGGCTCGCTTGTTCTCACTTGCTTGTTTATGATGGTCCATCAAGTGGGTCATTGTGTAGTACCCTCAATTTGACCCTTATAATGTATTAAAATAGATTATGTAAAATTATTTAAATGTGTTACATGGATTCCTAGTGCGGATATCAAGGCCAAGGCCTGATTAGTGAATGGCTAGGCATGTATGGTATCAATATATCTATATGGATTTCATGGTTGGCTTGCCGTGATGACATAAAATATAGGTAAATATTATGTTGGAAAATAATATTTATAGTCTAAGATGGTTGTGTAAAGAGCACCAAAGGGGATACGATTAAATCCTCTATTTCCAAGTGCCCACCTTAGAGGGCCCATGGGAGATTAAATCCTCAATTGCCAAGTGTCAACCTTAGAATTCACCCAATTGCTAACATTTCCCTTAAATGAGCCAATTACTTCCTTTTGACTACTAAATCCAATCATTGAATGCATGTGTGATCTTGGTGACGAATGTTTTCTCATGTAGTCATGGAAGCATGGGATGAAATATACTTCTATGAATCTAGTAAGAGTCCTCTCTGCCATGTTTAGAAGTTATGTCAGTTGTCTTTTCCACCATTCTCTCATATCCTTCGGAGTCTATTATCCATTTTTCATTATGAATATTTTAGCACAACAACGTTTACACTACAAAAAGTTGTTGCTCTTGATTTTCATCCCATTTCCATTATGAATTATCAGATTGTGCATAACCAAAAATTCGAATTTGGAAATAGAGTTGCATATTTAAGGGAAAAAGAGATGTTGTATATGAGCATAGATGTTGGAAAATATAAGAACCCTTATGCATATATTTTTTCTACTTATGCATGCTTGAGAAGCCATGAATTAATGCTACATGATGTTATCCAACAACATACAACTGATTGGACTCTTACTATGCACACTAGTAAGAAATGTAAGGGTTGGATTTCCTAAGGAAATTATTGATCATTGAAGGGGAATGCCTTCCTTGTGTTGTGTAAGGAAATTGGAAAGAGTGCCATGGCTGTGATGACTAAGTGAAATTCATGTTGAGCTTCAAATGAGAATTTGGCTAATCATTGAGAGAAAAATGGGTTGTGGATTAAGATAGAACATTGTAGGCGTTTCCTTCGCCGCGGTGGCATTATAGCCCAATGTGGGGGTGGAATCTCCACAGAAAGAGTATATGTTGGAAAAAGTGCCTATAGTTTGGTGGAAAATCACTCATACACAACCATTTGCTTGAATCTTCTTTATTTAAATGTAAGTATTATATATTTGCACACACATTTTATTGCTTATGAATTCATAATATGGCCACGTGGAAAAATTTACAAGCCTGGAATTCGTAAAATAAAGTTTGTTCATGATCGCATTCTTGAAGTGCTATTTTTCCCTATAGATGATCAAGTTGCAGAGATATTCACCAAATCTCTTACAAAAGCGAGGTTTTCTAAACTTTGATCTATTTTAGGAGTTGAGGAACTTGTCATTAAGGGGGTATAAGCTCTAATGCCTCATTCCTTCTCCAAATAGTGTCTTGTAAACCCTTCAATCCTATCCCAAGTTGTTCTTAAGGGGGGATGTTAGGATATTTAGACACTTAGGAGTTAGTTAAGATCAAATTATTATAATACATCCATTAGGTAAAGTGTGTTTCTTTAGTATGAATTAGTATGCATTTGTAAATATCTAATCTGATGGTCACGATATGTTATATACATAGAGTAATCCGATGATTCAACTTCTCTTAGATCATAACTACCTTTGATCCATGACTTAACACCCGATTGGTCCATGATATCTATTTAAATAGCATGGAGGGTCACTTTCTAGTTGATATATTATGAGAATCTGATTTGTAACTTTCTTTCTTTTGCATAATAAACTATCTCAAGTAGCTATTTGGCTGGGGCCGTGGAGTGTTTCCCTTTCGAGGATTTAAACCATGTGAAAAAATTGGTGTGTTGATCAATTATTTGTTTGTGTGAGCGACTTCTCTAGGTGTTTCTTGGGACATTCCTTTATTTGTCAACATAAAAGTAACCCATTTCTGTGGGAGTTTGGATTGGAGAAATTCATCCTGGCAGGGTTTCACTATATGAATATAGCTTATATATTTTCTATTAGAGGATAAGGTTTTTCAAATTACATTATATATTTCTCATTATCATTTCTTTAAAATAATCTCTTGTATTTGCGATCTTCTAAATTGGTTAAATTTTCAAGATTAGTGCATTTATGCTCATTTTCTCAAGTTGACTAAGCTAATTTGAACAATACAATTTTGCAGTTGCTATTTTTTGTTTCCCAACAAAATGCCAGTTGTTTTTGACATATTGTTTGGATTTGAAAATTTGATATGTATTTTTTTTTTAAATTATAGTTTTTAGAATATAGTGTTCTACAGGATGAGATTGTAGGAGCTCCACCCTTAGGTGTTGGATACACATTTAAACGTTTCAGAGATGTTTCCTTGTATGCAATTCCTCTGAAGCATGGTTGAAATGTTTCAATAAAGTTTCAACTTTTTGAAATGTTTTATTGGCCATTTTGTCTTTGCATTATCCGTTTTAGTTCTTGTTTTGATCACATGAATGAAAAATAAAAAGGAAAGGAAAAGAAAAGAATGCTAAAACCATATTCTTACAAATCAAGTCATAAACAGAGGGTATGGTCCTAGCTTAACGATAACTCGTATTTTTGGATTTATTTCCAAATTTGAAATTCATGAATGATATTCTACTATTATTTTTGTCTTATGGTATGTGAGTGTGTGTATTCTTTTAAAAAATTGTCATATCTTAATCAATATTTGGGCAGCCTATGTCCCACCTTAGCAATGTTGAGATGATATAAATATGTTGACAATGCAAGTGAGTTTAATAATAATCCATTCTCATTCTTACAAGGCTACTTTGAGAGAGGAGATACATGAATCTAGTTCGAAAGAAAATGTGTTGGTTGTAATTAGGTTAAGTGGATTTTAAATTTTAAGAATACAATTGTTTGAAAGCATAACCAATGGACAAATTAATTAGGTATAAGTCTGGTCCATGTTTACGAAGTTCTGTTGTGGTAAACTAAAAGCTGTGAATATTGGTATGTATCAACTATGTAGATTTGGTTGGGAATTTTTTTTTTTCTATTTGTGATGATAAATATTCAAAGGGGATGGGAAGATATGGATGATACATCAATTATCTATTGTAATAATAAATGTTAATATTTTGTCATTTATTTTCTTTGCAAAGAAGTACATGAGCAACATTCATTAAGGTTGTTCTTGGGGTAGTTGGTGGGTAGTATCAATATAATATATTATGTTATGAGTATTGTTTGTATTTCAATGGGAAATTTCCAATGAGCGATGAACATTCTCACGATCCTTATTTTAGCTGGATATGCTTTTGTTGCAGCCCAAAACAACATTGGAATTTTATTTTACCGGTTAGTGACTTTCAGTTACCTCTTTGAATATTTGTTGATTGATTTACATAATTGTGAGTTTCCCATCCTAAGCCCTTGCAATTTTTAAGATATTACTTGAATGTGAATTTGTTTTGCGTTGGGGTTAGTATCAACATACTATAATATACTAGGAGTATTACTTGGATTTCAGTGGGCAATGGGTGACCAACATTCACAGTATCCTTATTTTAGATAGATATGTTTTTGTTGCAACCTAAAATACTATTGTAATTTTAGTTTACTCTTTAGTGACTTTCAGTTACCATTTTGAATATATGTTTATTGATTTAAATAATTTAATGAATTTCCCATCCCAATTCCTCGCAACCATTAAGTTTTATTATATGTTTTTTGTAGTGTAGAAAAACTCTATCTATGAATTAGCTCTATTTATAGGTTCTTGGTATTAAATATGTAATTAGCACCTTGTGTGGTGCCCCTAGGTGGCCTTTCGCACAGTAAAATCAATAGGGAAGAATAGGGTAAGAATTGCTTAGTTGAATGTGAATATGTTTTGTGTAAGCATATTGTTTCTTTGGGTTAATGTTCTTCTATGTTTGGATTTGGTTATGACAACTTATACTTTTATCCAGTGATAATGAAAATTTCATATTGACATATGACCTCCTACCCCTCTCCCTCTCCCTCCTCCTCCTCCTCCTCCTCCTTCAACCCCCTTCATCGTCCCCTCATCCTCCACCCCCCTCCTCCACCTCCTCGCCTCCATCCTTGCCTCCCTTCTTGTACCCCCCTCTTACCCCTCTCCCCTCCCACATCACCCCCCCATCCTCTTCCACCTCTACAACTCCTGCTTTTCCTTCCACCCTTGATTCTCCTCCTCCTCCCCCTATCCCTTCCCCCTTCATTCCCATCCCACCATACTCCTCCTTCACCCTCCTCCCCCTCCTCCTCTCCCCCTAAAACTATTCCCCACCTTCCTCCTCCCCATCCCCAATACCCCCACTATTCCTCATCCTCCTCCCCCTCTCCCCCTGCCCCTCCCCTCCCCTCCCACCTCCTTCCCCTCCCCTTACCCCAATCCTCCACCTCATCACCCTCACCCTCTCCCTACTCCCCCTCCTCATCCTCCCATATCTCCCCTTTCCCCCTCCCATAACCCCTCTCCCCCCCGCCTCCTCCTCGCCTCCCTGCGGATGCCCCTTCCCTCTGCATCCTCCTCCCTCATCCTCCTCCTCCCATCCTCCCTACCCATACCCCCCCTTACCTCTCTCATTTCCCCCCATCCTTCACCTTATCCACCTATCCCTACTCCTATGATCCCCTCCCATTACCCACTCCTCCTCCTCCTAATCCTATAAAGCCCCTCCTTTCCCTCCTTTCGCTCCCCCCCTCTCCTCCTGCTCCTCGCACTGCCTGTCTCCCTCCTCCTCGTACTCCTCCTCCTCCTTCACGTCTCCATAAACCTAGTCTCTCCCGATCCTCTCTCTCCTCCTCCTCCCACCCTAATCCCTATCCCTTGAAACCTCCCACCTCCTCTTCCTCCCCCTCTCCCCTTCCCCCAATGCTCCCCTCTACTCCCCCCCTCCACCTCCTCCATCGCCTTTCCCTGATACTTCTCCCCCTCCCCCTCCTCCACCTCCCCACTCCACTCTCCCATCTCCCACCCTCCTCTCATCCTCCCCTTCATCCAAACCGCTTCCCCCTTCCCTCCCCCTCCCCTCCTCCTCCTCCACCTCCTCATCCCCCTTCATCATAGCACCCCTCCTCCCTCCCACATCAACCCCTCCTCCTCCGCCCCCTCTCCCCTCACCCCCCCTCCCACCCCTCCCCTTATCCCCCTCCCACCCCTCCCCTTATCCCCCTCCCACCCCTCCCCTTATCCCTTTCCCTCTCCCTAGTCCCCCTCCTCCTCCTCCCCTTACCCTCTCTTTCCTCCTCCCCCTCCACACTCTCCCCCAATCCTCCTCCTTCCCCCCTCTCCCTCATCCCCCTACCATTATCCCCCACCTTCCTCCTCCCCATATCCCCCCCACCTCCTCCCCCCCTCCCCTTCCCACCTCCTCCCGGTCCCTTTCCCCGACTCCTCCACCTCCTCCCCCTCTCCCTCTTCCTTTCGATCCTCCCCCTCCTCCTCCTACCCTTACCCCTCTCTCCTCCTGCCCCTTAATTTCCCTCCCACTAATACTACCTGTCTTCCTGCACCTCTCCATCACCCTCTCCTCTCTCCATAATCGCTCTCCTCCTCCTCTCGCCTCCCTCCCTATCGCCCCAAACCTCCCACCTCCACCTCCTCCCCATCTCCCCTCCCCTCCCCTCCCCTCCCCCTCGTCCTCATCTTCCTCCTCCCCTCCCAAACTTCCCCACCCCCCCCCTCCCCCTCCTCTTACCCCCTCCCCTCCCCACTAGCATTCCTACTCCCCCTCCCCCTCTAACCGTCACTTTAATCCCCTTTCCTCCTCCCCATATCCCCTCCCCACTTTCTCCTCCTACTCCTCCTCCTCCCCCTCCACTCCCCTACCCACTCTTCCCACATCCCTCCCCCCCTCCTCCACCTCCTACCCGTCCCCCTCTAACTCCTTGTCCTCATCCTCGTCATTCCCTCTCCGCTCCTCCTACCCGCCTCCACCCCCTAAAGCTCCCCTTCTCCCCTCCTCCTCCTCCCCTTCCCCCCCTCCTCCTCCTCCTCCCCTTTCCCACCTCCTCCTCCTATCCCCCAATCTCCCCCCTCCCTTTCCTCCACACACCTCCTCTCTCCCCCCTCCCCTTTCCACCCTCTCCTCCCCCTCCTCCTCCACATCCCCCTCTCCCTCCTCCCCCTATGCTCTACCTCCCCTCCACTCCCCCTTCTGATCCTTCAGTCCCTTCCCCTCCTCTTATCCCCTCCCTCTCACCCTGTCCTCCTCCTCCCCCACTCCCTCCCCCTCTCCTCTTCCCATCCTACCCACCCTCCATTCCCTCCTCCTCCCCCTTCCCTCCTCTCCCCTCCTCTCCCCTCCTCCTTTTCCCCACTCCCCTCCCCTCCTCGCCTCCTCCTTCACATTTCTACCCCCCCCCCCAACTCCCCTCCCTTCGCCCCCTCTCCTCATCCTCCCCCCTCCACCACCCTCTCTTGTCATCCCCTTCCCCCTCTCCCACTCCCCTACCACTCACCCTCCTCCCTCTCTCCTCCTCCAACACTCCCTTCCTCTTGCCACTCCCTAGCCTCCCTTCTCAACTTCCTCCTCCTCCCCACACTCTTGTTCCCTCGTCCTTGTACTCCTCCTTCCCCTCTCTCCTTCACCCTGCTCTCCCCTTTTGTTCCCCCCCTCCTCCTCATCAACCAAACCCCTCTTCTACCCTCTCCATCCTCCTCCCCCTCGTCCTCCTCCTCCTTCCCCTCCTCCCCTCCTCCTCCTCCTCCTCTTCCTCCCACTCTCCCTACCCCACCTCTCCCCATCCCCCCTACCCCTCACCATCCCCCCTCTCCTCCTTCTCCTCCTCTCTCTCCCTCCTCTCCCTCAACTCCCTCTTCCCCCTTCTCCTTATCCTCCTACCCCTCTCATCTCTCCCCCACCCCTCCTCTTCATCACCCCTCTCCCCCTCCCCCTCCCTTTTATCCTCTTGGCCCATACCCCTTGCACCCTCACCCACTTCATATCCCTTCCCTCTCCCACTCCTCCACCTTTGGATACACCCCATTCCTCCTTTATACTTCAATTGCACGCTATCCTCCCAACCTTTTTCTTTTCTTTTTTCCACATCCACACCACTCCTTTTCTTCAGATATTCATCTTAATAACATTTCTCATATAGTCACTTATAAAGCACTTCCCTACTCTTAGTACAACAACTTAAAAACAATTATAATTATAATTTAGTGATATTGCATGAAATATAATTTTCCACATATATATATCTTTTCAAACAACTTTAGAAAGTTCTCTAAATATGTCATAGTACAATACAAAGAAGATTAAATTAATTTCAAAATAATAAACTATGAAAATGGTTTAAAAAAATAAAATATGTAAACTACTAAGACGAGAAGTCTACTATCCCATCAAATCTTTGACCATTCTTTGAAGATTTTAAGATTTAGGGCAATAATCCTTTTATATATAATTTAATTCAGATATTTTACTTTTATTAATATTTATATTATAAATTATAAATTTTTCTTTAAGATTTTCAATAAAAAAATACTAATTGTAAAAAACCGACCATAAACATAAAATATAAATGATATTCACATAAATATTTTCATAAAAAGTATGAAATAACTCAAACCATTTTCATAGAAACTTTCCTTATGAATGTTGAAGCAACATAAAACTAAAAATCTAAAACAATTAGCATGCGGAATTTCATAAGAGTCTTTCCCTTTTTTTAATTAATAAATATCAAATAAAGATTTCATAATGTGTAAGATGATAGGAACCAACCAGAATTTGATCGCACCGAATAAACTCAAAAGCCGTAAATCTAAATATGAAGAGAAGATAGTAATGGATAAACCCCAAAAATCTGGCACACCTAGCTCACCTACACACAAAAACCTGGCACACCTAGCTCACTTTCACCCACACGTCGTGAATCCGACTGGAAGCAGATGCCACTTTCTCAAACACCGTCGAATGTCGAATCCCATTCTAAGAAAGCACGGAGTTTCAACGCCAGCTAAGGAAGGCAAGCTTATGGAACATGGATACCATGTCAGAGAAGTGTTAGTTAATTGTAACGCTTAATTGTAACGGGAGGAGGCGTTACACTTGGCTCGGGCCGATTCATTCGCACACACATTTATTGAATATTGTAGGGGCTGACTGCCGAAAAATTGTATTCATTCTGCATACCCATCCCAATGCATTTTAGGGACAAATTTATTTAGGGTTTCAGAAATTGAATGTGCGTCAACACTATTGTGAATTGACATTTTATCTGTAGAGTTTTGTTAGAAAAAAAAATTTAATTAATTGATGTAAAATAGGGATCCTTGACTGGCAACTTGTCAACGCAGCGAAGAAACCCTTGACTGGCCACTTGACTTGCAAGTTAAATTTCAAGAAAAATCGATGGCACAACAATCATATTTTAAAGGAATGAAAGACGACAATATAGTATGGAGCCCAATGCCCATGCATTGGAGCTATGCAAGCCAGATGGGTGCTTGTATTGACCATTGTGATTCAGGCGTATTTGGGTGCTTGTATTGACCATTTATTTACAGTTGGATTTGGGTGCTTGTATTGACCATTGTGATTCAGGCGTATGTGTGATTTGATGTTTTAACACTCTTTCGATGTTACAGTTTCAGCCTGATAAATGTGCTAGCAAGGATTCGAACGCGAGTCTATAGCGAAATTGGGAAAAGGAGGCTGTCAAGCTCTTTAAAATCTTCTAGGCAATAATATGCTTAAGAGTGCTACCATAAACATATATGGTACATACAAGCCAGAGTTGCAAAATAGAAGCTACTCTGATTAAGTGCACCACTACAGTTTAAGATGAGTAATATGATAAAAGTTTGTGCATCGCTTACTCGCAGTGAAAACAAGTACAAGGAATGGCAAAATGAACGTGGGATGGAAAATGAATGTGAAAGGTGAAGGAATATTGTGCAGAATCGTCACCAACGTCATTGGAAATGTTGAATCCCTTAGGATGAAACCCTATGCTTCATAGCTCATTTGCTATGGGTTAAGCCACTTGAAAAAAATTAAAACCAAATCTTTTATATCACAAGTTTGTGCCTCAAATCTTATACAAAGTCCAAAAAATTTAAACTATAGATGCTTGAGATTTTCTAGGGTTTTTTAGAAGAGCCCAAATCAAACATTTATTCAAAGGAAAAGAAAAAGAAAAAAAACATAAATGAAATCACTAGAGTATGGCTTTTGAGATCAAAGCAAAACTCAGAGAACATAATAAAAAACCATTCTACTCATAACAAAACCCAACCCACATCGCAACGCTCAAGAACAAAACCCATACCTCATTGCAACACCCAAGTGATTAACATAAATGAATGAGGTTGCTTCTAAGGGACGTGCTACGTGCTAGAGGAATTAATAATAGAACATACCTTGAATTGAATCCCCGCAATTTTCGAGAGAAAACATTGATGTTAGTTGCATCATCCTCCTTTCCACCATTCAAGTTCATCCAGCAGCCCAAATTCTTTTCCCCTGTTTCTGTCCAGCCTCCTCAGACATTAAACCACAATTACACATTAAAGCACCCATTAAACCATTAAACCACAATCAAACAAACCCATGCTCAGACATTAAACGGCAATCAGATTCAGACACCCGACCACTGGAACCCGGAAACCCAAGCACACAAACGCACCAAAGGACGAAGGAGGAGGTAAATATTGAAATCCAAAACGCACCAGATGAGTCAACAGATGGAACCGTTAGCACATGAATCATCTGGTAAATCCAAAACCACAATTAGACATTAAACCACAATCAAACAAACCCATGCTCAGACATTAAACGGCAATCAGATTCAGACACCCGACCACTGGAACCCGGAAACCCAAGCACACAAACGCACCAAAGGACGAAGGAGGAGGTAAATATTGAAATCCAAAACGCACCAGATGAGTCAACAGATGGAACCGTTAGCACATGAATCATCTGGTAAATCCAAAACGCCACTCTCATGCTTTTCGTCAATTGTGATTTATGATTTTCTTCAATTGTGGTTCATGCTTTTTTCTTTCTATTTTAATTCATGTTTTTCGCCAACAGCACTGCCTGAGGGTTTCTCCATTCGGCATGTCTACCATTCAGCTTAGAACCCTTTGGCTCATACGGTAGACCATCGAGTTCAATAGCTAATAGGATATGTGAGCTGGTTCGTTGAGATAGTCGACGAGGCAATACGAGATGGTTACCGAGGGCCTTATTTGTCTCTTCCCGGATATTCATTTCGAAGGGCCTCCCATCATTTCCTTTCGAACGGAGGGCTTCCGAGATGGATCAGCGACACAGAGCGACACAGAGCACTGGGAATTTTTAAATGGGCATTCTGTATCGCAGCCGTCGCGGCCTTTGTAGAAAGAAATCTCCACTCATCGTCATCGTCATTGTCCTTACACAATCGGCCAGAAAAATGCTCCCATCATTTCTACCATAGAGGACAAGGACGTAGCCTTGCAGGGGACCCGATTGGGACAACGATATTCTCTGGTGCTTCGGTAAGTACTTCGTTGACTTGAAGATCGGAACCCCGCCGAAGCGCTTCTTGCTCATAGATTACAGAGGCAATGACTTAGCATGGGTGAATTGCCACTACCAGTACCATGGCCGAAAGAGGCACCGCAACCAGAAAAGAAAGAATGTCTCCAGCAGAGTTTTCAACGCCTACGCATTCTCCACATTCCACCCGATCTCGTGCGCATCACAAGAATGCTAGATGGTCTTGGGGCCGTCTTCCTGCAACTTATGTCGCCCAATGAACTGCATTTACCAGTATTCATATTCGGACCTGTCGAGCAGCTGTGGCATCTTCACTTCTGATACATCCAAAATAAGATCCGCCAATAGCTCCTTGCCGAGACCGCGAATCCCAAATATGGCCTTCGGTTGTAGCACCAGAAAGCAAGACAATAGCTTCGATGGGACCATAAAAGTCTGCTCCCCTCCACGGATGAACACCAGTTTGGAGAAATGCACAGATACACAAAACCCTAGCGCTCCATAAAGATAATTCACTAGCCGTTAGAATGCCAAACGAGAAAGCAAAGGAGAAAAGCGACCTCCATAAAGATAATTCACTAGCCGTTAGAATGCCAGACGATATCAACCTCAAAAAATAGATAGTTAAATATTTGAATTTAACTATAGTTAATTCAAACTCATCCAACGATATAGAGTAAGAATATTGTCATGTTCAAACGTTCAAATTCAAATTATCGATAAAAGTACTGTCATGGTTAGAGCATGCTCCAGCACCACCACTCTCACAAAGCAATGTGCCGATGAAAACTTCAACCTAACTTTTTTGTTTATCCATTTGATCATTAATTCTTGTGACTTATCCCTATCTCTATCCCAAAATTTAATTAACAATATTATTTTTCATTTTCTTATATATAGATATATTTTCCTCAAATATTTAATTAACAATATTATCTTCCATTTAATACATATAAATATCAATAGTCTTGGCAAACTACCCATAAATTGTAATAAGCTTGGAGAAAAATGACAAAAGCAAACATAACAATTGCTTAGAGATTACACACATCTTAGATTTATTTTGTATCCATGTGACCCTCATAGCCATTGCGTTGTGGCCTCTAACACATCACAAGAAATCCCAATGCAAATTCGGGTGCCATGTCACCGATACCTTGAAACAACTATATGCCATAGCTTAATATCCTTAAATAAATTTGAATAGCTTGACTCATTGCTACATAAAAAGAAACCATGAGTGTATAATAGTGATAAAGAATTTCAATTAAATCATCATAATTTCAATGAGATCTTAATGCCACAAAAATAACACTAGATGTGTTCAATGATGTAGAAGACTTCAATGAGAAAGTTGAAGATGAGTTCTATGTGACGCTAGCACGGTGACAACTTTGAATTAAATTGTAAATAACCAC
Source organism: Larix kaempferi (assembly GCA_027924585.1). Classification (NCBI taxonomy): domain Eukaryota; kingdom Viridiplantae; phylum Streptophyta; class Pinopsida; order Pinales; family Pinaceae; genus Larix; species Larix kaempferi. Next base: position 152,116 of record BSBM01000870.1, read on the forward strand.
AAAATCCTGTAACTCTCTTAAATTTGAGTCCTAAGATTGGATAATGATAATAATTTATCTGAAAATTACTAAATAATGTTCCATGTTTGATATGGTCAAGCCCGTTACGTCGACCTTGGTCATGGAGCTTTATTTCCTAAGCATAAGTAATGATTCAATGGGATTTATTCGGTGTCCTAGACCTTGAGACTTGACACCTAGAACTTGAGACTTGAGAACCAACAACGTTTGCATCTCAAGCTTGAGAAACAAACTCCACCACACACAACCCAAACATCAAACTAATGTCCAACTTTAATATATCTTTGAGGATTCAAAAAATTCCAAGGCTCAACTTTATAATCAAATTTGCAGTAGTAGTAGGAAAAACCTACCATTGCCAAGGCATTTTCTTGGATCCTAGATGCCACACTCGCCTCTTCACATTCAAAGAAGACTTCGTGCCCTCAAATATGTTACTCTACTCCTTCTAGACGCCATACTAGATGCCATGTTGGCCTCTTCACATTCAAAGAAGACTGGCCCAGCTCAAATATGTGTGGTAGTGAGCACATCAAATCAAAGAGAGAGTTAATGGAAAATAAAATACATATAATATCATAATATTACTAAGGTAAAAAAAAAAAACATCCATAGCCAGCAACCCCCCCAAAATAAAAAAGCCATAGCCAACATCCAAAAAAAGGAAACTACATAAAAAGTAAATAAATAAATAGAGACTATAACATGTTAATAGAGTAAGTATATTAATCAACCAATGCCCTAAATTGTTGAACTCCAAATATCTAGTTTTTAATTAGTATTTTTGTTATTACCTCACATGTGGCATTTAAAACTCTAGATGAGAACTTAAAATTTAATATTTAGATTAAGGATATCATTATTTTAATTTAGCAAAATTTAAATTTATCTTTCAATCTTCTTAAAAGAATGCTGTTATTTTATAAACAATTTAGATTCAAATTCTAATTTTCAAATAAAATATGAAAAAAATATAACTCTACTTCAAATTTAGGTTAAGAATATTGTTCCAAGAATCTAAATTCAAACTCATTTTTAAAGGAAAATTCTACTTTTTTTAATTACAACAAAGCTTAATAGCCATTAGGTGAAAACCTCTATCCTTTTCCTTTTTGTAAATAGGCCAAAGAGGCACACTACATGGATGCATACTTTTATTTAAATTTAAACTTTTTTATAGCACTTCCACATACTTTTATGATTAATGATTTAAATAAAGCTATAAAAAAATTAAACATCACATATGTTGGGTAACATATGATGTAATATTCATAATTGACTTATCTTATAATAGAATGTTTTGTTTTTTAATTTAATGTTGAAAAACAAAATTTTATATGTATATGTATTTTTTTTGTTAAGATGATAAAACTTATTATAATTTATTTGTATAATTGGAAATGAGGATAATCATTATTGACTCATAATGTAAATGTAACTTAATTCATTTATGTTATTTAAATGTAAAAAAATCAATAAATATAATTTATTAAAATAAATTATATTTAATGACGTGATCTATATTTATATCATTTTAATTTATTAAATAATGAACCTTTTAAATTCAATTTGATTTTTAAGAATTAATAAATTATACATTTTAATTTATTGCACCAAAAGTAGTTAAAATTTAGAAGTAAATAATATTCACTTAAATCATACAGAATTATTATTATTTTAAATTATAAAATAATAATTAATTTTATTATTTTAAAATATAAAAAGAAATTCATTTATGTTATTTAAATGTAAAAAATAAATATAATTTATTAAAATAAACTATATTTTATACCATTTTAATTTATCAAATAATCAAAATTTAAAAATCAATTTAATGTTTAGGAATTAATAACTTAGAATTTTTAATTTATTGCACCAAGAGTAGCGAGGTACTTATAACGGGTACTAAAAATAAAAATGATTTACAAAAAATTATGCTGGTTCATAAAATAAAAAATGAAAACCAAATAAAAAAAATTAAAAAATCCATATCCACTCATAAAATAAAAATTTTAAATCAAATAAAAAGTCATTATAAAATAACAGCTAAACAAATTGGACGCCTCTAGGTGTTTGATAGATATGCATTTAGGATGGATCTATGCTGGTTATAAATATATGAAGAAGATGATAAAGATGATATGTTATTAATATTTCCGTCTATTTGATTTTAAAAAGGAAATGAGTCTATACTCAAAAAGAAAAAGATTTAAGAGAAGCATCCCTAAATCACCATAGTTATGATGAGATAAAATATTAGGAAAGTGAGTATCATGAAAAATGTTTTGAAATTATGCTTTAATGTGGGTATATATTACAATGATATATAAACACAATGAGATTATATATATATATATATATGGATATTTAATAGTCTAATTTTCTTTCTTGTAAGAGGGTTGAATTTCACATTAGTAGATTAGCAATTCATAAGAATGAGTTATCTATAATAACTTTATTCTCCTAAACTTTTTGGAATATCAATGAATTATTAAGACCCAATAATAAATAAATATTCATTATTTTATTTTTTTATGTTTTTATTTTTCAAGGTTTTGTGAGAATTTTTTTAGGTGTGATTCTTGTCACATTCATGAAATGAGGGAGCAAGTGTAATATCTATAGTGTAGAATATAATTATAGTTAATAGAAAATAAATATTAAAGCTTGTCATAGGTGTTGTATATAAGCTTGGACTAGATGGAATATTGAGAAGATCTGTCTCACCAACATACACTAAGAATTCAATAATGGAATCATCACATTATGGATTCATGTGAATACATTGCTCTATAACAAGCACACCATAGATGATTTTTTGTTTAGGACTATGGTGGTTGGATATGCTTGAGAATTGTTCCAAGTTGGTGAGGAAATGTGGGTAGTGTTATACTATAACTCACAAGCTACATGTGGGTGGTTTTCACACATTGAATCCCATAATGTCTAGCTATCCTTTCTAGCATTGGGGATAGGACTACATTCGTCCTTTTGTGCTAGTAAATAGAAATAAAGGCAAAGGAAAGTATATAATTATAATTTCCAACTTATTTATGAAGTGGAAAAATATGAGAACTATCTTTCATTAGTTTCAAAGTCACATGAGGATAATAAGAAGGGGGCTCCCAAGAGGAAAACTTGAATTGATTCAAATTATAAACTTGATGTCTGATTTTTAATATGCCAATATGCTAGTGTGCAAATATGACCTTTTACGCCTAATTTGAATGTTCAAAGGATAGATATTATGGATGGATAAAGAGGGAAAATAAGGAATAAAAGGGGATAGGGATATTAAGATACATATAGTGATAAAATTTGATCTAGTTTTCCTTCCAAGCACTCATGATGTATTTCCTCCTTTCATCTAAAGTGAAGTGGTTTTTTATGCAATTCGATAAATTATCTTTATGGTTATTTAAATTATGAAAACAATATTTAAGGGTACAAGTTGGATGTGATCAGAAGGATATAAGTTGGAAGTGATTTGGTCTCAAGGGATCATAGTATCAAGGTATTGGTGAAGGTATCAAGGTATTAGTGAAGTTATCAATGAAGGTCTTAGTGAAGGTATCAATGAAGGTCTCAGTCAAGCCTGGTATCAAGGTATCATGTGGCTAAGAGAAAATATATTTCTAGTTTTGGCATGGTGAGGAGGTGAGAAAGGATGCGGGGTGAGGAAATGTGTTTCAAATTATATTTTTTCACATTATGTTTTTGTACATTTCAATAGTTCAAATTTGTATGGTGACAGAGGTTACATAGCAAGTAGATTTCTCATAGTTCATATCCCAATCTTTTCAGGGGAACCATCCATGTTATTATTTCCAACATATAATATTGTCAAGCAGGCATCTTCGATGAAGGAATTTTATTACTTTAGTAATTGCACTAAGAGGAGCAAGGTGCTCTACAGCCTAGTATGGGGGAAATGTTGTAATGTAACGTAACGTTACCAAAAATAAAATAAAAATATTAAAAAAAATACATGTCGTCTCTTAAAGTAAAAATTACATGTCTTCTTATAAAATAAAAAATTATGAAAAGTAAAATTAAAACTTAAACCTGAACCTATCAAACAAGAGAGGATCAAATTTATTGATTTTAATACTACGAAAAATTACACCTCAAGAAATTGGATCCCTCTCAGCGCTTGATATATCCAAGTTTAAATGGATCTATGTTGGTTACAAATCAATGAAGGAATCTGATTAGGCAGGTAATGACAGAATCCATGTACTATTTAGTAAATGACATAAAAATGGGATCAATTTGTGGAATTAACTCCAATTTTCAAGATTTCATTTTTTATCCATATTAAAAACTGGTGACAACTTACCCCTGCAAGCTGTATAGGTCCCTAATAACATTTCAAAATCCTTCTTGCTAGTGCATAATGTAGAAAGGGATTGATGCTAGTTTCCACAATGCACAATCTTTCCATTGATTATTTGTTCTGAGCTCGGCAATCCACAATCTAAATATATTCCCATCTTTAGCATGCAAGTCTCTTTTATTCCTAGAATTTTAGATAGTCTATCTTGGCAGCAAATGGAAGCCAAGTTGGATTCCAACATATGAAATCAATACTTCTATGTTGTGCATTACCTTGTGACACTTCCCATCCTTCATGGAATTACACATGGATATATGCTCCTTTGTTTGGAGGTTGTAGCTTAAAATTGCATGTAGTGAATTCATGGGAACATTGTTTGGTGAGGATCTCTTGTTTTGGCTCGCTTGTTCTCGCTTGCTTGTTTATGATGGTCCATCAAGTGGGTCATTGTGTAGTACCCTCAATTTGACCCTTATAATGTATTAAAATAGATTATGTAAAATGATGTAAATGTGTTACATGGATTCCTAGTGTGGATATCAAGGCCAAGGCCTGATTAGTGAATGGCTAGGCATGTATGGTATCAATATATCTATATGGATCGCATGGTTGGCTTGCCGTGATGAAATGAAATCTACGTAAATATTATGTTGGAAAATAATATTTATGGTCCAAGATGGTTGTGTAAAGAGCACCAAAGGGGATACGATTAAATCCTCTATTTCCAAGTGCCCACCTTAAAGGGCCTATGGGAGATTAAATCCTCTATTGCCAAGTGTCAACCTTAGAATTCACCCAATTGCTGACATTTCCCTTAAATGAGCCAATTACTTCCTTTTGACTATTAAATCAAATCATTGAATGCATGTGTGATGTTGGTGACGAACGTTTTCTCATGTAGTCATGGAAGCATGGGATGAAATATACTTCTATGACTCTAGTAAGAGTCCTCTCTGCCATGTTTAGAAGTTATGTCAGTTTTCTTTTCCACCATTCTTTTCCTCCCAACACCTTCCATCTCCCTCCCTTACTACCATCCTCCTCCTCATCATATCCCTCTCCCTCCTCCTCCTCCTCCTCCCCATCCCTCTCATCCCCCTCCTCCTCCCCACTCCATTCCCCCCATTCCCCTCCTTCTCCCCCACTTCATTCCCCCCATACCCTCCCCTTCCCCCCCTCTCCTCCTCCTCCTATCACTTCCACTCTCCCCAATCCTCCACCCCCCCTCCAATATTTCTCCTCCACCCGCTCCCCCCTCCCACTCCTTCTCCCCCCTCTTCCTCATCCCCCTTCCCACCCATCCCCTCCACTCCCCCCCCTCCCCTCCCCCTTCTCCCACTTCCACTCTACCCACTCCTCCTCCCACTCCCCTTCTCCCTACCCTACGTCTCCTCCTCCAACCCTCCCGATATCCCTCCCTTCTCCTCCTCTTCATCACCCTCTCCCTTCCTCTCACCCATCCCTCTTCTCCTCCTCTTCTCTCCCCCCTCCCTCCTCCCATTCCCCTCCTTCTCCCCCACTCCCTTCCCCCCATACACTCCAACTCCCCCCCTCTCCTCCTCCTCCTCTCACTTCCACTCTCCCAAATCCTCTACCCCCCCTCCAATCTTTCTCCTCCGCCCGCTTCCCCATCCAACTCCTTCTCCCCCCTCCTTCTCCCCCCTAACCTCCTCCTTCTCCCACTTCCACTCTACCCACTCCTCCTCCCACTCCCTTTCTCCCTACCCTATGACTCCTCCTCCAACCCTCCCCATATCCCTCCCTCATCCTCCTCTTCTTCACCCTCTACCTTCCTCTCACCCATTCCCTTCCTCTCACCGATCCCCTTCCTCGCCCCTGCTCCCCTCCACCCCCTATAGCTCCTCCTCCTCCACTACACCCCATCCTCCTCCCCTACCTCCCTCCTCCTCCCCCTCCTCCTCTTCCCTTCCCTGCTCCCTCATCCTCCTCCTCCTCCTTCCCCTGCTCCCTTGCTCCCATCCTCCTCCTCCTCCTCTTCCTCCCAGTCTCCCTACCCCACCTCTCCCCATCCCCCCTACCCTTCACCATCCCCCCTCTCCTCCTTCTCCTCCTCTCTCTCCCTCCTCTCCCTCAACTCCCTTCTCCTTATCCTCCTCCCCCTCTCCTCTCTCCCCCACCCCTCCTCTTCATCACCCCTCTCCCCCTCCCCCTCCCTTTTATCTTCTTGGCCCATACCCCTTGCACCCTAACCCACTCCACATCCCTTCACTCTCCCACTCCTCCACCTTTGGATACACCCCATTCCTCCTTTACCCTTCAATTGCACGCTATCCTCCCAACCTTTTTCTTTTCTTTTTTCCACATCCACACCTACTCCTTTTCTTCATATATTCATCTTAATAACATTTCTCATATAGTCACTTATAAAGCACTTCCCTACTCTTAGTACAACAACTTAAAAATAATTATAATTATAATTTAATGATATTGCATGAAATATAATTTTCCACATATATATATATCTTTTCAAACAACTTTAGAAAGTTCTCTAAATATGTCATAGTACAATACAAAGAAGATTAAATTAATTTCAAAATAATAAACTATGAAAATGGTTTAAAAAAATAAAATATCTAAACTACTAAGACGAGAAGTCTACTATCCAATCAAATCTTTGACCATTCTTTGAAGATTTTAATATTTAAAGCAATAATCCTTAAATATATAATTTAGTTCAGATATTTTACTTTTATTAAGATTTATATTATAAATTATAAATTTTTCTTGAAGATTTTCAATAAAAAAATGTCAATTGTAAAAAACCAACCATAAACATAAAATATAAATGATATTCACATAAATATTTTCATAAAAGTATGAAATAACTCTAAAACCATTTTCATAGAAACTTTCCTTATAAATGTTGAAGCAACATAAAACTAAAAATCTAAAACAATTAGCATGCGGAATTTCATCAGAGTCTTTCCCTTTTTTTACTTAATAAATATAAAATAAAGATTTCATAATGTGTAAGATGATAGGAACCAACCAGAATTTGATCGCACCGAATAAACTCAAAAGCCGTAAATCTAAATATGAAGAGAAGATAGTAATGGATAAACCCCAAAAATCTGGCACACCTAGCTCACCTACACACAAAAACCTGGCACACCTAGCTCACTTTCACCCACACGTCGTGAATCCGACTGGAAGCAGATGCCACTTTCTCAAACACCGTCGAATGTCGAATCCCATTCTAAGAAATCACGGAGTTTCAACGCTAGCTAAGGAAGGCAACCTTATGGAACATGGATACCATGTCAGAGAAGTGTTGGTTAATTGTAACGCTTAATTGTAACGGGAGGAGGCGTTACAACAAACGGGAGGCGTTACACTTTACTGGAGGGGTTACACTTGAACTCGATGGTTATACGGTAGACCATCGAGTTCAATAGCTAATAGGATATGTGAGCTGGTTCGTTGAGATGGTCGACGAGGCAATACGAGATGGTTACCGAGGGCCTTATTTGTCTCTTCCCGGATATTCATTTCGAAGCGCCTCCCATCATTTCATTTCGAACGGAGGGCTTCCGAGATGGATCAGCGACACAGAGCGACACAGAGCACTGGGAATTTTTAAATGGGCATTCTGTATCGCAGCCTTCGCGGCCTTTGTAGATAGAAATCTCCACTCATCGTCATCGTCATTGTCCTTACACAATCGGCCAGAAAAATGCTCCCATCATTTCTACCATAGAGGACAAGGACGTAGCCTTGCAGGGGCCCCGATTGGGACATCGATATTCTCTGGTGCTTCGGTAAGTACTTCGTTGACTTGAAGATCGGAACCCCGCCGAAGCGCTTCTTGCTCATAGATTACAGAGGCAATGACTTAATATGGGTGAATTGCCACTACCAGTACCATGGCCGAAAGAGGCACCGCAACCGAAAAAGAAAGAATGTCTCCAGGAGAGTTTTCAACGCCTACGCATTCTCCACATTCCACCCGATCTCGTGCGCATCACAAGAATGCTAGATGGTCTTGGGGCCGTCTTCCTGCGACTTATGTCGACCAATGAACTGCATTTACCAGTATTCATATTCGGACCTTCGAGCAGCTGTGGCATCTTCACCTCTGATACATCCAAAATAAGATCCGCCAATAGCTCCTTGCCGAGACCCCGAATCCCAAATATGGCCTTCGGTTGTAGCACCAGAAAGCAAGACAATAGCTTCGATGGGACCATAAAAGTCTGCTCCCCTCCACGGATGAACACCAGTTTGGAGAAATGCACAGATACACAAAACCCTAGCGCTCCATAAAGATAATTCACTAGCCGTTACAATGCCAAAGGAGAAAGCAAAGGAGAAAAGCGACCTCCATAAAGATAATTCACTAGCCGTTAGAATGCCAGACGATATCAAACTCAAAAAATAGATAGTTAAATATTTGAATTTAACTATAGTTAATTCAAACTCATCCAACGGTATAGATTAAGAATATTGTTATGTTCAAACGTTCAAATTCAAATTATCGATAAAAGTACTGTCAGGGTTAGAGCGTGCTCCAGCACCACCACTCTCACAAAACAATGTGCCGATCAAAACTTCAACCTAACTTTTTTGTTTATCCATTTGATCATTAATTCTTGTGACTTATCCCTATCTTTATCCCAAAAATTTAATTAACAATATTACCTTTCATTTTTTTATATATAGATATATTTTTCTCAAATATTTAATTAACAATATTATCTTCCATTTAATACATATAAATATCAATAGTCTTGGCAAACTACCCATAAATTGTAATAAGCTTGGAGAAAAATGACAAAAGCAAATATAACAATTGCTTAGAGATTACACACATCTTCGATTTATTTTGTATCCATGTGACCCTCATAGCCATTGCGTTGTGGCCTCTAACACATCACAAGAAATCCCAATGCAAATTCGGGAGCCATGTCACCGATACCTTGAAACAACTATATGCCATAGCTCAACATCCTTAAATAAATTTGAATAGCTTGACTCATTGCTACATAAAAAGAAACCATGAGTGTATAATAGTGATAAAGAATTTCAATTAAATCATCATAATTTCAATGAGATCTTAATGCCACAAAAATAACACTAGATGTGTTCAATGATGTAGAAGACTTCAATGAGAAAGTTGAAGATGAGTTCTATGTGACGCTAGCACGGTGACAACTTTGAATTAAATTGTAAATAAACCACAAAATCCTGTAACTCTCTTAAATTTGAGTCCTAAGATTGGATAATGATAATAATTTATCTGAAAATTACTAAATAATGTTCCATGTTTGATATGGTCAAGCTCGTTACCTTGACCTTGGTCATGGAGCTTTATTTCCTAAGCATAAGTAATGATTCAATGGGATTTATTCGGTGTCCTAGACCTTGAGACTTGACACCTAGAACTTGAGACTTGAGAACCAACAACGTTTGCATCTCAAGCTTGAGAAACAAACTCCACCACACACAACCCGAACATCCAACTAATGCCCAACTTTAATATATCTTTGTGGATTCAAAAAATTGCAAGGCTCAACTTTATAATCAAATTTGCAGTAGTAGTAGGAAAAACCTACCATTGCCAAGGAATTTTCTTGGATCCTAGATGCCACACTCGCCTCTTCACATTCAAAGAAGACTTTGTGCCCTCAAATATGTTACTCTACTCCTTCTAGATGCCATGCTAGATGCCATGTTGGCCTCTTCACATTCAAGGAAGACTCACCCAGCTCAAATATGTGTGGTAGAGTGAGCACATCAAATCAAAGAGAGAGTTAATGGAAAATAAAATACATATAATATCATAATATTACTAAGGAAAAAAAAAAAAAGCATCCATAGCCAGCAACCCCCCCAAAATAAAAAAGCCATAGCCAACATCCAAAAAAAGGAAACTGCATAAAAAGTAAATAAATAAATAGAGACTATAACATGTTAATAGAGTAAGTATATTAATCAACCAATGCCCTAAATTGTTGAACTCCAAATATCTAGTTCTTAATTAATATTTTTGTTATTATCAAAGTTTTTAATTAATATTTTTGTTATTACCTCACATGTGGCATTTAGAACTCTAGATGAGAACTTAAAATTTAATATTTAGATTAAGGATATCGTTATTTTTAGTTAGCTAAATTTAAATTTATCTTTCAATCTTTTTAAAGGAATGTTATTATTCTATAAACAATTTAGATTCTAATTCTAATTTTCAAATAAAATATGAAAAAAATATAACTCTACTTCAAATTTAGGTTAAGAATATTGTTCCAAGAATCTAAATTCAAACTCATTTTTAAAGGAAAATTCTACTTTTTTTAATTACAACAAAGCTTAATAGCCATTAGGTGAAAACCTCTATCCTTTTCCTTTTTATAAACATACCAAAGAGACACACCACATGGATGCATACTTTTATTTAATTTTAAACTTTTTTATAGCAATTCCACATACTTTTATGATTAATGATTTAAATAAAGCTATAAAAAAATTAAACATCACATATATTGGGTGATGTAATTGATTCATAATTGACTTATCTTATAATAGAATGATTTGTTTTTTAATTTAATGTTGAAAAACAAAATTTTATATGTATATGTATTTTTTTTGTTAAGATGATAAAACTTATTATAATTTATTTGTATAATTGGAAATGAGGATAATCATTATTGACTCATAAAGCAAATGTAACTTAATTCATTTATGTTATTTAAATGTAAAAAAATCAATAAATATAATTTATTAAAATAAATTATATTTAATGACGTGATCTATATTTATATCATTTTAATTTATTAAATAATGAACTTTTTAATTTCAATTTGATTTTTAAGAATTAATAAATTATACATTTTAATTTATTGCACCAAAAGTAGTTAAAATTAGGAGTAAATAATATTCACTTAAATCATACACAATTATTATTATTTTAAATTATAAAATAATAATTAATTTTATTATTTTAAAATATAAAAAGAAATTCATTTATGTTATTTAAATGTAAAAAATAAATATAATTTATTAAAATAAAGTATATTTTATACCATTTTAATTTATCAAATAATGAAAATTTAAAAATCAATTTAATTTTTAGGAATTAATAACTTAGAATTTTTAATTTATTGCACCAAGAGTAGCGAGGTACTTATAACCGGTACTAAAAATAAAAAGTATTTACAAAAAATTATGTCTACTCATAAAATAAAAAATGAAAACCAAATAAAAAAATTAAAAAATCCATATCCACTCATAAAATAAAAATTTAAAATCAAATAAAAAGTCATTATAAAATAACACCTCAAGAAATTGGATGCCTCTAGGTGTTTGATAGATATGCATTTAGGATGGATCTATGCTAGTTATAAATATATGAAGAAGATGATAAAGATGATATGTTATTAATATTTCCGTCTATTTGATTTTAAAAAGGAAATGAGTCTATACTCAAAATGAAAAAGATTTAAGAGAAGCATCCCTAAATCACCATAGTTATGATGAGATAAAATATTAGGAAAGTGAGTATCATGAAAAATGTTTTGAAATTATGCTTTAATGTGGGTATATATTACAATGATATATAAACACAATGAGATTATATATATATATATATATATGTGGATATTTAATAGTCTAATTTTCTTTCTTGTAAGAGGGTTGAATTTCACATTAGTAGATTAGCAATTCATAAGAATGAGTTATCTATAATAACTTTATTCTCCTAAACTTTTTGGAATATCAATGAATTATTAAGACCCAATAATAAATAAATATTCATTATTTTATTTTTTTATGTTTTTATTTTCCAAGGTTTTGTGAGAATTGTTTTAGGGATGATTCTTGTCACATTCATGAAATGAGGGAGCAAGTGTAATATCTATAGTGTAGAATATAATTTCAGTTAATAGAAAATAAATATTAAAGCTTGTCATAGGTGTTGTATATAAGCTTGGACTAGATGGAATATTGAGAAGATGTGTCTGACCAACATACACTAAGAATTCAATAATGGAATCATCACATTATGGATTCATGTGAATACATTGCTCTATTACAAGCACACCATAGATGATTTTTTGTTTAGGACTATGGTGGTTGGATATGCTTGAGAATTGTTCCAAGTTGGTGAGGAAATGTGGGTAGTGTTATACTATAACTCACAAGCTACATGTGGGTGGTTTTCACACATTGAATCCCATAATGTCTAGCTATTTTTTCTAGCATTGGGGATAGGACTACATTTGTCCTTTTGTGCTAGTAAATAGAAATAAAGCCAAAGGAAAGTATATAATTATAATTTCCAAATTATTTATGAAGTGGAAAAATATGAGAACTATCTTTCATTAGTTTCAAAGTCACATGAGGATAATAAGAAGGGGGCTCCCAAGAGGAAAACTTGAATTGATTCAAATTATAAACTTGATGTCTAATTTTTAATATGCCAATATGCTAGTGTGCAAATATGACCTTTTACGCCTAATTTGAATGTTCAAAGGATAGATATTATGGATGGATAAAGAGGGAAAATAAGGCATAAAAGGGGATAGGGATATTAAGATACATATAGAGATAAAATTTGATCTAGTTTTCCTTCCAAGCACTCATGCTGTATTTCCTCCTTTCATCTAAAGTGAAGTGGTTTTTTATGCAATTCGATAAATTATCTTTATGGTTATTTAAATTATGAAAACAATATTTAAGGATACAAGTTGGATGTGATCAGAAGGATATAAGTTGGAAGTGATTTGGTCTCAAGGGATCATAGTATCAAGGTATTGGTGAATGTATCAAGGTATTAGTGAAGTTATCAATGAAGGTCTCACTGAAGGTATCAATGAAGGTCTCAGTGAAGCCTGGTATCAAGGTATCATGTGGCTAAGAGAAAATATATTTCTAGTTTTGGCATGGTGAGGAGGTGAGAAAGGATGTGGGGTGAGGAAATATGTTTCAAATTATATTTTTTCACATTATGTTTTTGTACATTTCAATAGTTCAAATTTGTATGGTGACAGAGGTTACATAGCAAGTAGAGTTCTCATAGTTCATATCCCAATATTTCCAGGGGAACCATCCATGTTATTATTTCCAACATATAATATTGTCAAGCAAGCATCTTCAATGAAGGAATTTGATTACTTTAGTAATTGCACTAAGAGGAGCAAGGTGCTTTACAACCTGGTATGGGGGAAATGTTGTAATGTAACGTAACGGTACCAAAAATAAAATAAAAATATTAAAAAAAATACATGTCATCTCTTAAAGTAAAAATTACATGTGTTCTTATAAAATAAAAAATTATCAAAAGTAAAATTAAAACTTAAACCTGATCCTATCAAACAAGAGAGGATCAAATTTATTGATTTTAAGATTACAAAAAATTACACCTCAAGAAATTGGATCCCTCTCAGCGCTTGATATATCCAAGTTTAAATGGATCTATGTTGGTTACAAATCAATGAAGGAATCTGATTAGGCAGGTAATGACAGAATCCATGTACTATTTAGTAAATGACATAAACATGGGATCAATTTGTGGAATTAACTCCAATTTTCAAGATTTCATTTTTTATCCATATTAAAAACTGGTGACAACTTACCCCTGCAAGCTATATAGCTCCCTAATAACATTTCAAAATCCTTCCTGCTAGTGCATAATGTAGAAATGGATTGATGCTAGTTTCCACAATGCACAATCTTTCCATTGATTCTTTGTTTTGAGCTCGACAATCCACAATCTAAATATATTCCCATCTTTACCATGTAAGTCTCTTTTATTCCTAGAATTTTAGATAGTCTATCTTGGCAGAAAATGGAAGCCAAGTTGGATTCCAACATATGACATCAATACTTCTATGTTGTGCATTACCTTGTGACACTTCCCATCCTTCATGGAATTACACATGGATATATTCTCCTTCGTTTGGAGGTTGTAGCTTAAAATTGCATGTAGTGAATTCATGGGAACATTGTTACCTTTGATCTGCATTCTGGAGAGACCTAGTACTCCACTCTATTATCCAAAAATCTATAATACCCATCTTGACATGCCTTCTACAAATCATCCTCACGCAAAATTGTTCCGTATAGCATATGTGTGAGTACAAGAATTCAAAACAAATCATATGAGATCAATACTATTATCATATGAGATCAAATAGTATTTGATGAATCATTTGAGGTCAAATATATATTATCAACTTCAATGTAAAAATTTTCCTTATACAAAATCGACAAAAGTTAAGTGACTTACTCTTTACCATTTGCCTTTTTTTATTTGTTTGTAATAGCTACCCTTATCTTTTTTACTCATATTATTGGTCATCCCAAACCACTTCCCCTAGTGTGTCATCAATTTTATCAATGTACTTACTACCATAATGGAATGACTCATATACTCTGTAATCCTCCACCATAGATCCCTCTGGTTTTCCCTTTTGTCAAAAAAACCCCTTAAAATTTTTCATGTACCTCTCTCCCCAACTAATTCAACCTCATCAGGTAGGTGAATTAGAATATGGACCTACAAGTCCATAGAATTCATGGGAAGTTCCTTCTCAATCATACAAACAATCTCAATTATATCTCAACACCACCATGGAATGTTATCCATATGAATATCCTTTGATGTGATCCAACATACAAATGCATAAATTTGGAATGGAATGTCATATGTCCTAGGTGAAGTCATGGTTCACACAACCACCCACAAGAGAAGGATAATGGAACTACAAAATAGACACACCCATAATTACTTGTGATTAAACTATGAATGCATAGTATATTTTAATATACACTATAGAAAAACAATCATGTATTCAACATTCATACCCTTAGAAGGTTCAAATGGTCATGTGCTTTCAACCCTGACAAATGTCCTTCTACAGTGAAGCAATGTCATATGGTCAACCCTTATAAATTAAGGTCCCTTCATACCCAATATAATATCCTTTTCCACAGATATCTCATCTTTATTTAAAATCCATGGGACATCACCTTCTTTAAAATACCAAGAGGTACCGGTCTCTCCCGTGCTTTATTTTCTTGGCTAATGTCTATTTTTTGTATTTGAAGAAATAAGATATCTCCTAATATCCAATGTGTCTTTTTATTATGATGTATGCCTCCGTAGAGAAGATGAAACATTTCTGAATATATGCATGGGATCTAGTAAGTGGGAAATATTAAGATGATTCCAATATGGAAGATCATAAAATAAAGACTTCTTTTTCATCCCAATGGCCATTTTCTCAACATTGTTGTCAAAAAATTCAGGATCATTGAACATAGGTTCCCCATTTTAATTGAATAATTCTACAATTTCCTTCTCCTTATCTATGTTATATGCCCTAATCCAATATGTTAGAGTGATTATTTAAGGTCTTTAGGTTCTCTTTGGTTTACCATTGAAAGAATATGTAACTCTTCCATAAGGGTGGTCTTCTGGGAGGAATACCCTAGAGTAGTCATACACTGGTTTTCATAGGTGGTTGGACCACCCAACCTTTATAGAAAGTACACAACATTTACATCCATGATACAATTTTATTACATTACATGCAATGTTATTGTATATAAAGCATGCTAGTGTTAAAAAGGATAGTTGAACTAAATTAAGTATCATCCAAATAGTGTTACATATATAAAAAAGTAAATGAGCATGCTTACCAGAGAAAACTCCTAGTCATGGATAATCATGTGTGGTGTACACACATATGCCATACAATGGAAAAGACCTCTCTGTTAGTTTTTCATCATTTAATTCAATATGATCTAGGATCTTAACTGAAAAAACGACATGTACAGCATATCAAACATAAGAGACAAGAGACAAGAGACACAAAGCATTTCACCGAGGAAAACCAAGAAGGTGAAAAACCCCGCAACTTCCTTAGAGATAGAATAAGCACCAATACAAATATCACCAAGATAAATCCCCAAAAGATAAATGTGTGCAGCATCTACTCCTCCTCCACTTGTGTGCACTCCTCCTCTCTCTCACTAATGTGAAGTGAGCGAATGAATAGAACACTAGTACAAAATGAGAGATTAGTGACCAGGCGACCAAAAAATTTGGTCACCACAGTTTTTTTAAGGGATAAATGACCAAAATTTAGAAACTTTAAGTGAGCTAACTAAAAATGACCAAGATAAATGACCAATCTGGTCACTGGATAAGGACTAAACTAAAAATGACCAAGATAAATGACCAATTTGGTCACAGGATAAGAACTAAGCTAAAAATGACCACATAACAATTGGTCATTTATTTGGTCATTTTTAGTTGCCTCACTCCAACAATGGAAAAGCACAATTTTGACAATGAATTTGTACAATTTACTAAATTTTAACATTGCAGACGGATTCAGAGACTCCTTTAAAGGGGTCTATGAATTCATCTGCAATGTTAAAATTTAGTAAATTGAAGCATTGTAGATCATGGATTTAGAGACATGAGTGATCATAATGTAAATATATGTTTTGGAGATTGATTGTTTCTTGTTAAAAGAATCACCATTTCTTGAATTTTATACCATTGTGTTCAACTTATCTCACTTATCGTGCTCATATTTCATTTGGCCAAAATCATCATCGTTTGACCCTTTCAACACTTGATTGAAGCTTCGATAAGTAAGAGTCTATTACATCTCATCAGTTGAAATCTATTTATTTTGTTCCTCTAAGTTAAATTTTTGATAGTGTCTATGGATGCCAACTCATCACGCCTATGTATAGAATGTTATACCATCCACCTTGGTGTTGCTATGGAGAAAAAAAGGCCTATATCCTCCATTTAAAAAACCTACAATATGCAAAACCTACAATATGTTTGAGAAACCTATGGTTCCTTATTCAAAACCCATTAAATAGATTGTATGAAAAAACAATTTGTCCAATAGCTAGCCTAACATTAATCTCCTATGCCTTTAGTTTGTTCCAAAATCTATTTAAATGACCTAGTAAGCCTTTATTTAGTCGGCCGAATCATTCTCTCCATACGTGACTTTATCTTGTTGGATTAGCATCACATTTGATAACCTGACTCTCTTGCTCTCATTCCTCACATATTTACATTGCTTGGATCTACCGACATTTCAAACCTCCCATGGACTAGAAGTTTCCTCTACTGCAAGTCTTCCTCTTCTTTAGTTTGGCTTGTCTTGTTGGATTAATTGGTTGCTCTAGGGTTTCTTTGGTTCCATCCCATCTACACATCTTGGTCTTCCAACATCACACCTCAAGAGATAGTCCCAACAATTTTGGGTGATAAAGGTTTGAGGGAACCAAGCAATATCTTAGAATGACACTTCATAAATAGATCTTTCATGATTGTGGTTGCTCATGTTCCATTTTATTACATATATTTGGAGATAGTTGTTAAACATTATGTTGCAAGAGGTCATCAACATTCTTCGAGTACATTAAGGTAGGTTCTTACCCCTACTTGTTCCTTGATGTTTGTTGTTTGTCCTTAATCCAAGAAGGTATCCCTTTCATCATTCTCACATCCTTCCTTTAAAAACCTAGTTAAGATCTTCAATTCACCTAGGGTATTAAGTTATTTCTCATTTAGAAAAAATAGAGTGATGACATGTATAATAATAAGGCATGGTTTGTAAAATATTTTCCTTTCAAAAAGTACCACTCTAGGTTTATATATCTATATGTTTTATTTTATTTAATTAACTTAATATTTTATATATAAATTACTATTACAAATATTATTTTTATATTATAATATATATATATATATATGATATAAAATAAATTTAAAAAAAACCTTAAAGCAAAAAATCAAACCCACTTAAATAACTCTGGATTTATGCAATTGTGAAGGTAGGTACAGCGGGTAGAAACTACATGATCATTCTGTGTCATGTATTTATAAAAATTACTCTCTCTATTAGGTAGGTTCTCAAGCTCTCTCCTTATCCGTTGTCCTGACTCTTTATTTATTGCTCGAATAACTCCAACTTATCCATAATGATCCTAGCATGTGTTAATTGTTTGGTGAAATACAGATCCGACCACCTCAGCTCACCCCTTTCCATCTCACTGAATTCCCACTCCGATATCAAGGGAATAGTTCTTTACATAAAGTTGGGGTTACAGGGTTCTGCCGACAAACTGTAATCTCGAGCCAGGTGCCAATCCAATCGATCCAGGTACTTTATCACAAGAGTTGATCCCACGTGCCCATGTCGCTAGTTTATTCCTGCTGTCAGTCACTCCCAGGCGGTGCAGCCGCTACTAATGTTGCTACTCCATTCACTTGATGACAAGTTCCGACCCACTTGATGCCAGTCAGATCTGGGTTAGGTTTTGGGGGTTGCATACTTGCTGGATTGGCCACTTGGATGAGCGGCCTCCTGGGACATCAGTTGCGCTGCTCCATTTGGACACTTGGCTTGGGCTTGGTTACTCCACTTTGATACTCGAGCTGGGTTGGCTACTTGGATCAGATACCGGTTCTATAAAAAACATTTTTTTTCAGTGGAATGGTTCTATAAAAAACATACTCATTCAACATTCTTGGATAATAATAATTTATTTTTGTAGTCTGGGGCATTTCATTGGCGCATTAAAGTAGATTTAACCCGCATATGGTTGCACCATAAACAAGTTTTTGATCCACCTTCGAACCAGTTCCCGTGAAACAGAAACATCCATTCCATGATCAAACTAGGGTAGAGATCAAACGTATACTCTGCATCCAACATCCCTGTGGGAGGCACTGTGCAATCAGGGCTCCAGGCATCTCAACTGCAATATCTATGGCCACCGAGGTAAGTAATGATATCCATAACTCTGTTTCATGTAATCACTAGAAAATAGAGACTCAAAAAATGCAGATTCCCACAATGGAGAATCTAATGGATGGGGAGGAATGGAAGGATGCCAGGTGGATGATGTTGTGAAATCAAGGAGGGTGAAAAATGTAGATTGGTACAAAATGTAGAGGATGCAGAAGAAATATGCCGAGGATCAACAATATTTGGAAAAGTAAGCATAATGTTTGAGGACATCAGACTGGATTTCATTTTCTTACTTGAAGATGACAAAGAAAATGGAGGAAAGGGGTTTTATTTATTAGAATCCACTGGTTCAGTGGGAATCGGATGATACTGCTTGTGGTTGCCAATTGGAGTAACCTCCACCGATGAAGATATTGGTTTGAATACAATATATCCAGATGCAAATTCACCAACTATAGTTTCAATTTCACAACAGAGGCAACCCCATCAGTGGTTTTGTGCCCCTCCTGGAGGCAATCAATTCGTTTCAAGCTCCACATCATCTGGAACTAGGGTAACAATCACAGAGATTACTTGAGTAACAATCACGGAGAGTACCTGGGTGAGAGTAACAATATTGACACGCCCAGTCTACTAAGAAACACTCTCTGCAGATTTGGGTTTATTCACCAAATTTTTTTATCTGAAATATTTCACGATGCCTTCCCTCCTGGGAGTGTGAGGAACCTCCTATTTGAGTTTGATAGACAAGATCTATGTCTCCCCATTTCGATACCTCCCCTCTTGGGAGTGCGAGGACTGCCCTCTTCGGGCTTGACAGACAAAGGCTATATCTCTCCATTCGAAACAGTGTCTGGAATAGTAAAAAATCTGGTAGAGTCTTTCAAGAAGAAGCTAAAAGGTTAAAACCCGCTGAAGGGAAGTTTGTCTGTCGAATGATGAACATACACCCCTTGGATATTTGATATGTCCTTGTTTTGGAATATAAAATAAAATGTAGTTACAAAGCCTAACTAAGCAATATTAAGTGGATTTTCTCCAGCAACATTGGGGGGTAAGACGAGGAAGCAACAAAAAGGAGTTGGATAAAAGACACGGGCCGGAAAGAGGTTGCAGTCACATCAAAGTGCAGCGTTGAACAAAGTATGTACATTGTATACCCTTGCTGCCAATATCACAGTGTAAGAAGATTGTATATTTCTTTGTCACCAAACTCTATATTTCATTCTTCTCTCCATTGATATAGTCCTTGAGTTTTTTTTATCCAGACACGACTTTCTCGAGTATAATCCTGTGCTTAATTTATGGTGTGGTTTCATTTAGTTTGTTTTTCCTTTTTACTGTTCACTCACAGTGATTTTTCAGTCTATAGCAGAGTTGTTTGCTCATATATTATCAATTGTGGAAGCATTTAATGGCACACAGAAATACTACATTTTCCAAGAAAAACACATTGTTTTTCCTAGAGTTATAACACAAATGTAAATAGCATTCAGTTTGGGGCAATGTGTTGAATTCTAAAATTTGTTAAAACCATTGGAGAATTTTCTTTTTCTTGCTAGTTAAGTTAATTGTGGTGTCAAAGAATTTTCATCCTAGAAGTGCAAAGCCTGGAACAAAGATACATGACCCAGAGGTTAGAGATCAAAACAGATAATTTTGGTATCAAAACATTTACATCCTGGAATTGTAAAGCTGGGAACATAGATCCATGAACCACAGGTCAAGGGTTAAAACAAATAATATTTTGGTACCTGCAAAGCATTTGTGTCCTAGAAGTGCAAAGCCAAGAACATAGATCCTTAGGTCAGAGGTCAGAGGTTAAAACAGATTATATGTTGGTACCAAAGCATTTGCATCCTTTCCTAAGAATTGGATTGGTGGAGGCATTCTTTAAGCTACTTGCTGGTTATTAGTGGAAGAACCAGCCTCTTTCGCGTCAATGTCCAAGTTTTTCCATTTGACATGGTGAAATGCAACATTTTGGAGAAAAGAGAGGGGTCTCTACATCCATCAAGAAGTGGGGAATGATGACTATCACCTACAGTGACCCATTCATCCATATCAATGTTTGGGAAAAAAGAGAGGGGTCTCTACAGGTTATAACCATCAAGAAGTGGGGAATGATGTCTATCACCTACAGTGACCCATTCATCCAAATCATGGCCAAGAAGGAGGCTACGGCCATCGAGAAGTGGGGAATGATGTCTATCACCTACAGTAACCCATTCAGCCAGATCGTGGCCAAGAAGGGGGAGTTTACCATCACAAGAGGACTGCCTACTCATGCAATTTTCAGGTCAGAAGTTTAAGCAATAGTCTGATATATGTTTGTAGTTGTAAGTGTTGATATAGCTGCCAATTCTACCACTGTGAGACATATATTAAGATTGCTGATATAGCCTTATAAAATTAATGATACTTGCCTTCAATACTTTATCACTATTGGAGATTTTTACAAGTTTGAAATTTATTTTTAATCTGATTATAAGTGACCGAATGCAATTGTTGAAGTAAATAGACTAAGAGCAATTTTTTTTTGAACGCCAATTGTTTGTCAAAAATCACAAACCAAAACTTAGTATTAAAAATTAGTTCAACCCACGAAGAGACCTTATTAGGTGGAAATGTTACAGGGGTGTTTAGGAACTGCGAATAAAGTGTTTGAATAAATTTCTCATCCAAAGAACTCTTCAAAAGCAGCTGAAATTTCATCCCCCTCATTCTCTTCTAAACCAATGTTTTCAGGATGGAGTGATTCGTTTCTTTGCAGTCTTGGGACATGTCAAAAGGAATCAATGTTGATTTCATCTCCCTCATTCTCATCTAAACCAATGCCTTCAGGATGAAGTGATTTGCATTTTTTCTTTGCAGCCTTGGTACATGTTAACAAGATTCTGAGTAGGATAGAGTCAAGTTTACTCTGATTGTAGAATACCCCAGTCCTAAGCATAAGAAATTCTGCAACAAAGACCCCTGAGTGTATCTAGTGGATTTGATGTCTTCTCCTTCCTTCCTTTGGAGGGTGGTTCCCTTTAAATTCTCATCCTCTTAAAATGTCACAAGTGCAAGACAACTGCCAAGACCCATAGAAACTAAGAGTTGAAACACAATTTCATGAAATGAAGACAATAGAACCAAAATATTTATGAACAACAAAAATAGTTAATGATCACAATCACTTAATTGTGTTGTCAAGGTTTATTCTATTCTTAGATCAATGGGAATTATGAAAAGATGATAGCCCAAGAGATTAGAACAACAACAAGCCTAAATGTGTCTATGAAATATGAGATGTATTAGAGTTTCAACACCATTTAATATGACTTGCCAAGCCCACATCCATTTCATATCTAGGTATGAAAATCACAGCTCATGACATTCTCAGATCCGAGATACATATCAGATGCAGATCTACTTTGCACCTTTGCAGTTCACAAATGAGAACAATATAATTTAACATCTGCAAGACTTGTTGGCCAGAAAAAACCTTAAGACTTAAGGGTTCTTCAATATACATGAACAAACCCATTTCATTTAAACTCCACAAAGATTGTGCATTACCATAGCTCATGAACTAAACAATACTGAAATACATAAAACTAGAATGATGATTACATATATAACCTGTCATGAGCTGAATGACCATTCAAAAAAAGATACAACAGTGATGCTCCATTGTAAAATACAAGAGAAAAGCAATAAAAAATTCAAATGAAACATTCATGTTTAGAGTTGTAATTAATGGGAGTAAAAAAAACTCTTTATCTCCCAATGATGGGTGGGTAGGGATCCTAACTTCTCATGAATTGTCCTGAACCGTTACCATTCATCCTTTAAGCAATCAAAGATCTCATTTCAATAGGGGAAAGTAGAAGATATAAGTCATGGAATAAAATAAAATACACATCAACAACAGATCTCAAATAAAACTCATGGATATGGGAAAAATCCAAAATTTATCAAGCCCATAAAGCATTTACAATGTCATTCATAGACTTTGAAAACCTAGGTGCATCCTCCTTAAAAGAAAGGAGCCGAATATAATGGCAGAATATAAATATAACATGAAGACATCTGAAATACATGGAACAATGGAATGTCTAAGATGACATAATACCTAGAGTATAGCAAATGATAGAGATATTACAAGAATGTGAAAGGAAACAACAGAATCCTTGAAGACCTTAATGATGAGAAGCTCTAGCATTCAGCTCCGTGAGGGAACAAGATAGATATAAAATGACAAGGGGAAACTAATTAAAATGAAGGCCAGAGGCACTGCTCATACCCTAAAGAACATTAAAGGCCCAAAGACCTTGAAATGAAAGTAAGTAAAAGGACAATAGAGGAATTTGGAGGAATAACATTCATGTAAGATGAAGGAAACAAATAGAACTAAGGTTCAGAATCCTTATCTTGCACTTGTGCACTCCTATTTGTCCTTGAGTTAGGCCTTGAGTCTGAGGAGGTCTGCTTCCTTCAAGATTCCTATTATGGGACATGTCTATGAAGGTGACACAGTCTTCAAAAAGTTCCCAAAAATGGTCATAGGCACACTGAATCAACTATCTAGTGGGGGTGGAGCTTCTTATTGATGTGGCACAATGAGGGAGTCCATGACCTTTTTTATTGTTGTCTTGAAGGGTTCCATTGTAAGTTTACACTTGGCCATTATTTCCAGCAGGTCCTCATCAATTATAAGTTTATAACCAACACTTTTATTTGGTTTTTCAAAGCTTCTTTTAATTTAGGATTATTAACTGATGCCATAATATGCCATTGCTTTATATCATCATCAGAAAGAACTGACATGCTGTTGACTTACTTAGCAAAATCATCTTTCAAATTTCCAACCATTTCCCAAAATTGTTTCTCATTTGTTAGAGTCCCATCAACAAAAATAAGAAGGAACTGGAATGCTCTAACCTGATGATTTAGATCCTTATGTAACTGGCTTTGTCTCTGTCCATCTTTTTCCACTCTTCAACAAGTTCATTCAGTGTCCTAAAACTGTGTTCCCAGGCCTTTATAGCTTCAACGAGTTAAAAATTTGAAAGGTCTTTGACACCCCTCTCATTTTCAGGGACAGTGTCTGCAAGATATATATTGAACCTCAAATAACTTATTAAATTCTTGTCCTTGGGTAATGTTGTTCTTGATATGCACAATTCTGTTCGAAATCCTATTAACTTGGACAGTTGTGTCCCATGCAACATTCAACAATTTTTGTCTTATTTCCTGATTCTCAACAATGACCCCTTTATACTCCTTAGTACAGATTTAGCAAGTTCATATTTTCCATGATTTTTATCATCAGTCTTCTTTTCGGTATTATCATGTGGTCTGGAAGACTCTGGCACAACATATAATGACCAACTCTTGAAATCATTGAGTTCATTCCTTTGTTCTTCAATGATTTTCTCTAGGGCATAATTTGTCACCTATTGTTCCTCAACCTTACTTTTCACTACATATGTAGTAGCACTACAAAATATGACTACATCACTTGCATCCATGTCCCTAACATCAATAACTTGGGTGGCAACCCTCACTTGTAATAGCCTAACTAGATCGCCTTCCTCCTTTACCAGTATCTCTTGATCACTAAATTTGAACCTTAAAATGATAAAAAAAATTGGTTGATGCATTAATCCCCACATACTGTTCAAATCAGCATATTCACATAGAAGAAGATCCATTGATTAGAAATACTTTCTAACCATGATTACAGAACTCATAGATGAAAATAGTGCAATCTGGGCAATCACAGTGAATACTTCACTGATCGGGAATCCATAAAACATAGGCTACCAATGAACACTTCATTAGGAAACATCTCATTTAAGTCGAAGAAAAGGTTATGGCAATATAGAAGAAGACAAATCTGGAGCCAAATTTACCAAGATACTTCAATTATGAAATATATGCGTATATCTGGTTGACAGAAAGATAGATCTCTGAAACTTCAAAACACCCCAGGATCCAAACCCCAGAACCCTTTTACATTACAACCTGATAAAATATATAGAAATTACATCTTCATTCTGTTACCAGCTCTTTAGGAAAACAAATCTATCATCATTCTAAAAATGAAAATAAACCTTAAACTATCACAAAGAATCTAAAACTACTTGAAATCCTCTGCATGGAAATGCTCATTGAATCTTCAAAATAATCTTAGACCTGTGTGTCACTCGAATTCTTCCACATCAGCGGCCAACTTACAACCTGATTGAGGTATGATGCAGATGCGTTTAGGATCATGTAAAACATACCACTTTGGGTTATCACCGGCAATCTATAACACTGTTTTTACTATCTATGAATTGCACTGCTTCTGGAATATGCCTTTCCTATACATTTTTTTTGCTTTAGGAATGTGGTTGCCTAAATTGTTGGATGAAAGAGACAAGTTTATTTCTCAGCATTTATATTCATGTTTTTCTCCATGTTTTTGAAATTTCAATTTGTAGGTGGTTGTTGATGAAGAACAATTCATGGTTGCAGGAAGAAAGCTGGTTTCTCACCTAGCAGATCCTGAAGTGGAGGTTAGATTAACTCTTTGGTGTAACTCTAGAACTTTCAGTAAAGGATTATGTTGCACCTTATTGAGAGAGAGACCATATTGGAAATTTCATGTAGTTTTTTATAGTGTATTTTTAGTTGTATCAGAGAGACCATACTGGAAATTTCCTTGCAATTGTAGCTCATTATGATTGTAGATATGCTCAAGTAATTCTAATTTATGACCATCCAATTAGGGGAAGTCTACATGATGGATAGGATTGTATGATACAAAATTTCTTTGTTTGTAAGGTTTTTGAGGTTTTTTGTAATCCTGCATTGTAATATTCAATGGTTGAGACAGTGTGTTAGTAGTCCCTCCCTTCCTCTAATCTAGAGCTCATTACTAGGGCAATATCACTAGCTTCTTCTTCCAAGAGATCTCAGGCCTTCGATATTAAAGGAGCTTCTTCCACTTATCTTTCAATGAGGAGTATGCTAATTCCATTGGCTCCCCTCAATTTGAGTCACTCTCTTGATGACATCCTTTGTTTCAATATTGATGATTGTACTTGCACTTGATGACATCCTCTGTTTCTGTGCATGTGAAGTGCATGCAGGATCCCAACACTTAATTAGCACACCTCTAAGTTGATGCCCAAGCTCAAAAAATTATAGTCTATTGTTCACAAAGCAAGAATCACCAGTGAATAGGGAATTTGTGTGACTTGGTGTGGTTATTATGTAATGAGGCAATCAAAATGAATTGGAAATGGGCATTGCTACTATTGATATATTGTTTGAATAGAAAACATGCAGATGGCTCTCTAAAACTTCAACTTAGGGAGAACTAGATGCATACTCAACAAACAATGCCAATGACTCAAGCACCTATCAATTGAGTTTTGGGTAGTTTAAAACGAGTTTTATATGGTGCTTTTTCTGCGCAAGGGGTCTGGTCTCAGCTCATTCTTTGTGGCATTGGG
The DNA here is from genome assembly GCA_027924585.1 of Larix kaempferi. Lineage (NCBI taxonomy): Eukaryota > Viridiplantae > Streptophyta > Pinopsida > Pinales > Pinaceae > Larix > Larix kaempferi. Next base: position 178,713 of record BSBM01000870.1, read on the forward strand.
TTCTTTCTCTTTCTTCACAATATTTTTCAATTGCAAGATGCACCACCTAGTTCAATAGCCACTTTGGCTGTTGAGACAATTGAGATTTCAAAGAAAATGGCACAGCAGTGTGTAATTGATACTCCTCAGAAGCAAGAAAAGAGTAATAAGAGGTCAAAGTCAGAAGCCTCACAAGTTCCTTGCAAAATGGAAGCCTCACAAGTTCCACACTGATAACATGGTTACCAATGCTACAGTTGTGTTATACTTGAAAGTACAATTAACCCTCTCCATTGTTGATTGAATTTTATAAAACAAAAATATTGTCAGCCCAGCGGTAAGAAGATAAACTAGGCATGGAAACATAATTCTTGTAGTATCGTTTAGTAAATTCAGAAGAGCGATAGATGGAATAAAGGTTGTATCTTCCAAAATCCAATGGAAGATTATCAAAATCTAACTTAGAATTACCCCACTGTAAAAGGTATACCAGCGATATCTCTCCCATGAAAAATGCTTCACTCGAAGCCACTGAGAGACTAGCAGTATTAGAATGATGAGAGGAAGAACTGCAACCAAAATTGTGATAGAACTCTGCATGGATATACTATTGAAGATCGCAGAAGAATAAGCATTTTGTACTGATTGAATTACTGTTTCTTTTGACACCCCATTTCCCCCAATGACACCAAGAAGAGTGTTTAGTGTCTGAAACACTACTACATGCAAAAGATGACAGAGGTCTTGAAAACCATAGAGTCATTCTGAATAGCAGACTGAAGACTTAAGACTCCTATTGAAGCCAAAAGAAATTTTTCCACCCCTCCCTCAACAAGAATAAAACTGTTTGAAAGAAAACTGTGTGCACACATGATGACAATAGACATAGTTGCCACACATCTTAGCAGATATCCCTGATAACTCACAAACGAACCCAGCTTAATCTCACTTATGGAGCAGCATTGTTTCCTCTCTCCATATGAATTAACATTCAATGGTGATAAATAACTAATTGCTGAACCCATAGTGAAGGTTCCCACAACTAAAAGGAAATCATTCTGTTTCAAAGCATCAACTGCCTGAGGAAAACCCACACCTCAAGAAATACAGAAGGCAAATGGGAAGCATAAAATTCCAAAAAGAGTTGAGGATGATCCGATGAAAACCAATTTCCTCCAGTGGAAGCATGCCTCCAACATTTCATAATGCTCCAGTAGTTTGTACTGTTCCCCTATTTCTTCTCCTCTATTGTTTTGATTTCATAAGTTATTTTCTTGCAGGTGAAAACTCTCGAGTTGGAAAAGGTATTCATGTAGCGAGATTTAGCTGGGCTAATGGAATTGGCCAAAGAAGAGAAAGAAAATGCAAAAAATAACATTTTAAGAGGTGTGTTAATCTCTAATCTCCCCACTATTGGATCATTTAAGCAAGTCAATTATATAAACTGTTGAATCTGGGTGGATCATTTAATCAAGTCAATTACATTAAGTTTTGAACATTGCTTGTTATCTTGACACATAGGATGACAATCAAACATTGAATCCGTAACAAAACCAATCTTTGTCTTGCATTTATATTTTTTCTCTTGAAAATATGTCAACATATATTATTTATGATAATCAAGGTATGGAAAAATTACATAATCCACTCAATCATTACATAGGGGCTCAACAAGAGAATTATGTCACTTGCAAGAATTAACGCTAGGTGGGGAGGGTAACAATCATTCCTCCCAACCACCCAGGCTACATCCAATAAACAACAGAACCTATATATTTGATCCATCAGAACCTACCTTTTCAAATCTTTGCAAAATTGTCATTTTCCCACTTGAGATATATAGTTTATAAACTTCATCAATGATTTTTTAGAGAGTACAACGACATGTGCACTAAATATACCATCATCCTTTCACTTTGTTTCTTTCACACTTGCTTTGATAATCCTTAACTCACTTTTATCTTAGCCTTAAGCATGTTGGACTAGTGGAGAGTTGCCTACAAAAAAGCTACAGTTAATCAAACAAATGGTTCCCAGATGTGAGATTTTGGAGCAATTAACAAGGAATCATTGTGGCATTGTGATTCAAGAAGTGTGCATTTTTACTTTGTGAAGGTAAGCTGAGGCTGTGTTGGATCTTGAAATTGAAATTATTGCAGAGCAACTTCATTGGCATTGTCTTTGGAGCTTAAACTAATTTGTTTTAGATAAGATTTTTTCCTCTTAAAGGGAAGGGTATTATTTTGAATCCTCTGCATGTGGATTTCAAATAATTTCAGTTCACTCTGCATGCAGTATTTACAATACAATGAGTAATAACCTGAATCAACATAAGCTCTATTTAATAGTTACTTATTCAGGTGAAGATAATCACAGCATTTGGAAGTGGATGGTATGAACACCTTTCATATTTTTTCTGAATAAGACTGGATCACAATTAGTTCATGCTTCATATGGTGGTTTTGTAAAAAAGAGAACATAATTCAGAAGTAATTACAATCCTAGTTTCACATCCATTCGCTGCAAAATGCAATTGTGCCCTCTATTGTTATTGTCAATTATCCTCTGTTTAACCTGGCTACTTATATCGATTTGTGGGTATCGCATCCATAAATAAGCTTATAATTGTTGAAAATCTTGGTTACGCTATTATCCCATAAATAGTTTCTTTGGAGGTATTACTACAGTGATTTATTTCCTCTATCTGCAGCATTATGGCTTGAAGAAGGCTAGCCTCCTGGAGTTGTATTGATTAATTGAAAAATGATTATTATGAAGAATATTGATTCTTAAGGCCCTTTCCACTGTCTAGATTCCACACAGTCTCTTGTTTTGACCCATATTTTGAATTAACCTGTCATGCTATGCACATGGTTTTCAAACAAGGACCTCATATTCTATGTACATCAAAGGATTGCCACCTGCTTATTTCTAGAGAAACCCATTAAGTTTTATGTGATATTCTGTTAGATCCTTCTCACCTTGTGCCATCTCTGCACACATAAGAATTCTTCCAAGGGTATAATAATACCAAGTTCATCGAATTCAATTTTTCTTTAACTATGGATGTATGTTCTATGCATTTTGATGTCATCTCAAATCAATGACTAATTTAGTCTTAAGTTAAACTTCATATGTGGTTATTACCTTAATCTTTTTTTTGTAAATAGGTTGATCAGTACTCTTGAAGCACAATCCCAAATATCTGGGCAGTTGAAGACATGACAAATCAAATTAACCTTACACTTGTGGCATTAATGAAGGGTACTTGCTTTGCTGTAAGCACAACATTTGTAACGCATTGTCTTTCTGCCTTATAATATGGATGCTTCTTCTCTTGAATTAAGATGATATCAATTTTCCTATTATGGTCTTGCTATTGTGTGCTAATACCATTATGCCATGGTGAATAATTCTCGCAAAAAAATCTTTCTGGTGGACAACGTACTAAGCTCGACTATAATCATGTTCCTTGTGCAGTATTCTGGTAATCTATCCTACCACTACTTTTTTATGATGACTTATAATTCTTTTTTTTCTATTTCTGTAGTTCATGACTTGTTGTATTGTTTCAACAACACTGCTTGCTTTTGAAGGCAACATCTGTAGGTTAGGCAATTGTTACAATCTCATAGTTTCTTGTATATTATTTCTCGAAACCCAACAAAGTATGATTTTATTAGCTCATTGTACAAGGTATGGCGAATCAGATATAACTAATTTAGCTTAAGTTCACATGAAATATAATGTACATTTCATTCCCCGAATTTATGGTTCATGTACACAAATTTTTATATTGTTTGAGTGTGATATATGTCATTTTAAAAAATATTTCTCAATGGTGTTCCAACCATCCATTCCTGGTACGAATATCTGTGAACTTAATGATAACTTATCAATGGCATCAACAAATTCCATAATAATAACTTATCGACATACATTGAAGGTTTCATAATTTCTCTGTTATCTAGAATCCCTTCGTTTATTCTTAGCATGCTAATAGCTGGCAATTATCCAACGTTTTTCTGTTGGCCCATTAAGTTTGTAGAAAACAACAATTTTATATTGGAAGTCAGTGCCCTCATTTGAGGACCAATTTATTATGATAATGAAGCACCTCTCATTTGGACAGTGTGGCCCTCTCTTTTTTAGAAATGAGGTTGGCTTCCACCGAGTCACACAATTTAGACTGAACAATGAGTTGACAAGCCCAAACTGGTTAGTCAACTTGGAAAGTTGGAAGAACTTGACAATATGAGACTATATATAAAATTATGAATGGTGTAAAGCGTAAATGATATCGGTCCACATAAATTGCTCTGTGGCATTGGAAGCAGTAAAACTATTTGTTAGACACAATTAAGAAATTTTTCATGCACTGAGTTTTTAAAACAAGTTTATCTGGAATGGGAAGTCACGTGAATCATGATAATATTATAATACATATTGAGAGCATTCAAGAACCGAAAAAAACATCTAATATATTATTTTTCTAACTATAGCAGGATGGTTCATCCTTGTCTTGTTAACTGTATTTCTTGATGTAGAATTTAGATTGTTAGAATAGAAATGTTAAAGGATTTCTTTTTTTTGGTTACACTTTTGTTTAAATATAATATATGTTAATCGTGATTGGAATTACACAATGTACCCCCATAATTTAGTGTGTGAAGAGTCATCTTTTATTTTTTATTTCTATTTTTAATTTTAGGGCTAGGAGGCATCCATGTCTAACCTAGATTTGTTGTTGTCTTACATATGGTTGGGCCTGGGGCCATTGATAGTCAAATAGTATTCATAAACTATATTAGAACAGATCTCCTTTGGTTGAAATTTGTAGATAAGATGCCAATATTTTATGAAGTTGGATCTGTGATGAAAATTATAGTTACCTGCTCCCTCATTTTAAATGTTTGAAATTAAGTTTTGTGGAACATAATCAATTTATGTTGGTACTATGTTGGTACTTATTATATAACAATGTAGAATAATGACTGGATAATTATAGTTAAATGAGGTTTGGTTCCACTCCTATATGGAAATTTTTGTATATGCTTTGATGCTCCAACACTCATACAAAGTGCACTGTAAGCTAAGAGTGGTTAGTTTCAATTTTTAGTAGACAACTTGTACGAGATTTTTTTTCATGACTGATGCTGAACTTTCAAGATCATGAACAACTTTCCAACTTTCTACAATATCTTGTTGAGGAAAGGCTCGCATACTAGCAAAATTAATCGAACTCTTCTTTAATTGGCAAGTGAGCCATGTGATTAAAGCATGACTAATGGGAAAATGTAATGGGTAGGCTTAATGATAACTTCAATGGTTTATTGAGTTGTTATGTTTATTCATGCCCTTTTTTGAGATGCACCAACTTATCTATCCACGATATATCAGACACTTTTTGTCAACATAACTTGTTTCTGTTCTCGTCTTCTACTAAGGATGTTGTGAGAAGAATCAATATGCAGACAACTTAAAAGGCATGTATACATGTGTGCATGTATGCATGCACAACTGCATACACATCTATAGAGTTACACTTTTTTTGAAGGGGAATTTGACCAATTAATTTATAATACAGATATATAATGGGCATCTAAAAAGACTAACAAGTAATGTTTGATTAATGTTAAAATCAACTTTATTATATTTATAAAAATATATTATGGTATGAGTGGCTAAATACTAAAATTAAGTATTTGAGTTACTATTATGGACTATACTTAAATATGAAACTTCTCACAGCGTAAATTAATAATTGGGGCGTTCTGTTCAACTATTGGGGCATTTTGTCATTTAACTCATTAGTTTTATGATGTTGAAAGGATTGCTGCAAAGATTGACGATATTGAAAAGGAGTCAGAAGAATCAATCCTAATAATACCAAGGCTTGAAGAAGAGATTATGAAATTGTCAGAATCACTTACCAAGGAGGAACAAGTGCTGGAGAAGTTCAAAGAGAGCTCAAAAGGTGTCTTTCTATTTTCAGTGATAATTTAACAATTTACAAGAAACATACATTTGTTGTAAGCTACTATTTGTAAATCCCAAGTACATTTCTGTAAATTTTCAGCATTGTTGCTTTTAGTTGAAGTTTTTCTATGTTTATCTTTGAAAGTGATGAAGGTTATCATTAACATGACAATTTTTGGTGACTATTGGGTATTTTTTGTTGATTACTTAGGTATGTGACCCTTTTCCAGAATTTGACAAGGTGATGTTAACTGTTGGAAATTTTATTCTCATATCAATCCATAAGGAATTCTATTTAAGGGTGCTAGCTCAATGGTAGAGCACCTGCCTTATAGGAAGGAGGTTGGTGGTTCGATTCCTCCCTGCCATATTTATATTCTGAAACCACTAAAAATAGATAAATGACTAAAAAAATGACCAAAATTTGCATATAAATGACCACCAGTAGAACATGAGAGATAAGTGACCAAAAAAATGACCAAAATATGCATATAAATGACCACTTTTGAGTTGGAGATCGTTGGTAGCAAATTAGCGGTCATTTATCACGTGACCATTAATGACCAAATATATTACCAAGTTAATGACCAAATATACGACCAAATGTATGACCACAAGATAAGCTATAAATGGCCAAGCTAAATATGACCACATTTTTGGTCGCGTGATATGTGGCCACTAATTTGCTACCAGTGGTCACCAACTCAAAAGTGGTCATTTATATGTGGATTTTGGTCATTTTTTTGGTCACTTATCCTCATTTTGTACTAGTGGAATGAGAGAGACACTCTCTATTTATACAATGAATTGACTTGCCTTTTACTCTAACTAGACCGACCTCCCTTAGGAGAGTCTAATAACCCATTACCACTTGTGACTGGGCCGACCCCACTAGGGTGGTCTAATAACCCTTTGACCCACGTGACTCATACAGGGCCGACCCCACCAAGGTGGTCTAATAGCCCATCAAATATAAGTTACGACACTTATAATATAACTTGCGACACTACTCCGAGGTCTAATGCCCTGTCATACATGGGAGGATGGACCTCAATGAATTTACTTGACTCAAGTACAATAATTACTTCTCTAAACCAGAGGAACAAACATCTCCATCGGAGGTACAACAATAGAATACAAATGACGACACTTTCGATCAGAGGAATAAGACATCTCCGTCGGGGATACAATAAAGTACAAATGTAATACATACAATATACAAGTGAATATCTTCCAAAGTTACCAATACATCAAGAATCCCTCTTAACTAGGAAGGTATTCTCTTGACACGAGGTCATCAATACATATAGGCACAAGTCTTCAATTATGGAGCTGGATCATCATCACTGGATCACGGAGCATCATCATGACTGCTGTTGTACTCGTCATCTTGATCATTGGTGCTCTCTCTCAATTATTCTCGTCATAGGAAGTTCTACAGAGCCAACCCTTTTTCATGTTGGTTGCAGGCCTAGCCTCCTGTAGGTCTTCATCATGTCTGGCCATCCTATGGAATCCTCAGGGATGATTACGTGCGTCAAGATAATACTCAATACAAAGATCTAGTTATCTAGGTGAGATTCATACTCAAAATATTCATGGAACAATATATATATGGTCAGATCTCATGCATTTTCCATTTAACTGTAAATCAAATATATTCAGAAACCTATATAAATATTGTTCCAAAACAAATACTCTGCATGTTTAGAACATAAACACTTATCTGAAATCTGTTGACCAGTGGAACCAAGCACAAACCTCCCAGCCTTTGACTAGCAAGTTCTCCTTGCTTTCAGGTCAACCCTGAGATGAGTTCACAGTCCCCCAAGTAGAGTATAGATTTTAGTTTACCCTTAACTTGTTATTCCCCAAGTTATTCGCAATATTTCAAAGGCAACAGGAAACCCAAAACCCAACTCAGTACTCTTGAGCTCCAGGATGCTCCAGGGGATTTTAAGACTCGGCCATTAAGAGAATCACTAAAACACAATCTATTCAAGTAAATGCAGTACTCCTGCAAGCTTGGGTTAGTTATCCTACCTGCACACAATTAAGTGGCCAAGCTCATACCAAACTGTATGATTTCTCTTGATCTAAGTCAATTTGGTCCTCCCAAATCTGCCCTCAATCACTTCGCTTCAGGACTAGTTTGGTTCTCCCAAACTTGTCCTCCCTCACCAACATTCATTGTCTCAGGTTGATGTTTTCCCATTGCCATTTCTCTCTGTGTTCAACTCATGAGATTCTGAATGAATCATGAATAGTGAATAATGAGAGTTTCAATAAGTTTTCACCTTTTATTCTCTTAGGGGAAATATCCTCATTTTATGAATTCTTTTAGTTCATTAATCTCTCAATTCTTTTCTTTAGGGTTTTCCAATTGTCTCCAATAATAATTTCTTATTATTATATTAAGTGGCATTATTCCCTCCAACCCTTAGGGTACTGTGACTCCCTCTTTAATGTGCTAGTCCACATGGTCAATAGGAACCACTTTATCATAATTCTCAATTCTCCTAAGTAAAATGAAATAATACTTAGCAAAAATATAATAGGCGTTTAAAGTCCAACAAAGGGGTATTACATTATGCCTCTCAGAATTTTGCATTGGAAAGTTGCAGGAACATAGGAGTTGGACTTCCGCAATTCCGACTTCCACAATGCAGATTGTGGATAGCGGAAGGGGAAGTTTTCCGGAAGTTCGAAGTTGGATTTCCGCAATTCCGACTTCCACAATGCGGATTTCATATTGCGGAAGTGGAAGTTTTATGGAAGTTTGAAGTTGGGATTCCACAATTCTGACTTCCGCAATGCGGATTGCGGATTGCGGAATGGGAAGTTTCCCAGAAGTTCGAAGTTGGGCTTTTACAATTCCGACTTCTGCAATGCGGATTGCGAATTGCGGAAGAGGAAGTTTCCCAAAATTTGGAAGTTGGACTTCCGCATTTCTGACTTCCACAATGGGGATTGCGGATTGCGGAAAGACGCAATGCGGATTACGGAAAGATGCGATTGTGGATTGCGGAAAGACACAATTGCGGGTTGTAGATTGTGGAAGGATGCAATGTGGATTGTGGATTGCGGAAAGGCACAATTGCGGGTTGCAGATTACGGAAAGACGCAATATGGATTGCGGAACGATGCATTGCAGATTGCAGAAATATGCAATGCAGATTGTGGAAAGACGCGATTGTAGATTGTGGATTGTGGAAAGACACAATGCGGATTGCGGAAAGATGCGATTGCGGATTGCGGAAAGGCACAATGCGGATTCTAGATTGCAGAAAGATGCCATGTAGACTGCGGATCACAATGGTGGATTTTAGATTCGAGTCCAGTGCGACCTTGTGTAGTTTTGGAAGTAAAAGAAGAAGAAAAAAGTAATGCCGGATCTTCGATGGCCTCAGAAGGCCACAAGGGAGGTCCAAGTATGTTACTAAGTAGTGCACACTCTTGACAACATGTTCTAGTGGAGATAGAAGACATCTAGATAGTTCCCAAATGTATTTAAAATACATGTTTAAAATTGTTGTGTTAAAGTATTATCTAAGATGCATGTGTAAACTATTGCCATTACATTTGATTATGCAATATCACTAATCATCCGTCGGGATTTGACTTGTAGGGAAAATTCCATGTATTTGGCCTACAAGAGAAGACTTGTTCCGATGGACATATCAATCCCATTCATGTTCAGCAAGAAGCTTCATGGAATATGGCTCTCAACCTAGAAAGATGACCTCAAAAGAGTATTTCACAGAAGTAAAACCAGAAGTGGGCCACCTTCATATATTGGGTTGTCTAGTCTATATACATGTGCCCAAGAAAGAACCTTCAGGAAAGAAGGGAACCTTTGTGGGATAGAGTGAGTCTTCAAAGGCTTATAGAATCTACATCTCAGGATCCATACAAATTGAAGTCAGTAGGGATGTGACCTTTGAAGAATAAATAACTATCAAGAAAAGTAGAGGATCAGACCTGGAGATCGATGATGAAGAAATTCTAGAACCAAAGGAGATGAGATCATATCCCCCTCCAGTTCAAGAGGGAGTTAGCAGAGAAAGGATGAACCTATTGATACCATAGATCCAATTGATGACCCCAGAGATGTTGCAGGTTGGAAAAGACCTAGATGGGAACAATAGACACTACAGGATGTAGAGGGGCATGAAGCTCCACATGGCACTTCGAGAGAAAGAAAAAGACCTCAGAGGTTCTCTAGTTATGTGGCACTAATGAGCAAAATTATTGATTCAAAACCCTCCACTTACGAAGAAGCAACCAAACATAAAGTTTGGAAGGATGCCATGATGGAAGAATATCAAACCATTATAAAGAATGATGTGTGGGAGGTTGTGCCGAGACCTGAGGAGAAGTTAGTAGTGACTTCTAAATGGATATACAAGATCAAGCATGGAGAAGATGGAAGTGTTGAGAAATACAAGGCCAAATTTATAGCCAGAGGATTCTCTCAGAAAGAGGGAGTCGATTATGATGAGTCATTTGCTCCTGTGGCCCGATATACTTCCATCAGATCCATTATTTCTATTGATTCAACTATGGGATGGAAGTTGCATCAAATGGATGCAAAGAAAACCTTATTCAATGGTGTTATTGAGGAAGAAGTTTACATTGAACAACCAGATTGGTTTATTGTCCAAGGAAAGGAGGCTATGGTATGCAGAATGAAAAAGGCAATGTATGGACTCAAGCAAGAACCTTGTGCTTGGTATGGACTAATAGACGGATTCCTAGTGAGCTTGGGATTTTCCAAGAGTGATGCATACCCCAACCTTTACTATAAGGTTGTTGATGATGAACCACTGATCTTGGTTCTATATGTTGATGACCTGTTTCTCACAGGAAATGAGAAACTTATTGTATGGTGTAAGAAGAATCTCACCTTTGAGTTTGAAATGAAAGACCTTGGATTGATGCACTACTTCTTGGTATTAGAAGTATGGTAGAGGAAGAAAGAGATTTTCCTAGGACAAGGAAAATACACCATTGATATATTGAAAAGATTCAGGATGTTGGACTGTAAGTCCATGGCTACATTGATGGATGCAAATTGGAAGAAGTAGAGAGATTCTAGTTCAGATTTTGATTTGATTGATCCCACCATGTATCTCCATTTGATTGGATCATTGATGTATATGAACAACACTAAACCAAATATATGTTTTGCTGTGAATTCCCTCAGTCAGTTGGTGTGCGAACCGAGGCAGATTCACTGGATTGCTGCAAAACATGTGCTGAAATACTTATGTGGAACTATGGGATATGGATTGAATTTTGGTTCAGATTGTGACCTAAGATTACAGGGGTTTATAGACTCAGATTGGGCTGGATGTGTTGCATATCGAAAGAGTACTTACATATGTTTCTTCAGTTTGGGTTTTGTAGTTATTTCCTAGTGTAGCAGGAAGCAGAACTTAGTAGCACTCAGTACTATAGAGGCCAATTACATGGCTTCTAGCACAACAACTCGAGAAGCCACTTGGATTCATAAACTCCTAGCAAGATTTTTCAGCCAGATTCTAGAGCCGACCGTGATTCACTGTGATAACAAAAGCTGTGTGCAGATGTCAATAAATCTAGTATTTCACGATAGGTCGAAGGATATCGAGATTCGATATCACTTCATTCGTGATATGGTGCAGAAAGGTGCGGTCGAGTTACAGTATGTGCCGACAGACGACCAGACTGCAGATGTTCTCACCAAGGCTCTTACCAGGGTGAAGTTCAAATACTTTCACGGAAGATTTGGAGTCAAAGAGAATGTGTCCCTCCTTGAGAGGGAAATATGACATTGAGATGCTTACCCTACTTTTCCCAGGTACCTTCTATAATCCAGTTACTCAACCAAATATTTTATAAATCCCATAAGCAGATGAGTAGGATAGTCAGCAGTTGTTTGGGTTCACACAGGTGCCTCTGCAATCTAGTTACTCAACTATGAATGGGAGAAATCCCATCAACAGAAGATTAGGACAATCAATAGTTGGTCGTGTGATTGCACAGGTACCTCTACAGTCCTAGTACTCAACCAGATATGGGAGAAATCCCATAGGCAGATGAGTCAGATAGTCAGCAGATGGTCGTGCCCATTTTCTCGTCTAGGATCTCAGCTAGGTATGGGATAAATCCCATCAAAATATGAGACAGATAGGTATAAAATGGTATAGTAGATATGGTATAGATGATAATCTCAGATATCCAAGATTGAGTGATTCTCCTGGAATCACTAAAGGACTGGTGAAGTTGATGCATGATGACACTTCTCGAAGGACTGAGACTGTGTGGACAACCTTCAGTATGTATAGAGATTATGGAGACAGTATAGATGTACATATGAAACCCAAATGATCGTGATGTTGATGAAGACCGAAGAATACCTTCCTCATTGAGAGGGAGTGTTGGATTTTGTGCAACTTTGGAAGATATTATTTATTGTACTTTGTTGTACTTGATTATATCTCCTAAGGGAGATGAATTTGATGTAATTAATTATGTAAAGACATGAAAGAATCAATGTCAATTAAATTATAAATTGCCCCCAAGTGAAGTTGGCCCAGTTAGGGAATTTTTCATGTTAGCACTTGTATAAATAGAGGTAAATTGCACCTCATTATTAACTCACTCAATCAAGTGAATTTCACATCACCCAGAGAGAGAAGTCCACACTTGTTGGAGAAGAAGACTATTCCAGGGTTTCTACTTTTGGAAGAAATTTTCATATTTTCTCTTTTAAGATTGTACTTTAATATCAGGATTATCATCTCTATACGAAGGTTGCTCGGTTTTCTCCCATTTGGGTTTCCCAGGATAAACTCTGTGTTATTGTTTTGTGCTTTGTCTTTCTTATAGTGATGTTGTTTATGCAATTAAACTATTATTCTATGAATGTATGAAATATAACATTATTATTATGGAATACCAATCATAATGTAATGGACATTAATAGAATTACATTCTACATGTTTATGCATCTATCTTTATTCACAATTTTGCTAATGTCTGATGAATTCTTAGTGAATAATTCTTTGGATTAGATCTTTGGCTTGTTTTGATTTCTAATATGGTATTAGAGGTCAGGGATATAAGAGCTTAGATCTAGATAAATATTCCAGTATAATTTTCAGATTATGTTTTGTAGGTACACAACTTCTACAATGGATTCAAATTCGGTTCCTCTTCTCACACCATTCAGCTATGCTGAGTGGAAGCCAAAGCTGAGCGCATATCTCAACAAAAAATGTCTCTATAAGATATCTATTGGACCTGTTGAAGAACCAGAATCCTCGGAAGAGAAGAATTATTGGTTTAATGACAGTGATAGATATTTTGGAGCAATGTGTTTGGCCATATCTTCACAAATGCACTACCTCATTGATTCTGTTGATACTCCAAGTGATCTTTAGTGTACATTAGACAAAGAATTTGGATTGAAACCTGATGAGGAAGAGATAATACCTATGGAGAGAGATTCAACCATGAATACCTCCTCAAATTAGATCATTGAAGTCACAGATGTCTCAGCCACAAACTTTTCTAATGTAGTTGTTCTTGAAGAAACTACAAAATATTCAACTCTTGCTCTGGAAATTGAAGAATCCTTCTCCTCTAGTGCACATTATCATGTTTTTTATGAAGAAGAGATAATAAATGGAGCTTGTTTTTTTGGATACATGTCCATTCTAACCCCTTTGTTCTCTCGCAATTCTTCTACTCTTAATTCTGAGCAAGATTTGCAAGTGTATGCTCTAAATTCTGAAGAGGTTTTTGACTCCTCTATCTCCCATGAGTTTATTGGTCTGCAATATGACGATATACATGATATGTAGAAGGTTATATATGATTATGGAGCTGCTGCATTCACACTCCTTGGTTCCATACTTTCTATGAATTTCTACATGATCATTTTCTCTTATTCTCAGAGGTTCAATGAAGAAGGAGGACAGTACACATTGCTTGGGTTCAATTCTCAGGCATGTCATGATGTTTTTTGTTCTAATTTCACTAGTGGTGGTTCAAAGTACATGTCAAAGAACCATATACACATTATTGGAGCTAATTACAACTCTACTGCATTGGAGTTTAAGTTTCAAGTCTCTACAATTGGTCCTCAACTGATCATAAATTCAATGGACCATCAATCAATCCTTGGATCTAATTTAACTTCCATTCCTCAGAATTTTAAGTTTCAAGAGAAATCATATTTGAATGGAGTTGACAATTCCTCTCATGGTTCGAATTTCAAGTTCCAAAATGGTCTTCTAATTCATGTATTTGTTCTCTCCACATTTGGTTTTGAGAACAAGTTCAAAGAGCCTCCATATTTGCTTGCATTCGAGCACAAGTGTTTGGATCATGTTCCACTTATTCCAAAGAAGAATATACCTCCAAACATCTGATTATACCACACCTACTGAATTTTGGTGTGCATATGTCCATTTGTTTTATTGGAGGGTTTTATTCCCATGAGGTTTTTGCCTGTTTCCTTAGTTTGCTTAGGAATAATAATTGTAATTGGGTGACCATAAGCCTATGTTGCTTGGGCCCTAATCTAATAATTATCACTTCAAAATTCAAGCTTAAGGGGGGGTGTTGGAACATTAAACCATCTATACCTTGGGTAAATCAATCATTTAATTAATTTACTTAGTGTTTAGAACCTTGGTCCAAGTTTATTTGGCATAACATAACAACCTAGCACCTAGTCTAGTGTCTTGGGTCCACCTTATCCAGTTTTTTAGCATATTAGACTAGTTAATGCACCCTCATACTTGATTTACCTTTATTTTATGAGCTAATGTGCCCTATTTAGCTTTATTATGATTTTATGCTACTTTTATGAGGTAAATATTGCTTTTAACAACTTTTATCTTGGATAGAGTTTCCTAAATTGAACTAGAGTGTCATTAGGAAAGTTGTTAGCTTTTGCCTCACTCGTCTACCATCGTTTTCTCCAAGAAAGCCATACTCTTTCTAATTTTATGTCACTCATGGTCCACCAAACATCTACTTTCCCATTCATGACCCTTGCATAGAGTTGGTTTTAGCTTGTTGTCTAGATTGGGGTTTTAGTGCTAAATAAGCCTTCTTTTCCAGTGAGCCTCTTGAATTGCCTCTAGTGCATTCGAATTATATTGATAATATGTACTATATTTTATTATTATTATGGAATACCAATCATAATGTAATGGACATTAACAGAATTTCATTCTACATGTTTCTACATCTATCTTTCTTCGCAATTTTGTTAGTCTCTTATGAATTCTTAGTGAAGACTTAAGTTTTGATCAGATCTTTGGCTTGTTTTGAATTCTAATATCGTGAATCCGAATGTTATGAAGAATCAATACAGGTGGAAAATGGAAATAAGTGGGAGCAAGGAATGAATGAGGAGATGGACTCATTGATAAGAAACCAGACTTGAGATTTGGTTCAATTGCCTGTAGGTAAAAGAGGATTGCAAAATAAATGGGGTTATAGGTTGAAGGAAGAAGATGGAGAAAAGAAGCGGTACAAATATAGACTTGTTGTAAAGAGGTTTGCACATAAGAAAGGTATATATTTTGACGAAATATTTTCACCTATTGTTAAAATGAATTCAATTAGGAGTATTTTAAGTCTAGTGGTGGTAGAAGATTTCCATCTTGAAAAGTTAGATGTGAAAATAGATTTTCTCCATGGGGATTTGGAGGAAGATATTTATATGCAGCAGCCACAGGGGTAAGAGGTCAAAGTGAAGGGGAATTTGGTGTGCAGGTTGTGTTGGAATATATTAATTATATTCCTTGGAAGGTAATAATGTCTTTGTATTATGTCAGAATTTATCCACAATATTATGCAACAAAGTAATACATTATATCCCATATTCATTATGGTAAATTATTCTCTTATGATCCATTATTATATAAAGAGATTCTATTATGGAGAATTATATTATCCCACAACCAATATGTGAGATTAATTCCTCCACATCTCTTGGTACATAATAGGGTCAAGAGAGTCACATCACAATATCACGTGATACTATTACAACACATTGTATTGTTCTCACAAGCTCTCTGCTATATTGTATTGGGGTTATTTGTAGTTTCTCTTTTGTAAGATTGAAGGATATTTCTGGAGATAATAGAAGACAACCTTCCTGTGACGTATCCCAATTTGGTGAACCACGTATATCTGGTGTATTATTTTCCTTGTTCTTTTTCTGTTCTTATTTATGCTGATATGTTATTGATTACTAAGATAGGTTAGTTATATATATAGTTCTATCATGGTATCAGAGCTGGTTGCTATGATCTATCACCTTCTATAGCTTTCAATAAATAACTATTATCATCTTGGCATTGTTTATTCTTGTAGGTTTTCTTTCTATCTGGTATCCATTAGGATTCTCTTCAGATCTGGGCATGTTTCTGCAGTTGTTTTTATAACCCTAACTTTGTTGTGTAATTTTGCAAAACTTTTTCAAGGTGTTCTTGATTGTTTTTCTGTAGATATATATGATTTTTGGATTCTCCTCAAGGAGATCTATCTTCCGTTTTTCATATCTGTTGTTTTCATCCAAGATTGGTAGAATTTTTGCAGGTTTTCGTCTTTGGAATAATCGACACTATTTTCAACCTAAAATTGGACATTCACGACTTTCTATTTGCAAACAGCGTGGGTAACCATGACTCTCCATACTGCGGACCCGCGATTTCCGGTGTATAGACCCACGTGTACTATGACATACTCGCGCCTTCCCTATTGAGAACTCATGTTTACTTCAATATACTCGCTACCCTACTATGCAGAGACCCGTGAGTGATTCAGCATAACCGCAAATTTACTATACAGAAACCCGCGAGAATCAAATCAGAACCATGACTTTTTCCTTTACATACCCGCGCACCTGCAACTGGATCTACTATAAAACCATGAGTAACTGTGACCATTGCCGTGCAAAACCCGCAAGTATCAGCTTTAATCGCGAGTTTACTATGGCAGAACCGTGAGTGACTTTATTTGACACCTTTTATAAGGAGTGTAAGTAAAGTTTCTATTTTTTACTGTGTTTCTTCAGATCCGCACGGTAAAGTGTATTGGTTTTCTGTTATTCACTTTTTTCTCTTGTCATTTCTAGCATTTGGGTTTCTTGTCAATATTTCTATCATTATGACTTCAGAAGTAGCTTCTGTTCCTTAACTTGTTGGTCCTAACTATTTTGCATGGAAAATAAAAATGTTTGATGTTCTCAGGAGTAAGAATCTACAGAGGATTGTTAATGGTGAACACCAAAAACTTGTCGATGCTAAAGATGTTGTTATATGCGAAGATAAATGTGATTAAGCAAGAGGGATAATTGGTCAAATGGTTGCAGATAGTCTTCATTTAAGTATTGAGGAAGAAGACAACCTGGTTGAGGTATGGAAAATTCTTGCTTCTTTATTTGATAAATCTAATGATGTTTTTGCTTATTACCTTGAAAATAATATTTTTGAGCTAGATCCTACTAAATTTGAAAGAGTAGAATTATATATTGCTGAAGTGAAAACTTTAAATGAGAAATTAAATAATTGTGGTAAAGATTACAAGAAAACAGACACTGCTCTTATAATTCTTGTAGAACAAAAAATGCCATGTTGTTTTGATATGTTCATCCAAACTAGGAATAGGGTTCTTGAATTGTCTCAACATACCACGAAACCAAATTGTGATGATTTTTGTAAAGGGTTGATAAATGAGCAAGAAATGTTGATTGTTTCAGGACAAGTCTCACCTAATAAGGCTCTTATGGCACATAATAGGAATCCTAAGAAAAGTTTTAATAATGTTAAAGGTTCTAGTTCACACACTTCAAATCATACTAATAAATTTGGTAATGCTTCTAATGCACATCATGAACATAGTAAGAAGAAGAATGCATATGATCCTTGTAAACATTGTGGTAAAACTAACCATCCTGAAAATAATTGCTTTAAAGCGAAACATTTAATGGCTAAGGCTAAAAAGAAAGGTTCTAATGAATCACACGTAGCTTTATGTGCATCTATTGTTTTGTCTAGTAGTTATTCTTCTAATGTGAAATAGATAATGGATTCTGGTGCTTCTAAACATATGACTAGTAATGCTTCTTTATTTACATCTTATGACAATAATAAAAACACATCTCACAAAGTATCTATAGGTGATGGTAAATAACTTTCCGCTATTGGTTCTGGTACTGTTAATGTTGCTAATGGTCAATTGGAATGTGTTTTTCATGTTGAACACATGCCCATCAATTTGATTTCTATTTGTGGTCCTCTTGAAGTTCCTTCTATATCTCATGCAATCTATTTTCTTACTTTTATTGATGACTTTAGTAGAAAATCATGGGTTTATTTTTTGAAAAATAAAAGTGAATTTTTCTAAATTTCAAGTATTTAAATCCTTGGTTGAGAATGAGTCTAGTAAAAGAATTAAGACTTTAAGAACTGATAATGGGGGGGAATTTGTTAATAAATAATTTGAAGAATTTTTATCTAAACATGGAATTCAACATCAAAAGACTGTTCCTTACACACCTCAACAAAATGGTGTTGTTGAAAGGAAAAATAGAACTTTAGTTGAAATGGCTAGATGTATGCTTTATTCTAAAGGATTACATAAGAAATTTTGGGCCGAAGCCATAAGTTGTGCTAACTTTATTTTAAATAGAGTTCCTACAAAATATGTCAATCATGTTACCCCTAAGGAAAAATGGAATGGTAGAAAACCAGATATTAGTCACTTTAAGGTGTTTGGTTGTGAATGTTGGGATCATATTCCTAATGAAAAATGGAAAAAGTTACAACCCAAGTCTCATAGGTGTATATTCATTGGTTAGCGGATGAGGATTCCAAGGATTACAGGTTATTTGATCCTTCTAATCAGAGTGTCATAATCCGAAGAGATGTTCAATTTACTGAAGTCTCTCCACCACCTGAGTTTGTAGAACCTCATGTTACCCCATTGTCTCCTGTTACTCCTATATCTGTTCCTCCTTTCGGTATTGTTCCTATTTTTTATCTTAGTTCACCCACTTCTTCAAGTGTTCCACCTGAAAGTCTTGAAGCTCCTGAAGTGACTTCTATTCCTTCTAACCTTCCTCTTTGGGCCCGAAAATCTCTTGAATCTACAGGTAGTGAGATTGGTAACCCTTCCGATACTCGTAGAAATCAATCTAACTTTTCTCTTATGACCAAATTTTTGGCCACAAATGATCCTACTTGTTATGCTCAAGCTAAGGGTAAGCCTCATCAGGAAATAATTTATTTGGTTGTAAATGGATTTATAAATCCAAGTTTAATGCAGAAGGACAGATTGAAAAATATCAAGTTAGATTAGTTGCAAAAGGTTTTAATCAACTTCAAGGTATTGATTATAATGAAAATTTTGCTCCTACTTCTAAAATGAATACATTACGAACCATCTTATCTCTTGCTGCATCTTATAAATGGGAAATACACCAAATGGATGTTAAAAGTGCTTTATTAAATGGTAATCTTAATGAAGAAATTTATATGCAACAACTTCCTGGTTTTATTAATGTTGAATCATCAAGTTTTGTATGCAAATTACACAAGTCTTTATATGGTCTCAAATAAGCACCTAGAGCTTGGTATGAAAAAATTGATACATATTTCTTGAATAATGGTTTTAAGCGTTGTATATCTGATCCAAATATGTATGTTAAGAACTTTGGTGATCATGTCCTCATTATTGTGTTATATGTGGATGATATTATTATCACTAGAAGCTAACTAGTTTTAATTCAAAGTATGAAAAGTGATCTTCAAAAGCAGTTTGAAATGATTGATCTCAGTATATTGCACTATTTCTTGGGTCTTCAAATCTGGCATATGGAAAATGGTATTTTTCTCTCTCATCCAAAGTATGCTACAAAATTATTGGCTCATTTCCATATGAGTGATTGTAAACCTGCTCCTACACCATTCCAGTCCGGTGTAAAGTTAACTGTTGAGTGTACTACTCCTATTGTTGATGCTACTCTTTATCGTTAGCTCATGGGAAGTTTGATATATTTAACTCACAATAGACCAGATCTCTCTTTTTCCGTCAGTATGGTTTTTCGGTTCATGCAACAAACTCGTGAAATTCATTGGCGGGAAGCCAAGAGAATTCTGAGATATTTACAGGGGACATTGCACTATGGTGTCTTTTATTTGAGCAGTGCTACAGTTTCACTTTCTGGATATACAAATTCTGACTGGGCAGGTGATAGTTCTGATCGACAGTCAACTACTGGTTATATATTTCAACTTGGTTCAGGTCCGATTTCTTGGTCCAACAAGAATGAGAAGACTCTTTCTTTATTTTTGTGTGAAGTAGAGTATAGAGAAGCCAAAGAAGCAGCTAAAGAAGCAGTTTGGTTATGACATGTTCTCACTGAGCTTGGTATGGTTCTGAAATTGTCCACTATGTTGAAATGTGATAATCAGGGTGCAATTCAGCTTGCTTATAATCTGATATATCACTCCAAGACAATGACCTTGACGCTCATTACATTCGAGGTCTTGCCACAAATGGTATTCTTTCTCTTGAGTATTGTCCTACCAAGCAACATGCAGACAATATCTTCACCAAATCCTTAACAACAGCGAAGTATGTGCATCTTCATTCTTTATTTGGGATGAGCGAAGTTGTCATCAAGGGGAAGCATTAATGACTCCTTCCTTCCTTAGTGTTAGTGAGGAATTTTCTCCCATCCATTATTAAGGGGGAGTGTTGGAATATATTAATTATATTCCTTGGAAGGTAATAATGCCTTTGTATTATGTCGGAATTTATCCACAATCTTATGTAAAATATAATACATTATATCCCATTTTTATTATGGTAAATTATTGACTTTGGAAGGAATATCCTACAACATCTCTTCAAGTTTCACTAAGTCCACTTCCTCTTCTTCACTATATAGATTTTTAAATTGAGCATAAACCTCTTATTTTATCTCTTAGAATTTTGCAATTCTAGAACCATCATGATTATCTATTTAACATGATTTTGTAGATGCCTATTCTTGGAATTTTATGAAAAAATGGATTTTTTATCATCTGCTCATAGGTATAAAATTTGTGATTTAATTTTCCAATACTGCTCCTCTCACATGCAAGCCTAGTAGATTTTTGTATTTAGCTCTCTTTACTCCATTATATCTTTCTTTGATACTTTCATGTCCACCATTTCATCTTGTATACTTTTTAGCTAATCTTGTATATCTAGTTTTTCTTGAGTTGGGGGCCGAAACAATGTCTTATCCCATACCTTTAGTTCTTCCTTTACCATTATCAACTTAAAGTACCAAATAAAAGTTAGTGAGATTTGTGTTCTAGTTTTCCATACCCTTTGAAATATCTTTGTCACTACTATTTCTTGAATACATAATGAGATAAAATAGAAAGGAATGAGTCCTAAAATTTTAAAATCCTAGAAGGAAAGATAAATTGGCTTTTGATAATAGGAAATAAATGGGATGATCTTTGAGATAATAATATTGCTACCCAGAAAGAAATTGCCATACACTAGAAATTGATCCAGTTGAGCTACAATGTGACCAGGGCCCACTATATTATTTTTACCACATGTATTTACCTTTCTTGGGCACAATGTCTACTAAATCCAATTTGACTATCAGATCTTCTATTTTCTCCTTGAATTGGCACCTTACTATTGCAGAACCCCTTTTTTATTTTTGTTCCAAGAACACATTGAACTTCCTACCACTATTCACTTCTTGTCGATTTCGTTAGCTTTCATTTCTATCAAAGACTTCCATAAATCCACCTTTTAATCATACTACATGGGAAAATATACATTGAATATCCTTATTTTCTACCCAAAGTCTTTTTTAAACAATATCACCAAGACCCAATGCTAGGTGGATTGATATGCCAATAAATCAAAGGAACTTGCATCCCACATGGTACAAAAGCTACTAGAAGCATCTCTATCCATCACAATTGTTCCTACAATTTTGTTTCCTGGTTCAGAGGGATACCATGCCTTTTCATTATTATAATATATTTTAATACATATAATTTATTTCTATTTCCTAACCCTCTACAATTCTAGGATAAAAAAATCATTATCTACCCAATGGATGCTGCAAATCACCACCGAGAGAATACACCAAATTCTACAATCCATGAATTTTTATAGGAAAACCTTTAAAACTCATTCTGAAAGAGTTTTTTTATTGAATATTGTAGACCCAAACATTTTTCTTTCATTGCAATCCCTTCCCACTTATCTTTCAAGGGTTTTCTTGCAGGTTTCTTTAGCAACTGCGCATTTTTTATACATGTTATCCTTGTTCTTTGTGTTGTGTGGCCTTCTTACGATTAACTACAACACTAATTATTGAGAAGAGATAAATTCTACAATAGTTTATACCATAAATTGAAAGTATAGAGGATCAAGGCAATGAGAAATTTCTTTTAACACCGACCGCTAGGGGACTAGAATATACCGAGGTTATGAAGGGGCACTAGATTTTTATATGGGTGGTGCTTGATCTTCAAGGGAGTGATCTAGATCAATCTAAGAGAGAACACCAAACTTGTTGGAATATAAATTGGGAACTAATACTTTGGTATCTATAGATTTTCATTGCCTTTTACAGTTAAGAGACTAGTACCAACATTAGCTTTGGAACTTTTTTAGCTTGTTTTGAATTTGGGTCTTTTTCCACAGTATTATTCTGAGCAAGGGCTTGTTTGCAATGTCTTGCAAAATGTTCATATTTGTGACAAATATCACACTTAAAAGGAAGTTGTTTATAATATATATTTTGTGCATAACCATAGTTATCTATTGAGATATTTATGGCCTTGGGGAGCCCCTTCTCTAGATTTGGATCCACACATATCCTGGCATAAGTGAACATACTTAATTTGGGATTCAATCTATCAATGCAATGACCTAGATAATTTCCAATAGCAATGTGATATTCACCACTCTAGTAATGCAAGGGAAAATGAGGTAGACACACCCACACTAGTGCTATTGAGGGGACATATACCTTAGATATAAATATATGGTCCATCTATTTAGATGAATTCCTCTTAAACCCATGAATTATGATCCATATTGTAATATCAAACTTCTATCTTCCTTTTTTTCAAATAGGAAAGTGAAATAACACCTTTTCCAAAATTGATGAAACACATTTACTTGGATAAGGGCTCTCTAGTTCTTTAAGATACATTGGTCCATTATTCTTAGAGAAGGATAGAAGCTAGTAAAATAACCAATGGGACCTCTTTTATCCAAGCCAAGGGATTTGTGCCGAGAGTGAGTTGAACCAAGTTTGACACTAGGTATATTCAAGGATATTTTCACAAATCCCGAAGGGGCTTGCACATGCTTACACAACTACTTTGAGGTGGGGCAGAAGGGACTCAGTAGGGGTGACATTGTTGGTTGTGGATCCTGATCTTCCTGATTTAGAGATGTTATTGTTTTAGACATGTTTGTACCCTAGTTTTATATGTTGTGCACCTGGACTGTACACTCACCCATTAGGGGAGGGGGTAGTTCCCTCGAGAAAGGGGGTTCCCCCGAAAGATTTTTTTTGGGTTGTTTTTGGCCAAAAATTTAAAGGCCCGTGGTATTGGATATACCGTAGTATTTTCCCATGGTAATTCCCATTTAAAAGGAATACATTGTAATAGGGATGTGTAATGTATTGTAGCATTGTAAATATATCTATGATTGTGTAAGAGAGACTATGAGAGAGTGAAGAGGAAGTTGCTGCGGATGTGATGTAGGCTGTATCCATTCAATTGCTTGATGGTATAATAATAAAAGGACTGAAAATTTATCCATGGACATATCCCATACTAGGTGAACCACATATATTGGTGTCTCTCTTGAAATGTGTTTATGTGATTTATATTTGCATCTTGTCTATTGTTATTGTTCTGTGATCCTATTTTTCTAGCAATTGGTATTAGAGCCAAAGGTCTATTTGGCATATAAACTCATAGGAAAGAATTGGGTTCCTGGTTCGAGTGGGAGAAATGGCAGAAGAAGGAAAGTTTAAGGTCAAGAAATTTAACAACCAAAACTACCAGTTATGGAATACGCAAATGGAGGACTATCTGTATCAGAAGGATCTATTCCTATCATTGGGAGGAAAATAAAAATAGCCGACGATTATGAAGGACAAATAATGGAAGGTTCTTGACATAAAGGCACTGGGAACAATATGACTGTTCTTGGCTTCGTCAGAGGCTTTTAATATCTCAAAATAAAAGACAACGTAGGGTATAATGAGTGCATTGGGTAAGCTGTATGAAAAAATATCGGCCTCCAACAAGGTATTTCTAATGAAGCATTTATTTAATATGAAGATGTTAGAAGCTGGATCTGTTGCTAATCATTTAAATGAATTTAATACGATTACAAATCATCTAAGTTCTGTAAAAGTGAACTTAGATGATGAGGTTAGGGATCTTCTAATATTGTGCTCATTGCTAGAAAGCTAGACTGACGTGGTCATGTATGTAAGCAACTCTATCTTTGGTTCAAACACTTTGAAATTTGATGATGTTGTTGGTGTTATTATTAGCGAGGAAATGCGAAGGAAAAGCATAAGTGAGACATCAGGTAATGCATTGACCATGGATAGCATGGGAAGACAAAGGGAGAGAGGAAAGATCCCAGTTAATCACAACAATTCCAGGAAGGGAAGATCCAAGTCCAAACAGGGCAAGATAGAGTGCTAGAACTATGGAAATAAAGGACATCTAAAGAAAGACTGCATATTTCTAAAAAAGAAAGGAGATGAACAACATGAGACTACTCAGCAAGCAAATGTAGCAGGTGATGTGTTACAAGATGCTTTTATTCTTGCATTATATAATGCTAATGATTATTGGGTAGTATATTCAGAGGCTTCATGTCATGTTACACCCCATAATAAATTTCTTCATGATTATGTTCAAGGTGATTTTGGACATATTTTATTGGATGATGATGAGCCATGTAAAATTGTTGGAATGGGTAAGGTATGGATAAAGTTAAATAATGGAGGTGAATGACTGTTGAACGATGTAACGCATATTACAGATATGAAAATAAATCTAATCTCAATAGGATAGTTGGGATATCATGTCTTTTTCTCTACGTTTGGATAAACATGGTAGAAGATCACTAAAGGATCAATGGTGATAGAAAAAGAAGACATGATACGTACGTTGTATTTATGTCCTTTTAATACTGACTATTCTATCTCTTTGGCTTCCACAAGAACATATACAAAATTGTGGCATCATAGGATTGGCCACATGAGTGAGAAGGGGATGCAGATTATCCACTCAAGGAAGTTGCTTCCAGATTTGAAACAAGTAAGTTTGGAATTCTGTGAGAACTATGTTTATGGAAAATAGAATAAGATTGACAAGTTAGATATTGTGCATGCATATGTATGGGAACCATCTCAGGTACAATATCTTGGTGGATATCATATTATGTTACTTTTATTAATGATGCAACTAGAAAACTTGGGTTTATTGCATTAGAAAAATCTGATGTGTTTGATACTTTTAAGAAGTGGAAAGCTTTGGTTGAGAATGAGACATGAAAAATGTTGAAGTGTCTCAGATATGATAATGGAGGTGAATACTACGGAAATGAGTTTTATAGTTACTGTTATGTTGATGAATCGAAAATCACGGCATCAATTAGAAAGGGATTCTCCCCGGTAAACAAGCCCAATTAGATCGCTCACCGTTTGGTGTGGGGAATCCGTCCGGTTAACGAATCCGGCTACCGTAGGATTTAAAGATTCTTGTTCTTTACACCGGTTGCAGCCCGATCCGCCGTCTATGTATTTTATTTAAAGATGACATGCAAGTGCCCTAAGCTAAATGCAGGTAACTAATCTAAATTAACCTAAAACAGTATAAACAAATCTAATCTATCCTTGCAAGGAGCAAACTGTAAATATGAGCAATACGCTGAAAGAAACATCTAAAGATCATATAGACAACCATTAAATCATAAAGATGCAATCTCAGCAGAAGATAAAAGATATTAAAGATAGCTTTAATTCACTGAATACATTCCATTACTCATTTAAGAGAGACATCATTGTACAGAAAAGAGAAAAATCATCCATTACACAGACATAATTCATATAGCAAATAAAGATATCACAGTGGTATATGAATGACACAAGAGTAGTCCAACAAGCATTCAATACACATTTCCAGACAAAACATCCTCTCCGAGCTTTCATTAGGAAAAATTACATTTCTTAGAGAAAGTAGCAAAGTAATTTGTACCAGCTAGAAAATTTCTTTCACCTGCAAAAAGTCCATTATTCCTCTTATATTCTTCTATTTATAAATTTACAAATTGCTTCTTGAGCTGACAGGTGTACCCTAAACGCTAGAACCTTCTAATTTGTCCTTTAGTGCATGATTACAAAACCCACAGATTCGTGGAGAGACTTCCATATAAGACAAAATCAGAGCCAACCATCTTTTAAAGCATTTATACAATAAAGCAATTTCAGCTTTTTCTCACATTAAGACAAATAAGATTTCTGATGGTTTATCTATTTTATTTGGCTTCATTTTGCTAACTCTCTAACTCATCCCCACCAACTGGCTCTCTTGTGGATGCTTGGTCATCTACACTTTGGATATGGGTGGCCCATTGACTGAGCTCCTTCAAGATAATTTTGCTCCGAACATATATTGTTGCCTTTGTTGCAATCTCATGCTTGCGCATATCTGATTTGACTTGTGCTGCTCCTGTTGCTGCTTCCTAGGCAATTGCTTCGAGAAAGTAGATATGCACAGCAGGCTGGCCAATGAACTATTGGAGTTCATCTTGGGTTATCACCTCTACCTTTTTAACATAGTCCAATTCTTGGTCCAACTCGCCTTGCAAACTCAACCAACCGATGTTCTTGTCCTGGGAATTCATAGATAGTTTCAGGCATAACCAAGTGGCACTTGCCATGGGATTCTCTAATTTTGGAGTAGAAAGAGTGACATTTGCAGACAGTCTTTCTGATCTCCAAGCTTAGCCTAGCGCCACAATATTTACTGAATTCAAGGACTCCTGCATCTAAGTCAAATTCTTCTTCGGTGGTAGCACGCAAGTTTGAGGGGAATCCAGATTTTCCTCTTCTCCACTCAAATTGTTGTTTTAACTCTTCCACATGCTCTGCAAATTTGTCTTTGTTCTTTAAGGCTCTGACTTCTATGGTTGTCATCTTCATGATCATTTCTTTCACGTTGCAAATTTCTCCTGAGATCAGCACTACCAGCTGATGGCCTTTTATTTGCATGTCACATGATTGCTTATGAAATGTGAATAGGTCTTGCTTGTTTTCCGCTGCTTCTTTGAGCTGTTTCAACAATTGCTCCTTTTCTTGAATAAACCCCTCATACTAATGCGTGGAGAGATGAATTTGTTGGGCTCTGCTGGCTTCGAGCTCCTCCAATTCTGATATCCGAGCCTTTAAGTTCTTTTGCTCGTATTCAGAGATGGCCAGCTGCATCTCTAGTGAATTCTTCTCATTTTCAAGTTGTAGAGCTCCTGAAGTTATCCTTAACTTCTCTTCTATCATTTCCATGTATTTCTTCTTCAATTCATTTGCTTCTAGAACCTCCCTCTTCCTGTCATCTCTTATTTTGAAGTATTGATCTCTGTAATGCTTTACCTCATTTATTAATCGATCAGTATTGGGTTTACTCGCCTCGGCTGATGCCACAGTGCATTAGGCTTGGAATGAAGGGTCAACATCAGTTCCTTGGACCAGTGTGGTTTTCGATACCCTGAATTCATATAAGTCCTCCCATATTTCCATTTTCCTTACTCTTCGGTCAATGATAGCCCTTTTCCGCTCATGAAAATATACAGAATCCAAGTTGGCCACCTAGTGCTAATTTCTGGGGTTGTACGGGGTCAACGCTAATTCTTTAGTAGAAGAAACCCCTTCTCGAGCTATCCCTGGTTGGTCTATCAGTGGCAGATCCAACTCCATGTCTTGTGGAGTAGACGGTTCTGGCTCGGGAGTTTTCTCAGTCTGCTCCTTTTCCTGCCTTTCAGATAGCTTTGCTAATTCTGCTTGTAATCTATCTATCTCTTCTAACAAAATCCTCTCTTCTTCTTCCTCCTCTTTCAGTTTAGCAGCCTGTTCCTGGATGATTCTATCTTCTTCTTCTCTTTGGGCCCTTACTTCCTCTTCCTTCTGGCTTCTAGGAGCCTCATCTTACAAAGATTTTTTCTCCTGCTCCCTCTCTACTTTAGCAGCTTCTTCTTTCTACTGCAATTGAATAGCTTGCTCTCTCTGGATTCTTGCTGCCTCTTCTTGTTGGAACTTGGTAACTTGTTCATTTTGAATGCTAGTTGCTTCTTGATCTTGCTGATGTAATATCATGTCATCTTCCTCTTGTTCTATTCCTATCGGATCTTCTGATTGGGACATTGATGCTTCCTACTCCTTTTGGATTAGGCCAAGAGGCATGGGAGAAAAGCTCTTTGCACCTTTCTTCTTGTAGCACTTTTCTGATTCCATTAAGTTTCGAGCACTATGGAAAAACTCTTCCTCTTGGTCCATAAGATGGTGCACTCGAAGCTTGTTTTGACATCGATAATATGTTCGGCAACTTTACCACAAGGGTCATGCCTTCTGAAAAA
Source organism: Larix kaempferi (assembly GCA_027924585.1). NCBI lineage: Eukaryota > Viridiplantae > Streptophyta > Pinopsida > Pinales > Pinaceae > Larix > Larix kaempferi. The sequence goes on from BSBM01000870.1 coordinate 207,375, forward strand.
GTTTGTACCGAAATGGAAGATGTCTAAATATTGAACATATTTTTCACCTTCACTGGCCTTCGGGAGGCTGTATGTGCCAATAGTCAAAGGCATTGGTGGATACATCCCTTTCTTCCTCTAAGTGAGAACTCTGCTGATCCCGCCAATGCTGAAGAGTTTCCTTATGGCTTCCTGGTGTATCACAAAAACTGTAGCATATCTAGGGAGTACAAAGGTAGCTATGGATCCTCCACTCATTCGGATATAGGTACCTTCTATACCATGGTAATAATCACCAAACGCTTCGATAATGGGCATGGCGTTCTCTGATATGCAATCTGGTTCCTTTACAAAAATAAGCTGGTATACAGGCATGATGAATTTCTTGCAAACCTACTTGTAATAGCCCGCGTACTTGCTTTCCCATGTGAGTTGATAGGCCATGAAGAGAGGTGTCTCTTTTCTATTCCATGAACAAACCAAGTTAGGGAATGTGTGTTTGCTCAGTAGGCAGTCTATCAAGTATGAGGACATAAATAATTCTGCCTTCTTCTGAGTCATTCCTCCTTGGGCAGCAGTTAGCTGTGAGACCAAGCCGTCTGAAATTATATCAGCCCAATTAAAGATGGTACCATGCATAGCTATATGGAATATTACTAGTACCCATCTGAGCTTAAAGATATTGCCATTTGGAATACCAAAGATCTAGCTCAACATCAGAACAATCAGTCTATAAGGAGTCTTTAGGAGGTTGGTCTCATACTCATTATTATTCCTCCTTCTTATCTGTCTGTCAGCTATCATCATTTTCTTGGCGGCGTCCAACGGGTACATAAGATGTTCTGCTATCCATTCATTATCTAAACAAGCTCTAGGTTGAGGTAATTTGTAGGTGGCTGTGATATGCTCAGGGACAAAAGATGCAAGGTTCATCCCATTTTTATCATTATGAACCTAGTGTCAGTCCTGACGTGAGGGACCAACCATCCAATGACTTCAGAACATGGGAAGAATTCAGGATGAGTTGTTTCCTTATGTAGGTAAGACCTTCGGATGTTTGCATACACCAAAGTGTCTTCTATGGAGGCTTGAGAATTGTCTTGGTCCATGATAAACCTATATAGATCACCCCACTGAAATTTCAGGACAGATCTCCCAGGGGGCACATTTGTGGTAGCTTGTGTATCAATAAACATTGTCTCGAGTGAAGTGTCCAACAAGATTTCTACATCTGAATCTGAGTCGATCTTTTGCGCGGCTTTCTTCCTTGCAAACCTCCTATGCATGATAATCCTGCGGTAAGTAGGGCAGTACAAATAAGGCGTATGTAGACATTCGTCCATTATTAGAATGCAAAGCCTCCTATAGATCTATGAGAGAAAATATGACAGAGTTGGATTTAACTAGATAACCTTCAAGCATTAGCAAAACAGTTATGAAAATTTCAGAATATGCCACTTTCATACAATGGAGGCCGTTTTAACAAAATGATCAGCTAATTCACAATTGCAGCTACCATTTCATAGTTAAAAATCATGAGAAATACTAGACGCAAATGCCAACAAGCTATACAAGCCACTGTGGTTTCATATATAAGAGAAATGGCACTATGGTTTAATTATTCTTGGAATGATGGTTAGGATCAGGGTTGTCTTGATTTCATGTTCAAATATCTTATCATGACAAAGCTAGTTCGTTGTCAATGTAATACCAAGAGTAAAGACAAGAGTTTAGGAAGTCTAAAAACAAGGAAATCGACATGGTGGAAAGGTAGCGAGAAAGATTCTTATTTGTGCTATTTGATTTTGCTCAATATGTAGGCATTTTCCAAATCAAAATACCTAGCAAAGACAAACTAATGGAGGATAAGGAACTGGAGCAGTTAATAACGTCATGACATTCACAGAAATGTGCAAGTACCTATAATGTTCTGTATGCCTAGTGAGACCACTGCATTCATGCAAGCAATGCCTGGAAAATATCACATGGTTGGTTTTATTAGTTCTTCTTTCACAGTAGCCGGCCTCTATAAGTAAAAAGAGGAGCTATTTATAAAGCTACCACTGCTAGGCTATCGGTTTTTCTCAACATATTCTAAGGTGGTTTTGGTCGAGCGCTGTGGGTTTTATGTGGCCTTGGCATGAATGGTATCATTGCTTGGCAGCGAATTTTACATGGGGTGTATGTGGCATTTTAATCGGAAAAATAAAGCATTAGCTACAGATTTGAGTGTGGAATGCAAGATATGTGGCCATTAAGGTATAACCGGGAAAACTCAGAGATGGCAAGCTGTGTGGAAAAACTTACTTAGGATGCTAAGTACAAGATAGTGGGAAAAATTTGAAGCGCGCATGGGAGGATAGCACCTTCCAGGCTTTGGTTTGCATATGGTGGTTCCGTGTCTTCATGACTTCGACTCACAACTAACCACTTAGTGCGTCTAAGTTTGTTTTGCATATTAGTGCGTCTAAGTTTGTTTTGCATATATATATAGTCGATAAAAGGGTACGAAAGGGGTGCAAGTCCGAACGAGAACCTCGGAAAATGAAGAGAGGAGGGGCCGAGCACCTACCTATCAGCTTGGCAGTGTTCCACGGTGGCTAGTGATCGTTCCGAGATGGGCATTAGTGTAGTGAGAGTTCGATATCGAACATCGAGATCCATTCTCCTATTGCAGTGGTCGAGTGATTTTTTGAAATCCCGTTCTATGCATTCATATAGGGGAGGTAATTAATTCACGTACGTGATAGGTTGGCGGAGTTATGAGCATGGGGCTGAAGAAATTGTGCATTTAAAACTACACATGGGCACATTCATGACCCTACCAACTCCGTGGTTGCACGTGCACCAAAATAAAACTTTGCGCCAAAGCAGCGATCATAACGTTAAGTCCTATGCCAAAGCGATGATTGCAAGATTAAGCTTTGCGATGATAGCACTGCGCCAAAATTAGACTTCGAGGAAAGATGAGGTGCGGTTATGGAAGCGGGAGCTATATCGATAAGCCTTGCGCGTTTGGTGCAAGTTTTAGTCACAAAATGTGTGCTAACGGGAACTGCTCCAATGAGCCATAAAGAAAAGACTTGAGAGATTTTTTGTGTTGGCGTTCTTAAGGACAAATCCTACACCAAAGCGCTCGTCCTATTATTAGGAATTGCGCCAATGGCGGCCGAGCTAGACTTAGACTCTGCGAAAGAATCATGCGTTAATACGGCGCATATTTTAAAGCTTTAATTTGCACAGGGAAATTTCACTGAAAAGCCAAGTTTTGGCAACGAGGCGAAAGAATAAGTCTTAGAAAGTGCACCTTTCACGTAAGACATAAGCCTAAAGTTTGCGCTTCCAATCTATGCTTTGAGCGTGCACAAAGTTAACCATTAAAACGGTGCCGACCGATGTGCACAGTTAAGATTTAAAACAATGCACTGCTTTTCAATAGAAGGAAAAAATGCCTTAGTCAAAAAACAAAAAGAACTAGAAGGGTCAACACTTTTAGGAAAATTTGAAGATTAAGTGAGAAAGATTTGATAAAAAACAAGTGCTTAAACAAAAAAGAATAGGAGGGACCCAATATTTACAAAATTTTTGGGGGGGAATGTTGCAGCAACAACCATTGGCGATTCGCTGGTGAACACAGATCTCTGAAACAAAATCCTGTCATGACTTAGAATGACATTTAAAATCACAGCTCCAAGTGCAACAAGAGTGCCCCATAATTCAACTTTTAAGAATGGAGTGATCTCTTAATCATATTGGTCTTTGGGAGAAAGGAGACTAAGACTTGTACTTACTTCAAACTCTCTCAAGGCTAGAGTATGGAGTTAATTCTTTTAGGGATTGTCTTCATGATGTCCTAACCAAAAGAGGACTCCACAGGATCGTAATAGTACTTCACAGGGATATTCGTTTGTTCATCATTCCCATGCTATCTACATCATTTTGGATGTTTATGTATTTGATAGCTTTTGCTGTTTGAGCCTTCTAGAAATAGTTTCCTTAAAATTTCAATCTTTGATTTGGGTCCTTCAATCCATAATGCCCTTTTGTGTAAGCAAGAGATTTTATTCGATTTATCAAGCCTCATGGATGGAGAAGAACCTAGCTTGAGCTAAGTCTTTTGAACAAATTTCTTGACTTGAACAGTTTGCTTTTATCTCAGCCATGCTTTGATTAACGTGAGAATTTCTAGAAATCAGACCCTTTGATGTAAGCCTTTAGGATTTTTTTTGTAGCATGGGATCATTTAAATACCATACCCCTGTGAGGCATGCTTCCTGTCTGTGGTTCCCTAATAGCAAGAGGATCTTGAGACAAGCATTGATATTAAAAGGGTGGAACCTTGAGATAGTGGGAGAGAAATACAGGATCATTAGTCATTTAACTGGGGTTATTTTGACCAAACAGGAAGAGATCCCTCCATTTCAAAGGTTGATTAGTGGAAGCAAAGTCACAGAGCCTCCTTCTCTTTAAAAATGAGATTCCGCCTTCAAGACTTCTATTTTGCTGAGAGTTTTGTACTACCACTAAGCCAGGGGTTGGGTTGGGTTTTATTAGCCTAAGAAAAGAGAAAGTCAAGACAAAAGTAAATGGTACTGACAAACCTAACTACAAAACAAAACAAAACAAAGATCAACAAAGAAAACAAAGGAACAAAGAAACCTTTTATTTATGTACAGAAAACCTCAACGAGACTATGCAAAGTATTGTTTCAAGGCGAGGCCATTGAGGGGAAGGGTTACTTCCTCTCCCTAGAGGTCTGTTAGCTTTTAAGTGGATGGGCCGAGCTTTACAGAAATTTGGTAAGGGCCTACCCATAAGTGTTGGAATTTCATGTGCATTCCCTTGCCTTCGTGATTATGGTCCCATTTCAGAACTAAATATCGTACTTCAAAAATTCTTTTACCAAACTTCCTTTTATCGAACCATCTTTTGACTATATCTTGGTGTTGGTGGAATCGGTTCTTAGATTTCTTCTGGGCTTTTTCAAGTTGAAGCAGGGTGTCAATCTTGGATTGTAAAATTTGACTACCAGACCCTCGAGAGGCTTGGGACAATTGCAAGGATGGAAGTAAGATGTTGGGAGGGAGGATGGATTCCTTTACATAGACAAGGGTGTAAGGGGAAACCCCTAATGCATTCTTTGTAGTCACCCTATCTGCCCATCAGGAATTTGGGAGAGCTATCTGCCAGCTTCATTGATTTTCAATCATAGTCTTCTTGAGAATTCAGATGAGCTTTTTGTTTCAAGATTCAGCTAGTCCATTTCCCTGGGGGTAGTAATTGGCTGAATAATGCAATTTAATTCCCCTTTCATAAACAAATTCATTTATTTTAAAAGACGAGAAATAAGTGGCATTATCAAATACTAGGGAAATTAGAACCCCAAACCTAGTTATGATGTTCTCTTTTAAGAAACTGATGACTGCATCTTCATTGATCTTGCGCAATGGGGTAGCATCTATCAATTTGGTGAAATAGTCGGTGGCTGTCAAGATGTATCGATGTTGCAGAGAAGAATTTGGTTTTATCTCTTCGATGACATCTATACCCCATTGTTCGAAAGGTTCTAAGATGATAATCAGCTGCAAGGGTCCTCCTGCCTTAGGTAATTTTCCAGCACTCCTTTGGCATACATCACAGTTCCGTGCATAAGTATGGGCATCCCAGAATAAAGTGGGCCAGTAATAGCTAGCTCTCAGTATTTTGTGAGCCATTATCTCCCCTGAATAATGTCCCCCAGCAGGGCCACCGTGTAACTCCTTGACGACTTTACCTGCATACTCCTTCTCTAGGAATCTAAGAAAAACTCCACCATAATTTTTCCTGAAAAGTATTCCATCAATGATCTGATAAGCTACTGACTTTAAACTGAGGGCCCTTATTTGTTTATAACTCCAGTGTTCTGGTAGGTACCCTTGTTGCAAGTAATGCACTAAATCCCTATACCATGATTTAGGAGCTGTGAAAATGGGACATACTTCGATTGAATTCAACTCAGCTTCAGTCTTCCAATCCTGCTCTTCATCAATTGTATGTTCAGTAAGCAATTTACATAGGCCTTGTCCTTTAATGATGGTGGCCGATTTAAATTCTAAGTCATATTCTTGAAGAGCTGTGACCCAATTTCTCCTTCTTTCTCCCAACTCCTTTTGAACGAAAAGGGATCTGACAGCTGGGTGGGGAACTATAACTTTAGTTCTGTTCTTAAGAATATATGGTCTGAACTGTTTTACTGCTTTGAACATGGCATACACCTGTTTGTCGACAACAAGATAGTTCAGTTTAGCACCTTGCAGACCAGTGCTCATAAACAAGATTGGGTATTCGTCTCCTAATTCTTTCTTTTGCGTGAGCACAGCTGCGAGAGAGTCATCTGAAGCAAAAATATACACGATAAAATATTTGTCAAAATCTGGGCTTCTTAAGGAAGGAGCATTAGCTATGGCTACTTTAATATCTCTGAATGCATCCTTTTCTAATTCTGTCCATTTGAACTGTGTGCTTTTGTTATGGGGCATGGTAATTTTATTGATAACTTGTACTCTCTCTTGGTCTATTGAAATTCCCTTTTTTGAAATGATATGACCCAGAAGTTTACCTTCAAGAACAACAAACACACTCTTCTTGGGGTTTAAAGAAATACCATATTTTCGGCAACGATCAAAAATATGTTTTAAATGAACAACATGGTCTTCTCTTTTATTTGAAAAAATAGTCACATCATCTAGATAGACGATGACACAATGGCCGCCCAATCCTCGGAAGGTGATGTCCATTGCTCGCTGGAATGTAGCTACTGCGTTTATTAGGCTGAATGGCATTCTTCGGTATGCAAAAGTTCCCCACTTGGTGCGGAAAGTAGTTTTAAGACGGTCCTCTTCAGCTACTAATACTTGATTGTAACCAGAGTAAACATCAAGAAGGGAGAAGAGTTATGATCCTGATACCATCTGGAGAATTTGTTCCATTGAAGGGACGGGATAGTTATCTTTATTTGAAGCTCTTTTCAGATTTATGAAGTCAACACATAATCTTATCTCTCCTGAATTCTTTCATACGGGAACTAGGTTAGCAACCCACTTGGAATGTCAGACCTTAAATATTATCTTAGCATCAAGTAACTTCTTCAATTCCTTTTGAATCAAAGGTTCGAGAGTAGGGTGCATCCTCCTTAATTGCTACTGAAATGGCTTGATGCCTGCTTTCATTGGTATGAATAATGCGGGTGTCATATGTTTTCAAATCTTCATAATTCCATGCAAAAATGTCCTTATATTGTCGAAAAATCTTGATGAACTTATTTCTTTCTCCCGGTGAACAACATTTACCAAGGTTAACAAATTTTTGTTCAGCTTCGGTGCCCCGATTTACTAATTCATGTTGCATCAATGAGCTATTGGTTTTAGTATTTGTTGGCCTTTTGAACTTACTTTATAGATCAAAAATCATTTCAAGTGACCTCACCCCTTTGGGGATGAAATTTTCTTTAGCCTCATCTTTCTTTTGTAAAACAACATCATGCTCTTCTTCGTCTATCACAGCTTCTTGGAAAATGTCTTCATTTGTTAGAAAACTGATGATCTGATCATCATCATCGAAAAATATGAAAATTGTGATATTGTCTGGGATAAAAGGCCTAAAAGCGAGTTTGATTGAACATTTGTTATTAGTCGGCACCAATCTAGAAGTGGAAGTTTCTAATAAATTAGCTGCAGCATTTTGCAGTCTAGGAACAAATTTTATATTGAAAGCATCAAAATGTGTAATTAAATCCCATACCTTGGCCTGATAACCTTTCAAATGAGGTGAAAGACAGTGAATGGAATCTCTTACCTGTCTTACAACTATTTCTGAGTCACCAAAAACTTTCAGGTACTTAACATTCAAACCGATGGCTTTCTTCAATCCGTGGACTAAAGATTCATATTCAGCAGTGTTATTAGTACACTCAAATTCTAATCTACAGGACAAGAAGTACTTATTACTTTCAGGATCCACTAGAATACAACCAGCTCCGGATCCTTCCAGAGTCTTGGAACCATCAAAGTATAAAGTCCAAAAAACATTGTTTGATTTAACTAAGTTAGTGTCTTTATGATCTAAGTCAGTGACTAAGCTAACTATGTTACAATCGATATCATCAGTCCGAGAAAAATGAAGGAGATTGGACTGTTTATCTGATTCATGGCTAATAGTTTCAGATTGATAATTACCTGGATCAATTTCTAAGAAATAATTCCCCAAAACTGAAGATGAGAAGGCTACAGCTTCGTTCTTTCCTTCTAGCTAAGTTACATTTTGTTTCATCTGTGGTTCCCTCAAAATTTTAATCTGATTCTTCCTATTCTGATATGGTAACCATAAATGGGACCAATCAGTTGCAAAGTAACCATTTAGTTTTGTGGACCAGTCCCTGCTTAGGATTAAACCATAGGCTTCAGGAATGTCAACTACCATTATATCAATGAACTGACATATTCTAGAATCTGCCAACAACTTAATGAGCACATCCTTCATTTCCCCAATAACTTTAACAACAGTCCTATCTAACTGAATAATCTGAGCGGGAGATGGAATTGGTCGACCGTTAATCTTCTTACAGATCGACAATGGCATGACATTCGAAGATGCTCCAGAATCTACCAGACAATTGTGTACATTGTGATTGAAGATTTCAAAAGTTAAAAGAAAAGGCAATGTCTAGGATTTGGATTTCCCACCGATACTGGCTTCATTAATTTCAGGGTCTTCTTGAGTGTCTGTTAATGGAGTGCTGGGATGGGATTGAAGAGCTTGCAACAACTTGTTTTGTTGTTGGGGCAAACTACACATATCGAATATCGGAACATTTTCTTTTACCTTCTTTATATCTTCAGTGATGTCATATCCCATATCACATTCTTTTACAACTTTTGTTTGATTGTCTGTTTGGCTCAATGTGACTTTTGGTTGCTGGACTGTTGTATTAATGTTTGGCTGTTTGGCAGCTATTGGGTTAGATTTAGGTTGAGGCGAAATGATTGTAATGTGTCTCCTAGGTATCTCTTTGGAAACTTTAGGTTTGGGCGTAGTTGAGCTTGGAACTGGATCTGCAATGGGACCATTACTGCGAGTGTTAATGTTTATAGCAGAGACTGGGATCTCCACAGGATCGTCTTCTATTAATTCAATTAAATGTACCCAGTACCATAATACCATGGTGGTATCTGGGGAGGGTTCCTCTACTTCAAGGGTTTGTTCCTCTGGAGGATCATCTTGATTTGGACTCTGTAAATCCAACATTGTTAGGAACCCATGTCTTTACTTTGTTAGTAGGTTGTTGTTGGACGCATATGCTTTGTAAGTCGTCCCGTAGTATTTGTTGATCAATAGTTTCTGTTATTGTTGTTGGCACATATGCTTTGTAAGTCGCCCGTAGTATTGTTGATCCATAGTTTGTAATGGCCCATGGTTTCGACCCATAGTATTGGCGCCTAGAATTAGTATATAAGTGTGTGTTGAGACCTATGAAGGCACGGTGAAGTTATTTGTATTGAGCTTGCTCAAAGGAGGTTGCCCCCTCGAAGTGGCCTGTGATCAATACAAAAGTGATTATGAGTTCTGTCATTTCTGCTATTTCGCGTATTCTTGTTAATTAATTGTTGTAGGTGCCTCACATCTGGTATCAGAGCCTCCACCCAGGTTCAAGTCACAGAGCGGGTGGCAACGTCGGCATTGCATTGTTCGCCCGGGGCTCGTACGGCGCAAAGGGGACACCACCGTACGGGCGCACATCCAGCCCAGAGTCTGGACTGCGGAGCGTGGTGGGATGTTAATATCCTGGTAGGCAGCCTTCACTAACACCTCGAGGTTTTGGTGTAACGGTTCATATCATCTGGTATCAGAGCACTTTCTTGGGCTCGCTGGGTGAAATTTCTGCCAAATTTTTTTTCGCATCTGTTGCAGGTTCGGATTTGGGAATAATCCCTACCCGCTTAACTGTGGGAAGTACTTGGGAATAAGCCCTAAAACTCATTGTGAGGAGTACCATAGGAACCCCGAAGTAGCTGGCCCATTGAGAGGACCTGCCAGCGAAAAGGGCAACGACCCCTACCTGATTGACTAGTTCCCACCCGTGAGGTAAACCAAGAGCTGTCATTTGTGGCAAAGAGGTTATCAGTTTTACCTGAGCCATGGACTGAGGGGTATTGCCCCAATACGCAAGCCGTCAGACAGCATTGGTGGCCGAGTGAAACCCCTGAACTATTAGGAAGCCGCACATACCTGGGGTCCATATCTACTTTCAGCTGAACTATTGTCGATCACTGCTACGCCGTTTCAGATCTATTTTGGAAGCCATTCCATATTCAGTCGTTTTCAATCCATTCGGCGTTGTTCCAGATCTCTTTCGAGTCGTAGCCGCTCCAGTCTGAAAAATAAAAAAAAATAAAAAATAAAAAATAAAAAAAATAAATAAAAAAAATAAAAAAAATAAAAAAATAAAAAATTCAGTTTTTTCTCCATATCTCCCTTATTTTCACTCTATTTTCCTTGAAATTTTCGGAGAACCCCTGTCATCCCATTCTGCATATTTCAGTCCTGAGGACCCTATCCCCAATTCCCCTTCCCAAAGCCCGAAATCCCACATTTGTCTATTTTTAGGGTTTGACATAACTTCCTCAGATTTCACCCAATCACCTTCAAATTTTACCACAGAGTTCCTTTCTGAATTCTGCTTCTTTGTTCCCCTCTGCCAAATTTTCCCATTCTTTTACCCCGTTTTTGAAATCCTCATTTTTGCTTCCCTGTCTATCCAACAGTGTCCAAAACCTAGTCAAACCCCAATTACCCTTCTGATTTTTTCCCAAATCCAAATTTTCCCTTACTGAAGTAGTTCCTGTTTTTGTTTTCCTACCCAGTCAAAAAAAAAAAAAAAAAAAAAAAAAAGTAGACAATGGGTTCTCTTCTTCCAGCAATTTCCGTGGTCCGAAGCTTGATTTTCCTCGCTTCAATGGTACCGATCCAACTGGATGGATCTATCATGCAGAACAGTACTTCAATCTGCATAATACTTTTGATGTCAACAAAGTTCCGTTAGCATCCTTTCATTTGGAATAGGAAGCTCTTCAATGGTACCATTGGTACATCAAGGCTCATCCAGAGCCCAACTGGCCAGACTTTTGCCAACTCCTTTTGCAACGATTTGGTCCTAGTGCTTTTGATGACTTCACAGGAGCCCTCACTAAACTTCGCCAAACTGGCACTGTGAGAGAGTATCAAATCGAATTTGAGAATCTAGCCAACCACACCGAAGGATTGTTTGATGAATTTTACCAGAGTTGTTTTATCAGTGGTCTAAAGGATGCCATTCGCTCTGAGGTCAAAATGTTCTGTCCCAACACAATGATGGAAGCACTCGGGTTGGCTAAGTTGGCAGAAGACAAGATTGCAGCCCAGCAACGCTCCAAGCCCACTTTTGTTCCCTTCCGAAATATGGGTTCTCAGCGACCACCTATACCGCAGGCTCCTCGACCGACTCCTATCAAGCGTTTGTCTGAAACAGAGATGCAAGCACGCAGAGAAAAGGGGCTTTGCTATAATTGTGATGAGAAATTCACTCGGGGACATAGATGTGTTCAGCAAAAGCTCTATCTCCTGGATGTGGAGTCTCTTCCTGCCTCTGAAATGGGTGACGAAGATCCAGAAACACTGGATGCTCCGGTCGACATTCAGGAACCGCCTAGTGACCCTCCGTCTCAGGATGACCAGCCAGAGATATCTCTCCATGCTTTAGCTGGAATCACCAACCCCAAACAATGTGGGTCATGGGTTACTTCAAGAAGATTCCTCTTATAATCCTCATTGATTCTAGTAGCACGCATAATTTCATTGACCCTCGGATCGCCAAACAAGCTGATTGTTTTATCCATCCTTGCTCCAACTTTGAAGTCATGATTGCCAATGGCGGCACCTTACCTTGCAAAGGGAAGTGTCGAAATGTGTGTATCTCTATGGGAGATTATACCTTGCGCTCTGACATGTTTTCCTTGCCCTTACGAAGATGTGATGTGGTTTTGGGCGCTCAATGGCTACGCACACTCGGCCCTATCTTATGGGATTTTGCCGAACTTTGGATGCAGTTTTCCGAGAATGGACACAAACACACATTGACAGGATTACAACCAGGTTCTCTCAACATCATCAGTTCACATCGCATGGAAAAACTCCTCAAGAAGAATTCACATGGTGTCATCGCTCAGATCCATTCCATCCAGATGCAACCATCAGCGGTCTCCACTACTCGTTTGGATCTACAACAAATTCTGGATCGGTATACAGGTGTCTTTGCTGAACCAGTGGGATTACCACCTTCCAGGCCAGAAGACCATCGTATTCAGCTCCTTCCTGGCAGCGTTCCTCCCAACATCAGGCCCTATCGCTACCCATTTCACAAAAAAATGGAGATTGAAATGCTCGTTCGGGACTTATTGAAGCAAGGTATTATTCGCCCAAGCACTAGTTCCTTTTCTTCTCCAGTTATTCTTGTCTGCAAAAAAGATGGGTCATGGCGCCTCTGCATTGACTTCCAAGCACTTAATCACCTCACCATCAAGGATAAGTTTCCAATTCCTGTTGTTGATGAGCTTCTTGATGAGCTTCATGGGGCTCACGTTTTCTCCAGGTTGGATCTTCGTTCTGGGTATCATCAAATTCGGGTTCATGAGGATGATATTCCTAAAACAGATTTCCGCAAACATGATGGCCATTATGAGTTTTTGGTCATGCCCTTTGGCCTCACTAATGCTCCTTCCACATTCCAGGCCTTAATGAATAAAATATTTCGACCCTACTTGCGGAAATTCATTCTGGTATTCTTTGATGATATCCTCATCTACAGTAAAACATGGGATGAACATCTCCAGCATCTGGATCTTGTCATGCAACTTTTCTTTGACCATCATCTCCATGCCAAGCAGTCTAAATGTGTTTTTGGACAAAAGGAAGTTGAGTGTCTCAGGCACATTATCTCAACACAAGGGGTTCGCGTGGATCCTGCCAAAATCGAGGCCATGAACAATTGGCCACATCCTCAGACACTCAAGAGCCTTCATGGTTTTTTGGGGTTGACTGGCTACTACCGCAAGTTTGTCAAGGATTATGGGAAGATTGCAGCTCCATTAACTGCTCTATTGAAAAAAGATGCTTTCACATGGACACCTGCTGCTCAGTGTGCATTTTACAAACTAAAACAAGCTATGTGTACTACACCGGTGCTAGCTATGCCTGATTTTTCCAAGCCGTTCACTATTGAGAGTGATGCTTGCGGCAATGGACTTGGTGTTGTTCTCCTTCAAGATGAACACCCCATTGCGTTCACCAGCAAAGCCCTTTCAGGTAAGAATTTAGCTACCTCTACCTATGAGAAGGAAATGATGGCTATTTTGCATGCAGTACAGAAGTGGCGTCCATACCTATTAGGGAATCATTTCTGCATCAAGACTGATCACCAGAGTCTGAAATATTTCTTGGACCAGCGTGTCTCCTCCCCGGCAGAACATAAATGGGTTAGCAAACTCATGGGTTATGACTATGAGATCACTTGCAAGAAGGGTAAAGACAATATTGTGGCAGATGCTCTTTCTCGCACATTTGATGCCCAAGGTTCTCTTTCAGCTATTTCTATGTCGGTTCCAAATTGGTTGCAATCTGTTCAACAGGGTTATGTCAATGACTCTTCCTTATCTCAGATCATCCAACGCTTGATAAAAAATCCTTCTGCTGTCCCACATTACTCTTGGGATGGTGCTTCTCTGCGATACAAGGGTCATCTGGTGCTTCCCCAGAGCACAGATCTTCAACAGGCTGTCTTCTATGAACTCCATGCTTCTCCATTGGCCGGGCACTCTGGGTTCCTCAAAACATATGAACGAGCACGGCGTAACTTCTTTTGGCAGGGCATGAAAAGGACAATTCAACAGATGGTGGCTGAATGTGATACCTGCCAACGCAATAAGGGTGAAACAACACTCCTTCCAGGATTGCTTGAACCCTTGCCCATACCTACATGGATTTGGACAGATATTTCTATGGATTTCATTGAAGGGCTCCCTAAATCTGGCGGGAAGACAGTGATTCTCGTTGTGGTTGATCGTCTCTCCAAATATAGTCATTTTTGTGCTCTCAGCCATCCCTATACAGCCTCCTCAGTCGCTCAAATTTTTATGGACCAGATCTTTCGTCTTCATGGCATCCCTTCTTCCATTGTCTCGGATCGTGATGCGACTTTCACTAGTCATTTTTGGATAGAAATATTTCGCCACACTGGCACCAAACTGAAGATGAGTTCAGGGTATCACCCACAAACAGATGGTCAGACTGAAATTGTCAATAAATGCTTGGAAACTTATCTTCGTTGCTTCACCTCGGAATAACAACATCAGTGGGCAAAGTGGCTCCCTCTTGCGGAATGGTGGTACAATACCTCTTACCACACTGCCTCTAAAATGACCCCATATGAAGCAGTCTAGGGTCAGGCACCTCCAGCTCTTCTCCCATACACCACCACCAGTTCACCAGTTCAGGAAGTTGACACGGTCCTTCGCAACCGCGATCAGATTCTTCGCATTTTGCGGGACAATCTTCACATGGCAAGAAATCACATGAAGCAACAAGCTTATCAGCACCGTTCGGAGCGCACTTTTCAAGTCAGCGATATGGTTTTCCTTCATCTCCAGCCGTACAAACAATCCTCCTTGAAACTCAAAGGGCGTCATAAGCTCGCTCCAAAGTTCTATGGGCCATATCGGATTCTTCAACAGATTGGGTCTATTGCTTATAAATTGGAACTTCCTCCTTCTTCCCGCATTCATCCAGTATTTCATGTCTCTTGTCTGAAGAAAGTTCTTGGCACCAACATCAGCGGCCAAACGATTTTACCCGAACTGGATAATGAAGGATCCATCCTTTTGGAGACAGAGGCCATCCTCAATCGGCGCACGTGTCAGCTTCGCTCTCGCTCTATCACAGAGGTCTTAATTCAGTGGCACGGCATGCAACCCAAGGATGCTACATGGGAACCACTCCTTCAGATTCAACAACAATTTCCACATCTAAAGCTTTGAGGACAAAGCTTTTTTTAAGGGCGAGGGGATGTTAGGAACCCATGTCTTTACTTTGTTAGTAGGTTGTTGTTGGACGCATATGCTTTGTAAGTCGTCTCGTAGTATTTGTTGATCAATAGTTTGTGTTATTGTTGTTGGCGCATATGCTTTGTAAGTCGCCCGTAGTATTGTTGATCCATAGTTTGTAACGGACCATGGTTTCTACCCATAGTATTGGCGCCTAGAATTAGTATATAAGTGTGTGTTGAGACCTATGAAGGCACGGTGAAGTTATTTGTATTGAGCTTGCTCAAAGGAGGTTGCCCCCTCGAAGTGGCCTGTGATCAATACAAGAGTGATTATGAGTTCTGTCATTTCTGCTATTTCACGTATTCTTGTTAATTAATTGTTGCAGGTGCCTCACATCTTGTATTAGAGCCTCCACCCAGGTTCAAGTCACAGAGCGGGTGGCAACGTCGGCATTGCAGTGTTTGCCCGGGGCTCGTACGGCGCAAAGGGGACACCACCGTACGGGCACACATCCAGCCCAGAGTCTGGACTGCAGAGTGTGGTGGGATGTTAAGATCCTGGTGGGTGACCTTCACTAACACCTCGAGGTTTTGGTGTAATGGTTCGTATCAAACATTTGGTTCATTACTAAACTCATAGAATTAATCCATTGTGGGAAACTCTTTTCAGAGTGCGGCTCTTGATGAAAGGTACATAAGTGTTCCAGTCCTATTTCATTTAGATTTAAAATAGGGGATTTTTTCATAGGTGGATGAGGCCGGTCATTGTCTTCTCTCTTCTTGTAGAATGGTTTGAAAGGATTCCTAGATGTACTAGCTGCCTTATCTTTCTCAAGATCTACAATTTTATTGGACAATTTTTGCATCATTTTAACTACGTTTTCCATGTCCGCCGATGACTCTTCTTTATTCCTAGTAAGTAGCAGGGGTTTTCTATTAGTTGTTGGCTTTGTTTCTGCATCTAAGGCATGTTTAGCAATGTCGTCTGCTTCTTCTTCCACCTTCCTAGCATCTTCAAAATTTTCTATTAGGGTGGTCTTCTTAGTTCTTTTGACGAACATTGCTATGGGGCCTTCAAGTGTTGTTGTATAATATTCAACTTAAGATTCTTCTGCAGGTTTAGTTGCTTCGCTGAAATTATTCAAGAGCATAGTGAACCTTTGGTTGAAGTCTTGAACCTTTTCTTTCTTTTCCATTCTCATGGACAATAATTCTTTCATGAGTGTAGCTAAAGTTTTTTGATTCCCATACTTCTTTAAAAAACATTTTTCAAACTCCTCGCAATTGGAAATTGAGCTAGCTTGTAAGCTAAAATACCAGGAAGAAACTTTCGATTCAAATGTGTATGGGAAAAGCCTACAGACTACATCTTCATGCTGTACATTTAAAAGATTCAAAGCTAAATAAAAACTCTTAAGATGATCTTTAGCAGATATGCCTTTACCTGGGTCGTACTTAAGCAAAGCCTTCTCTAGATTTTTAGACATATTGTGGAATGGTCCAGCTAAATTTAATGCCCCCCTGGCCCTCCATGCAGGTATAGCCATGGCTCTATGTGGATAATTAGGTGGAGAATCGTGTGGAGTATGAGGTGGAGAACTCTTTGGAGTGAAAGGTTCTTCAAGATTTTCTGGATCTTCAAAATCGACTTCTTTCAGAGGTTCTGTGATCTCTTCCAAAGATAAATCTACCAACTCTTCAAAGTTCTACACCAGAATTGAATCACGGGTATACTGTCTTTCTCTTTTAGGATTTCTTCTTCTAGGGAGAAAATTTATTGCGTTTAAACCACCGAGTTGTTTAACATAAGCTTGTGTGTGCCTTCTTAAGTCTTCTACCTCTGTAAAAGGTACAGCATACAGTGCTTGTTGTTGTTCAGAATCAGAATTGAGGTTTTCTTGATTTGTCACTTCAAGATTTGGATTGTCTGAAATTACTGTTTCAAGCGGGTTTCCAGTAATGTTTCTGCCAATGGAGGAATCTCCTTTATCAGCCATGCATTGGTGGCCCTCCTTCTAGTGCCAAGAACTATTGATGCCTTGGAAATCGTAGTATCATTCAAAAAGGGATTCTCCCTGGTAAACAAGCCCAATTTGATCGCTCACCGTCTGGTGTGGGGAATCCGTCTGGTTAACGATTTTGTCTATCGTAAGATTTATAGATTCTTGTTCTTTACACCAGTTGCGGCCCGATCCACTGTCTATGTATTTTATTTAAATATGACATGCAAGTTCCCTAAGCTAAATGTAGGTAACTAATCTAAATTAACCTAAAACAGTATAAGCAAATCTAATCTATCCTTGCAAGGAGCAAACTGTAAATATGAGCAATATGCTAAAAGAAACATCTAAAGATCATACAGACAGCCATTAAATCATAAATATGCAATCTCAGAAGAAGATAAAAGATATTAAAGATATCTTTAATTCACTAAATACATTCCATTACTCATTTAAGAGAGACATCATTGTAACGAAAAGAGAAAAATCATCCATTACACAGAAATAATTCATATAGCAAAGAAAGATCTCACAGTGGCATATGAATGACACAAGAGTAGTCCAACAAGCATTCAATACACATTTCCAAACAAAAAGTCCTCTCCAGGATTTCATTAGGCAAAATTCCAATTCTTAGAGCGAGTAGTAAAGTAATTCGTACTAGCTAGAAAATTTCTTTCACCTGCAAAAAGTCCATTATTCCTCTTCTATTCTTCTATTTATAAATTTACAAATTGCTCCTTGAGCTGACAGGTGTACCCTATGTTGATGTATATGTAACTTCGGAATGTATTTCACATATATGTATATTGTATTCCTATAGAGATGGTATTATTCCTCTATAAGGAAGTGTTGTTATTTATATTATAAGTGTCGTAACTTATACTTGATGGGTTATTAGACCACCTTGTTTGGGGTCGGCCCTGTATAAGTCATGTGGGTCAAAGGGTTATTAGACCACCCTATTGGGGGTCGGCCATGTGGGTCAAAGGGTTATTAGACCACCGTATTGGGGGTCAGCCCACTCAGCATTATGTTATGTGGTTAAGTTCGAGCCTACATGAGTTAGGTAAAAAGGCAAGTCAAGTCAAGTATAAATAGAGTGCGGGAGGCACTCTATTTACTCACTCACTTCTCACACATGCTCTCAAGGAGGAGAGGCGCACTTATGGAGGAGGAGGATTGCTGCTAGGTTATGGCTATCTCTATTGGTTGGTTGTATCATTGCTCTATCTATCTCTGAGGAAGTTATTGGGGTTTTTCACCTTTATGGTTTTCCCCAAGTAAATCTTTGTGTCTCTTGTGTGCTTGCATTATTGTCTCCATGATTGATATGCTGTAGATATGCTGTACATGTTGTTCTCTCAGTTAAGATCCTAGATCAGATTGAAGTAAATTCTGAAAATTTAACATGGTATCAGAGCTAGCCTGAAAGAAGGCATGATATGGCATGTATGACACTTGTTGCACTTACGATGCTAGGGCTTGATATAGCAAAAACCAGTCATCGTAGCACTTTCGCTATAAATCCATTTTGGAGAAGTTTTCGGATCTGAAATTGTTATAGGACGAAGATAAGATCTCCAGGTATCTTGTGTCCAAAGGACAACCTATAATTCGTTGTACTTTGTGATTTATGATCTGTACAATATAGGGTATCTGCCTCTTCCAGATTTGAGTCAAAATCAGGTGACCTTGGGAAAAAGGTCATATCTTGGGCTAGGAAGCTCCAAATGAAATTTCGTAAAAAGTGACAGGTAGTACACAGTCTTCACTATCTCAAAAAAAATTTTCATAGGCCGAAGTTGAACCAGTGACACGTGGCACGCCGTACAAGTTCTCTCTCCTGTATTATCTTATAAACAAGTCACGTTGCGACATTTGGCATAACTCTCTCTCAGAGAATCCAATTGAGGTCAGACCTGTCATGATGGAAAGATAACATGTCAGGATATCTCACGAAACTTTTTCAGACCCTGTGGATCAAAAATTTTGGAGTTACACCAGAAAAAATCAGGTACATATTTCTGTTAAAACATAATTATTTTTTGGTACCTTCATTCATGGCTTCCGGAATTTAGGGCTTTGGAGAAAGTTGGAATTTTTGTAATCGGAGACCACGGCTGGATGCTACTCATCAAAATAGAAATTTAGAGACCAATATCAGAATTTTTGGTTGGGCATAAGGCCGGGCTTGATTAGACCCTAGTTCGGGACTTTGATCAGAAAAGTGGAAAATTAGGGCTTCTGTAAAAATGGGAATTTTTGAAATCTGTGACCACGGCTGGAAGCTCCTCAGAAAAATAGAAGCTTAGAGCTTTGGATCAAACATTTTGATGGGGAAAAAGAGTGGGCTTCATCAAACCCCAGTTCAGGGTCACGTCCAGTGAATCCGGAAGTTTCAAAGGCAAAATTGAGGAGTGAAACTTTGCAGTTTTCAAATTCTGAATATACCAGTTTGATCAGTTCATCAAGGCGCATATTCCTATCCTATCGGAAGGTTGAAATTCAAAGTTTGAATTTTTGGGGTTTCTCTGACAAACCCATATCCAGCTCTAGGTCCAGTTCTTGCACATCAAGTGGATTGGGTTAATCCTAGAAGAAGATGGATTGGTCACCTACATAGGTGAAGAAGTTCCTGTTTCAGAGGGAGATGAGGCTAAGGCCTTACATAAGAAGATTACAAGCGATCTCGACAGGTATGACTCATCGAGGTATGTTTTGATATTTGTCCATGATTAAGTTTATGGTATGTTTGTCTTCATGTTATTACTGTTAGTGCAATTTTGATTTTAGATTTGTTGTATCACCTTAACAAAATTATGAATGCATGATAGAAGATATTCATTGGTTAGGGTGTTGACACTTATGATTGTACTAATGCATTATGGTGTTGTATGAGGTTTATGTTGTCTACTAACATGAAAGGTACACCAAGAAAGACAGATCATGTTCTGGTCCAAGAACATATGATCATGATAACATGAGGACAAAGATTCATCCATTGTCATGGATCTCATACAAGATCCATTCATGAGGTATGTATAACTTGGTTTTATAATGGTTAACTTATGAGACATGCAGGTTACTAGCACAAGTCACTAAAGAGAACCAAAAGACATTATACGGGTATGTTAGACATAACTAGCTAACATGATAATCCAGGTATGTTTTTCCTATATCAAGCTAGATTCCTACCTTGGGTTAGGATCTTATACTATCGCGTTGTTGATAATGATTATTCATGAAGTCATAGGTTTGAATAATCATGATTGTATGAATATTATGTTTCTTACCATAATTGATGATATGACTAACCAGAAGAATCATGATGGTATAGGTTTGAATAATCATAGGTTTTATGCATTTTATATCTCTTATCTTGATTGATGATTCAACTAACCTGAAGAGTCATAGGCTTGAGTAATTACAGGTTTAGACATGTTATGTTTCTTATGATTTGACTAACCATAAGAATCCTTGAATGCTAATGCTTATTATTTCTGTTTGAAATGATCATGACTATACATGCTTGAGATTATTGTGTTTTAATAGTATACTAATGAATGTATGATTTTATATGAGATCACAAGGATAACACATTCATGATACTAATAAGCATGCATAGGGACCAAGGATGAATATGAGTTCAAGAACAGGTAATTCAGGAAGCAAAGATCAAGAGGGAGCACACTCTAGTTGTTCCTGCAAGAAAGCAAAGGAGCACACTTCGGTAGTTTCTGCAAGGATGCAGATATTCAGAGGGAGTTGATCATCTCTCTACATTTCACAACAGAAAGGTGTAGAAGAAGCTACCTCAGATTAGGACTCCAGCAGCTCCTGCAAGGAAGCAAAGACTCAGAGGGAGTCCACCCAACGAACAAAGAAAGATAAGTATTTTCTTGCATATTTGTTTGTTTAAATAAAATTGTTCAATAATGTATATACTGATGTTCCTAGAATTAGGTTGTGTATTATGCATATTAGAATAATTGCATTGATGAACAGTATACTCCTAATATGCATGGGTAAGTGGCCTATGGCACTGTACAACATTCCATTGCTACTTATCTAGAATGAAACCTCTTTGCTGACATGTTGGGAGTTGTGCACACTCTTAACAATGTTCTGGTAGAGATTGGAAGGCATCTAGAAAGTTACGAAATATGGATAAATGTTGTATTGAAGCATTGGCTAAGATAATTGCATGACTGTATGGCATATTTCTTTATGTGTAAGAATTTGCTCTGAAAACTATGAGATGTTTTCTAATCATGCAATTTAACTTGTTGTGTAGGAAAGATCGTATGCCATCTCCTACAAAAGAAGAACTACAACATTTTGTTCCAGCAACAAAGATATCTATTGAAGATATTGAAGATATTGAAGATATTGAAGTTCCCAGGATCTGGGATGAAGAAATGAAATGCCTTGATCCGTCGATCATGAAGAATGATGTTTGGGATATAATCCCAAGACATGAAGGGAAGTTTGCTATGACTTCCAAATGGAACTATCAGATCAAGCATGTTGCAGATGGCAGCATTGAGAAATATAAAAGTGATGAAATAGAAGATACACCAGATGGATTCAAGACAGCTTCCTTGAATGGTGTAATTGAAGAAGAAGTGCATGTAGAGCAGCCACTTGGTTCTGAGACACATGATAGGAAATCATATATGTGCAGAACTTGGTATGGTGAAGATATATTGATTGCCGACACGCAGCGGAAGCTTACTAACGAGTTCGAGATGAAGAACTTGGGGATGATGCACTATTTGTTTTTGGCATGGAGGTGTGGCAGAGTGTAGATGGAATCTTCCTTTGACAAGGGAAGTATGCAGTAAGAAATCCTGAAGAGGTTCAGGATGATAGATTGCAAGGCCATGGCCACACCTATGGCATTGAATCTGAAGCTTCTATGTGATGCTTCATCTGAGCCAGTTGATATCACTATGTATCGTCAGATGATTGGGTCCTTGATGTACCTGACGAACACGAGACCAGACATTTGCTTTGCTGTGAACACATTGAGCCAGTTCCTGACGGATCCAAGAAGTGTTCACCTGGTTGCTGTAAAGCATGTTCTGAGGTACCTGAAGGGTACAGTGGATTATGGGCTCAGGTATGAGGCGAATCAAAAGTTTAACCTGCAGGGTTATGTTGATTCAGATTGGCCTGGCAGTGCTGCAGACAGGAAGAGCACATATGGGTGTTGCTTCAGTATGGGATCAGGTGTGATCTCTTGGTTTAGCAGGAAGCAATCCTGCGTAGCACTGAGTACAGCTGAGGCAGAGTATGTTGCAGCCTGTTCAGCTAGTTGTGAGGCAGTATGGCTACGGAAGCTACTGTCTGAGTTATTTGATCTCCTGTTGGATGCTACTGGTATCTTCTGTGATAACTAGAGTTGTGTGAAGCTGTTCAAGAACCCAGTGTTTCATGACAGGTCGAAACACATAGAGATCAAATATCACTATATCAGGGATATGGTGCAGAGAGGAGCTGTGAAGCTTCTGTATGTTGTGACGGACGAGCAGATTGCAGATGTGCTGACGAAGCCACTAGCCAGTGTGAAGTTCGAGAACTTCAGAGAGAGGCTTGGCGTGCTTCATATCGAGGATACTTAGAGGAAGAAGTGATGGACACATTTGCTGAAGCCATTCCAAGCATGTTGGAAGGGGGATCCTACACATGGCTGTGGATGTAAGCGCTGGATGATGAGCATCAGGATGATGTTCTGGTTTCTGCTTGGATATGATCAGTTGGATCATTTATATGTATGTACGCATCATGTTGGATGCTGGATATGATCGGTTGGATCATGTGTATGTATTTATGCATCATGTTGGATGCTAATGGATACATTGTGTGGATCATGTATCTTTGTATGATCAGGTAGATCATGTATGCTGATGGATACATTGTGTGGATCATGTATCTTTGTATGATCAGGTAGATCATGTATGCTGATGGATACATTGTGTGGATCATGTATCTTTGTATGATCAGGTAGATCATGTATGATGATGGATACATTGTGTCGATCATGTATCTTTGTATGATCAGGTAGATCATGTATGATTGATGGATACATTGTGTGGATCATGTATCTTTGTATGATCAGGTAGATCATGTATGCTGATGGATACATTGTGTGGATCATGTATCTATGTATGTATCAGATGGATACTTGGTGTGCATCAGATGGATGCATTGTATGATCAGGATGATCGTGGATGACGAGCTTCTCCAGATGACATGCAGCAGGATGTTGCAGTGATGATGATCAGGATGATCATGTGTACATCAGGATGATGTTTGATGAGTATCAGATGATACTTTGTGGCCGTGGATCAGGTTGTGCAGGTAAGCATGTAATTTGTGCCCTGGGAGATTTGCAGATGGTCTTTCGAGGTTTTGCCTATGGCATGTAATTCGGTGCCCTGGGACATCTGGAAAATGCTCTTGCGAGGTTTTGCTTGGAAGGACATGTAATTTGTGCCCTGGGAGATCTGCAGATAGTCTTTCGAGGTTTTTCCTATGGCATGTAATTCGGTGCCCTGGGATATCTGGCAGATGCTCTTGCGAGGTTTTGTCCTATGGCATGTAATTTGCTCCTGGGAGATCTGGACAGGATGAAAAAGGCCTCAGATGCTTCAGCCAGGTTTTGCCATGACCACATGTAATTTGCTCCTGGGAGATCTGGACAGGATGAAAAAGGCCTCAGATGCTTCAGCCAGGTTTTGTGGTGGACCACATGTAATGTGCTCCTGGGAGATCCGACAGGTAGAGCTGTGTGCTCGTAACAGCCTGGGATGCTTCAGCCAGGTTTTGTGGTGAGATCACATGTAATGTGCTCCTGGGAGATCCGACAGGTAGAGCTGAGTGCTCGTAACAGCCTGGGGTGCTTCAGCCAGGTTTTGTGATGGGTCACATGTAATGTGCTCCTGGGAGATCCTACAGGTAGAGCTGTGTGCTCGTAATAGCCTGGTATGTTGTAGCCAGGTTTTGTGACGCACGTAATAAGTCCTGAGGATTCCACAGTATGGCCAGTGATGATGAAGACCTGCAGGTGGTGGGCCTACATCCAGTATGAAAAAGGATTGGCTCTGTAGAACTTCCTATGACGAGTAGATTCAGAGATTGATTGAGATAGCAGCAGCAGTGACGATGATGATGATGACTCAATGATGATTATCCAGTGACGATGATCCAGAGAAGATGACTTGTGCTAGAAGAACTGTGCTGAGAAATACCTTCCTAGTTAAGAGGGAGTGTTGATGTATATGTAACTTCGGAATGTATTTCACATATATGTATATTGTATTCCTATAGAGATGGTATTATTCCTCTATAAGGAAGTGTTGTTATTTATATTATAAGTGTCGTAACTTATACTTGATGGGTTATTAGACCACCTTGTTTGGGGTCGGCCCTATATAAGTCATGTGGGTCAAAGGGTTATTAGACCACCCTATTGGGGGTCGGCCATGTGGGTCAAAGGGTTATTAGACCACCCTATTGGGGGTCGGCCCACTCAGCATTATGTTATGTGGTTAAGTTCGAGCCTACATGAGTTAGGTAAAAAGGCAAGTCAAGTCAAGTATAAATAGAGTGCGGGAGGCACTCTATTTACTCACTCACTTCTCACACATGCTCTCAAGGAGGAGAGGCGCACTTATGGAGGAGGAGGATTGCTGCTAGGTTATGGCTATCTCTATTGGTTGGTTGTATCATTGCTCTATCTATCTCTGAGGAAGTTATTGGGGTTTTTCACCTTTATGGTTTTCCCCAAGTAAATCTTTGTGTCTCTTGTGTGCTTGCATTATTGTCTCCATGATTGATATGCTGTAGATATGCTGTACATGTTGTTCTCTCAGTTAAGATCCTAGATCAGATTGAAGTAAATTCTGAAAATTTAACACCCTAAACTCTAGAATCTTCTAATTTGTCCTTTAGTGCACAGTTACAAAACCCATAGATTCGTGGAGAGCCTTCCATATAAGACAAAATAAGAGCTAGTAGTCTTTTAAAGCATTTATACAATAAAGGAATTTCAGCTTTTTCTCACATTAAGACAAATAAGAATTCTGATGGTTTATCTATCTTATTTGGATTCCTTTTGTTGACTCGCTGACTCATCCCCACCAACTAGATTGCTTGTGGATGCATGTCCATCTACACTTTGGATATGGGTGGCCGATTGACTGAGCTCTTTCAAGATAATTTTTCTCCGAACAGATATTGTTTCCTTTGTTGCAATCTCATGCTTGCGCAGATTTGATTTGACTTGTGCTGCTCCTGTTGCTGGTTCCTGGGAAATTGCTTCGAGAAAGTAGATATGCACAGCAGGCTATCCAATGAACTTTTGGAGTTCATCTTGGGTTATCACCTCTACCTTTTTAACATAGTCCAATTCTTGGTCCAACTCGCCTTGCAACTCAGCCAACCGATGTTCTCGTCTTGGGAATTCATAGATAGTTTCAGGCAGAACCAAGTGGCACTTGCCATGGGATTCTCTAATTTTGGAGTAGAAAGAGTGACATTTGCGGATAGTCTTTCTGATCTCCAAGCTTAGCCTAGCACCACAATCTTTACTGAATTCAGGGACTCCTGCATCTAAGTCAAATTCTTCTTCGGCGGTGGCGTGCAAGTTTGAGGGGAATCCAAATTTTCCTCTTCTCCACTCAAATTGTTGTTTCAAGTCTTCCACATGCTCTGCAAATTTTCCTTTTTTCTTTAAGGCTCCGACTTCGATGGCTGTCATCTTCATGATCATTTATTTCACGTTGCAAATTTCTCCTGAGATCAGTACTAGCAGCTGATGGCCTTTTATTTGCATGTCACATGCTTGCTTGTGAAACGTGAACAGGTCTTGCTTGTTTTCCGCTGCTTCTTTGAGCTATTTCAACAATTGCTCATTTTATTGAATTAACCCCTCATACTGATCCCTAGGGAGATGAATTTGTTGGGCCCTGCTGGCATCAAGCTCTTCCAATTCTGATATCCGATCCTTTAAGTTCTTTTGCTCGTCTTCGGAGACGACCAACTGCATCTCTAGTGAATTCTTCTCATTTTCAAGTTGTAGAGCTCCCGAAGTTATCCTTAACTTCTCTTCTATCATTTCCCTGTATTTCTTATTCAATTCATTTGCTTCTAGAACCTCTCTCTTCGTGTCATCTCTTATTTTGAAGCATTGATCTCTGTAATGCTTTACCTCATTTATTAACTGATCAGTATTGGCTTTACTCGCCTCGGTTGATGCCACAGTGCATTGGGATTGGAATGAAGGGTCAACATCAGTTCCTTGGACCAGTGTGGTTTTTGATACCCTGAATTCATATAAGTCCTCCCCAATTTCCATTTTCCTTACTCTTCGGTCAATGATAGCCCTTTTTCGCTTGTGAAAATATATGGAATCCAGGTTGGCCACCTGGCACTGCTTTCTGGGGTTGTACGGGGTCAACGCTAATCCTTCAGTAGAAGAAACCCCTTCTAGAGCTATCCCTGGTTGGTCTATCAGTGGTGGATCCAACTCCATGTCTTGTGGAGTAGACAGTTCTGGCTCGGGAGTTTTCTCAGTCTGCTCCTTTTCCTACCTTTCAGATAGCTCTGCTAATTCTGCTTGTAATCTATCTGCCTTTTCTAACAAAATCCTCTCTTCTTCTTCCTCCTCTTTCAGTTTAGCAGCCTGTTCCTGGATGATTATGTCTTCTTCTTCTCTTTGGGCCCTTACTTCCTCTTCCTTCTGGCTTCTAGCAGCCTCATCTTCCAAAGTGTTTTTCTCATGCTCCCTTTGTACTTTAGCAGCTTCTTCTTGCTGCTACAATTGAATAGCTTGCTCTCTCTGGATTCTTGCTACCTCTTCTTATTGGAACTTGGAAGCTTGTTCATTTTGAATCCTAGCTGCTTCTTGATCTTGCTGATGTAATATCCTGTGATCTTCCTCTTGTACTATTCCTATCGGATCTCCTGATTGGGACACTGATGCTTCTTGCTCCTTTTGGATTAGGCCGACAGGCCTGGGAGAAAAGCTCTTTGCACCTTTCTTCTTGTAGCGCTTGCCTAATTCCGTTAAGTTTTGAGCACTATGGAAAAAATCTTCCTCTTGGTCCATAAGATGGGTGTACTCGAAGCTTGTTTTGACATCAATAATATGTTCGGCCACTTTAACACAAGGGTAAAGCCTTCTGAAAAACTTTGTACCGAAATGGAAGATGTCCAAATATTGAACATAGTTTTCTCCTTCCCTGGCCTTCGGGAGGCTGTATGCACCAATAGTGAAAGGCATTGGCGGATACATCCCTTTCTTCCTCATAGTGAGAACTCTGTTGATCCCGCCAACTTTGAAGAGTTTCCTTATGGCTTCTCGGTGTATCACACAATTTATAGCATATCTGGGGAGTACAAAGGGAGCTATGGATCCTCCACTCATTTGGATATAGGTACCTTCTATGCCATGGTAATAATCCCCAAACGCTTCGATAATGGGCATGGCGTTATCTTATATGCAATCTAGTTCCTTTAAAAAACTAAACTGGTATAGAGGCATGATGAATTTCTCGCAAACATGCTTGTAATAGCTCGTGTACTTGCTTGCCCATGTGAGTTGATAGGCAATGAAGAGAGGTGTCTCTTTTTTGTTCCATGAACAACCCAAGTCAGGGAATGTGTGTTTGCTTAATAGGCAGTCTATCAGGTATGAAGACATAAAGAATTCCGCCTTCTTCTGAGTCATTCCTCCTTGGGTAGCAGTTAGCTGTGAGACCAAGCTATCTGAAATTATATCAGCCCAATTAAAGATGGTACCATGCATAGCTATATGGAATATTAAGGATTTTAGGTTTCCGTGGTTTGCAGTGTTTGAAAGGGTATTCGGATGATCCACGGTGGTCATTTTCGTAGTCGACGTTTCGAATCCCAAGCTGGATTCATCATCAGGACAGAATATGTTGTAGGAAGTTGCTAATCTGCATAAAAATAGTTAGAGATGCCTTCTCATCTTCTCGTCTTTTCATCTTCTACATCTTCATCTTTTCACATTCAACTTCAACTATGATGTTCTATAAATTCTCCAATTTCTCCCAATTTCCTCTTCGAATTCTATAAATCAATCAAAAATTATTAATCATTCATACAAGTTCAATCAAAATAAAATCATTATTGAAATAATGATTATTATTAAAACCTTTATTAAAGAAATAATGCCACTATATAATAATAAAAGGTCTAGCTAATTAATAATTGATAAATTAATAATTGATAAATAATACAATCATTAAAAGACCTTCACAATAAAACTATATAGTCTTAATTTCTCAAACAATCATAATAATAATCAAATATTAATAATAATTATTAATGGTCCAAATGATTATTAAGAACCTTTATTAATGAAATACAACAATTATAAAACAATAAAGGTCCAATTAAAGAATAGCTAACTATTTAATAATTGATTCTTAATACTAGATTAGCTAACTAATTATGATTATCAATAATAAAATCATTTAAAAAGTATAATTAAATGACCAACACAATAATAAAATAAAACTATTTTTATGCAGATTAGCAACTTCCTACAACATATTCTGTCCTGATGATGAATCCAGCTTGGGATTCGAAACGTCGACTACGAAAATGACCACCGTGGATCATCCGAATATCCTTTCAAATATGGAATATTACTGGAACCCATCCGAGCTTAAAGATATTTCCATTTGGCATACCAAAGATATGGCTCAACATCAGAACAATGAGTCTATAAGGAGTCTTTAGGAGGTTTCTCTCATACTCATTATTATTCCTCCTTCTTATATGTCTGTCAGCTATCATCATTTTCCTGGCAGTGTCCAGCGGGTCCATAAGATGTTCTGCTATCCATTCATTATCTAAAAAAGCTCTGGGTTGAGGTAATTTGTAGGTGGCTGTGATATGCTCAGGAGAAAAAGATGCTAGGTTCATCCCATTTTTATCATTTATGAACCTAGTGTCAGTTCTGATGTGAGGGACCAACCATCCAATGACTTCGGAACATGGGAACAATTCAGGACGAGTTGTTTCCTTATGGAGGTAAGACCTTTGGATGTTTTCATCCACCAGAGTGTCTTCTATGGAGGCTTGAGAATTGTCTTGTTCCATGATAAACCTATATAGATCACCCCACTGAAATTCTGGGGCAGAGCTACCAAGGGACACATTTGTTGTAGCTTGTGTATCAGTAAAATTTGTCTCGAGTGAAGTGTCCAACAGGATTTCTATGTCTAAATCTGAGTCGATCTTTTGCGCGGCTTTCTTCCTTGCAGACCTCCAATGCATGATAATCCTGCGGTAAGTAGGGCAGTACAAATAAGGCGTATGTAGACATTCAACCATTATTAAAATGCAAAGCCTCCTATAGATCTGTGAGAGAAAATATGACAGAGTTGGCTTTAACTAGATAACCTTCAAGCATTAGCAAAATAGTTATGAAAATTTCAGAATATGCCACTTTCATAATATGGAGGCCGTTTTAACAAAATGATCAACTAATTCACAATTGCAGCTACCATTTCATAGTTAAAAATCATGAGAAATACTAGACACAAATGCCAACAAGCTATACAAGCCACTGTGGTTTCATATATAAGAGAAATGGCACTATGGTTTAATTATTCTTGGAATGATGGTTAGGATCAGGGTTGTCTTGATTTCATGTTCAAATATCTTATCATGACAAAGCTAGTTTGTTGTCAATGTAATACCAAGAGTAAAGACAAGAGTTTAGGATGTCTAAAAACAAGGAAATTGACATGGTGGAAAGGTAGTGAGAAAGCTTCTTATTTGTGCTATTTACTTTTGCTCAATATGTAGGCGTTTTCCAAATCAAAATACCCACCCAAGACAGAGTAATGGAGGAATAAGGAACTAGAGCAGTTAATAGCGTCATGACATTCACAGAAATGCGAAAGTACCTATAATGTTTTGTACGCCTGGTGAGACCACTACATTCATGCAAGCAATGCCTGGTAAATATCACATGGGTGGTTTTATTGGTTCTTCTTTCACAGTAGCCAACCTCTATAAGTAAAAAGCGGAGCTATTTATAAAGCTACCACTGCTATCCTGTCAGTTTTTCTCAACATATTCTAAGGTGGTTTTGGTCGAGTGCTATGGGTTTTATGTGGCCTTGGCGCGAATGGTATCATTGCTTGGCAGTGAATTTTCCATGGGGTGTATGTGGCGTTTTAACCAGAAAAACAAAGCATTAGATACATATTTGAGCATGGAATGCAAGATATGTGGCCTTTAAGGTATAACCGGGCAAAATCAGAGATGGCAAGATGTGTGGAAAAACTTACTTAGGATGTCGAGTATGCGATAGTGGGAAAAATTTGAAGCACGCATGGGAGGATAGGGCCTTCCAGGCTCTGGTTTGCATACGATGGTTCTATGTCTTCATGACTTTGACTCACAACTAAGCACTTAGTGCGTATAAGTTTGTTTTGCATATATATATAGTCGATAAAAGGGTATGAAAGGGGTGCAATTCCAAATGAGAACCTCAGAAAATGAAGAGAGGAGGGGCCGAGCACCTACCTATCAGCTTGGTAGTGTTCCCCGGTGGCTAGCGATCATTCTGAGATGGGCAGCAGTGCAGTCAGAGTTCGATGTCGAACAGCAAGCTCCATTCTCCTATGGCAGTGGTCGAGTTATTTTTTGAAATCCCATTTTACGCATTCATATACGGGAGGCAATTAATTCACGTACGTGATAGGTTGGCGGAGTTATGAGCACGGGGCTCAAGAACTTGTGCATTTAAAATGGCACATGGGCACATTCATGACCCTACCAACTCCATGGTTGCACACACACCAAAATAAAACTTCGTGCCAAAGCCACGATCATAACGTTAGGTCCTGTGCCGAAGTGGCGATTGCAAGATTAAGCTCTGCAATGATAGCATTGCACCAAAATTAGACTTCAAGGAAAGACGAGGCACGGCTATGGAAGCGGGAGCTATATGGATAAGCCTTGTGCCTTTGGCGCAAGTTTTAGTCACAAAATGTACGCTAACAGGAACTACGCCAATGAGCCGTAAAGAAAAGAATTGAGATATTTTTTGTGTCGGCATTCTTAAGGACAAATCCTACGCCAAAGCACTCGTCCTATTATTAGGAATTGCGCCGATGGCGGCTAAGCTAGACTTAGACTCTGCGAAAGAATCATGTGTTAATACAGTGCAGATTTTAAACCTTTAATTTGCGTGGGGAAATTTCACTGGAAAGCCAATTTTTGGCAATGAGGCGAAAGCATAAGTCTTAGAAAGTGCGCCTTTCACACAAGACATAAGCCTAAAGTTTGCGCTTCCAATCTGTGCTTTGAGCGTGCACACAGTTAACCATTAAAACGGTGCCGACTGATGCGCACAGTTAAGATTTAAAATAGCGCACCGCTTTTCAATAGAAGGAAAAAATGCCTTAGTAAAAAAACAAAAAGAACTAGAAGGGTCAGCACTTTTAGGAAAAGTTGAAGATTAAGTGAGAAAGATTTGATTAAAAACAAGTGCATAAACAAAAAAGAATAGGAGGGACCCATTATTTACAAAAACTTTGGGGGGAAATGTTGCAGCAACAACATGTTCATACCATGGGATTCGTAGAGAGAAGATAGTCCCATGAACACCACAAGAAAATTGTATGTCAGAAAGGATGAACAAAACAATCATGGAGCGTGCAAAGTGTATGAGATTGCATGCATGGTTGCCCTTACAGTTTTGGGAAGATGATGTAGATACTGATGTTTAATTAATAAACATAGGGCCTTCAAGTGCTTTGGATGGTGGTATTCCATAGGAGGCATGGACAGATAAAAAGGTAAACTACTCATTTTTGAGAAATTTTGGTTGTGAAGCATTTTTCCATATTGATAAATAAAATAGAACAAGTCTTGAGGCTAAATCAATGAAATGTACCTTTATTAGATACAGTGTTGATGATTTTGGTTATTGCTTATGGGATTATAAAAATAAAAAAATCATTAGGAGTAGAGATGTGGTGTTAAATGAAAAGGTCATGTATAAATATCAGTTGGAGGGAAAGAAAATGAAGTTCCAAAGGTGTCGAAAATCAAGAACAGCAGTAGGCACCTCAAATTCTTGCAAGTGTTAGAAGATCTACCAGATCAAGTAGACCCCCTAAACGAGACTCTCCTTCAATGTATTATTTATTGATTACTTAATTTGGTGTGTTGGAACATTAAACCATCTAGACCTTGGGTAAATTAATCATTTAATTAATTTACTTAGGGTTTAGAACCTTGGTCCAAGTTTATTTGGCATAACATAGCAACCTAGCACCTAGTCTAGTGTCTTGGGTCCACCTTATCCACTTTTTGACCATCTTAGACTAGTGAATGTGCCCTCATACTTGATTTACCTTTATTTAATGAGATAGTTTGATCTAGTTAGATTTATTCTACTTTTATCCTAATTTTATGAGATAAAGATTGCTTTTAGCAACTTTTCTCTTGGATAGAGTTGCCTAAGTTGAACTAGAGTGTCATTAGGCAAGTTGTTAGCTTTTGCCTCACTCCTCTACCATATTTTTCTCCAAGAAATCCATCCTCTTGCTGATTTTATTTCACTCATGGTACACCAAACATATACTTTCCCATTCATGATCACTTGCATAGTGTTGGTTTTAGATTATTGTATAGATTGGGGTTTTAGTGCTAAATAAGCCTGCTTTTTCAGTGAGCCTCTCGAATTGCCTCTAGTGCATTCAAATTCTCTATATAAGATGTACTATATTTGTATTATTTGTTGGATTTTGTTCAACTTCAGAAGATATTATTTATTGTACTTGATTTTTCCTCCTAAGGGAGATGAATTTGATGTAATTAATTATGTAAACACATGAAAGAATAAATGTAATCCTTAGGGTGAAAAAGAAGCAAAAGAAAAATATTAACCCCAAGTGAACTCGGCCCAGTTAGGGAATTTTTCATGTTAGCACTTGTATAAATAGTGGTAAAGTGCACCTCATTATTCACTCACTCATTCAAGTGAAGTTTGCATCACCCTGAGAGAGAGAAGTTCACACTTGTTGGAGAAGAAGATTATTATGGGGTTTCTACTTTTGGAAGACATTTTCATCTTTTCTCTTTTATGATTGTACTCTAATCTCAGGATTATCATCTCTATATGAAGGTTGTTGGGTTTTCTCCCATTTGGGTTTCCCAAGATCAACTTTGTGTTATTGTTTTGTGCTTTGTCTTTCTTCTAGTGATCCTGTTTTTGCAATTAAATTATTTTGCTATGAATGTATGAAATCTATCATGGTATCAAAGTAGTTCTAGAAGAAGCCATTGCTGGAACATTGTCGAAACCCTGCCGAAACTAGGGTTTCATCTTCTGAAGTATTCACCCAATATTTTGGAGAAAAAGACACTTGGAAATTTTGATTCTCGCATCTTTTGGTGAAGATGGAATTCAATTCTGAGAATTTTCATTTTTTGACCTAACTCTATAGCTACAATAGAATTAGGGTTTCAATTTTTACCCACTTCTCTCCATAGATTTGGATCAAACCTACCTCATTCAACTTGCCTTGGAAAGGCACATCTACCCATGGTTTCATTTTTTCAAATTATCAACTTTCATTTTTGACCTAGCTCCTGCTAGGGTTTCTAGACCAGATCTGCAGACTAGATGATTGGTATGAAGGTTGAAGATCATTTGGAATGAGTTTCCAACTTTATCTCTTGGAAGTCTAGGGTTCTTCTACTCCTAGAATAAAATGACCTCTTACAATATGTAAATGAGAAGGTCCCTGAACTAGAAGCCGAAGAGGATCAATCTCGATGGAGGAAGAATGATGCTAAAGCAAGAAGGATTCTTGTGGATTCAATAAGAGACCATTTGGTTCCACAAATATCAGGAATGAAGAATGTTAGGAAAATGTTAAAGACCATTATGAAGTTGTTTGAACACAATATCATCAATGTCTCCATCACATTGAGGAACCAACTCTCAAATATGAAGATATCCAAGTCAGAATCTATTTCCTCATAGTTCATGAGGATCACAAAATTAAGGGACAAGATTAGCACCGGTAGAGATTCCATTGATGATAATGATCTTATTATCACCACTCTTAATGGTCTTCCACCATGTTGGGAGTCCTTTATTCAAAGTATAAGTGGTATATATAAACTACCCAAGTTTGATAAGCTATGGGAAGATTGCACTCAGGAGGAGACAAGGATTGCAGCATGTCAAAGACTCCATGGTACTCAATTTGAGGAGAATCAATCATTTATATCCCATGACAAGAAAGGTAAGGGAAAAGGAAGGAAGTTACATAAACAAAAACACCAAGATAGGAGATCAAGTCCACCTCCATATCAGAGTAAGGAGAAGAAGGATTTGTCTCAGATTAAATGCTACATATGCAAGGCATATGGTCATTATGCAAATAAGTGCCAAAGTTCTAACAAAAGGAAGAATGATGTCTCAACTGGTGATGTTGAAGAAGATACTTCTCACAAGAATTCAAGTAATGATGATCATTTAGAGTTCTTCTTCTAGATATGAAGTTCCAGACTGCAAGAACAAAGATCTCTCCTGGTTCACACAAGAAGGCAGAGGGAGCCCACACACAAAAACAATAAGAGATAAGTATTTGGTTTTCTTGCTTACATAGATCTATTTTCTCTTATCTATCTTCATTATATGCAAATCTATCTGGAAGTGCATTGAGCAGTTGATATAGTTTACCTTGTTGTATTTATTATGCATATGAGCTACACAACACTTCATTAACACATAATGGAGGTAGTCTAGATGATATCTCCTTCCCGCATGGTTAGAGTATGTAATACCCCTACCCTGCCTTAGTAATTATTGGCCTCAATGTAAATATTGTGTTTGTTAAAAGTGTGTTGATCCTAGTGTGGAGCTCAAGGCCAAGGCCCCACTAGTGGATGCTTAAGGTTTGCTTTCATAGGCAAGTATTTGATAGTGAAACTATGCATGTGCTTTTAAGCCATGAAATTTTGTAATTGATGTAAATGTTTAATATTGCAATGAAATACCCAAAAATGGCTAAGTGAGGAAGCTAATGAGAATGGGGAGAAGGTATCCACTAGGGAGAGCGGAGGGGGTCATGGGATGGTGACCCATGTTGCCACTTGGGCAGGCGTAACTGATTTGATTCCCTGTACAGGTATGGATTTAGTTACAGAACGTGGAGAAGGAAATCCTACAGAGGTTATTCGCAGGAGATAAAAATGGAATTGGGATATGAGTTGGGGGTTTCAACATTGGGTTCCTCATTCCTTCTTGTTGGTTCATTGTATAAGGATTGAGGAAGTCATGCTGTGGGGAGAGATACTGAAACGCAAAAGTAAGCCAAAGTAGTGAAGCTAAATTTAGATGAATCCGAAGCGTATGCGTTACCTTTGAGTAGATTCCCGAAGGAGAGTTTGAAGGTGGACTATGGGGCGTGAATAGATTGAATAAGATGTGTGAATCCCGGAATCCACGAGTAGAGAAGTGAGTTGCGGGATAGAGCTTAGTCCGCAACCCTGGAATGAAGCAACATGTTCAACAGACATAGAAGATAGGATTTAGGGTTGGAAGGATAAATAAACCCAGTGAAGACTATGATCTCATAGAACTAGCAGTTGGACCTTCTTGTGCCTACCCTGAATAGCACTGGAAGGTAAGGGGCCTTGAGGGACTATGTAGCAGAGATGAGGGCCTTCCTTGTGTTGGGTGAGGTGAATAATGTGGGTGCCATAGCTGCTGAGTGATTGAGATGTCTGTAGCTATGTGGTTGAGATCACTGGCATATAAATATCCTCCCTATTATCCTGTATGCTTGATAAACCAATCTGCAGGTTGGCTTAACATGTGTATGCTTGATAAACCCAATTGCAGGTTGGCTTAGCATGATATTTCTTGATAAACCCAGTTCTAGGTTGGCTTAGCATTGAAGTGGATGTTGATTGTCAGCAAGCCTACCTAGCCCTCCTTAGTGGATACATAGCCCAACTCGGGGGTGGTCTCTCAGTTGAAAGAGTATAAGCTGGACAGAGACCTAAGGTTGGGTGGAACATTGATATCACTTAGCCAGTTGGTGGGGAAACTTCAAGATACAAAGATAAGTACACTGTGGAATGAATGATTTTATTTCGTGTATTATTATTGTGTTGTGTTGCTTAAACCGTGGAATGAATTTTATATGAATGGGAATGGTAGTTAGACCATGTGTAATCCTAAGTGGAAGGATGAGTGCAGGTTGAATGCTTCATTCCATTGCATGAGTTTAATGCATTACTAATTTACATGTGTTAGATTGTAAATTGTGGATTGCAGATTGTGGAAAGATGCAATGCAGATTGCAGAAAGGTGAGATTGCGGATTGCGGAAAGATGTGATTGCGGGTTGTGGATTGCAGATGGATGCAATATCGATTGCAAATTGTGGAAAGGCACAATTGTGGGTTGCCGATTGCGGAAAGACACAATGCAGATTGCAGATTGTGGAAATACGCAATTGTGGAAAGGTGTAATCCAGATTGCGGATTGTGGAAATACTCCATGCAAACTGTGGATCACAATGGTTGATTGCGGATTCGAGTCCAGTGCGGCTGTGTGTAGTTTTGGAAGTAAAAGAAGAAACATAAATTAATGCCAGATCTTTGGTGGCCTCGAAAGGCCACAAGGGAGGTATGGGGACGTTAAAGAGTGGTATCAGAGCTTCAGTTACAACACTGTGGAAGAAATTGCATGCAAGGAAATTCCCGTGGCACCGTTTTAACCTAACAGGACTCTTAGTTATTATCTGTTTAATGAGTAATTTCGAGATTGTATGGATGTTTCAAGTTATATGCTATCTAATAAACAATTATATCATGCACAATGATTGCAACAGGTATAGTTGAAGCATACAACAAGACCAGGTGTCAAAAAGTAAGAATGGTGATAGTTAATGATGCACAAAATCCTTACGAGCTGAAAGGGGAGTGCTGGGGTAAAACGTACAGGAAGAGCACGCGAAAACAACATCGAATGGAAGAAGGGAGCAGGTGACTCCTAGAACTTGGTTGAGTCCATGGTAAGCTTTAATGAGAGGCTGATAAAGGCATAAGAAGAGCAGCACCAGCTCAATCTGGTCATTCTGCAGAGCCTCACTGACATGCATCAGAAAGTAAACATGGGTTCCAATCCAAGTAATATGGACTGAGAAGAAATGAATGCGGTTAATCACTCCAGAGGCCATTCTAGGAAAAGGACTCCAAGCCATAGAAGGGGTTCTATGAGAAGAAGGCACAAAACATCCTCTTTGGGATCTCCTTCCAGTAGATCAGAACACTCCAGGGACTCTCAAAGAATTCCAATGCACACTTATGATAGGACTAAGAGAGGAAGGAAGTCTAGAGGGATTCCATAGGGAGAATTCAGGAAAGCAAGAGCTCCTACCCTTGATGGAGAAATCAAGACAGGCTAGGAGGTAGAGGCATGGCTCCTTGGAATGAAAACGTATTTCAAAATGCACGATTATTTGGAAAGTGAAAGGCTAGGGTTTCCATTTACAATATGAATGGAAGAGCTTCCATTTGGTGGGAACATCTCATGAGAGTAAAGAGAACCAGCGAAAGGAGGATCAGCTAGGATTGGGTTAAAATATACTTTAAGGATAAATACCTATCATCTAGGTATTATGACAACAAGAGAAAGGATTTCAATGAACACAGGTTGGGGCAAAATTCCATGGAGGAACATGTTCATAAATTCTTGGAATTGTTAAGGTATGTAGACTGCATCAAGAATGAAAGGGTGAAGATTCAGTGTTTCCTAGGAAGCCCACCACAAAACTACAACAATAGGATTGAGTTTTTCCATCCACCAAGTTTGGATGAAGCCATCAAGATGGCGATGCTCTGTTATGAGCATAACAAAGGGAAGACAATGTAACGTCCCTAGACCTCCCTTGTGTCCTTCCAGGGCCATCAAAGACCCAACGTTACTTTTTTTCTTCTTCTTTTACCTTCAAATCTAGACATAGCCGCACTGGACTCGGATCTGCAATCCATCATTGCGATCCGCAGTTTGCATGGCATCTTTCCACAATCCGCAATTGTGTCTTTCTGCAATCCGCAACCTGCATTGCATCTTTCCACAATTTGCAATCTACATTCGCAACTTTCCACAATCCACAATCTACAATCCGCATTGCATCTTTCCACAATCCGCAACTGCGCCTTTCTGCAATACGCAACCCACATTGCGTCTTTCCGCAATCTGCAATTGCACATTTCTGCAATTTGCAATCTGCATGGCAAAAGTAAAAAATGTGGAAGTCCAACTTCCAACTTCCGGAAACCCACTCTTCTGCAATCTGTAATCCGCATTGCGGAAGTCGGAAATGTGGAAGTCCAACTTCCAACTTCCGGAAACCCACTCTTCTGCAATCTGTAATCCGCATTGCGGAAGTCGGAAATGTGGAAGTCCAACTTTCATCTTCTGAAAAATTCCCCTTCCGCAATCCGCATAGTTGAAGTCAGAAATGCGGAAGTCCAACTTTCAACTTCTAAAAAAATTCCCTTTTGCAATCTGCAATCCACATTGCAGATGTCAGAATTGCAGAAGCCCAATTTCAAACTTCCGAAAACTTCCCCTTCCGCAATCCGCAATCCGCATTGCGGAAATCGGAATTGTGGAAGTCCAACTTTTCTATTTATGTAGTTTACCAAGGAAACTTCTAAGGGGCATAACTTCCTCATCCAGAATCCAAATGAGCCAAGGTTGGTACCATTGGAAAGCTATTGAAGAGATCTATCCAATGCTAAAACCCCCTTCCTATTTTAGGTATATAACTTCCCCATTTACTTCTCTGAATTTATATCTATAAACCCTCTAAGGTGCCTTCCAATCTTTAACAGGTCTCTACCTATCCCCTGCCATAACACATCTTTCCTCAGTTCCACAGAGCGGTCTAGGAATACCTCAGGACACATAACCATCCCCATGATTAAGTGAGGTTAAGCAATCCCTTACAAGGTTCAACATCTCATAACAAAACACATAATAAAAGAAGTTAAGGCTAACAATACATCTAACACATGTAAGATTAGCAATACATTAAACTCATGTAACTGAATAAAGCATTCAACCTATACTCAGCCTTTCACTCAGACTTACAAATGGTCTAACTATTATTCCCATCCATATAACATTCATTCAACAGGTTAAGAAACAAAACATAATAATAATACATGAAATAACATCATTCATTCCACATAATACTTATCTTTGTATCTTGAAGTTTCCCCAACAACTAGCTATGTGAGAGCAACATTCCACCCAACATTTGGTCTCTATCCAGCCAAGAGACCACCCCCGAGCTAGGCTATGTATCCACTAAGGAGGGCTAGGTAGGCTCTCTAACAGTCAAGATACACTTCCAATGCTAAGCCAACTTATAGTTGGGTTTGTCAAGCAATCCAGGAAACATACTCATCTTAAGCCACCCTGCAGTTGGGTTTATCAAGCATCCATATGCTAAGCCAATCTACAGATGGGTTTATCAAGCATATAGGGAAACAAGGAGGATATTTATAAGCTAGTGAGCTAAACCACAAAGTTACAGACATCTCAATCACTCAACAGACAAGGAACCTACATTATCCACCTCACCCAACACAAGGAAGGCCCTCTTCTCTGCTACACAGTCCCTCAAGGTCCCTTCCCTTACAGTACTATTTAGGGTAGGCATAAGAAGGTCCTACTGCCAGTTCTATGAGATCATAGTCTTCACTGGGTTTATTAAGCATTTCAACCTTAAAACCTATCTTTTACATCTATTAAACAAGCTGGTTTGTTCCAGGGTTATGGACTAAACTCTGTCCCGCAACTCGACTCTTTGCTTGCATAATTTCAGGATTCACATAGCTTCCTCAAGCTATTCATGCCTTGTAATCCCCTCTTGGCTCGTGTTTAGGTTTCTACTCAGATATACCGCATACACGCCAGATCCCTCTGGTACTCGGTTTCTCTACTTCACCTCTCTCTGCGTCTCAGGGTCTCTCCCCAACAGAATGAATCCTCTAACCAACTATCGATAGAAAATGAAGGAACTGAGCGAAGAACCTCCAACCCAGATCTCAGCGCCATTTTTATCCCTTGCGAATATCCTCCGCAGGCTTTCCTTCTCCATGTTTTGTAACCGAATCTATACCCATACAGGGAATAAAATCGGTTACTCTTGCCCAAGTGGCAGGACGGGTGACCATCCCACGACCCCGTCACCTCTCCCTAGTTGATACCTTCTCCCAATCTCATTAGCTTACTCACTTAGCCAGTTTTGGGTATTTCATCTCAATATTAAACATTTACATCCATTTACAAAATTTCATGGCTTAATAGCACATGCATAGTCCCATTGTCAAATACTTGCCTATCAAAGCAAACCTTAAGCATCTACTAGTGGGTCCTTGGCCTTGAGCTCCACACTAGGATAAACACACATTGCACAAACACAATATTTACATTGAGGCCAATAATTACTAAGGCAGGGTAGGGGTATTACAGACAGATACTCAACCAACATGGAAAGGAAATCCCAAAGGAGGATTTGAACCAAGGAGAAGTGGCTTCAAACCACCTTTCAGGAATTAGTCCAGAAAATTTCCATAGGGACAGCTAGTAGGAAGTGGGTTCAAACCAACAGTAGTAGCAGAGAAAACATCAAAAGGACCACTTCAGTGTTGGGGATGTGGAGACAACCACATGCTTAGAGTTTGCCCAAATCGAAGAGGGAATCCCCGAATCTTGCACAACTTGGGAGAAGCAACCACAGTAGAAGTTATGGCCAGAGACACACCTTGAATCTATGCAGCACTAGATGATCACTAGGAAGACCACCAATCAGTAGTGGTCGAATTTGAAGGCAATATTTCTAAGCAATCTATTTATGTTTTAATTGATCCAGGATCCACTCATAGTTATGTGTCCCCTAAAGTGGTTGAAAGTTGTTCACTTGGTAAAGTGAAACATAGTAAGTCTTGGTTAGTTAATCTATCCACTGGGACTAAGAGAAATGTGAGTGAAGTGAAGTAGTTGTGGACTATTCCATAGAGATGAATGGACTTGCCACGAAGGTAAACGTGAATGTACTAACCTTAGGATCTTATGATTCCTTGGTAGGCATGGATTGGTTGGAGAAGCATAGAGACAAACTTGACTTCTACAAGAAGGTACTTTAGTGTATTGATGATGAAGGAAGACCAAGGTTGGTTAAAGGAATTCTGAAACAAGTTTTAGTAAGGCATATTTCATTCTTACAGTTGAGAAAGTTCTATAAAAAGTGATGTCAATTATATGTTGTGCATATATCAGATTTAGCAGAAGATAAAGGGACAAAGTTACAAGACTTTCAGCTATTGCAGGATTTCTAGGATGTATTTCCAGATGAAGTGTCAGGATTACCACCCAAGAGGGACATTGATTTCTCCATTAACATTGTTCTAGGAGTAGCACCAAGCTCCAAAACCCCGTATAGAATGAGCACACCTGAGATGATAGAATTAAATATGCAGCTGCAAGAATTAATGGACAAAGAGTATATCACACCAAGTGTATCTCCTTGGGGTGCACCTATGTTGTTTGTTAAGAAGAAGGATGGGACTTTAAGGCTATGTATATATTATAGCCAACTAAACAAGGTAACAATCAAGAACAAGTATCCATTACCAAGAATTGCTAACTTGTTTGACCAGATGAAGGAAGCTAAAGTATTTTCCAAGATTGACTTGAGGTTTGTATACCATCAAGTGAGGATAAAGTATGAAGACATTCACAGAACAACTTTCCAAACTAGATATGGACAGTATGAGTTCACTGTGGTGCCATTTGGTCTCACCAATGCACCTGCTACTTTCATGTGTCTTATGAACAATGTGTTCAGTAAATACTTGGATAAGTTTGCGATTTTATTCTTGGATAACATTCTAGTGTATTCAAAGAATGAAGAAGAGCATACTGAACATTTGATAATGGAACTACAAGTCCTTAGAGAACACAAACTGTATGCAAAGCTAAGCAAGTGTGACTTATACCAGCAAAAGGTACATTATTTGGGACATATTATTTCAGTGGAAGGTATTACAGTAGATATAGAGAAGATTGAGGCCATAATGGATTGGCCGACTCCGAGAAATGTTGCATATGTAAGATATTTTATGGGCCTTGCAGGTTACTACGGAAGTTTCATTGAAAGTTTTTCCAAGATAGTGTTAATTTTTTGATAATTTCATTCCATTATCATTCAGGATCATACTAAGAGAATAACATGTACAACATATCAATCATAAGCACAACAACAAGCACACAAGAGACACAAAATTTCATCGGGGAAAACCAAGAAGGTGAAAAACCCCGCAACTTCCTCAGAGATAGAATAAGCCACAAACCAAGATCACAATGATCAAACACAAAGATATGTCTCTAGTAGATACTCATCCTCCTTCACTTGTGCGCCACTTTCTCTCTTAGCTGTGCGAGCTTGAGAACTGAGTGAATGAATAGAATGAGAGACACAACCTCTCTATTTATACACTGACTTGACCTGCCAATAATCCAACAGGGCTGACTTGCTAATGAAGTCTAATAACCCAACCACATGAACTAACTAGGGCCGACCCCACACTGGTGGTCTAATAACCCATCAATACAAATGATGACACTTACAATGTAACTTGCGACACTTGCAAATACAAATGACGACACTTCCAATCAGAGGAATAATACATCTATGTTGGATATACAATACAGTACAAATGTAATATACAAGTGAATATCTTTCGAAGTTACAAATACATCAAGACTCCCTGTTAACTAGGAAGGTATTCTCTAGACACAGGTCATCAATACATATTGGTGCAAGTCTTCAATTATGGAGTTGGATCATCATCACTGGATCATGGAGCATCATCACCATCACTGCTACTATACTCGACATCTCGATCACTGGGCTATCTCTGAATTCTTCTATCATAGGAAGTTCTATAGGGCTAGCCTTTTTTCATGCTGGTTGTAGGCCTAGCCTCCTGTAGGTCTTGATCATCACTGGCCATACTGTGGAATCCTTAGGACTTATTATGTGCATCAACAAAACCTTAAAAGAGTGTCTTTCTTCCCGCAAGAACAAAGAGCATCCCAGGACTGATTACGAGCTTACTGCTCAACCTATCGAATCTCCAGGACTGATTACATGTGACCCCCACCACAAAACCTTAAAAGAGTGTCTTGCTTCTTGCAAGAACTCTAAAGAGCATCCCAAGACTGGTTACGAGCTTACCGCTCAACCTATCGAATCTCCAGGACTGATTATATGTGGTTAGGAAAAACCTTTAAAGAGTGTCTTGCTTCTTGCAAGAACTCTAAAGAGCATCCCAGGACTGATTATGAGCTTACTTCTCAACCTATCGGATCTCCAAGACTGATTACATGCCTCTAGTAGCAAAACCTCGAAAGAGCATCCCAGGACTGATTACGAGCTTATCGCTCAACCTATCGGATCTCCCAATATATTTTCTATGCTACATGCACAACCTATCCACGGCCACAGAGTATCAACCTGATAGTCAGATCATATTGATCATCATCATATAGTCCATAATCCTGATGCACATCATCATCACATGATCATTTTGATCATCGTCACTACATCATC
This sequence comes from Larix kaempferi, assembly GCA_027924585.1. Taxonomy (NCBI): domain Eukaryota; kingdom Viridiplantae; phylum Streptophyta; class Pinopsida; order Pinales; family Pinaceae; genus Larix; species Larix kaempferi. The sequence continues at coordinate 251,182 of BSBM01000870.1, forward strand.
CTGATGCATGTCATTTGGAGCATCGTCCTGATACTCATCACATATGATCATCTTGATCACCATCATAGCAGCGTCCTGATGCATGTCATCTGGAGCATCATCCTAATACTCGTCACATATGATCATCTTAATCATCATCATAGCATCGTCCTGATGCATATCATCTGGAGTATCGTCCTAATACTCATCATCATCATATAATCAAACTGATCATACAAAGCATCCACCTAATGCATATCATCACATATAATCCAACTGATCATGTAAAGAATCCACCTGATGCATATCATCACATGTGATCATCTTGATCAACATCATGTAGAACATCATCTAGAGCATTGCCCTGATGCTCATCACACAGCGCTTACATCCACAACCATGGGAAGGACCCACCTATAACCATGCTTGGAATGGCTCCTGCAAATGTGTCCCATCACTTCTTCCTCGAAGTATCTTCTATCTGAATAACACCAATCCTCTCTCTGAAGTATTCAAACTTCACTCTGGCTAGTGGTTTAGTCAACACATCTGCAATCTACTCATCAGTCTCAACATATAAGAGATTCACTGCTCCTCTCTACACCATATCCCTGATATAGTGATATTCAATCTCGATGTGCTTCGCCCTGTCATGGAACACTGGGTTCTCCAACAACTTCACACAACTCTGGTTGTCACAATAGATATAGGTAGCATCCAACGGGAGATCAAATAACTCAGACAGTAGCTTCGTAATCCATACTGCTTCACAACTAGATGAACAAGCTGCGACATACTCTTCTTCGGTTATACTCAGTGCTACGCAGGATTGCTTCCTGCTAAACCAAGATATCACACCTGATCGCATACTGAAGCAGCACCCAAGAATTTCTCTTCCCATTTACAACACTACCTGCCCAATATGAATCAACACAACCCTCCAGGCTAAACTTTTGATTTGCATCATACTTGAGCCCATAATTAACCGTACCCTTCAGGTACCTCAGAATATGCTTCACAACAATCAGGTGAACATGTCTAGGATCCGTCAGGAATTGGCTCAAGGTGTTCACCACAAAGAAAATATCGAGTCTTGTGTTCATTAGGTACATCAAGGACCCAATCATCTGACGATACATCATGACATCAACCGGCTCAGATGAAGCATCACACAGAAGCTTCGGGTTTGATGCCATAGGTGTGGCCATGGCCTTGCAGTCCATCATCTCGAACCTCTTCAGGATCTCTACTACATACTTCCCTTGTCCAAGGAAGATCCCATCTGCACTCTGCCACACCTCCATGCCTGGAAAGTAATGCCTCATCCCCAAGTCCTTCATCTCAAACTCGGCTTCAAGATTCCTCTTGGTGTCAGCAATTAACCCATCCTCACCTGTAACAAACAGGTCATCCACATACAGTAGTAGTATCACAAGATTTCCTTCCTCAACCTTGTAGTAAAGGTTGGAATATGCTTTACTTTTATTAAAGCCCAAATTGGATAGAAAGTTGTCTATCCTACCATACCAAGTCCTAGGAGCTTGCTTCAATCCATACAAGGATTTCTTCAACCTGCACACATATGACTCCCTGTCATGTGTCTCAAAACCAAGTGGCTGCTCCACATACACTTCCTCTTCGACTGCACCATTCAAGAAAGCTCTCTTGACATCCATCTGGTGTATCTTCCACTTCATCACTGCAGCTAGAGCAAGTACCAATCTGATGGAAGTGTATCTAGCTACAGGTGCAAAAGTCTCTTCGTAATCTATTCCCTCTTTCTAGGAGAAGCCACAAGCTACAAACCTCGCCTTGTATTTCTCTATGCTACCATTTGCAACATGCTTGATCTTATAGATCCACTTGGAAGTCACAATAGACTTCCCTTCTCATCTTGGGACCACATTCCAAACATCATTCTTCATGATCGATTGGTATTCCTCGACCATGGCATCCTTCCATTCTTTCTTTTTCACTGCCTCTTCATAACTGGAAGGTTCTTTGTTCATAATGTCATAGAGCAAGGCAACATAGCTAGTGTGTGACCTTGTCCTTTTCTTTTCTCTTTGTTCCTCTTTTGGAATACCAAACCTTTCTGCATCTTGGATGAGCTCTCTATCCCATGCAGGTTTCCTCTTGTGAGAGATCTTCTCATGGGGTGGATCTACAGGTTCTTGTGGATCTTTAATTTCACGATCTTCTTCCAGAATTGCTTCATTCATAGTGGTGTCTTGAATTCTGGTTACCCTTGGTTCTTCATTGTCTTCAGCAGGTGTCTTCCTTTATTTGATGCATGCTGATTTTTCATCAAATGTTACATCCCTACTAATGTCAATCTTCTTGAACCCTGGAAAGTAGATTCTGTAAGCCTTCAAGCTTTCACTGTAACCCACAAAGATGCCCTTCTTTCCTGAAGGATCTAGCTTTGTCCTCTTTTCCTTTGGAATGTGTATGTATACTGGATAGCCAAATATTCTGAGATGGCTAACTTTAGGTTTCTTACTAGAGAACACTTCTTCTAGTGTCTTGTTGTCAAGTATTTTCTGAGGTATTTTGTTCTGCACATATGCAACTGTCCTTGCTGCTTCTTCCCATAGGTGCATAGGAAGATCTTGGTCAAGAAGCATTGCCCGTGCTGCTTCCATGATAGTTCTATTCTTCCTTTCTGCAACACCATTTTGTTGTGCATTATAAGGAGTAGTCAACTCCCTCTTAATCCTTGAATCACTGCATAACTTCTTGAAGTCTCCTGAAGTGAATTCTCCGCCATTGTCAGATCTAAAGATCTTGATCTTCTTATTAGTTTGATTTTCTATCAAGGCTTTGAAGTCCTTGAACTTATCAAACACTTCATCTTTATTCTTCAAGAAATAAACCCATGTCTTCCTAGAGAAATCATCAATGAAGGAAACATAGTATACATACCCACTCAAAGAACTGGATGACATTGGTCCGCATACATCAGAGTGGATAATCTCCAAGATTCCTTTTGCTTTGATTTCACTGCTTGGAAATGCTTTATTTGTGTTCTTTCCTTTTGCACATCCTTTGCAAATACCTTCATGCTTTGGCATGATTTAAGGAATACCTTCTACTGCCTTGCTTGCAATTGGTAGTTCCCTATAGTGCACATGAGAAAGCCTTCTATGCCAAAGTTCACTTGGCTTCATGGATTCATGTACTATGGCATGTTCAGTTTGTCCCTTCAATTTGTACAATCCTCCCTCTTGCTCTCCAATCACCACTGCATCATCTAGTGTCTTACCCTTTGGCCACATGAGTACTTGGCCATCTATAAATGCAACTTTCATCCCCTTTGCATACAAAAATGATATGGAGAGAAGGTTCTTCTTGTGTCCAGGTACATATAGAACATCTTGCATCTTCAAAGACTTCCTAGAGTCTAACTTGTAGGAGGCTTCACCACTTCCTTTTATGGGATATTGATAGTCATCCCCAAGTTTCACCTTATGAGGTGTCTCATGTTCAAATAGGTCTACAAAGGATTCTTTAAATCCTGTCATGTGTTTGGAATCCCCACTGTCAATAAGCCAATCATCACATCTATGTGAGATAATACTTGTGAGAGCATAGATCAACACATATTCTTCCTCACTTGAAGAATCTTCACTTTCTGCCCTTTTCTTCTTCTTGGGAGGTTCATCATCCTCAACAGCATGAGCATGATATCTTTTCTTGTTGTTCTTCTTCTTGTTGTTGAAGTTGTTTTTGTTGTTGTTCCTTTTGTTCTTGGGACAATTTGAAGCAACGTGTCCTATCTCATCACAATTGAAGCATCGAACATGAGAGAGATCTTTCTTCTTATGATGGAAGTGAGAATGTTTCTTGTTGTGAGATTTCTCCCTCTTAAACTTACTTCCTTTAGTGTGTGATGTGAGTGCTTGGTCTTCACTTCCCATCTTTTCTTCTCGGGCCACAAGCCTAACTTTGTCTTGTGAACATTCCTCCCAAAGTCTATTCAAAGAGATCAATTTCTTTCTTGCATAGATTCCTTGGATGAAGGATTCCCTTGACCTAGGTAGGTCATAAAAATTTATCCATTCTCCACTACTTCATCCACAGCTTCAAGTTGTTCCTTGATTTGAGAGACCTTATTAAAGTAGGATTGGATGGTCTCTCCATTCTGGATATTTACCCCTTTCAATTGGTTCCGTAGAGTCATCTTCTGATTTATGTTCTTTCCTTCAAACAACTTGGTCAAGGATTCAAACATCTCTTTAGGTGTCTTTAGGGAAGACACATGGAGAATGAGATGGTCCTTGATAGAATCAACAATGATTCTCTTGGCCTTGACCAAGTCCTTTTTGTGGAAGGCCTTAGCCTCATCTCCCTCTGGCACTGGAACCTCTTTATGTAGGTGTCCAACTCATTCTCTTCTAGGATTAACCCAATCTTATACTTCTAGGCTCGAAAGTTATCATCCCCTTCAAGATTATCCTCAAGATTGGTGTGGTGAGACATTTTAATGAGAAACTCAAATGGAAATAAAATATTTAGGTCTTACCACTTGATTTGCTAAAAACTGGATCTGGAGCTGGATTAGGGTTTGTTAGAGAAACCCTAAAAATTTAAACTTTGAATTTCAAACTTGTGAAAGGATAGAAAGATGCACCTTGCTGAGATTGTCAAGCTGGTATACTCTGATTTTGAGATCTGCAAAATTTGACCCCTCAAAATTGCCTTTGAAACTTCTGGATTCACTAAACAGGGCCCCGAACTAGGCTTTGATAAAGCTCGACCTTCTGCCCAACCAAAAAGTTCAATCTTGTGCTCTAAACTTTGATTTTTCTGAGGAGCTTCCATCCTTGGTCTCAGATTCCAAAAATTCCAACTTTCTTCGATACCCTAATTTCCCGTAGTAGTGATGGGCCAAAAACTGAAAATGCTCAGAATTGAATTCTGTCTTGACAGAAAGATGCACCCTTCCAAGGAGATTCAATCTAACCTCCTTCCTTTGATGATCTGTGGATAGAAACCCAAAAATTAAGAATCCCTAGCTTCTACAGCTGCATAATGCCTTCTTCTTAGGTTAACTCTGATACCATGTTAATTTTTCGATAATTTCATTCCATTATCATTCAGGATCATACTAAGAGAATAACATGTACAACATATCAATCATCATCACAACAAAAAGCACACAAGAGACACAAAGTTTCCTCAAGGAAAACCAAGAAGGTGAAAAACCCCGCAACTTCCTTAGAGATAGAATAAGCCACAAACCAAGATCACAATGATCAAACCCAAAGAGATATCTCTAGAAGATACTCCTCCTCCTTCACTTGTGTGCCACTTTCTCTCTTAGCTACGCGAGCTTGAGAAGTGAGTGAATGAATAGAATGAGAGACACAACCTCTTTATTTATACACTGACTTGACCTGCCAATAATCCAACAGGGACGACTTGCTAATGAGATCTAATAACCCAACCTCATGACCTAACTAGGGCCGACCCCACACTGGTGATCTAATAACCCATCAATACAAATGATGACACTTACAATGGACAAAGAGTATATCACACCAAGAATTAATGGACAAAGAGTATATCACACCAAGTGTATCTCCTTGGGGTGCACCTATGTTGTTTGTTAAGAAGAAGGATGGGACTTTAAGGCTATGTATATATTACAACCAACTAAACAAGGTAACAATCAAGAACAAGTATCCATTGCCAACAATTGATGACTTGTTTGACCAAATGAAGGAAGCTAAAGTATTTTCCAAGATTGACTTGAGGTTTGTCTACCATCAAGTGAGGATAAAGGATGAAGACATTCACAAAACAATTTTCCAAACTAGATATGGACACTATGAGTTCACTGTGGTGCCATTCAGTCTCGCCAATGCACCTGCTACTTTCATGTGTCTTATGAACAATGTCTTCAGTAAATACTTGGATAAGTTTGTGATTATATTCTTGGATAAAATTCTAGTGTATTCAAAGAATGAAGAAGAGCAAACTGAACATTTGAGAATGGCACTAGAAGTCCTTAGAGAACACCAACTATATGCAAAGCTGAGCAAGTGTGACTTATACTAGCAGAAGGTACAGTATTTGGGACATATTATTTCAGCAGAAGGTATTATAGTAGATCTAGAGAAGATTGAGGCCATAATGGATTGGCCTACTCCAAGAAATGTTGCATATGTGAGATATTTTATGGGCCTTGCAGGTTACTACCGAAGTTTCATTGAAATTTTTTCCAAGATAGTGTTAATTTTTTGATAATTTCATTCCATTATCATTCAAGATCATACTAAGAGAATAACATGTACAACATATCAATCATAAGCAAAATAACAAGCACACAAGAGACACAGAGTTTCCTCAGGGAAAACCAAGAAGGTGAAAAACCCCACAACTTCCTCAGAGATAGAATAAGCCACAAACCAACATCACAGTGATCAAACCCAAAGAGATGTCTCTAGTAGATACTCATCCTCCTTCACTTGTGCGCCACTTTCTCTCTTAGCTATGCGAGCTTGAGAAGTGAGTGAATGAATAGAATTAGATACACAACCTCTATATTTATACATTGACTTGACCTGCCAATAATCCAACAGGTCTGACTTGCTAATGAAGTCTAATAACCCAAACACATGACCTAACTAGGGCTGACCCCACACTAGTGGTCTAATAACCCATCAATACAAATGACGACACTTACAATGTAACTTGCGACACTTGCAAATACAAATGATGACACTTCCAATCAGAGGAATAATACATCTCAGTTGGATATACAATAAAGTACACATGTAATATACAAGTCAATATCTTCCCAAGTTACAAATACATCAATCTATTGCTCATCCCATTACATCATTACAAAGGAAGGAAGTCAAATTTATATGGTCTTATAAGTGCGAAAGGAGTTTCCAGAAGTTAAAAGAATTACTTACCAATGGTCATGTTTTAAATATTATAGACCCAAGTAAAGACTTTGTGGTGTGCACAGATGCTTGTATGGAAGGATTGGGTGGAATACTCATGCAAGAAAGATTTGTAATCGACTATGAGTCAAGGAAGATGAAAGATCATGAAAGGAACTATGCCACACATGACTTAGAGCTAGCAGCTATAGTGCATGCTCTCAAAATTTGGAGACATTACCTTTTGGGAAGAATATTTTAACTTAGGACAAATCATATGAGTTTAAAATACATATTTGACTAGCCAAATCTAAATGCTAGACAAACCAGATGGATGGAATTTCTCTATGAGTTTGATTTAGAAATTAAACATGTCGAAGGAAAGGAGAATAAGGTTGTTGATGCGCTCAGTGGCAAATTTCGTGTTGCAGCAATAAGTATTTGTAAATCAGATTTGAAATTAAGGATCATTGAAGTTCAATCTAATGATGAAGCTTATCTACAAATCAAAGAGAAGTTGTAGTAGGGAAAGGTAGATAACACGTGTAAGGGATATCATATTGGAGAAGATGATTTCCTTATGTACCAAGATGCCAGATTGTACATTCCAAACTATGCAGAGTTGAAGGAGCTTGTGTTGGGTGAGTTACACCAAAAGCCATATTCTGGTCACCTAGGATATCAGAAAACTATAACTGTAGCAAGGAAGAAATACTTTTGGCATGGGATGAAGAAGGACATATAAGGGTATATTGCTAGATGTCAAAAGTGTCAGCAGGTCAAGGCAGAGCATCAACATCCAACAGGATTGTTGCAGCCATTTCCCATTCTAGAATGGAAGTGGGAAGTGATTTCTATGGAATTTATAACAGGTTTTCCCATGATTGGGAAGAAACATGATTCCATTATGGTTGTAGTGTACAAGCTATAAAAAGTAGATCGCCTTATCCCAGTTAATTCTACTCACCAGGCTAATGCCATTGTGAATATCTTCATGAGAGAGATATTTAGGTTGCATGGATTTCCCAAGGCAATAATTTCAAACAGGGACACAAAATTCACTTCCAAATTTTGAAAACGGTTATTTCAAGAGTTGGGGACTAAGTTGAACTTAAGTACAGCCTATCATCCTCAAATAGATGGTCAAAATGAGAGAGTAAACCAGATTTTTGAAGACATGTTAAGGATGTATGTGATGGATAAGCCATCCAAGTGGGAGGACTACCTACAATTGGTAGAATTTGCCTACAACAATGGGTACTAGGAATCATCGAAGATGAGCCCTTTTGAAGTTTTGTATGGTAGAGGATGCAGAACTCCAGTGAATTGGGACAACCCAGTGAACAGGGTAGTGCTTGGAACAAAAATGATTGAAGAGATGGAACAAGAAGTTATTAGGATTAGGCAGAATTTGAAGGCAGCTCAAGATAGGAAGAAGAGTTATGTAGATTTAAAGAGGGTACACAAAGAATTCCAGACTAGGGATCATGTTTGCTTGAGAGTGAGACTAAGGAATATCTCCATGAAGTTGGGAAGTTGTGCCAAGTTGGAACCCAGATATTGTGGACCATTTGAAGTCCTTGATAGAATAGGACCAGTTGCATATAGGATTACATTACCTGCTAACATGAAAGCTCATAATGTTTTCCATGTCTCTTTGCTTAAGAAATATGTACATGATCCTAATCACATCATTTACTGGCATGTGATACAGGTGGAACCAGAGGGCGAATTCCAAGTGGAGCCTATATGCATCCTTGACAAGAAGGTTACCTTACTTCGGAGGAGATCCATCGGACAGGTAAAGGTGAAATGGAAGAACCTTAGTCCAGAAGAGGTGACCTGGGATCTGGATGATGCCATGAGAGAGGCATTCCCGTTTTTGTTCAACTTTGAGAGCACCGAGGACGGTGTTTTTCTAAGGGGGAGGGAGTTGTAATACCCCTACCCTGCCTTAGTAATTATTGGCCTTAATGTAAATATTGTGTTTGTGCAATGTGTGTTGATGCAAGTGTGGAGCTCAAGGCCAAGGCCCCACTAGTGGATGCTTAAGGTTTGCTTTTGTAGGCAAGTATTTGATAGTGAAACTATGCATGTGTTGTTAAGCCATGAAATTTTGTAATTGATGTAAATGTTTAATATATTGCAAAGAGATACCCAAAACTGGTTAAGTGAGGTAGCTAATGAGAATGGGGCGAAGGAATCCACTAGGGAGAGGTGAGGGGGTCGTGGGATGGTGACCCATGCTTCCACTTGGGAAGGAATAACTGATTTGATTCCCCGTATGGGTACAGATTTGGTTACAGAACATGGAGAAGGAAATCCTACAGAGGATATTCACATGAGATAAAAACAACACTGGGATCTGAGTTGGGGGTTCCGACATTGGGTTCCTCGTTCCTTGTTTTTGGTTCGTTGTACAAGGATTTAGGCAGTCATGCTATGGGGAGAGATCCTGAAACATAGAAGTAAGCCGAAGTAGTGAATCCAAATGCAGAGGAATCCGGCACGTATGCATTACCTTTGAGTAGATCCCTAAAGGCGAGTTCAAAGGTGGACTACACGGCGTGAATATCTTGAAGAAGCTGTGTGAAGCCCATAATCCACAAGTAGAGAATTGAGTTGCGGGATAGAGCTTAGTCCGCAACCCTGGAATGAACCAACATGTTCAATAGATGTAGAATATAGGATTTAGGATTGGAAGGCTTGATAAACCCAGTGAAGACTATGATATCATAGAACTAGTAGTTGGACCTTCTTATGCCTACCTTGAAGAGAACTGGAAGGGAAGGGGCCTTGGCATACTGTGTAGCAGCGAAGAGGGCCTTCCTTGTATTGGGTGAGGTGAATAACGTGGGTTCCATAGCTGCTAAGTGATTGAGATGTCTGTATATCTATGGTTGAGCTCACTGGATTAGAAATATCCTCCCTGTTATCCTGTATGCTTGATAAACCCAACTGCAGGTTTGATTATGATGTGTATTCCTGATAAAACCAACTGCAGGTTGGCTTAGCATGAGATTGCTTGATAAACCCAGCTATAGGTTGGCTTAGAATTGAAGTGGATCTCAACTATAAGAGAGCCTACCTATCCCATCTCGGGGGTGGTCTCTCAGCTGAAAGAGTATAGGTTGGACAGAGACCTAAGGTTGGGTGGAACGTTGCTCTCACTTAGACAGTTGCTGGGGCAACTTCAAGATACAAAGATAAGTACTCTGTGGAATGAATGATGTTATTTCAAGTATTATTATTATGTTGTGTTGCTTAAACTGTGGAATGAATGTCATATGAATGCGAATGGTAGTTAGACCATGTGTAATCCTGAGTGGAATGTTGAGTGCGGGTTGAATGCTTCATTCCATTGCATGAGTTTAATGCATTACTAATTTACATGTGTTATATGTATGATTAGCCTTAGTTTCATTTATTATATGTATTTTGTTATGAGATCCTTACCCTTGAAAAGGGGCTGATTAACCTTAATTAGGGAATGGTTATGGGGCCTGCGGTATGCTTAGCCTGCTCCATGATCCAGAGGAAAGATGGGTTATGGAAGGAGACAGGTAGAGACCTATCAAAGGTTGGAAGATACCTTAGAGGGTTTTATAGACAAAAATTTAGAGAAGGAGATGAGGAGGTTAGATACCTTAACTAGGCAGGGGGTTGTACCATTGGATAGATCTCTCCAAGAGATTTCCAATGGTACAACCATTTCCTCATTTGGACCAAGGATGAGGAAGTTATGCCTCTCAAAAGTTTGCATTGGAAAGCTGTAGGAACATAGGAGTTGGACTTCCGCAATTCCGACTTCCGCAATGCGGATTGCGGATTGCGGAAGGGGAAGTTTTCCGAAATTTTGAAGTTCAACTTCCGCAATTCCAACTTCCGCAATGCAGATTGCGTATTGTGGAAGGGGAAGTTTTCTGGAAGTTCAAAGTTGGGCTTCTGCAATTCCAACTTCTGCAATGCAGATTGCCAATTGTGGAAGGGGATGTTTCCCAGAATTTGGAAGTTGGACTTCCGCATTTCTGACTTCCGCAATGGGGATTGCGGATTGTGGAAAGATGCAATGCAGATTGTGGATTATGGAAAGACGCGATTGTGGATTGTGGAAAAATGCGATTACGGGTTGTGGATTGTGGACGGATGCAATGTGGATTGCAAAAAAGAACAGTTGCGGGTTGCAGATTGCAGAAAGACACAATGCGGATTGTGGAAAGATGGGGATTGCGGAAAGACGGGGATTGTGGAAAGACGCAATGCGGATTGTGGATTGTGGAAAGATGCGATTGTGGATTGTGGATTGTGGAAAGGCGCAATGTGGATTGCGGATTGCATAAAGACACCATGCAGTCTGCGGATCGCAATGGTGGATTTCAGATCTGAGTCCAATGCGACCTTGTGTAGTTTTTGAAGTAAAAGAAGAAGAAAAAGTAACATCGGATCTTCGGTGGCCTTGGAAGGCCACAAGGGACATCCAAGGACATTACAGAGTAGTGCACACTCTTGACATCATGTTCTAGTGGAGATAGCAAACATCTAAATAGTTCCCAAATGTATTTAAAAGACATGTTTAAAAATGTTGTGTTAAAGTATTAGCTAATATGCATGTGTAAACTATTGCCATTACATTTGATTATGCAATGTCACTAATCATCAATTGGGATTTTACTTGTAGGGAAAATTCCATGTGATTTGGACTACAAGAGAAGACTTGTTCCAATGGACATATGAATCCCATTGATGTTTAGCAAGAAGCTTCATGGAATATGACTCTCAACCTAGAAGGATGACCTCGGAAGAATATTTCACAGAAGTAAAACCAGAAGTGGGCCACCCTCAGATATTTAGCTATCCAGTCTATATACATGTGCCCAAGATAGAACCTTCAGGAAGGAAGGGAACCTTTGTGGGATACAGTGAGTCTTCAAAGGATCACAGAATCTACATCCCAGGATCCATACAGATTGAAGTCAGTAGGGATGTGACCTTTGAAGAAGAATAACTGCCAAGAAAGGTAGAGGATCATACATGGAGATCGATGATGAAGAAATGCTAGAACCAAAGGAGATGAGATCATATCCCCCTCTACTTCAAGAGGGAGTTAGCAGAAAAAGGATGAACCTATCGATACCATGGATCTAGTTGATATCCCCAGAGATGTTGCAGGTTGGAAAAGACCTAGATGGGAACAATATACACTTTAGGATGTAGAGGGGCATGAAGCTCCGCATGGCGCTTCTAGAGAAAGAAAAAGACCTCAAAGGTTCTCTAGTTATGTGGCACTGATGAGCAACATTATTGATTCAAAACCCTCCACTTACGAAGAAGCATCCCAACATAAAGTTTGGAAGGATGCCATGATGGAAGAATATCAATCCATTATGAAGAATGATGTGTGGGAGGTTGTGCTGAGACCTGAGGAGAAGTCAGTAGTGACTCCTAAATGGATATACAAGATCGAGCATGGAGCATATGGAAGTGTTAAGAAATACAAGGCCAAATTTATAGCCAGAGGATTCTCTCAGAAAGAGGGAGTCGATTATGATGAGTCATTTTCTCCTGTGGCCGGATATACTTCCATTAGATCCATTATTTCTATTGCTTTAGCTATGGGATGGAAGTTGCATCATATGGATGTGAATACAACCTTTCCCAGTGGTGTTATTGATGAATAAGTTTACATTGAACAACCAGATTGTTTTATTGTCCAAGGAAAGGAGGCTCATGTATGCTGAATGAAAAAGGAAATGTGTGGACTCAAGCAAGCACCCCGTGCTTGGTATGGACGGATAGACGGATTTCTAGTGAGCTTGGGATTTTCCAAGAGTTATGCAGGCCCCAACCTTTACTACAAGGTTGTAGATGATGAACCACTGATCTTGGTTCTATATGTTGATGACCTGGTTTTCACAGGAAATGAGAAACTTATTGTATGGTGTAAGAAGAATCTCACCTCTGAGTTTGAAATGAAAGATCTTGGATTGATGCACTACTTCTTGGGATTAGAAGTATGGCAGAGGAAGAAAGAGATTTTACTAGGATAAGGAAAATACACCATTGATATATTGAAGAGATTCAGGATGTTGGACAGCAAGTCCATGGCTACTTCGATGGATGCAAATTGGAAGAAGTTGAGAGATTCTACTTCAGATTCTAATTTGATTGATCCCACCATGTATCACCAGTTGATTGGATCATTGATGTATCTGAACAACACTAGACCAAATATATGTTTTGCTGTGAATTCCCTCAGTCATTTCATGTGCGAACCGAGGCAGATTCACTGGATTGCTGCAAAACATGTTCTCAGATACTTATGTGGAACTGTGGGATATGGATTGAAGTATGCTTCAGATTATGACCTGAGATTGCATGGTTTTACAGACTTAGATTGGGTCGGATGTGTTGCAGATTGAAAGAGTACTTGCAGATGTTGCTTCAATTTGGGTTCTGTAGTTATTTCCTGGTGTAGCAGGAAGCAGAACTCGATAGCACTCAATACTATAGAGGCCGAGTACATGGATGTGTTGATGCCTCGGTTGTGCAGGCTAGATGCAAAAGGTGCTGGAAAGTTCCAAGGCACTCAACAGCGGAAGAAAACCCAAGTTAAAAGGCTTCAAAGGACCCTGCGCAAGGGCAATTCTATCCCCAACCTGTTTGGTGTGGTGATCCCCCACGGATATTAGGCCTCTGCTAGCAGTCTAAGAGTAAATGAGTTGACCTATAAGATCAGTTTTCCAGTCAAGGAAAACCAAGGTGTGGATATGGTAAAATAAAGCTAACCTAGCCTATTTTAAAAAAGGAAAACTAGTCTAAGTCATTCCTATTCTAAAATGAAAGCTTGATATTGTGCATATTAACCCCGAGGTGTGGTGAATAAGTGAATTACAACCTTTCAAAGAAATTATTTTAGTTGTTTTACTTATTAATTTAAATCACTATCTATTAATGAAAATTAAGAGACAATAATTCAAATGCTTAAGCCTGTTCAAGATGAATCTGTAACCACTTTGTTAATTGAAAAATTAACAATAATTATTGTGCTATGAATCACTTGTAGAAATCGATAAAGAAAGTATTTAAATTGAAGAAACTCAATAAAACACTTTTCAACATAAGTCAATTATACAGGGAAACCAATATAACAGATTCATACACTTAAACATATGCAAAAGACATCATGCACTGTAGATGACAATCTCAAGTACACAATCAGAAATTCTCAAATAAACTTGAAGAATAACAAGAGATAGATCAAAAGATAACTTTACTGTAATAAAAGAGGTCTTGCACAAAAAATTAAAAAAGGCTCTGCTAAACAGAGTATCTCCAGTCCAGTCTCCTGCTGATTTGAAATTCCAAAATTACCAACCCCTAACTACGAGAGGTATCCTTCTTTAAATAATTACAATAGCGTGCCAAAATAGAGATCCCTAGAAAACAGAGATTACAAAATCGGATCCAACTATTGATCCAAGAAATCTTGCCATTTCTCATAAATGTCTAACAATTCATCTAAGTTTGGGAAATTGACAGATTCTAAAGATAAATGAGCATTGCACACGTTATTCTCCATGTCATGTTTTGCCAGCTTGTGCCAAGTGTGAAGATACATGTGAATCTTTCCCTGCATGATGACCGATTCTCTAAACTATTCGTCTTTCAGCACCTGTTTTTCGAGATTGATTAATTAATCGAAAAGATACTCATGACACAATAATAACATGATCCCGACTTGCTGATATTTGGCATCAGGTGGTTTGGCTTGTAAAGAGTCTTCCATGGGAACTCTTGAGTCAAGAACTATATTTTCAAAAACAAAAAAATCCAGTAAAGGATCCACTTCAGGAGGAGTCGGCAAAACATCAGGATCTTGGTTGATTATAAAATCTTGTATAACATCGTCGTCACGATCAGTCAACTTCTCGGGAACTTTCTTCTCTTTGTCATTAAGAAAATGCATGAAGATAGACAAAGCTTCAGAATATTCTTCCCCACTATCACTGCTTAAGTCAGGAATACCTGCATCAAAAGGTGGTGACAAAGGTTCTTGATATAATAGTGGATAGAGCTCTTCATTTTCAAAACTGGGATTGAAGGATTTGCTGCCTGTCTGCATGTTACTCATATCAGATACGTTCAGGAGGAAACTTAACAAAATTATTATGCAAAAATTCCTTCTTGAAGAACACAAAGGATGAGCTAGAAGTTTCATGCTCGTTGCTAATTTAAGGCCGACTGATAAGATGAGAATAATTGGACGGGATAAATTGCAATGATTAAAATTATACGACCGATCTACTGTAATTATCTCAACTATAATGAAATGAGCCCAGATATTCGATAGTTAGATCTAAGCCTGTGTGAAAGTACAAATTCAATTACCACTCGCATGGCTTAAATTGCTTTTACGACCTCATTATTAAAAGCAATTTCACATCAACATTTATGACTTCGAACTTATGACAAAATAGAAATTATGGCTTGAAAAACAGACTGTGAAGTGATTGAAAAAGAATCCTGATTACGCAGACCGACAATTTTTTCATACTTATCAAACTGAAATCAAAGGACTAGATTTAATAAAAATAAATGGAAGGGTCTTACGGACCGAAATAAGCATAATGGCATAAAAATCTCAAGGAGTAGAAATGAATAACGAAGAGCTATCAAAACGAAATGAGACTGTCAAACATAGAGGGTAGCGGAGATAGTAATCTAGTCAGAGGCAAACGAATATCAGTTTCAAACGTTCCCTGGTAAGATTCAGTAGTAAAATTTTCATCGTGACAAGATAATTCTTCAAATGAGAAATGTAAAACTAAAATAGAAAAACCCTATTAAAAGACAGATTAAAAGACACTTGTGCGATCAAAAACAAATGGATGGCTGAGATCAACCGAAGCGGGATGCATGATTTAGTTTTATTTACTAAGTTTATTCGAGGACCCCGCAAGCCGAAACCCGAAAATGCGGATTCCGGGTTGTGGGACTAATCAAATCGCAAAAAGGAAAACCCATTTCTGAAAGCCGCATCCCGAAATTGCGGGTTGCGGGTTTCGCGCACAAATCTTATTCACAAAACATATTAAAGGATCTTGAAAGCCACCACCCGACAATTGTGGGTTGTGGGTTGCGGGGACACCCAAACGCCAAGTTGAAAAAAAGGGCTCCCGAAAACCGAAAGATGCAACCGTCGAGTTGCGGGTTTTGGGTTTACCAAAAACCAAAAACTAAAAACAAGATCCTGCAACCCGCAATTGCAGGTTACGGGTTTTAGGACTTCTAACTGTCGGGTTTCGGGTTGATAGAAACTAAAGGTAAAATACTCAAAATTTGAGGAAAATTACAAACCAAACAAGTAAAGATCATCCGAAAAGAGAAACGCACGCATGGCAAAAGTATGGATAAGAGATCTAAGCATACCAAAACCAAATACTCATATTTACACTGAAAACTCACCCAAATACCTTTGTATTTATTTAAAAAAAAAACAAAAAATGGGGCTCCCGTGCTTGAGCTAAGCATGGGATCTATTGTGGCCATAACAAATGACGACTGGCTAGGAAGAACCAGTTATCTCTGTAACGAAATTCAACTAGAATAAAACATGTTAGCCACATCAATTTTTCAACCTGAATTTTCCAAAAATTGATCACAAGAGAGACAATTAACGAGCATGGAACATGAAACTGAGAAATCCCCAAACATGATCATGTTGAAAATAATGCAAATCTGATAAGGGGGTTGAAGAAACAACCGATATCCTTCACCTTTATGTAATCATGGAGAAGCAACTTGTGTTGAACCTAGGCACATACTTGAAAATGCTCCTAGATATCCTAATTACACATCACCTTGATTTATCGGAATTTTATTTACATGCAATATTTGATGAGATTCTTCTTCTTTTTTCTTTTTTTTTCTCTTTTTTTTTATATCTTTTATTTTCAAAAGGACTATGTATATAAGACCACTTCCCTGACTTGGTGATCAGATATAGGCAGTGCCATTCACAGGCAAAATTCAAAAACTGATCAAGCCAGCTCAACAACGAGACTTCTTGTCTTCCAGTTGGAATACTGAAAGCAACTATCATGGCTTGGAGACCATAATGTGATAGTTTCAGTCCAAATAAAACCCATGATCATGGTAGGGATGGATTGCGATAAGACCCCCCTGTCCTTATACGCACGAGCATTTTTTTAAAAATGAGCAAACCAAATTTTATTAGATTGAAAATTACAAGGAACTACCATGGCTTGGTGACCATATATTGGTAGTGTTACTCACTGATGCTTCGCTGATCATGAATGGACCGACCTGTGATAGGATCTTTTAACTCCCAGTGAAACTGAAAGTCATCTTCCAAGTGTGGTAGCTTGATGTGAAGATGTCATTCTGCTTAGCACCTATGAACCTAATGGGTTGGCTCAATAACAAGACCTCCCACCTTGCAATTTACATTTATTAAGAGGTTTATTGTTAAGGTGATTGTAAAAGGATCCAGAGCAGAACAAGCTGGACAGGTTATTATGATATGCAGCTTGAACCACGAAACATGAGACAATGGAGACTCCACTATCCTCCAGACCCCAATTAAACAAATAAGACATGTGTAAGATAATGACCATTATGGAGAGATATCAATTCAGGGTTCTCCAATCATTAGTTGTATGCTCTTTGTTGAACAACCTCCGATACAGGACAAAATTATGGCTAGCAGACAGTTATAAAACCCAAGCTGAAATTATCACCAAGAGAGAAACTGATCAATAGATATCGCCAACTGTGTGGAGTTTAAATAAACAACTCAAAACCAAAAGCAAACCAATCAGGAAAATAAATAGCAAAACAAACCTATGTACAAGTACATCACCCTGATCAAACAAAATACTTCTTGAGGAGTGAAACATTCACTGGATAAGTGTCCACAACTCCTTCCAATGTCTGTAATCGAACAGTACCAGGACCAATCGTTTCTGTAACAATGAAAGGTCGTAGCCAGAGGCGTTGAAACTTGGTATAATGGTTCTTATCTTTGTGGTGTTTGTCCCATCTTAAAACCAAGTCTCCAACCGAAAATTCTCTGTCTGATGAATATTTTTCATCAAACCATCTTTTCACGATCTGCTGGTGATGGTATAATTTGTTCTTAGCTATTTCCCTGTCTTCCTCCAGTTTAAGTAGTGTATCAATTCTCTGCTGGAGGGGAGGAGAATCGTCTTCTTGGACAGACTGAGCCAATTGTAGTGAAGGGATGGAAAGATTAGTAGGAAGGATGGCTTCTTTGCCATATACTAGACAGTAAGGAGAATTTTCGATTGTTGCCTTTGGGGTAATTCGATCTGCCCAAAGAGCATTGTCAAGCTGTGTATGCCAATCTCTATGATGAGAAGCTACAGTATTCTTGAGAATGTTGATCAAATTTTTGGTTGAAGACTCAGCCAAACCATTACCTTGAGGGAAGTAATTGGAAGAAAATTTAAGTTTCATCCCCTTTTCAAAAGCATATTCAATTATGTCAATAGAGGAGAAATAGGATGCATTATCAAAAACTAGGAATTTTGGAGTACCAAATCGTGAGAGTATGTGACTATCTAGGAAAGAAATGACTTGGGAGGCATTACATTGCTTAAGTGGGACTGCCTCCACCCATCTGGTGAAGTAGTTAGTTGTTATGAGAATGTATTTGTGTTGAAGGGATGAAGCAGGATTTATGGGCCCGACAAAATCCAGCCCCATTGTTGAAATGGAAACTGAACCGTGACGGGTTGCAATGGGAAGGCGGGATTCTTCAACTTCCCTATGCATTTCTGCCATGGTTCACACCTCCTTACAAAAGCATAAGCGTCTTTAAACAACGTAGGCTAGTAATACCCAGCTCTGAGAATCTTATGAGCTATTGTCTCGCCTGAAAAATGACCTCCAGCTGGTCCTGCATGAAATTGGAATAAGATGTCATCAGTTTCATGTTTTTCCAAACACCTAAGAAAAACCCCATCATAGGTTTTACTAAACAGAACTTCATTAATAAACTGATAAGGTGCAGCCTTTAATCTCAAGGCTCTTCTTTTTTTTAAATCTAGGGTTTTAAGAGCAAACCCATTATTCAGGAAAAATTTAATATGGTCATACCATTCTGATGTCGGGGTATCAATAGCATTGACATAACCTATAGGAATGTCTTCTTCTTGTTCTCTTTCAATCTATTGTTGCCGGGGATCATTAGATTGAGCGGTAAGAAGGCAAAGGCCTTGACCTTCGACAATTTTGGCTGGCCTTATTTCCAAATCGTACTCTTGCAGAGCAGTCATCCAGTGGGATCTTTTTTCGCCCAACTCCTTCTGTATCAGTATGTTTCTAATAGAAGAATACAGGACAACGACCTTCGTTCGAGATTTTAACAAATAAGGCCTGTAATGTTTAATAGACTTGTAGACCACGTAGGCTTGTTTGTCAATTTGTGAATAGTTAAGCTCTGCACCCTTGAAGTTTGAACTCATGAAAGATATTGGAATCTCTGTATCTCTATCCTGTTTCTGGGTCAAAACAACTGCATAGGAGAAATCAGTGGCGAAAGTTAAGAGAATGAAATCCTTATCAAAATCCGGGGACATGAGGGCAAGAGCTTCAGCAATAGCCTTACGAATTTCTACAAATGCATCCCTTTGTTCTTGCGACCAGGTAAACTGTACATCTTTCTTAACTAAATGCTATAAAGGTTTAACTATCTGAGCAAAATTAGGTACAAACCTGCGTACAAAGTAGATCTTACCCAAGAAGGACTGTATTGCTTTACGCGAACCTGGTAAGCCAATTTTTGAAATTGCATTTGTGCATTCAGGGTCGATGATCATACCTTCCTTTGAGATGATGAAGCCTAACAACTTTCCCTCCGTGACTGCAAAAATGGATTTCTTGGGATTCAAGGAAATGCCAAATTTTCTGCAATGTTCAAAAACCTGCTTGAGAGCAAATAAGTGTTCATGTCATTTTTTTGAAAATATGGTAATATCATCTAAATAAACCACGACAGAATTATGTGTTAGACCTTAGAAAGCTATATCCATAGCTCTTTGAAAGGTGGCTCCTGCATTAAACAGGCCGAAAGGCATTTGCCTGTAGGCGAAGGTGCCCCAAGGAGTTTTGAAAGCTATCTTTAATTGGTCATATGGAGCAACCATAACCTGGTTGTACCCTGAAAAACCATCTAGGAGAGAAAACATTTTCGACCCTGCTACCTTTTGGAGAATCTGTTCCATGGGGGGAACGGGATAGTTATCCTTTTCTGAGGCCCGGTTCAGATTCCTGAAATCTACACACAATTGGATTTCACCACTTTTCTTGCGTACCGGCACCAAATTGGCTATCCATTGTGTATGCCTTACTGGAAAAATAATTCGGGCTATGAGTAGCTTTTCCAGTTCTTTTTTCACAAAAGGCTCTAAACAGGGATGCATTTTTCGTAGCTTCTGTTGATATGGTTTAACTTCTGGCTTCATGGGTATATTATGGTAGATGACGCTAGTGTCAAATGTTTTCAATTCACCATAGGTCCAAGTGAAGACATCTTTATATTCTTTACACAGTTTAATGATAACTCACCTTTCTTTTGGGGTGCAATCAATTCCTAAATTGATAAAACAGGGCTCTTGCTCAGTCCCTAAATTGACTTGCTCATAATTAAGCAAAGAATTCTGTGTTTTACAATCGGTTTTATGTCTGAAATTGTCATGCAAATCATAAAACTTCTCCAAATTAATGACAGACTTCGGGATGACATTCAAGGAATCAGAAAGAGATTTTTCATGTTCACCCTCGTCTATAGCCGTATCCTGAAATGTGTCCTGGTTTGTTAAAAAATCAAGTATCTGCTGATCATCATTGAATACTTTCCAGTTTGTCACATTATTTGGTATGGAAGGCCTATACATTAGTTCTGTTGAAAATGTTTGAGGAGATAGGTCCTCTAGTGGAATCAATCTGGAAGCTGTATTTGCCAACAAGTCAGCATCAAAGTTATGAGACCTAGGAACTGAATTAATATTGAATGCAATAAAAGAGCTGGTAAGATCTCTTACCAATTTCTAATAATTCAACAAGCGGGGGGACAGGCAATGTATCTTATTCCTCACTTGTTTCACAATAATTTCTGAGTCTCTGAAGCAATTAATGATTGGTACTTTCAAGTCAATAGCCTTTTTTAGTCCGTGTATCAATGCTTCATACTCGGCCACATTGTTAGTACAATCAAACTCTAATCTGCATGCAATCATAGTTTTTGTTCCTCTTGGATCTATAAGAATGCATCCTGCACCAACTCCATCCTTAGATTTAGAGCAGTCAAAAAACAATGTCCAAGAAATGGGATCTAATCTAAAATTGGTATTTACATTAAAAACATTATGTAAAATTTCTCCTGAGAATGGTAAAGAAGTGAGATGAGTCACATGAGATTCATTCTGTGCATTCTCCTGTGGCAAAACATCAGCTGATAAATTCCCGAAAAAGGTATCAAAGGTAAAACTTTCAATGTGCATGTTGAAATAACCCACACGCTCACTTGCATCATTCAAATCTGTAACCGTCTGTTTCATAAAAGGTTCCCTGCTTATCTTGATCTTGTTTGGCTGACCAGTGTAGGGTAACCACAAATGGGACCAATCAGTGGCAAAATAACCTTTTAGCTTTTATGACCAGTCTCTACTAAGACACATACCATATGCTTCTGGAATATCAACAATGACTATATCAATTGTTTGATGGATTCAAGGATCAGCTGATAATGTAATTAAGACATTTTTGAGCCTTCCTACCACTCTGACTTTTGATCTGTCAAGTTGTACTATCTGAGTAGGGCAATGTTCCCATGTGGCATTCAACTTTTTGTAGACATACAGGGGCATCACATTTGATGAAGCACCAGAATCTATCATGCAATTATGTACGTTTCGGTTGAAAATCTCAAAGGTAAGTAGAAAAGACGGTGTCCTTTTGCTGCCATACTTTTGATCATCTAGTTTAGTGAAAGAATCAAGGTTATTATTCTGCAATTCTCTTGGTTGTTTAACCACCATACTTTTGGGAAAG
Source organism: Larix kaempferi (assembly GCA_027924585.1). Taxonomy (NCBI): domain Eukaryota; kingdom Viridiplantae; phylum Streptophyta; class Pinopsida; order Pinales; family Pinaceae; genus Larix; species Larix kaempferi. The sequence continues at coordinate 273,153 of BSBM01000870.1, forward strand.
GTATCCCTCATCGAAGGGATTTTCAATAATTCAAATAAAGAGATGTTTTCCTTTACTCTTTTAATCTCTTCAACTAAATTGTAATCCATCTCAGGAATGACTATATCCTTGTGGGGGACAGTCTTTCCTTTATTAGGAACAAGTGTAGAGGATGAGGGCTCTTGAGGGGGTTGAGGTTTAGAACTTGTGTTATAAGGATGTTGGACATTAAACACAGTCTCCGGTTCTTCTTCTTCTCCACACATAGGAATCTCTGAAAAGTAACTCACAGTGTTGATTTGTGGATCCTCATGCTCATTTTCTTCTTCCTCACGGGCTTGTGGATTAGGAACAGTTTCATCATTAAGGACTTCTGGGGTGTTCTGACATTTTGCTGCTAGGGCTCTAAAGATAGAATAAATTTCTTCATTCGTGAGGCCTTTTGTTGGATTAGGAGGCGGTGGATTTGATGGAGGTTGATAAGGTCTCCTAAAAGGTGGCCACACAAAACCTCTATTCTAGTTTTGATTTTCATTGATGGTTCTTTTCAAATCTACCATCTCATTTGACATTTTCTGGATTAGCTTTTTCATGTCAGTTCTGTCAAATGGATCCTTACTTTGCGTAGTGGGTTTAGGAACACTATCATTCTTCTTCCTAGAAGTTGAAGGCTATTCATCTGCAATCTTTGGATTGTCCTTAAGACAAAAAATTTCTTTCTCGACTTGTATTGCTTCAGCAAACACTTCCAGCAAAGTCCCCTTTTCTGCTCATTTCACCCACATTGAAATTGAAGCAAATAGGCCCTTTTTATAGTAGGCTATCAACAATTCTTCATCAGGAAGAAGATTGATAGGAATTCTATTATTTAAGTATTAGAACCTCTGGTTGAAATCTTTAACCCTTTCTTTCCCTTTAATTTTCATGGAAGATAATTCCAAAACAAGATCTTGTGGTGTTTTGTCATCTCCAAACTTTTGGATGAATAATTTCTCAAACTCATCCCAATAAACAATAGACCTTGGTGGTAGGGCAAAATACCAGGTAGCTTCTTTTCCTTCAAAAGTATAAGGAAAGAGTCTGCAGATCACATCTTCGTAAATGACACTTCTAAGCCTAATAGCCTGCATGAAGGTTTTAATGTGGTCCATGGCAGGTGATTTGTCATCTGGGTTAAACTTGGGTAACCACTTCTCAGGGTTTTTGGGTAGTCTGTGCTGGTCTCCAAGTACCGATACTACATCTTGGTCAAGCCAAGGTCTATTCTGGCCTTCTGCAGCCATCGTTGGTTCTTCCTCTTCTTCTTCTAATGAAGAGCTTGAAGAAAGTTCACTGTCTAAGGAAGAGGATGAAGGAGGAGATGGTGGTGGTCCACCAATCTCAAATTTTGGCTGATCTTGTGTTTCCTGAAATTTTTTTCCAAGGCTGTATTCCGGGGAACCTGATTGACCAACTGCTTCTTGATTTTGAGGTTGTGGATTAACTATTTGTTGATGTTCAATATTGTTATCAGTTGTCTATTGGATAGTTGGTTCACTGATCTGTGAAACTGTGTCTTGCTGAATTTCTTGATTACTGGTCTGCAGAAAATTTTGTAAATTGATCACTACAAAACCACGTCCTTGTTGATCAACAATTCTTTGTTCTGCCCTAGCAACCCTATTAGCTAATGTTTTCAATATCTGCTCAAGTGAGAGTATTCGTCTGGTAGGTGATACAATAAAGATATTTTCTCTATTTTCCTGTTGTGTTGCAGATACAACAGGTGTAAAAAAATTTTGAGCAGGTGTAACAGGGGCGACCGTGGGTTGTGGCTTTGTTGGTTGTTCAAATGTTGAAGCCCTTGATTGGCTTCAAGTTTGAACAGTTGAAGTATTTGTTGGAGGAGGTTTCTTAGTGGCTTGTTTAGGCATGTTGTACTATTGGCCCTCCTTCTAGCACCATTTGTCGATGCCTCGGTTGTGCAGGTTAGATGCAAAAGGTGTTGGAATGTTCCAAGGCAATCAATAGAGGAAGAAAACAAAAGTTGAAAGGCTTCAAAAGACCCTGCACAAGGGAAATTCTATCCCCAACCTATTTGGTGTGGTGATCCCCCATAGATATTAGGCCTCTGCTGGCACTCTAAGAGTAAATGAGTTGACCTATAAGATCAGTTTTCTAGTCAACGAAAACCAAGGTGTGGATATGGTAAAACAAAGCTAACCTAACCTATTTTAGAAACAGGAAACTAGTCTAAGTCAGTCCTATTCTAAAATGAAAGCTTGATCTTGTGCAGATTAACCCTGAGGTGTGGTGAATAAGTAAATTACATCCTTTCGCAGAAATGCTTTTAGTTTTTTTACTTATTAATTTAAATCACTATCTATTAATGAAAATTAAGAGACAATAATTCAAATGCTTAAGCTTGTTTAAGATGAATCTGTAACCACTTTGCTAATTGAAAAATTAACAATAATTATTGTGATATGAATCACTTGCAGAAATCGATAAAGAAAGTATTTAAATTGAAGAAACTCAATAAAACACTTTTCAGCATAAGTCAATTATACAGGGAAACCAATATAACAGATTCATACACTTAAACATATGCAAAAGACATCATGCACTGTAGATGACAATATGAAGACAACAATCAGAAATTCTCAAATAAACTTGAAGAATAACAAGACATAGATCAAAAGATAACTTTACTGTATTAAAAGAGCTCTTGCACAAAAAAATACAAAAGGCTCTTCTAAACAGAGTATCTCTAGTCTAGTCTCCTACTGATTTGAAACTCCAAAATTACCAACCCCTAACTACGAGAGGTATCCTTCTTTAAATAATTACAACAGAGTGCCAAAATAGAGATCCCTAGAAAACAAAGATTACAAAATCGGATCCAACTATTGATCCAAGAAATCTTGCCATTTCTCATAAATGTCTAACAATTCATCTAAGTTTGGGAAGTTGACAGATTCTAAAGATAACTGAGCATTGCACACGTTATTCTCCATGTCATGTTTTGCCAGCTTGTGCCAAGTGCGAAGATACATGTGAATCTTGCCCTGCATGATTGTTAAAATTCAATATGCTAACACAGAAAATAGCAGCATTACATTCCATTTCACAATAATAGCATATACAAGATCATTGAAGAAACAACAAGCACAGCATAAACACAAGAGACACAGATTTATCCTGGGAAACCCTCATGGGGTAGAAAACCCAACAAAGCTTCCTCAATATAGATGACCAGCAAATACAAAAGATGTAACCCTGAGCATAAGCTCCTCCTTCTCCATAGCAGACCTCTCTCTCATAAGTGCGGCACTCTCAAGTGAGTGAGTGTGTGTAAAATGAGGAATACACCTCCTCTATTTATACACTACTCCGACTTGTATTTTACACAAATCATGTAGGATCGTATTTAACCATTGGGTTAAATACCCCACTACAACTGACTGGGCCGACCCCTCTAGGGTGGTCTAATAACCCTTTGACCCACATAACACATACAGGGCCGACCCCCACTAGGGAAGTCTAATAACCCAAGTTACCACAACCTGATGGAGGAATAAACATCTCCGGATATACAATAAGATCTTCAAGAGGGAATGAAACATCTCCAGAATAATAAAGTACAAATATAATATTCTTTGAAGTTACAATATCTCAACACTCCCCCTTAACGAGAACGATATTATAATAGCATTTGCATGAGCAAGGAGTCATCAACATCATACATGATACATCTATAAATCATTGGAAGGTTTCTCAATATCATCAGTCACTCAAGCAGTTACTGGAACATCTTCAATACTGGAACATCAACATCTTCAGTACTGAGTCTTTATCTTCTGCAGCACTCAAACAGCTACAACAACATCAACACCTGGATCCTCACGATCATCAGCATCGTCATCTCACGATCATCAGCATCATCATCACACAATCATCAACATTGTCATCACACGATCATCAGCATCGTCATCACACGATCATCAGCATCATCATCACACGATCATCAACATCGTCATCACATGATCATCAACATCATCATCACACGATCATCAGCATCGTCATCACACGATCATCAACATTGTCATCACATGATCATCAACATCGTCATCTAGATCATCACGATCAGCATCATCGTCATCTAGATCATCACGAGCAACATCATAGTCATCTAGATCATCACGATCAGCAGTATCATCATCTAGATCATCACGATCAACATCATCGTCATCTAGATCATCACGATCAGCAGCATCGTCATCTAGATCATCACGATCAACAACATCATCAATACAAGTATAAATATCATTAATACAAGTATCCTCATCAATACAAGTATACATATCATCAATACAAGTATCCTCATCAATACAAGTATACACATCATCAATACAAGTATCCTCATCAATACAAGTATACATATCATCTATACAAGTATCCTCATCAATACAAGTATACACATCATCAATACAAGTATCCTCATCAATACAAGTATACACAATAGCAACATACCCTGCAACACACAAGATCCTATTACGGGATGATCAATCCCTCTCACTTTAGGACATAGGTCCAAGGATGATACAATCCTGATCTGCTTACGAGATGATCAGTCCCTCTCAGTTTAAGACATCTCTCATGTCTATGGATGATGCAATCCAAATCAACTTACAAGATGATCAATCCTTATCACTTTAAGACACCTCACCATGTCTAGGGACGATGCAATCCTGAATCAACTTACAGGATGATTAGTCCTTATCACTTTAAGACACCTCACCATGTCTAGGGATGATGCAATCTCGAATCAACTTACAGGATGATTAGTCCTTATCACTTTAAGACACCTCACCATGTCTAGGGACGATGCAATCCCGAATCAACTTACAGGATGATTAGTCCTTATCACTTTAAGACACCTCACCATGTCTAGGGATGATGCAATCCCGAATCAGCTTACAGGATGATTATTCCTTATCACTTTAAGACACCTCACCATGTCTAGGGACGATGCAATCCCGAGTCAACTTACAGGATGATTAGTCCTTATCACTTTAAGACACCTCACCATGTCTAGGGACGATGCAATCCCGAATCAACTTACGGGATGATTAGTCCTTATCACTTTAAGACACCTCACCCTGTCTAGGGACGATGCAATCCCAAATCAACTTACAGGATGATTAGTCCTTATCACTTTAAGACACCTCACCATGTCTAGGGACGATGCAATCCCAATCTACTTACAGGATGATTAATCCTTATCACTTTAGGACATAAGTCCAAGGACGATGCAATCCTGATCCACTTACGAGATGATCAATCCCTATCACTTTGGGACATAAGTCCAAGGACGATGCAATCCTGATCCACTTACGGTATGATCAATCCCTATCACTTTGGGACATAAGTCCAAGGATGATGCAATCCTAATCCACTTACGGGATGATCAATCCCTATCACTTTAGGACATAAGTGCAAGGATGATGCAATCCTATCACATACATTTTGAACCAAACGCTCAGGGATGATGCAGTCCTATCACGTCCACTAGGGACCACTTTCTCGGAGACATACGTCTACGGATCTCTTTTAGGACATGTGTCCAGGGATGATACAATCCTCTCATCCACTAGGGACCACATTCTCGGAGACATCTATCTATGGATCACTTTAGAACTGAAGTCCAGGGATGATACAATCCTCTCGTCCACTAGGGACCACATTCTTGGAGACATCTGTCTACGGATCCTTTTAGAACATGTGTTCAAGGATGATGCAATCCCTCTTCTTTCTCGGAGACATATGTCTACGGATCCTTTTAGAACATGTGTTCAAGGATGATGCAATCCCTCTTCTTTCTAGGAGACATATGTCTACGGATCCTTTTAGAACATGTGTTCAAGGATGATGCAATCCCCTTGTCAACTTAGACCCTGTCTAAGGACCATCCAACAACCTCTCTGTCAACATCACCAATATAGGTATCCACATCATCAACCTCACTGTCGATGCAGGCAATCTCGTCATAAGTGACCACATCACTCCCCCTCTCGAGGAGGGTCCTACCAACCTTGTCTCGAAAAATACTCAAACTTTTCTTAAGGTAGAGGTTTGGTTAGTACATCGGTAACTTGTTCACTTGAGGTAGAGGTTTGGTTAGTACATCGGCAACTTGTTACAAATTTGAACTTTATAGTTCCTCTCTGCACCATATCATGGAACACTAGATTCTCTGCCATCTTGATACAACTCTGTTTGTCACATAGGATCACAGTTGGGTCTATCTCTAAGTCAAACAATCCAGAAGCCATATTGCTTCACAACTAGCAGAGCAACCAGCCATATATTCCGCTTGTGCTGAGAGCCACACTAGACTGCTTCCAGCTAAACCACGATATCATGGCTGGTTCCAGACAATAACATCCTCTCGATGTGTTCTTCCTATCTGATACACTTTCTTCCCAATCAACATCTATGTAGCCATCTGAAGTCATGATCTCCAAGATAGCATAGATCAAAGTCTATCGTGTCCTTTAGGTACCTCATCACATGCTTTGCAACTATTAGGTGAACATATCTAGTTTCCACTAGATACTGACTCAAGGTGTTCACAGCAAAGCATGTATCTGTCCTAGTATTTGTTAGATACATCAATGACCCAATAATTTGTCTGTACAGAGTTATATACACTAACTCTGATGAGTCATTCACTAATAGCTTCAAGTTGGAATCCATGCGAGTGGCCATTCCAACATATCAAGTCCTTTTAATATTTCTCGGCATACTTTCCCTAGTTGAGAAAGATTCCTTCTGAGCCTTTCCATACTTCCAGACCTAGGAAGTAATGCATCAATCTAAGATCTTTCATTTTCATTTCTGCAGCCATCTATCTGTGCCATCTCTTGTTAGATCGGTCTACTGATATGAGCCTCAACATCATTCGAACTCTGTGGTGAGTTCCTTCTTGCATCCATGCCATTTGTGTATAGAAACCATATTCAAACCATATTCAACCTTGTAGCAAAGGTTGAGATCCACATCACCCATGATGATCATTAAGCTCATCAATTGATTATCGATCCTGGGTACCCATACAGAACCTGATTCACACTTCTTCTTTAATTACACCATTAAGAGAATGGTCTTATCTAGCCAATTGGAGAAAACATCTCATCATGATTCTCTTCCTCTTTCTAAGAGAATCTTCTAGGCACAAGCCTTCTATAGTGTGTTTGATTTGTAAATCTTTTTGTTGAACATCCATCGCTTGTTTAGTGTTCATCATTCATCATGATATTTCCTACAAATCAAAATTAAGTACATGATTAGTAATACTTCATAATCATCAAATCATATTGACATTATAACCTATTATGCATACAGATATCATTTACATAGTTATGCAACTATTTTGACCAATACTTTGGCACAACACTTTCCCATATCCTGTATGCATACAATGGCTATCTAGATGCCTTCCATCTCTACCAGAACATACTATCGAGAGTGTGCACAACTCTCAGCATGTCAGCAAAGAGGTTTCATTCTAGACAAGCAACAATTGAATGTTTGTCCAACTTACCAATCATATGCATATTAGTAGTATACTGTTCAATGCTCTATGAATGTTTACACTCAACATGATATATTCTAGGAATACAAATATGCATACAAGCAATATTATTTACTATTTCAAATAACAACTCAAATACTTATCTTTTATGTTTGTGTGGTTTCCTCTCGCTTGATCTTCTATATGTCTTTTGAACTTCTATTCATTATGTACCACTGTGCATGCTCAAGTGTGCACTAGTGTCATCCTCATGATCTCATACACAAACATACATTTATTAGTATATTCTCAATATTATCAAAACATTATAATTCTAAATAATCTTGAATATGTATAGTCATGATCATTAGTATTCGGGGTTACAAGGAAGTCTTCTTTTACTCATGCATATCATCAATCAAGATAAAAGACATAATATGCATAATCCCTTGATTACTACCTTTATGAATAAGCATATCTAATCATACCAAGTATACTTATATAAGGGATCCTAACACAAGGTAAGATTCATAGGAAACATACCTGGATTAGTATATCTGTTTAACATACCTAATCAATATCTTCTTTGTTCTCTTCAATGATTTAGAGATCCTGTGCTAGAACTTGCATATCTCATAGGTTAAGCATAATATAACAAAGTAATACATACCTCGTAAGTAGAACAAATATTATGGATGAGTCTTTGTCTTCATGTTGTCATGGTCATGGAACTTGATTTGTCTTTCGTGATGTACTTGTATCTTGTTAGCAGACAACATCAACCTCATACAACACCATACTGTATTAGTACAATCATGTATCCCTAATCAATGAATATATTCGATCATTCACATGCATGCATACTGTTACTTGGGTGATAAGACAATTCTAACATTAATCAAGATTGTACTAATAAATAATATGAAGACAAACACATTATGAACTTAATCAGGAATCAGATTTCAAGACATACCTGAACCTCCTTAAGTCATACCTGTCGAGACTTCTTATAGTCTTCTTATGTAAGGCCTTAGCCTCAACTCACCCTGTAACTGGATCTAGAGTTTGATTAGGGTTTGCTAGAGAAACCCTAAAAATTCAATCTTTGACTTTCACACTTTTGAATGGATGGAATGATGTGTCTTCTTGAGCTGATCAAACTAGCATACTTCAATTTTGAAATCTCCAAAATTTGACCCCTCAAAATTTGCCTTCGAAACTTCTGGATCTTCTGGATAGGATCCCGAACTAGGGTTTGATGAGGCCCACCCTTCTACCCAATCAAGAGGTTCAATCCAAGGATCTAAACTCTTATTTTTCTAAGGAGCTTCCAATTGTGGTTACAGACTTAAAAAAATTCCAACTATTGCTGAAGCCCTAATTTTCCATCTTTCCGATCAAAATCCCGAACTAGGGTTTGATCAAGCCCGGTCTTCTACCCAACCAAAAAATTCGATATTGGTCTCTAAATTTCGATTTTCCTGAGTAGCATTCAGCTGTGGATTCCGATTCCAAAAATTCTAACTTTCTTCGAAACCCTAAATTCCGGAAGCCATGAATAAAGGTGCTCCAAAAATAATTATGTTTTGACAGAAATATGTACCTGATTGTTTCTACTGTAACTCTGAAATTTTCACTCCACAGGGTCTGAAAACGTTTTTGGGGGTATCCTAACCTGTCATCTTTCCATCCCGACAGGTCTAACCTCAATTGGATTTTCTGATAGAGAGTTATGCCAAGTGTCGCAACATGACCTGTTTATGGCATAAAACAAGAGAGCAAACTTGTACGGAGTTCCACGTGTCACTGGTTCAACTTCGGCCTCTGAAAACTTTTCTTGAGATAGTACAGTCTATGTACTACTTGTCACTTTTTACAAAATTTCAATTGGATCTTCCTAGCCCAATTTATGACCTTTTTTCCTAGGTCACCTGATTTTGACTGAGATCTAGAAGAGGCAGAAACCTTAACTTGTATTGATCATAACTCACAAAGTACAATGAATATGAGGGTTCCCTTTGGAAAAAAGGTACCTAGGGATGTTATCTACAACCTGTAAAGGTTTCATATCTTGAACCTTCGCCAAAATGTATTTATAGCGAAAGTTCCACGATGACTGGTTTTTGCTATGTAAAACCCAAACCTTCAAATTGTCGCAAGTGAAGCAAGTGTCATAAGTGCCATACATTGCCTTCCTTCAGGTTAGCTCTGATACCATGTTAAAATTCAATATGCTAAGATAGAAAATAGAAGAATTACATTCCATTTTACAATAATAGCATATACAGGATCAATGAAGAAACCACAAGCACAACATAAACACAAGAGACACAGATTTATCCTGGGAAACCCTCATGGGGTAGAAAACCCAGCAAAGCTTCCTCAATATAGATGATCAGCAAATACAAAAGATGTAACCCTGAGCATAAGTTCCTCCTTCTCCATAGCATACCTCTCTCTCATAAGTGCGCCACTCTCAAGTGAGTGAGTGTGTGTAAAATGAGGAATACACCTCCTCTATTTATACACTACTCCGACTTGTCTTTTACACAAATCATGTAGGCTCGTATTTAACCATTGGGTTAAATACCCCACTACAACTGATTGGGCCGACCCCTCTAGGGTGGTCTAATAACCCTTTGACCCACATAACACATACAGGGCCGACCCCCACTAGGGAAGTCTAATAACCCAAGTTACCACAATCTGATAAAGGAATAAACATCTCCGATATACAATAAGATCTTCAAGGGGGAATGAAACATCTCCAGAATAATAAAGTACAAATATAATATTCTTTGAAGTTACAATATCTCAATAATGATGACCGATTCTCTAAACTATTCATCTTTCAGCACTAGTTTTTTGGGATTGATTACTTAATCGAAAATATCCTCATGACACAACAAGAACTCGATCCCGACTTGCTGATATTTGGCATCAGGTGGTTTGGCTTGTAAAGAGTCTGCCATGGGAGCTCCTGAGTCAGGAACTATATTTTCAAAAACAGAAAAATCCAGTAAAGGATCCACTTCAAGAGGACTCGGAAAAACATCAGGCTCTTGGTTGATTATAAAATCTCGTATAACATTGTCGTCATGATCAATCAGCTTCTCGGGAACTTTCTTCTCTTTGTCATTAAGAAAATGCATGTAGACAGACAGAGCTTCAGAATCTTCTTCCCCACTATCACTGCTTAAGTCAAGAATACCTGCATCAAAAGGTGGTGACAAAGGTTCTTGATATAACAGTGGATAGAGCTCTTCATCTTCAAAACTGGGATTGAAGGATTTGCTACATGTCTGCATGTTACTCATATAAGATATGTTCAGGAGGAAACTTAGCAAAATTATCATGTAAAACTTCCTTCTTGAAGAATACAAAGGACGAACTAGAAGTTTCATGCTCGTTGCTAATTTAAGGCTGACTGATAAGATGAGAATAATTGGAGAGGGTAAATTGCAATGATTAAAATTATACGACCGATCTACTGTAATTATCTCAATTATAATGAAACGAGCCCAGATGTTCGATAGTTAGATCTAAGCCTATGCGAAAGTACAAATTCAATTACCACTCGCATGTCTTAAATTGCTTTAACGACCTAATTATTACAAACAATTTTGCATCAACATTTATGACTTCGGATTTATGACAAAATAGAAATTATGGCTTGAAAAACAGACTGCGAAGTGACTGAAAAAGAATCCTGATTACGCAGACCGACAATTTTTGCTTACTTATCAAACCAAAATCAAAGGACCAGATGTAATAAAAATAAATGGAAGGGTCTTGCAGACCGAAATAAGCATAATGGCATAAAAATCTGAAGGAGTAGAAACGAATAACAAAGAGTTATCAAAACAAAATGAGACTGTTAAACACCAAGGGTAGCGGAGACAGTAATCTAGCTAGAGGCAAAGGAATATCAATTTCAAACGTTCCCTAGTAAGATTCAGTAGTAAATTTTTCATCGTGACAAGATAATTGTTTGAATGAGAAATGTAAAACTAAAATAGAAAAACCCTATTAAAAGACAGATTAAAAGACACCCGTGTGATCAAAAACAAATGGATGGCTGAGATCAACCAAAGCGGGATGCGGGATTTAGTTTTATTTACTAAGTTTATTCGAGGACCCCGCAAGCCGAAACCTGACAGTGTGAATTGCGGGGTGCGGGACTAATCAAATCGCAAAAAGGAAAACCCATTCCCGAAAGCCGCATCCCAGAATTGCAGGTTGCAGGTTTCGTGCTCAAATCTTATTCACAAAACCTATTAAAGGATCCCGAAATCCGCCACCCGACAATTGCGGGTTGCGGGTTACAGGGTCGTGCAAACGGAAAGTTGAAAGAAAGAGCTCCTGAAAGCCGAAAGCCTCAACCATCGGGTTGCGGGTTTCAGGTTTACCAAAAACAAAAACTTAAAAACAAGATCCCACAACCCGCAATTGCGGGTTGCGGGTTTTAGGACTTCTAACCGTCGGGTTTTGGGTTGATAAAAACTAAAGGTAAAATACTGAAAATTTGAGGAAAATTACAAACTAGACAGGTAAAGATCATCCGAAAAGAGAAACACACGTAGGAAAAAGGTATGGATAAGAGATCTAAGCATACCAAAACCAAATACTCATATTTACACTAAGAACTCACCCAAATACCTTTGTATTTATTAAAAAAAAAAAAAAATGGGGCTCCCATGCTTGAGCTAAGCATGGGATCTGTTGTGACCACAACAGGATGCTAGCACAACAACTCGAGAAGCCACTTGGCTTCATAAACTATTGGCAGGATTGTTCGGCCAGATTCTAGAGCCGACGGTGATTCACTGTGATAACCAGAGCTCTGTGAAGATGTTAGTAAATCCTGTATTTAACGATAGGTCAAATCATATCGAGATTCGATATCACTCCATTTGTGATATGGTGCAGAAACATGCGATCGAGTTACAGTATGTGCCGATAGATGACCAGACTGCAGATGTTCTCACCAAGGATCTCCCAGGGTGAAGTTCAAATAATTTCATGGAATACTTGGAATCAAAGAGAACATGTCCCTCCTTGAGAGGGAAAGATGACATTGAGATGCTTTCCCTACTTTTCCTAGGTACCTTCTGCAATCCAGTTACTCAACCAGATATTTAAAAAATCCTATAGGTAGATGAGTCGGAGAGTCAGCAGTTGGTCAGGTTCACACAAGTGCCTCTGCAGTCCATTTACTCAGCTATGCATGGGAGAAATCCCATTAGAAGATGAGTAGGACAGTCAACAGTTAGCCGTGTGATTGCACAGATACCTCTACATTCTTGGAACTCATCCAGATATGGGAGAATTCCCATAGGAAGATGAGTCAGATAGTCAGTAGATGGTCGTGCCTATTTTCTCGTCTAGGATCTCATCCAGGTATGGGATAACTCCCATCGGAATACGAGACAGACAGGTAGAAAATTGTATAGCAGAGATGGTATATATGATAATCTCAAATATCCATGATTGAGTGATTCTCCTGGAGTCATCGAAGGACTGGTGAAGTTGATGCATGATGACACTTCTCAAAGGACTGAGACTGTGTGGACAACCTTTAGTATGTATAGAGATTATGGAGACTGTATATATGTATAGATAAAACCCATATGATCATGATACCGATGAAGACCGAAGAATACCTTCCTCATTGAGAGGGACTGTTGGATTTTGTGTAACTTTGGAAGATATTGTTTATTGTACTTTGTTGTACTTGATTATATCTCCTAATGGAGATGAATTTGATGTAATTAATTATGTAAACACATGAAAGAATCAATGTAATCCTTGGGGTGAAAAATAAGCAAAAAAAAAATATTAAAATTAAATTATAAATTTCCCCCAAGTGAAGTTGGCCCAGTTAGGGAATTTTTCATGTTAACACTTGTATAAATAGAGGTAAATTAAACCTCATTATTCACTCACTCAATCAAGTGAATTTCACATCACCTAGAGAGAGAGAAGTTCACACTTGTTGGAGAAGAAGACTATTATGAGGTTTCTACTTTTGGAAGACATTTTCATATTTTCTCTTTTATGATTGTACTCTAATCTCATGATTATAATCTCTATACGAAGGTTGCTGGGTTTTCTCCCATTTGGGTTTTCCAAGATAAAATCTGTGTTATTGTTTTATGCTTTGTCTTTCTTATAGTGATCTTGTTTATGCAATTAAACTATTACGCTATGAATGTATGAAATCTAACATTATTGTTATGGAATACCAATCATAATGTAATGGACATTAATAGAATTACATTCTACATGTTTCTGCATCTATCTTTCTTCACAATTTTTCTAATCTCTGATGAATTATTAGTGAAGAATTCTTTGGATCACATATTTTGGCTTGTTTTGAATTCTAATATGGTATCAGAGGTCACGAAGACAAGAGCTTAGATCCAGATAAATATTCCAGTATAATTTTCAGAGTATGTTTTGCAGGTACACAACTTCTACAATGGATTCAAATTCAGTTCCTCTTCTCACACCATTAAACTATGCTGAGTGGAAGCCAAAGATGAGTGCATATCTCAACAGAAAATGTCTCTATGAGATATCTATTGGACCTGTTGAAGAACCAAAATCCTCAGAAGAGAATAATTATTGGTTTAATGACAGTGATAGATATTTTGGAGCAATGTGTTTGGCCATATCTTCACAAATGCGCTACCTCATTGATTCTGCTAATACTCCAAGTGATCTCTGGCACACATTAGACAAAGAATTTGGATTGAAACCTGATGAGGAAGAGATAATACATATTGGAGAGAGATCTGACCATGAATACCTCCTCAAATTAGAACATTGAAGTCACAGATGTCTCAGACACAAACTTTTCTAATGTAGTTGTTCTTGAAGAAACTACAAAATATTCAACTCTTGCTCCTGAAATTGAAGAATACTTCTCCTCTGGTGTGCATTATCAAGTTTTTGATGAAGAAGAGATAATAAATGGAGCTTATTTTGTTGGATACATGTCCATTCTAACCCCTTTGTTCTCTTGTAATTCTTCTACTCTTAATTCTAAGCAAGTTTTGGGAGTGTATGCTCTAAATTCTGAAGAGGTTTTTGACTCCTCTGTCTCCCATGAGTTTATTAGTCTGCAATATGATGATATACATGATATGTAGAAGTTTATATATGATTATGGAGCTGTTTCATTCACACTCCTTGGTTCCATACTTTCTATGAATTTTTACATGATCATTTTCTCTTATTCTCAGAGGTTCAATGAAGAAGGAGGACACTACACATTTCTTGGGTTCAATTCTCAGGCATGTCATGGTGTTTTTGGTTCTAATTTCACCACTGGTGGTTCAAAGGATATGTCAAAGAACCATATACACATTATTGGAGCTGATTACAACTCTATTGCATTGGATTTTAAGTTTCAAGTCTCTACAATTGGTCCTCAACTAATCATAAATTCAATGGACCATCAATCAATCCTTGGAGCTGATTTAACTTCCATTGCTCATAATTTTAAGCTTCAAGAGAAATCATATTTGAATGGAGCTAATAATTCCTCTCATGGTTCAAATTTCAAGTTCCACAATGGTCTTCTAATTCATGTATTTGTTCTCTCCATCTTTGATTTCGAGAACAAGTTCAAAGAGCCTCCATATTTGCTTGCATTCGAGCACAAGTGTTTGGAGCATGTTCCACTTATTCCAAAGAAGAAGATACCTCCAAACATCTGATTAGACAACACCTACTGAATTTTGGAGCTGCTGCAATAAAATTTTTGGTGTGCATATGTCCATCTGTTTTATGGGAGGGTTTTATTCCCATGAGGTTTTCCCTCTTTCCTTAGTTTGCTCGAGAATAATAATTGTAACTGGGTGACCATAAGCCTATGTTGCTTGAACCCTAATCTAATAATTCACGCTTCAAAATTCAGGCTTAACGGGGGGTGTTGGAACATTAAACCATCTATACCTTGGGTAAATTAATCATTTAATTAATTTACTTAGTGTTTAGAACCTCAGTCCAAGTTTATTTGGCATAACATAACAACCTAGCACCTAGTCTAGTGTCTTGGGTCCACCTTATCCACTTTTTGACCATATTAGACTAGTGAATGCACCTTCATACTTGATTTACCTTTCATTTATGAGCTAATGCGCCCTATTTAGATTTATTATGATTTTATCCTACTTTTATGAGGTAAATGTAAAATTAGTCACAGCAGATCTAATGAACAAGTAAATCAATCACAACAGATGAATATAGAAAATATGGTGTAAAACTGTGCAAAACATGTAGCAGTGCTCAATATCCCAGTAACGATGAATGATTACAATAGAATACAGTAACAATGACTGGGCAATTTGAATTTCCTAAGGAGGTATTTTGAATCACTGAATGGAGTAGCTTGACTCCAACTAGGAGTCCTCATCATCAATCAGTGGTGGTCATCAATGCACAAGAACCAGTCATCTAGGTGTCAATCTGAGTCTAACTGAGTGTAACATGGATACTGAAGTGTGTAGCACTGATATAGGGAAGTGGGCTCAGTGAAGGGCGCATGGGAGGCTAACTAAAGTCAGAACAAGTCATCTAGTCAATCTGGAGGTCCAACGAAAGTGAAATAGTCAGTCAGGAGTGAAACTAGCCTCAAATCAGGGAGAATCAGAGCTAACTGAGTGTAACTGAAGTGGAACTGTAGTGGTAGGTGAAGAAGTGCACCCTTCTTTGGCAGTAGGTGAGAAGAGGGTGCCTTCCTGACTAAGAGGTCTAAAACTCTGAAGTAAGTAGCTCCCGGGTGCTAGAATAAGGTGGCTAAGGTGCTGGAGGCATCAACCTGGTGACTGGGATGCATGCAAAGTGCATGCAAACCCTAATTGCATGCAAGATCCTGAAAAAGATGATGTGGATATCCGAACACCCCCCCTCAAGATAGACTATGATGTGCAAAAAATAATGTGGGGCCTTGGTAACTAAGACCAAAGGTCACCCCAATACAATAATCCAAAAAATGCTGAAAATAAACTAAGTGAGGAAAGAGGGAAAACCCAGTGGGAAGAAAGCCCCCCCTCAAGCTAAAACATAATAATGGATCAATCTGTCTCCACCATGATGGAACTCACCCCCAATAGTGAACGGAGGTAAGAGAACTTCTTCTCAGTGAACCTCTTGGTGAAGATGTCTGCAATTTGCTCATCAGTAGGGCAATATTGCAGAATGATGGTGCGATCATGCACCAACTGTCGAATGTAATGCATATGAATCTCAATGTGTTTGGTCCTCTACCACTGAACTGGATCTGTGGAGATCTTGATAGCACTTTGATTGTCACAAAATAGGACAGTCGAAGTAGTTCCACCAAAACCAAACTCGGAAAGAATACCCTGCAACCAAACTGTCTGAATGCAGGCATTGACTGCCCCTCGATACTCTACCTCTGCTGAAGAAAGTGCAATGGCTGCTTGATTTTTGCTGGACCAGCAAATAGCACCATGACCAATCATGAAAACATAACTGGAAGTGGACTTCCGATCAATGCTATAGCCTGCCCAATCTGAATTAGTAAAACCAATGAAATCAAGCTCAGAATCTACAGCATAATGTATGCCAAACTGTCTCGTACCTTGCACATACTGCAAGATACGCTTGGCTGCTCGCCAATGAAGCTCATGTGGCTGCTGCATGTACCTTAACATGGCATTCACAGCATATTAAATATCAGGCCTTGAGTGTGTCAAATAAAGTAGTGAACCAATCAACTGTCGATACATACTGCAATCTGCAAGCGGTGTAGAATCTCCCTCCTCAAGACTAATTCCTGAGAGGAATGGGAATGGGGCTGCCTTACATTCAGCCATATTAAACTTCAATAATAGGTTGGAAGCATATTTTTTCTGAGATATAGTGATCCCATCAAAATTTTGAGCTATCTCCAAGCCCAAAAAGTGACTCAGCAAGCCCAAATCGCTCATGTCAAAAGCTAGATTTAAGGCAGTTTTTAGCTTGTTTATTGAAGTAAGAGTGCTACTAGTAATGAGAAGATCATCAACATAAAGTACAATAACCAAAAATTACTTTTAACTCACTGAAGATACACATTCGTATCAGATTTGCATCTTTGGAAATTCTGAGGAAGAAGGAAGGAGTCCATCTTTGCATACCAAGCTCTTGGGGCATGTTTTAACCCATACAAAGATTTCTTCAATCTGCAAACTAATGATGGATCTGATGTGTAGCCCTATGGCTGCTGCATATATACCTCTTCAGCAAGGTCTCCATGTAGAAATTCACTCTTCACATCCATGTGGTGCACTTCCCATTGCTTGGATGCGGAAATGTCCAAAACAAGCCGGATGGAATCCATCTTTGCAACCGGTGCAAAGGTCTCAGTGTAGTCCACTCCATGGACTTGGGAGAAACCTTTTTCCATGAAACTTGCTTTTTATTTGCTGATAGAGCCATTAGCAACAACTTTCATGCGGTAGATCCATTTACACTTTACTAATTTTCTTCCAGGTGGAAGAGAAACTAGCTCCCATGTGTTGTTCTTTTGAAGAGAATTGTACTCTTCATCCATGGCACATTGCCATATCGAATCTCGGTGGGTAGAATAGTATGATGTGGGATCTGAACCAGCCATCAAATAAAAAATATCAGGAAGTAATGGATCAGCAATAGAAAGAGTCATACCTACTCTTTGAAAGTCTGCTCTTGTTCGTCTTAGATCAGCAGGATTTCCAAAGTTCGAGCCAGCAGATTAAAGAGTGTTTTGGGCCCACTTTGGTGACTGAGGAGGATCATAATGGTCGGATTCCAAACCTGATATGTCATGATCATCATATGCTGCTAAAATATCAGAAATATCAGAACTCATACCTTCATTATCGCTGCACGGATCTTCTTCTGGTGAAGGCGGTGAATCGGCAGTCTCTTCCTCGACTAGTTGCAATTCTTGAAGCGGTTCTTCAAATTGCACACTGCGCTCTATGAATATCTTTTTAGATCTGATATCCATGATTTTATATGATTTTGATTCTTCCCCATATCCTATCAGTATGCACTCAATACTTTGTGGATCCAAAGCTCGTCTCTTCTTGGAAGGAATTCTAGCCCATGCAGTAGAGCCAAAAACTCTCAAATTTGACACATCCGGTTTGTGACCAAAGAATGCTTCGAAAGGAGTCATACCTTTCACGAATGAATGTGGAACACGGTTCTGTATGTATGCAGAAACATTGATTGCTTCAGCCCAAATATTTGCAGCCAAACCTTTCGATTCAATCATGCATGTAGCCATCTCTTTCAGTGACTGATTTTTCCTTTCCGCTACACCGTTCTACTGGGGTGTGTAGGGAACTGTATGTTGGATCTGAATTTCGCTTTGGGCACAAAGTTGTAGCAACTCAGCCTTGATATATTCTCCACCATTATTAGATCTAAGATCTTTGATCTTGCTCTTAGTGGCAGTCTCAATAGAAGCCTTAAAATCCTTGAATTTTCCAAGCACTTCTGACTTGTTTTTGAGAAAGAATACCCATGTAAAGCGGGAAAAATCATCAATAAATGTCAAAAACTACCTTGAACCATTTAATGATGTATGGGGTAGCAGACCACTGATATCAGAATGTATCAACCACAAAACTGTAGAAGCTCTGCTAGCTTTGCTGCGGTCGAATCTGTGCTCGGGGTGCTTCCCAATAATGCAACCAGTGCATATTCCCTTCGAGGAACGGAGTTGTGGAAGACCATCTACCATGGATTTGTTTGATAGCAGCAGCAAATACTTATAATTAAGATGTCCAAATATTTCATGCCAAATCCTACTAACCTCATTACCATGTGTGCGAAGAGCAGTGGGCTTTGCAAGCGGAATAAAGTGTGAAAATTCATAGCATTTTGCAGTGTGGTTTGCCTTTTCGACTGTAACAAGTCTTCCACTTTTGATATCAGAAATTTCAACTGTATTAGGGTTGAATGTAACTTGCTTCGGTTCACCAGTGTGTGTCATTTGATACACAGAAAGAATATTTGAAGCCAAGGAAGGCACATAGAGAAAATTCTGAAAGCTTCCATGATCTACATGAATCGTACCTTTGCCCTTTGAAGAAATTTTTGAGTCATCTCCCAAATGGATGGGGATGGATCTGTTTGGATCGAATGAAGAAAAAGAATTAATATTTGCAGCCATATGATTCGATGCACCCGAATCTATCAAGAGAGTAGTGCGCTTCGAAACAGTTGCCATGAGTGCTTGTCCTCTTTCATGATCATCATTCCTATCCTTCTTCCTTGCACCATCAAGAAGAGTTATGTTGTTCTTTTCCAAAAGGAGGGCCATTTGATCTATAGTCTTATTCATACATGAACTTTCGGGATGAAAGCCATGATTGCAATAAGTACATTTAGATTTTTGGTTACCTTCTTTTCCCTTTTGTTTGAACTTTGAACTAGATGGTGCATCCGTCTGTTTGCCTTTCTCTCTTTGCTTGTGATGCTCGAATTTGGGCTTCTCCTTCTTTTGCTTTCCTTTACCATTCGAGATCTTGGGTCCTTAAACATATAGGGATGAATCTTTGGAGCTTATGGACCCCATTTGAATCAACTTGTCATGCTCTTTTGTGATGGACTCAATGAAGGAATTCAAGGTAGGCATCTTCCAATTCGGGGTAGTTAGCCGACCAGAATTGAAAGTAGAGACAAATACTGAATAATATTCACCAAGCTTGCTGAGAATGGAGAGGATCAATTGTTTATCCTCTTTGATAAATCCACTATTTTTCAACTACAAGTTCAAGTTCTTGAATTTTGTGAAGAATTCATTAATGGTCTCGAAATTCTCAGGACTAAGGGCAATCAATTCATTCTCTAATTGAAAAGCCCTAAGCTCGTCTTGCTTGCCAAATAGTGTTTCAAGTTGCTCCCTTATAGCTTTTGGAGTCTTCAATCCGTTGAGATGGAAGTGAATATCTTTGGAGATGGAGAGACAAAGAAGACCATAAGGTTCATCAAGCTTGTTGTAGTGTTTGGTTCTATCTGACAAGTTGTTTGGCTCCAATTCAAGACCAAGAGTGACTCGATAGTAACCTTTTGAACGTAATATGATCTCCATATCATCTTTCCAATCAAAATAATTGAATGGGGTGAGGATAGGCTTTGAAGAAGAGTAATCCATTGCTAGGAGTGAGTGCACACTGATGTAGAGAAGCTTGCAAGGGTAGAGTAGCGAATGCAAATGATGGAGACAATAACCTACAAATCACAATAAAACCAAGAACTATGAGGTCGAACAATCCACCCTTTTAGAGTTGCATCACACCTGGGATTGGAGATCAAACAATGTTGAATGGGTCCAATGTATCAGATCCAGGAATTATGTGGAAACTCAAGCTTCTGGAGTGGTTTTGGATGTATTTTCAAGCTTTGCATGCACAGGAACGAATGCCCTTGAGATCTTTCATGCCAAAACTTTTTGCAATTTTTTTTTTTTTTTTTAGCAATTCACTCAAATCTTCTTGTAGAAACACCTGTAGAAAAGAGATCTTGTCCTTGCAATGGCTCTGATACCATGTAAAATTAGTCACAGTAGATCTAATGAACAAGTAAATCAATCACAACAGATGAATATAGAAAATATGGTGTAAAACTGTGCAAAACATGTAGCAGTGCTCAATATCTCAGTAAGGGTGAATGATTACAATAGAATACAGTAACAATGACTAAGCAATTCAAATTGCCTAAGGAGTTCATTTGAATCACTGAATGGAGTAGCTTGATTCCAACTAGGAGTCCTCGTCATCAATCAGTGGTGGTCATCAATGCACAAGAACCAGTCATCCAGGTGTCAATCTGAGTCTAACTGAGTGTAACATGTGTAACTGAAGTGTGTAGCACTGATATAGGGAAGTGGGCTCAATGGAGGGCGCATGGGAGGCTAACTGAAGTCAGAACAAGTCATCTAGTCAATCTGGAGGTCCAACGGAAGTGAAACAGTCAGTCGGGAGTGAAACTAGCCTCAAATCAGGGAGAATCGGAGCTAACTAAGTGTAACTGAAGTGGAACTGTAGTGGTAGGTGAAAAAGTGCACCCTTCTCTGGCAGTAGGTGAGAAGAGGGCACCTTCCTGACTAGGAGGGCTAAAACTCTGAAGTAAGTGGCTCCCGGGTGCTAGAATAAGGTGGCTAAGGTGCTGGGGGCATCATCCTAGTGACTGGGATTCATGCAAAGTGAATGCAAACCCTAATTACATGCAAGATCCTAAGAAAGATGATGTGGATATCCGAACAGTAAAGATTTCTTTTAACAACTTTTATCTTGGATAGAGTTGCCTAAATTGAACTAGAGTGTCATTAGGAAAGTTGTTAGCTTTTGCCTCACTCCTCTACCATTGTTTTCTCCAAGAAAGCCATACTCTTTCTAATTTTATGTCACTCATGGTCCACCAAACATATACTTTCCCATTCGTGACCACTTGCATAGAGTTGGTTTTAGCTTATTGTCTAGATTGGGGTTTTAGTGCTAAATAAGCCTTATTTTTCAGTGAGCCTCTCGAATTTCCTTTAGTGCATTCGAATTATATTGATAATATGTACTATAATTTATTATTATTATGGAATACCAATCATAATGTAATGGAAATTAAGAGAATTTCATTCTACATGTTTCTACATCTATCTTTCTTCACAATTTTGCTAGTCTCTTATGAATTCTTAGTGAAGACATAAGTTTGGAGCAGATCTTTGGCTTGTTTTGAATTCTAATATGGTGAACCAGAATGTTACGAAGAATCAATACAGGTGGAAACTAGAAATAAGTGGGAGCAAGGAATGAACGAGGAGATGGACTCATTGGTAAGAAACCAGACTTGGGATTTGGTTCAATTGCCTCTAGGTAAAAGAGCATTGCATAATAAATGGGGTTATAGGTTGAAGGAAGAAGATGGAGGAAAGAAGTAGTACAAATCCAAACTTGTTGTAAAGGGGTTTGCATAGAAGAAAGGTATATATTTTGATGAAACATTTTCACCTATTGTTAAAATGAATTCAATTAGGACTATTTTAAGTCTAGTGGTGGTAGAATATTTGCATCTTGAATAGTTAGATGTGAAAATAGATTTTCTCCATGGGGATTTGGAGGAAGATATTTATATGCAGCAGCTACAGGGGTATGAGGTCAAAGGGAAGGGGAATTTGGTGTGCATGTTGTGTTGGAATATATTAATTATATTCCTTGGAAGGTAATAATGTCTTTGTATTATGTCAGAATTTATCCACAATCTTATGTAAAAGAGTAATACATTATATCGCATATTCATTATGGTAAAGTATTCTCTTATTATCCATTATTATATAAAGAGATGCTATTATGGAGAATTATATCATCCCACAAGCAATATGTGATATTAATTCCTCCACATCTCTTTGTATATAATAGGGTCAAGGAGTCACATCACGTGATACTATTGCAACACATTGTATTGTTCTCACAAGCTCTCTGCTCTATTGTAATGGGGTTATTTGTAGTTTCTCTCTTGTAAGATTGAAGGAAATTTCTGGAGATAATAGAAGACAACCTTTCTGTGACGTAGCCCAATTGGGTGAACCATGTATATCTGGTGTATTCTTTTCCTTGTTCTCTTTCTATTATTATTTATGTTGATATGTTATTGATTGCTAAGATAGGTAAGCTAGTTTAGTTAGATATATAGTTCTGACATGGTATCAGAGCTGGTTGCTATGATCTAGCACCTTCTATAGCTTTCAATCAATAACTATTATCATCTGGACATTGTTTATTATTGTAGGTTTGCTTTCTATCTGGTATCCATTAGGATTCTCTTTAGATCTGGGCATGTTTCTGCAATTTTTTTTTATAACCCTAACTTTGTTGTGTAGTTTTTTGCAAAAACATTTCAAGGGGTTCTTTATTGTTTTCTGTAGATATATATCATTTTTGGATTCTCCTCAAGGAGATCTATCTTCTGGTTTTCATATATGTTGTTTTCATCCAAGTTTGGTAGATTTTTTGCAGGTTTCCATCTTCGGCATAATCGACACTATTTTTAGCCTAAAACTAGACATTCGCGACTTTCTCTTCGCAAACAACGAGGGTAACCGTGACTTTCCCTACTGCGAACCCATGACTTCTGGTGTAAAGACCCACATGTTCTATGACATACTCGTGCTTTCCCTATTGAGTACTCACATTTACTTTATTATACTTGCTACCCTACTGTGCAGAGACCCACAAGTGCTTCGGCATAACCACAAATTTACTGTACAGAAACCCACAAGTATCAAATCAAAACCGTGACTTTCGCGTTTACAGACCCGTGTACCCACGACTGGCTCTACTATAAAATCATGAGTAACCGTGACCATTTCCATGTAGAACCCACGAGTATTAGCTTTATTTGTGAGTTTACTGTGGCAGAACCGCGAGTGACTTTATTTGGCACCTTTTATAAGGGCTATAAGTAAAGTTTTTGTTTTTTACTGTGTTTCTTCTGTTGACGTATTTATAAATTCAGAATGTATTCACTTGTATATTGTATATTGTATTTTATTATTCTACCTCCGACGAAGATGTTTATTCCTCCAGTAGGAGAAGTCATTATTGTACTTGGGTCATGTAAATTCATTGAGGTCTCCCATGTATGTCAGGGCATAAAACCCTAGAGTTAAGTTATTAATGGGTTATTAGATTCTCCTATAGAAGTCATCCCATTCAGTTACACTTAGGGGCCGACCTGCTTGGGGTTAAGGCTAAGTGAAAGGTAAAGTATAAATAGAGAGGGTGCTCCTCTCTATTTGATCATTCACACAATCACTCAATTCGCATAAGTTAGAGAGAGAGAAGTTCGCACAAGTGGAGGAGGAGGAAGCTACTGGAGACCATCTCTTTATTTTGGGGTTTTGTATTATTTCTCATTCTATCTCTGAGGAAGTTGGGGGGTTTTCTCCTTTATGGTTTCCCGAGTGAAATTATTTGTGTCTCTTGTCTCTTTTGTTTGATATGATGTACATGTTGTTCTCTCAGATAATATCCTAGATCATATTGAATTAAATGATGAAAAAGTAACATGGTATCAAAGCTAGCCTGAAGGAAGGCTTGTATGGCATTTACGACACTTGTCTCACTTGCGACAATTTGAAAGCTAGGGCTTTGTATAACAAAACCTAGTCATCGTGGAACTTTTGCTATAAATCAATTTTAAAGAAGGTTCAG
The DNA here is from genome assembly GCA_027924585.1 of Larix kaempferi. NCBI lineage: Eukaryota > Viridiplantae > Streptophyta > Pinopsida > Pinales > Pinaceae > Larix > Larix kaempferi. Next base: position 297,900 of record BSBM01000870.1, read on the forward strand.
GATTTGAAAAATTGGACAGGCCCAAGATGAAATTTTCCTATACCTTGTGTCTGAATTTCAGCCTCAGTTTCGTTGTACTTTATGAGATATGATCCATACAAGTTAGGGTTTCTGCCTCTTCCAGAATGAATCCCTAAACATGTGACCTAGGAAAAAAGGTCATATATAAGGATAAGAATCTCCAAATGGAATTCCGTAAAAAGTAAAAGTCAGGGTATGGACTGTAGTTTCACAGATCCGATTTTCAGAGGTCAGAGTTGAAACAGTGACACATGGCACTCCATACAAGTTCACTATGGTGTTTCATCCCTTAAACAGGTCATGTTGGGAAACTGAGCATATCTACCTGATGGAGAATTGAATGAAGCTCAAACCTGTGGGGTTGGAAAGATGTCAGGTCTGGAGACCACATGATGAAGTTTCAGACCCTGCAAATCTGCAATTTCAGAGATACACAATAAACAAAATGGCACATCTGAAATGGCTCAACGGAGGAAATCAAAGAAGAGGAGGAAGAAGCTCTCACTTAGGGTTTTTAGTTTTTAGGTATGGCATGAACTGATACAATGTTGGAGACACCTGATGAAACATTGGAAAATTTGAAAATGGATTTGGAATCCATTCATCATAGATATTAATCCTCCATCAAAATGTTGTGGGAGGAAGGAGATTGAAAAATTAGGGTTTCCAAGTAAGAAGAAACCCTAGCAAGCTTGGGAGACTCATAGGGTAGCAATGAAGGAGGTTTAAAAGGCACTAATATTCTATCATCCTAGCACCATGAACCTATATAAGATGTTTACAAGTGATCTACCTTGGATGGTTAGGGTTTTACGCTTATAGAGAAGACTACAAGCAATCTCGACAGGTATGACTTGGGGAGATACAAGTATGTTTTGAAATCTGTTTCATGATTAAGTTCATGATATGTTTGTCTTCATATTATTGAGGTTAGTATGATCATGATTGTCTGTTCACCTTAGTAAAAGTATGAATGCATGTGAATAATAGAATACATTCATTGATTAGGGTTATGACACTTATGATTGTACTAATGCACTGTGGTGTTGTATGAGGATGATGTTGTCCACTAACATAAAATGTACATCAAGAAAGACAAATCAAGTTCTAGATCAAGAATATATGACGATGGTGAAATGAAGACAAAGACTCATCCATAGTATTTGATCACATAGAAGATCTACTTACGAGGTATGTATGATTTGGTTCTACAATGCTTAACTTATGAAGATATGCTGGTTACTAGCACAAGGTCTCTAAATCATTGAAGAGAACAAAGAAAACATTGTTTGGGTATGTTAGACATAACTAGCAAACATGATAATCCAAGTATGTTTTCCTATATCGAGTTAGAATCCTACCTTGTGTTAGGATCTTATATAAGCATACTTTTGTATGATTGATAATGATTATTCATGAAGTTATAAGTTTGAGTAATCATGGGTTTATGCATATTATGCTTCTTAGTTTGATTAATGATATGACAAACTAGAAGAGTCCTATGGTCAAATAAGAATATGCATGAGTAAAAGTACTCCCTGAAACCTTGAATACTAATGCTTGTGATAAATTACCTATGTATGAAATGATCATGACCATACAAGTAAAGATTATAGGATTATAATGTTTTGAGAGTATTGAGATTATACTAATGAATGTATGATTATGTATGAGATCTTGAGGATGACACAATGATGAAACTAGTGCACACTTAAGCATGCATAGTGGTCCAGGATGGATAGAAGTTCAAAATACATATAATCATGTTACTATCATAAAGGTAAAATAGAGATCAAGAGGGAGCACACTCCAGTAGTTCCTACAAGGAAGCAAAGATTGAGAGGGAGTCCACCCAACAACCAAACAAAGGTAAGTATTTGAATTGTCATTTCTTGTATATATGATTACTTAAGTGATGTTGTTCAGTGATGTACATACTTATGTTCTTAGATTTAGGATGTATATTATGCATGTTAGAACATTTGCATTAATGAAAAAGATACTACTAATATGCAAGTAATGGGTAAGTGGCCTATGGTACTGCACAACACTCCATTGCTACTTATCTAGATTGAAACCTCTTTGCTAATATGTTGGAGTAGTGCACACTCTTAACAATGTTCTGGTAGAGATGGAAAGAATCTAGAAAGTTACAGGATATGGATAAATGTTGTTATAGGTCAAATCTGCACTTCTTCATCCGTGATCACATTACGCTATCGATCACACAAAAGGACAACATGGATTGAAGAGCTAGGTTGGCTTAGGTGATGCATGGACTGTACTTACCCCTTTGTAGCTGACAAAACCCTGTCTTATCTGACATTTTGACATGTGCCCTACTCTTTGTATAGAAAACTAGCGCACATCAGGACATGTGTGCTACTCTACAAGCATGAAAGGCGCGCACACTAGCTAGTATGCCCTACCTTTCCTTAAGGAAAGTAGTGCACACCTCAGAAAAAGTTGTAAATGCTGGTTGTAAAGCACTAAAGTTGCATATTGTGTGCTACTATGTATTGAGAAAACTCACGCACATCTTAAAATGTAATAAAAAATATATTAATTTGATGAATTGGGATTAGTTGAAGTTGGTTTGCAGCTTCCCCAACTTCCCAATCAAACTACCTCTCAATCCAAACTGCCTACCTTGTCCCATAAATACAAGGGGGATAGAAGAGAGAGACTAGACTCAATCTAGAAAGCTAGACTGAGGAGGAGAAACTATGCATTAAGGGTTGTTATGCTAGAGGAATTCCAAAGTTAGTGTGAAGAGAAGGAGCCCAAAATTCGGTTGCACAAGCACTCTGAATGATCAAGTATAATTGTACTAATTATTGCTTTTTGATAATAAAGGTGCAAATACCCTTCCTGTCCCAATCAAATGTCTAATGGATTGCATATTTGTTTGGTTTAATGCTTGATTGTATTTGATGTCTAAATTGTGTTTCAATTTCATCATTGTTATATCAGTCAAGATACACGGAGGAAGGTATCTTTTGTATTGCAGGTTCACCAAACGGAAGATCAAGTGAAGGCTCGATCAAAGGAGCGAGCGAAAGCTAGGATCGAAAGTCGTTAATAAGGTATGCCTTCAAGAATCTTGATCTCTTTCCTTTGGTAGAAGCCTATGTGGTATGATCAATGTATTTACATGTCACCCCGGAAGTTGGTAGTGTCTGTCTCCTCGCTATAAGGTAGAAATCATGAACAACAGACTAGCGACTCCATTGGGGAACGGTTGTTTTCTTCTCTAGGAGATATAATTAGTTTTCCTTCCAGTACTTTTTGGTCTTTTTGATCCTCTGAGAGGCCCTGTAGGTCACTATTACCTGTTTTTGCTTGCTTGACTCATCTCAGTCTGAAATTGCAAGGCCTATTTTTGATCTCCAATGACATGTGCGCTAGTCTGCCTTATACACAGTAGCGCATACCTGATGATGAGCGCTGCTTTCACTACTGTATAGTAGGGCACATCTCCCAGTGTGCGCTGGTTTATGCACTGCATAGTATGGCGTAATCTTGTAACTCTCTGTTTGCTGTGGGGATTTGATTTCCACTTGTTTGGTTTGATTTCCAGACTCTTGCTTTGTCTTCTTAACTGATCCTTGAGGTCTTTATGCCCTTGTTGAGTTTTGTTTGCCTCTCCTAAGTCCCTTAGGTCATCTTTTGCTTGCTTGAGTACTTTTTGAGTTGTCTTGCTTGTTTGTGACTCTTTTTGAAGACCACATACTATTCCTTGTTGGACATAGTTGCACTCCTATGCCCTAGATGCTTGTTGCATGTATACAAACCTTTGTTTTATAACATTTGTTGTTTTGTGGAAACAATAGCACACATTGACGGTGTCTTGGCCTTTGATTTAGGGTTTGACCCCAAGTTGGAGTCCTTAGGCTGTTTTCAAAATCTTTTTGAATCTAGACACTCTTTGATTGCTTTGTCAGTTTCGTTCCAAGTAAGTTGAAGTCCTTTAGTTTGATTTTTTTCGACTCTTTGTGATTGTAAGGTCATCTTTGGATCACTTGCCTACCTTTTGCTTGGCTTAGTGTTTTCTTAGGGTTTTTTGTGCCTTGGAGCAACCTATGAGGTTTGCCTTTCCGTTACAAGCATCTCTTATCCCTGTTTTCTTTTCGCTTTGTTTCCAAACCCAAAGCTTTTTCCTTTGAAAAACTTTGTAGGACAAGTCTTTTTCAAGTCATTGATTTGATTGTTGTGAGCCTTAGAGTTGCTTTTCGTTACTCAAATTTCTCTTTTAGGTCTTACTTGCTTCAATTTTCAAGTTCTTTTTTTTTACATATATCAGAAAAGGCAAAAAATGAGTTTGGTAGTTTAAAGTTGTAAGACTTATGATCATTTCGAAGTAGAGTAGTTTACTTTGTTTTGAATTTGAAAAGAAAATAAAAAGAGACTTGTTTTAGGTTTGCTTATCTTTAATTTTGGAAAACAAGCAATGAGAAAGTTTAGTGAAATTTTTTTACTTTTATGTACTTTCCATTTCTGTCACAACCACGCCACACAATGCACTGCAACCTTTGAGTAAAGAAAAACCCTTAAAAAGAATAATTAATAAAATTTATTGGCAACTTTTCTTTCTAGGGATGTCACTACACCAACTAGCTTAGGTTAGGGTTTCGGATTAGAACACACTTTAACTATCTGAAACCATTTTCATTACTCAATAATCGTAGTGAAACTGTTTTTAGGTAAACCCATTGACATCAAAGTTGTTCTGGAAGCTCCACTGAAACCGTAGTTAAGCACGAGGTCTTGTGAAGGTGAAATAGTGAGGATACCCCTTCACTTTTCATTTGGAGCATACACCAAGGCGAGTTCGCGTACGGGGATCCTTTTGGATTTTAGGCTTAGCTATTCTGCCCATGTGTTCTAGTCGGACCTATGACTGTCCCCCAGAGCTTCTTTCATGTTAATGGTAGCCTTAGTATCTTGAATATAGGGATTCTTGCATAGGTGGCAGTGAAAGGCTATTTTCATTGTACCTAGGATAGATACAAAAGGTAACCCTTTTCAGTAATCCCGTGAGGGCGGTTTGGTGATTCAAACGCTTGCACCCAGAGGACCTGAACTGGACGTCGTATATCTGTTCTTCGATGCTCTACTACCTTGTTCTGGGCCTTGATCATCCCAGACTTTCTATTGAGAGTATTTACCATCCTTGTTTTCCTAGTTTTGGATACTTTGGATTTTGTAGTGGTGTGCTCTTTGTGCCTCTCGCCCTTATTTGGCCTTAGATATTTATGGCCCGTTGGTTTGGAACTATGGATAGCATCCTGGTGAGCACCAATCAAGGGACCCTTGTTAAAGGGGATCGTTGTTCTTTTCCATTCATTGGGAACATTGGTACTCCTTTAATGGCTACCTTGAATCTTCTAGGATTCACTATAGGGATACCGGTTTGGTTATTTTCCACTCTGAATTCCTTGCATGCTCTTGATGCTTCTCAAGTAAGCACCTCACATCAAGAGCATCAGAAACCTATGCCCACTTCGCTAGTAACATCTTCTCCTCCTCCTTCTACCTCATGTGGTGAAAGTAGTAATACTAGTTACCAACAGTCTAAAAGGAATAGACAGAGGAAGAATAGGAAGAATATGCCAAAGCAAGGGGGCAGCCACCCAGCCTCTGGAGGTCATGCTGGAGGCACCTACCCAGCCTCTGGAAGTCATGCTGGGGGCACCAACCCAGCCTCTGGAGGTCATGCTAGGAGAAAAATTTCAGTCAATGCAAATTATACTGAAAGCATGTCTTCAACCACTGTTTCTCATGTTGAGGACACGTCATTGATCACTGTCGGTCATATTAATGACAAGTCACCAGTTCCTGTGAGTCATACTAGAGACATTGAATCGACCACTGTAAGTCGTGCTGAGAACGTTGGCATTGTTGACAAACCTAATATATAGAAGCTTAAGTTCCCTTGTAAGTTTTGCGAGGGAGACCATCTTACTCACCAGTGCCCTGCTAGTCCAAAGGTGCAAAGAGTGTGGTCCATAGTTCAAAAGTCTTATGCTTCTGAGAAACTAGCCAATGCAAGTCATGCTGGGGGCAAGCTATCAGCCAATGCTAGTCATGCTGAGAGTATTGTTGTTGTTACGGAGTCTAATATTATAGAACACAAGCCAAAGTTCCCTTGTAAACTTTGTAAGGGAGATCACCTTACTCATCGGTGCCCTGCTATTCCAGAGGTGCAGAGAGTGTGGTCCATGTCTGAAGGATCCTCTGCTCCTGAACTTTCTATAGATTCCCAACAGCCTGATCAACCTTTGGTTGATGAAATGGTTGAACCAATGAAATCTTTGGTCAACCCCACTCTTCCTTTGGAGAGTGAAGCGATCGAATCGATGCAATCTTCGACCGATCCCATCAATCCTTCAGAGACTGATGCGCCTATCCCTGAAGTCTTCTGCATTACTAGTTTGGATATCTCTGAAAATGGGGGAACTTCATCTATGCCCAGTGAACCCCTACTAAGCTCTGTGATCATTTCATTTGATTGGAATAGTCTAACTGGGCCTCGCCTTCCTCCTGCTACACCTTTCTAGATAAAGGTTGATATCGGAAACCATGTGGTTCACCAATGTGTTGTAGATGAAGGAGCCTCTGTTAGTATGTTATCCCCTTATGCTTGGAGGGATTTAGGTTTTCCTAACCTTGTTCTAGATATTAATTGACTGTTGACTTTTGATAAAAGACCTAGTGAACCGTTGGGATTCCTCCCTCAGGTACCTGTTACTTTGGGTGGAAAAATAGTCTTAGTTGATTTTATGGTTTTAAAGGACCCTATGGACTTTGATATGATCCTCGGGCATGATTACGTATATGTTATGCAGGCTGTGGTGTATACGCTCTTTCGTGTGATGCATTTTCCTCACAACGGAAGCATTGTGACTATCTATCATCTTGCATTTGTTGATCCCTCTTATTACCCAACTATAGACCAGGTATGTCCCACGTCAATAGGAACTACTATGTCACAATCAAATTATGCAGCATATTGTTCCTTGAGTCCAATGGCTACTGAGAATAAGCCTATGAATTCATGCTTACCTTCTCGGGACTGGGTCCCGGCAATTGACCAAGTGATGACTCCATCTGAATGTTTAGATATGTGTTCCATCCGGGATAATATACTTCCTTCTGATGAAGTTTTCCTAGAGCCTATAATACAGTATGCCATTCATTTGGACATTGATCCACCTACAAGCATTCTTCCACCTTTTCTTCAAGCTCGTTAAAAACAGTAAGGAATTTACGAGCATTCTTCCATCTCTCCTTTGAGCTCATTAAAAACAGTAAGGAGGTCACGAGTTTACTTTTTCGGGCTCGTTAAAATTTTATGAAAAAGATTCTTATGGAGTTCTCTCTAAGCTCTTGTTAGACTCTTTAAATATGACAAGATTGCTGAGTAGAATTGTCCTCTTCAAGCTCATTAAAGGAATTGAATGCCCATCTGCTTAAGTATAAGTTTAACCCTTTTTCAAACTTTTGCGGATTACTTACAAAAAGGAATACTCTAGTCATCTGTGGCTAGAAGAGTTCTTCTTCCATTGTTTTACACTTTTTCAGGGGAGGAGACTAAATTTACGAAAAAGAACCTTTTGGAGCCTTCTTTAGGGTTTTTAGGCTATCGAAACATGAAAACACCAGCGAGCACTCACCTATTGGGGCTCGATGTGAAATCCACAAGAGGGTGTATAGAGGATTGTTTAAGTTTTTCAGACTCTATAAATAGGAAAACACCGACGAGCATTAACCTACTTGGGCTCGATATTAAAATCCACAAGTAGGTGTATGGAGTTATTGTTTAAGTTTTCTAGACTCCTTAAAATTGAAAACACCGACGAGCAAGAACAAATCTTGGCTCAATATTAAAATCTAGAGATCAGTACTATAGAGTAATCTTCTATCTTGTTTTTGAACTCTGTAAACAATGAAGAAGGTCCTGAGTCTTCCTCCCATGGACTCGTTAAATGTTTTACATGGTTGGACCTATTGAGTTTTCTTTTCTTCTTGGACTCATTAAAACAACAATATGGATATTCTTTCATAAAAAAGAATAAGGGATAAGAAGGGTATATCACATATTTTTCAGTTTCAAAGGTAGTTCAGTTAGTCATGTCCTTGAACACAGCACCTACTTGAATCTTTCATTTCAGTTGGGTTTTATTTTTTCACCTTAGGGTGAATTTGATCTCCGAGTTGTTTACTCCCCTGGTTGGTTATTCTTCCAACCATATAGAGGGTCTGTTAATGTCTCCTACATTGCAGGCTTATATCACTTCCCCTTCATGTTGAAAACTGCCTAAGTCACTTTGTGTCATGCTCACTATTCAAGGATACTGCCTATGTCATCCATTCTACAGTTTACCTTGACTTCATGTGTTGGCCATCCTAGTGTCAGTCTTGTTACTTGTACTACTCCAAATCTGCTCATACCATTTGAGTGTTCCTCGTGTTGAATGATGGAGGATGCATTAAGGCCTTCCTTCCAAAGGACTTCTTCCCATCGACATCAACTCATTATTCTCTGGGATTGAAGTTTAGATTTTCACTTAGTACCTTGGGGATTGCAATCATCAGTGGAAGTTTCCCTCGCTATTGAATAATGAGAATACATCAATGTCTCTTATTCGACAAGTTCCTCAATTGTTCGACTTCAAGTCCACTTATTCACACTTGTTGGATCGTACTAGGTACCTTGGGCCCAATTATCATTATCGGTGGAATCCCTCGCATTTGTTAATGGTATACGTCAATGACCGGTAATCAAACGATACCCCCCATGTTCGACTTCAACTCATTTATTCACATGGTTAGGGTTTGTACCTTGGGTTGTTTGAATGAAGACCTTGGGATTTTGATAGCATCAACCTATTTATGTTATCACCCAAGCTGCGCAAGACTGAGCCTCACTCATTTTTTCTCTCCATGAGAAATAGATCCAGTTTGTTGTTATGGCTATGATCTCTTATTTTGACATGGATCCACACTTGTATTTCAGTGGCCATGATATATATACATCTCCTAGTTATGTATCGTAGATAATGTTGTATCATACTACACATCTATATGATGTCAAGATTGTAATTACTCGCTAACCTTGATCGTTATTTCAGGTACTTTTGTGACTTGGTTCTGTGGTTTCTTGCTCCTCCTCTGACTTGGAATTATAATGTATTTTGGCCATCGTTTCCCTATGACCTCACACATTAGGTGGCATCTATTATAGGTCAAATTTGCACTTCTCCATCCGTGATCACATTACGCTATCGATCACACAAAAGGAAAACATGGATTGAAGAGCTAGGTTGGCCTAGGTGATGCATGGACTGTACTTACCCCTCTGCAGTTGACAAAACCCTATTTTATTTGACATTTTGACATGTTCCCTACTCTTTGTATAGAAAACTAGTGCACATCAGGACATGTGCGCTACTCCAGAAGCATGAAAGGCATGCACACCAGCTAGTATGCCCTACTTTGCCATAAGGAAAGTAGCGCACACCTCAAAAAAAGTTGTAAACGCTGGTTGTAAAGAACTGAAGTTGCATATTGTGCGCTACTATGTATTGAGAAAACTCGTGCACATCTTAAAATGTAATAAAAAATATATTAATTTGACGAATTGGGATTAGTTGAAGTTGGTTTGCAACTTCCCCAACTTCCCAATCAAACTACCTCTAGATCCAAACTGCCTACCTTATCCCATAAATACAAGGGGGATAGAAGAGAGAGACTAGACTCAATCTAGAAAACAATATTGAGGAGGAGAAACTATGCATTAAGGGTTGTTATGTTGGAGGAATTCCAAAGTTAGTGTGAAGAGCAGGAGCCCAGAATCCGGTTGCACAAGCACTCTAAATGATCAGGTATAATTGTACTAATTATTGCTTTTTGACAATAAAGGTGGAAATACCGTTCCTGTCCTAATCAAATGTCTAATGGATTGAATATTTGTTTGTTTTAATGCTTGATTGTAGTTGATGTCTAAATTGTTTTTCAATTTTAACATTTTTATATCAGTCAAGATACACTGAGGAAGGTATATTTTGTATTGCAGGTTCACCAAACGGAAGATCAAGTGAAGGATCGATTGAAGGAGTGAGTGAAAGCTAGGATCGAACGTCGTTAATAAGGTATGCCTTCAAGAATCTTGATCTCTTTCCTTTTGTAGAATCCTATGTGATATGATCAATGTATTTACCTATCACCCCAGAAGTTGGTAGTGTCCCTCTCCTCGCTCTAAGGTAGAAATCCTGAACAACAAATGTTGTATTGAAGCATTGGCTAAGATAATTGCATGATTGTATGACTTATGTTTTTATGCGTAAGAATTTGTTCTGAAAACTATGAGATGTTTCTAATCATGCAATTGAAATTGAATTGTAGGAAGGATTGTATGCATAATAGGTTATCATTGAAATGCCAACATGATTTGATAATTATGAAGTGTTACTAATCATGTAATAATTGAATGTGATTTGTAGGAAAGATCGTGTGCTATGATCTACAAAAGAAGGATGATGAACACTTGTTCTGAAGAACAAGTGATGACTGTTCAACAAGAAGACTTACAAATCAAGCATACTTTAGAAGTACAAAGGAAGTCTCATGGCTCGAGGATTCTCTTAGAAAGAGGGAGAGGATCACGGCAAGATGTTTTCTCCAGTGGCTAGACACACTTCCAGAGATAGATTACAGCCATGGATGACAAGACCATTCTCTTGAATGGTGTAAATGAAGAAGAAGTGCATATCCAGCAAACTCCCAAGATTCGATAGAGAATCACATGATTGAAGAAGTCTTTCTATGGGTTCAATAGATACCCAGGATCGATAGTCATTTGATGAGCTTGATGATCACCACGGGTGATGCAGATTTCAACCTTTGCTACAAGGTTGAAGATGGTTTCTATATACAGATGGATGCATGAAGGAACTCACCATATAGTTCCAGTGATATTGAGGCTCATATCAGTAGACCCATCTGACGGGATATGGCACTGAAAGATATGCAGAAGATCACTCAATGTAGAGTGTGAATGATGTTCACTCACTTAGGGAGGACAATACTCAAATATAGAAAAATCCACTTCAGAGGGAGTAGATCTCTGAGTTAAGGAATCTTGGAATGATGCTTGTGATTAGATATGTGGTTGAGATCAGATGAGATTTTTCCTTAGTCAAGGAAATTGTGAAGTAGAGATCTGGGTATGATGCACTATTTTCTAGGCATGGAGGTGTGACAGAGTGGAGATGGAATCTTCCTTGGACAAGGGAAGTATGCAGTAGAGATCCTGAAGAGGTTTGGGATGATGGACTACAAGGCCATGAACACACCTATGGCATCAAATATGAAGCTATTGAGTGATGCTTCATAAGAGTCAGTTGATGCCACGATGTATCATCAGATGATTGGATATTTGATGTACCTGACGAATACGAAACCATATATTTTCTTTGCTATACACACATTGAGCCAGTTCCTCATAGATCCGATACATGTTCACTTGATTTCTACAAATCATATTCTAAGGTACATGAAGGGTACAGCTGATTATGGGCTCAAGTATGATGCAAATCAAAAGATTAACCTGGAGGGTTATGTTGATTCGAATTGGGTAGGCAGTTCCATTGATAGGAAGAGCACTTCGAGGTGCTACTTCAGTATGGGATTGTTGAGGCCTCGGGGGTGTAGGGTAATTGCAAGGTGCTTGAACGGGTCCAAGGCTCCCAATAGAGGGTGAAAACCCATACTGAAAGGCCTTGAAAGACCCTACGCAAGGGCAGTTCTATCCCCAGCCTGTTTGGTATGGAAATCTCCCACCGATATTCGGCCTCGGCTGGCACTCTATGAGTTGCTGTTTCGATCAAAGGATCGGTTCTCCACTTAAGGAAAACAAAGGTAGGAAAACCTAATAGTGTCCCAACTTAACCTATTTAAAACAGAAAGATCTACTCTAGGATAGACCTATTCCAAGGAAAAGCTTGTTGTTGTGTAGATCAATCTTGATGCGAAAGGAACAAGTGTGTTTGCCAACTCAATAGAAATGTAAAAGATGTATTTACTTGTTTACTTAGATCATAATCAATTAATGAAAATTAAATGACAATAACATAAGCATGTAAATGTGTTCAAGATAACTCTGTAATCACCTTGTTAATTGAAAAATTAACAATGATTATTGAAATGTTGATCACTTGCAGAAATCGATAAAGAAAATAACTTGATTGACAGAAATTCAATTAAACATCTTCTTACACAAATCAACTATAAAGAGAAATCGGTATAACAAATATTTATGTAAATCAATTACTTGCAAAGATCAACTACTGTAGATGACAATTTGAAGTAAGAAATCAGGCATCATCAAAGAAACTTGAAAAATAAACAAGAGATGATTCAAAAGATTACTTCACTGTATAAACGAAGTTTGTAAACAAAATTACAAAGCTCTGCTTGAGAGAGAGTATCTCCAGTTAATTTCCTACTGATTCCTAACTCAAAAATTATCAACCTCTAGCATCGAGAAGCATTCCTCCTTAAAAAGGAAATTACAATAGAGTACAAAATAGAAATTCCCAAATTATAGAGATTACAAAGTCAGATCGAGCTACCAATCCAGGGAATTCTGCCAAAATAATCTAAACAGTTTAGCTCGAACGGCTACCTAAAAACATGAGATAAAGTTTGAAATATAGACCATCTTCCTATTTTGAGAAAATCCTGTAAGAAAATTGTGGAATTGAACAATTGGTCCACTAGCTATTGACGACAAGCAAAAGTCAGTCTAGGAAATCTTCATGTGGAACCGCCACGGAATCCTTCGACTGATCCACAACATTCTCGAAGACAGAAAAATATGACAATGGGTCCTTCTCCTCAGGAGCCGATGGAATATCAGGTTCCTCATTGATTATAAAATCACGGATAATGGATTCATCTCACTCACGCTACTATTCATCAATTTCCTCTTCATCCTTCTGAGGGGGTGGTATGCAAAGGGGAAGGATTTCTGAATTTTCCTTTTCGCTATCAATGTTGGTATCAAGAACACCCACATCGAAAGGTGGTGACATAGGTTCTGGAAATAGAAAAGCATGAAGTTCTTCTTGCATATAATGCTCATCAGAGGATTGACAACCTATCTGCATGTTACTCATCAAATCTTCAGGTAGAAAGCTTTCAAAATAAACTGGAAACTTATCTACCAAATACAAACAACGAACTAAATGCTTCATACTTGCAACCATATTTAAGAAGGATTACCGAAAATCATAATAATTGAAAATGATAAGCTACTATAATTAAAATCATACGAATTCAAGACTGTAATCATTCGAACTGAAATGAAACGACGTCGCAGCATGTGTTAGCCCAGATTAGATCACGATGAAGTATATTTTAACAGAATCACACACGATTTGAATTTGGATGTGGAAACTGTCATTACGAACCAATCTAATCAAGCATTCATATCTTCAAAAGTGATCATGAGATGAGAATTGCGGTAAAAAAACTAGTTGTAAAACAATGTAAACAAGGCATCAAAACATAAGTTTGAATGACGAAATTTCATCCACCAGATCAAGTAAATCGATGACTAGGATTAACCAAAAGAGGATGCGGGATGAGGTCTTGGAGATTTATTCACAAATTTATTCATGGTTTCCAAAAGCCACAACCCGAAAGTAGTGGGTTTCGGGTTTATAAACCGAGGAAAAACAAAAAAAAGGGGTTTCTGAAAGACGCAGCCCGAACTTGCGGGTTGTGGGTTTCACAAACACACAATGAAACTAAACAGAGAAACAAAAATCCGAAATCTGAAAGCCACAACTGCGGGTTTCGGGTTTCATAAAGAATATTTCTCAAATATTATTAACAAGGAATTCCCGCAACCCGCACCTTTTGGGTTGCAGGTTTCGGGAAGGACAAACTCAAAATATCACAAATTAACTCCCGCAACCCGCACCTTTCGGGTTCGGGGTTTCGAGTTGAGAGAGGCAAAGTGCCAAAATACTTAAAATTTAAATCTTCCCGCAGCCAAAACATTTAGAAATTTTATGGGAAAAGAATGACAATCAGGTCAAACAAAGGTACAAACATAAAATCGTAGAAACCAGGTTCAAAATATGATGTTCACGGGAACACTTTGCCAAATACCTTTGTGTAATTTAATATGGGGATCCTATGCTTAGCTGAAGCATGGGATCTGTTGTGGCCACAACAAATTGCGACTGGCTGGGAAGATCCAGTTATCTCTGCAAATAACTTGAGTTAGAGAAAATATATCAGTCTATTGCTTTTCAAAACTGAAAGTTTTAGAAAATATTTATAAAGGGATAGCCAACAAGCAGAAAACATAAGATTGATATATCCCCATCGATGATCATGTTAGAGATGATGCAAATCATAAGGGGAATTAAGAAACATCCGAGATCCTGTATCATTATGCAATCAATGTACATTAACTAATGTTGAATCCGAGACAAACTTAAAACTCCTCCTGGATATCCAATTTACATATCACCTTGGTTTATTAATTGGTTTTATATACAACAATTCTTTTGGTTATATACACACATCTTTTCTTTTTCTTCTTCCTTTTTTTTGTATTTATTTATTTATTTTTTATTAAAATATAACTGCACATAAGACCTTGCTGATAGAAGACCATTGCCCTGACTTGGTAATCAGATATAAGCAGTGCCATTCACAAGCCTGATTCAGATACTGATCAAGCTGGCTCGATAAGGAGACCCATTGTCCTTTAGCTGTGGTACTAAAGGCAGCTATCGTGGCTTGGTGACCACATGATGATAGCTTCAGTCCAAATTAGGACCATGATCATGGTAGGGATGGCTTGTGATAAGACCCACCTATCCTTATACACAACAAGTTCCTGATAAAAGAAAAATACTTATTTTGTTTAAATAATAAACTACAAGGCACTGCTAAGGCTTGGTAACCTTATGACAGCAGCGTTACTCACTAGTGTTTTGCAGATCATGAATGGACCGACATCTGATAGGATCTTCCACCTCCCAGTGATACTGAAAGTCATCTTCCAAGTGTGGTGGCTTGATGTGAAGATGTCATTCCACTTAAAAACCTATGAACCTAAAGGGATGGCTTAAGATAAGACCCCCCTCCTTGTAATCTATGTTTATTTTGAGAAAAAAAATATTTTCAAGGTGATTGTAAAACAATCCAGAGCAGATAAAGCTAATCAGATTATTATGATATGCTGTGATAATGAGACGTAAGACAAGAATATTTCAACCGTTCCCGCTATCTCAATTAAACAGATAAAACATTTGAAAGTTAATGACCAAGGTGAAAAGGTATCAATATAAAGGTCCTGCATTGATTGGTTGTACACCCTTTACAAAACAAATTCAGATATCAGTCGAAAGAAATTGAGGCTAACATACTATTTTGCAACTTTAGCTAAAAATCATTTTCAAGTAAAACTGGTTTTGAGCCATTACCAAATGTGTGGAGTTTATTATCAATAAAATGAAAGAAACCAATCACAACAAATAAAGAGTAAAAGCATACCAAACCTGTGTACAAAAGCACCAGTTATTCAAACAAAGTACTTTTTGAGCAGTGAAACATTCATTGGGTAGGTGTCCACAACCCCTTCCAATGTTTGCAATCGAACCGTACGGGTACCTATCTTTTCTATAATAATGAAAGGTCCCAACCAAAGGTGTTGGAATTTGGTATACTGGTTTTTGTCTTTATGCTATTTGTCCCATCTTAATACTAAATCCCCAACTGATAATTTCCTGTCAGATGAAGATTTCTTGCCAAACCATCTCTTGACCATCTGCTGCTAATGATATAACTTATTCTTGGCGACTTCCCTGTCTTCCTCCAACATAAGCAAAGTATCAATTATCTGCTTAAGAGGAGGAGAATCATCTTCCTCAATAGATTGCGCTAATTGTACTGATGGAATGGTAAGGTTTGAAGGAAGGAAGGCCTCTTTGCCATAAACCAAACAATAAGGGGAATTGCCAATGGCTACTTTTGGAGTGATCCGATCTTCCCAAAGAGCATTATAGAGCTGTGTGTACCAATCCCTGTGATGAGTGGCTACTGTCTTCTTGAGAATATTTATCAGATTCTTATTCGAAGATTCAGCAAGCCCATTACCCCGTGGGTAATTATTGGAAGAAAATTTTAATTTAATCCCTCTTTCAAGGGAATATTGTGTCAACTCAATCGAAGAGAAATAGCACTATAAAAAATAGGTACTCAAGGGAACCAAACCTTGTAACGATCTGACTTTCTAGGAAAGATATTACCTGGTTTGCATTGCATTGCTTTAGGGGAACTGCTTCAGTCCATTTGATAAAGTAATCAGTGGCGGTAAGTATATACCTGTGTTGAAGGGAATAAGTAGGATTGATGGGACCAATGAAGTCTAATCCCCACTGCTGAAATGGGAAATGAACTGTCACCGGTTGCCGAGGAAAAGTAGGTTTCTTAAACTTCCCTACACATTTCTAACATGGTTCACACTTTCTTACATAGGAATATGCATCCTTAAACAACATAGGCCAAGAATATCCCACCTTGAGGATCTTGTGTGCCATATTCTCTCCTGAGAAATGGCCTCCAGCAGGTCCTGCATGAAATTGAAAAAGTATACCATCAGTTTCAGGCTTCTCCAAGCACCTAAGGAATACTCCATCATAATTTTTTCTTAACAAAATTCCATCAATGAATTGATAAGGAGTAGACTTTAATCTTAAAGCTATGCATTTTTTGAAATCTAAGGTTTCAGGAGCAAACCCATTGTTCAGAAAAAACTTGATATGGTCATACCATTCAAAAGGCGGAGCATCTATTGCATTGACAAAACCTGTAGGGAGTTCTTCCTCCTGCTCCCATTCTGTCTGGTGCCGTACAGGGTCATTCGAATGAATGGTTAGCAAACATAAGCCTTGCCCCTTCACAATTTTAGCTGGCCTGATTTCCAAATCGTATTCTTGGAAAGCAGTCATCTGATGGGCCCTTTTCTCGCCCAATTCCTTCTGGATCAGTACATTTCTTATAGCTATGTATGGGACAATTACCTTAGTTCTAGATTTCAGCGAATAAGTCCTATAATGTTTAAAATATTTATAGATTGCATAAGCCTGTTTATCAATTTGGGAGTAATTCAATTAAGCTCCCTTGAATGTCAAACTCATGAATGAAATTGTGATTTCCACGTCACTGTCATGCTCCTGTGTCAAAACAGCTACATAAGAGAAATCAATGGCAAAAGTATAGAGAATGAAATCTTTCTGTTCCTGTAACCAAGTAAACTGTACATCTTTCTTGACTACCTGCTGCAAAGGTTTAACTATCTGTGCAAAATTAGGTACAAACCTACAGACAAAATTTATCTTACCTAGGAAGGACTGCATGGCCTTGCGTGAACCGAGCAAGCCGATCTTTGAAATAGCATCGATACGTTCTAAGTCAATTATCAGACCTTCTTTGGATACAATGAAACCAAGAAGCTTCCCTTCTGTGACTACAAAAATAGACATTTTGGGATTTAGGGAGATCCCGTACTTCCTGCAACGTTCGAATACCTGTTTCAGGGCAAAAAGAGGGTCATGTCGCTTCTTAGAATATATAGTAATATCATCTAGATAAACCATGACAGAGTTATGCATCAAGCCTCTGAAAGCTATATCCATAGCTCTCTGAAACATAGCTCCAACATTTATCAATCCGAAAGGCATCTGCCTATAGGCAAAAGTGCCCCAAGGGGTTCTAAAAGCATTTTTGAGTTGGTCATTGGGAGCAACCATAACCTGGTTGTATCCTGAAAAACCATCCAAGAGCGAGAACATCTATGATACTGCTTCTTTTTACAGAATCTGTTCCATGGGCGGAATAGGATAATTGTCTTTTTCGGAGGCGCAATTCAGATTTTGGAAATCAACACACTGTTTGATTTCACTGCTCTTCTTACGCATAGGCACTAAATTGGCGATCCATTGGGTGTGTCTAACGGGAAAAATGATTTGTGCCGTGAGCAGTTTCTCTAGTTCTTTTTTCATAGAAGGTTCTAAGCTAGGGTGCATTTTGCGCAATTTCTGTTGATAAGGTTTAACCTCCGGCTTCATAGGTATGTTGTGGTGCATGATGCTTCTATTGAAAGTTTTCAATTCATCATAAGTCCATGCAAAAACACCTTTGTATTCTTTACACAATTTAATGATAGCCCTTCTTTCTTCGGGAGAACAATCAACTCCTATGTTAATAAAAATAGGCTCTTGCTTAGTACCTAAGTTGACCGGTTCATAATTAAGTGAGGATCTTTGGGTTTTGCAATTGCTTTTGTGTCTGAACTTATCCTGTAAATTGTGGAAATTTTCTAGAATGATAACAGATTTTGGGATAACTTTTGAAGTATCAGAGAGTAATTTTTTATGTTCTTCTTCATCTATAACCATATTTTGAAACGTATCCTGAGCTGTGAGGAAATCAAGTATCTGCTGATCCTCGTCAAAAAATTTCTAGTTTGTCACATTGTCAGGTATGGATGGCCTGTACATAAGTTCAATTGAAAAGGTTCGAGGTGACAAACCCTCTGGTGGTATCAATATGGATGCTGTGTTTGATAAGAGGTTAGTGTCGAAGTTCTGTGACCTGGGGACTGAGTTAATATTAAATGTAGAAAAGGAATGAGTAAGATCTCTTACCAGCTTCTGATAATTCAATAGGCATGGAGACAAGCAGTGTATCTTGTTCCTTACCTGTTTGACAATGATTTCAGAATCACCAAAGAAATGGATTACCTGTACCCCCATATCAATAGCCTTTTTAAGTCCTTGAACAAGGGCTTCGTATTCAACTATGTTGTTGGTACAGTCAAATTCTGGTCTGCATGCTATCATAGTTTTAATCCCTTTTGGGTTGATGAGGACACAACCTGCACCAGCTCCTTCCTTAGACCTGGAGCCATCAAAAAATAAATTCCAAGCAGTTGGATCTATTCTAAAATTTGTATTTACATTAAAAACATTATATACAACATCTCCAGTGAGAGGTACAGAAGTAACCCAAGTGATCTGCGATTCTTTCTGTAAACATTCATCTGGGGAATAGTTAGCAGGAAAATCTCCAAAGAAAGTGTCGAATGTAAAATGTTGAATATGTGCACTGTAGTAGTTGACAGGTTCACTAGGATCATTAAGGTCCGTGACTGTCTATTTCATGAAATGATCCCTATTGATTTTTATTTTATTGGGCTGTCCATTATAGGGTAACCATAAGTGAGACCAGTTAGTGGCAAAGTAGCCATTAACATTTTCTGACTAGTCCCTACTCAGCCACATCCCATAAGCTTCAGGAATGTCAGTCACTACAATTTCTATAGTTTGGTGGATACGAGGGTCTGCAAGCAATGTGAGCAACGTATTTCTCAACCTTCCTACTACTTTGACTTTGGATCTGTCTAGTTGAACAATCTGAGTAGGGAAAGGTTCCCAAGTGGTGTTCAATTTCCTACACATAGATAAGGGCATCACGTTTGATGAAGCACCTGAATTTATCATGCATTTATGTACGTTCCTGTTGAAAATATCGAAAGTAAGAAGAAAAGGGGGTGTCCTTTTGCTTCTAGGTTTTTGATCATCGGGGTTAGTGAAAGAGTCCAAGTTGTTATTCTGTGATTCTCTAGGTTGTTTAATTATCATACTTTTGGGCAAAGTACACCTCATAGAAGGGATCTTTAAAAGTTCAAACAGAGAGATGTTTGCCTTAACTCTTTTTAGATCTTCAGCTAGATTGTACTCCATCTCTGGGATGACTATGTCCTTTTGGGGAACAGTCTTTCCTTTATTGGGGACTATTATCGAAGAAGAAGGTTCCTGGGGAGGTTGTGGCTTTGGTCTTGTGTTATAAGGGTGTTGGGCATTAAACACAGTCTCAGGTCATACATAGGAAGTTCAGAGAAATAGCTAACAGTGTTAACCTATGAGTCGTCTTGTTCTTCATCCTCTTCAGGTAACAATGAAACTTGGTTGACCTGATCATTGGAAGATTGAGGTATAGTTTGAGATTCAATTGCCAGGGCCCTAAAGATAGAATAGAGTTCTTCATTTGAAATTCCTTCAGCAAGATTAGGAGGTGGTGGATTCTGAGGAGGTGGATAAGGTCTCCTAAAAGGGGACCTTACAAAACCTCTATTTTGATTTTGATTTTTGTTATTATTTCTTTTCAAATCAACCATCTCACTTGACATATTTTGAAGGAATTTCTTCACATCAGACATGTCGAAAGGATCCTTGTTCTGAGCAGTGGTTTTAGGGGTGTTATTAGTCTTTTTTCGAGACGTAGAAGGCTGCTCTTCTGAAATTTCAGGACTATCCTTCAAATAGAACATATCCTTCTCAACTTGTATTGCTTTAGCAAATGCTTCCAGCAAAGTCCCCTTTTGTGCCCTTTTCACCCACATGGCAATAGGAACAGACAAACCCTTTTCATAATAGGCTACCAACAATTCTTCTGCAGGAAGAAGGTTGGAGAGAATTCTATTCTTTAGATAAGAGAACCTCTGGTTAAAGTCTTTAACCATTTCTTTTCCTTTAATATTCATGGAAGATAACTCCAAAACTAAGTCCTGTGGTGTTTTTCATCTCCAAACTTTTGAATAAACAACTTCTCGAACTCATCCTAGGAGATTATAGATTGAGCTGGCAAGGCAGAATTCCATGTGGATGCTTTCCCTTCAAAAGTGTAAGGGAAGAATCTACAAACTACATCCTCGTGGACTACACTCCCTAGCCTATTAGCCTGCATAAAAGTTTTAATGTGATTTAAGGAAGGCATCTTGTCATTGGGGTTGAACTTGGGGAGCCATTTCTCAGGGTTGTTAGGTAGTCCATGCTAGTCCCCGAGTATGAATACGGCATCTTGGTCCAACCAAGGTCTATTCTGGCCTTCTCCAGCCATAGGTGGTTCTTCTTCTTCTTCTAAATAAGAGATAGAAGAGTGCTCACTTTCATATGAGGAAGATGATGAGCAAGGAGGACTAGGTGGGGGTCCACTATCTCCAGTTTTGGGTTGATCTTGTACTTCTTGGAAAAGTGGCTCAAGATTGTATTCAGGAGATCCCGAATTGTTAGTTGTTTCAGTGTTTTGAGGATTTTGATCAGCTGCTTCTTGGTTTTGAGGGTTTTGATCAGCTGTCAATTGTGTTCCTTGATCACTGGTCTGCAAAATATTTTCTGTGTGAATAGCTGTCAGACCTTTGCTTCTTTCAGCAACGCGTCTTTGTTCCAACCTAGCAACACTATCACTAGATGATTTCAAGATTTGCTCGATTGTGAGGGGTCCTCTCGTAGTGGATATGATGAGGATATCCCTTATGGGTGCCTGCTCTACTACAGGTGTAGTAGGAATGGAAGTTGGTTGTGACACCATTTTTTGTTCAGATGTTGAAGCTCTAGATTGGATTCTAGTGACAACTGACAAAGTAGTTGCTGGAGGAGGTTTCTGAGTGTTCTGTTTAGGCATGTTATACTACCGGCCCTCCTTCTAACACCATTCGTTGAGGCCTCGGGGGTGTAGGGTAATTGCAAGGTGATGGAATGGGTCCAAGGCTCCCAACAGAGGGTTAAATCCTAGACTGAAAGGCTTCGAAAGACCCTACACAAGGGCAATTCTATCCCCAGCCTGTTTGGTATGGAAATCTCCCACGGATATTCGGCCTCCGCTGGCACTCTATGAGTTGGTGTTTCGATCAAATGATCGGTTCTCCACTTGAGGAAAACAAAGGTAGGAAAACATAATAGTGTCCTAACTTAACCTATTTAAAACAGAAAGATCTACTCTAGGTTAAACCTATTCTAAGGAAAATCTTGTTGTTGTGCAGATCAATCTTGATGCGAAAGGAACAAGTGTGTTTGCCAACTTCAACATAAATGTAAAAGATGTATTTACTTGTTTACTTAGATCATAATCAATTAATGAAAATTAAATGACAATAACATAAGCATGTAAATCTGTTCAAGATAAATATGTAATCACCTTGTTAATTGAAAAATTAACAATGATTATTCAAATGTTGATCACTTGTAGAAATCGATAAAGAAAATAACTTAATTGACAAAAATTCAATTAAACATCTTCTCACACAAATCAGCTATAAAGAGAAATCGGTATAACAGATATTTATGTAAATCAATTACTTGCAAAGATCAACTACTGTAGATGACAATTTGAAGTAAGAAATTAGACTTCATCAAAGAAACTTGAACAATAAACAAGAGATGATTCAAAAGATTACTTCGTTGTATAAACGAAGTCTGTAAAAAAAATTACAAAGCTCTGCTTGAGACAGAGTATCTCCAATTCGTATCCTACTGATTCCTAACTCAAAAATTATCAACCTCTAGCATCAAGAAGCATTCCTCCTTAAATAGGAAATTACAGTAGAGTACAAAATAGAAATTCCCAAAGGATAGGGATTACAAAGTCGAATCGAGCTACCAATCTAGGGAATTCTACCAAAATAATCTAAATATCTTAGCTCGAACGACTACCTAAAAACCTAAGATAAAGTTTGAAATATAGATCATCTTCTTATTTTGAGACAATCCCGTAAGAAAATTGTGAAATTGAATAATCGGCCCACTAGCTGTCGACGATAGGAAAAAGTCGGTCCGGAAATCTTCCTGTGGAACCGCCACAGAATCCTCTGGCTGATCAACAATGTCCTCGAAGATAGAAAAATCTGACAACGGGTCCTTCTCCTCAGGAACTGATGGAATATCAGGTTCCTCATTGATTATAAAATCACGGATAATGGAGTCATCTCACTCACGCTGTTGTTCATCAATTTCCTCTTCATTTTTCTGAGGGGGTAGTATGCAAAGGGGAAGAAGTTCAGAATTTTCCTTTTCACTATCAATGTTGATATCAAGAACACCCGCGTCGAAATGTGGCGACATAGGTTCTGGAAATAGCAAAGAATGAAGTTCTTCTTGCATATAATGCTCATCCGAGGATTGACGACCTATCTACATGTTACTCATCAAATCGTCAGACAGAAAACTTTCAAA
This sequence comes from Larix kaempferi, assembly GCA_027924585.1. NCBI lineage: Eukaryota > Viridiplantae > Streptophyta > Pinopsida > Pinales > Pinaceae > Larix > Larix kaempferi. Next base: position 321,020 of record BSBM01000870.1, read on the forward strand.
ATAAACTAGAAACGTATCTATCAAATATAGACGACGAACTAAATGCTTCATACTTGTGACCATATTTAATAACGATTACAGAAAATCATAATAATTGAAAATGATAAGCTGCTATAATTAAAATCATACGAATTCAAGACTGTAATCATTCGAACTGAAATGAAATGACCTCGCAGCATGTGTTAGCCCAGATTAGATCAAGACGAAGTATATTTTAACAGAATCACACACGATTCGAAGTTGGATCTAGAAACTGTCATTATGAACCAATCTAATCAAGCAATCATATCTTCAAAAGCGATCATGAGATGAGAATTGGGGTAAAAAAACCAGTCATAAAACAACGTAAACGAGGCATCAAAACATAAGTTTGAATGACAAAATTTCATCCACCAGATCAAGTAAATCGACGACTAGGATTAACCGAAACAGAATGCGGGATGAGCTCTTGGAGATTTATTCACAAATTTATTCATGGTTTCCGAAAGATGCAACCCGAAAGTAGTGGGTTTCGGGTTTGTAAACTGAGCCAAAACACAAAAAATGGGTTTCCAAAGGCTGCAACCCGAACTTGCGGGTTGCGGGTTTCGCGAACACGCAACGCAACTAAACAGAGAAACGAAAATCCAAAATCTGAAAGCCGCAACTGCGGGTTTCGAGTTTTCAAATGAATATTTCTCAAATATTATTAACAAGGGGTTCCTAAAACCCACACCTTTCGGGTTGCGGGTTTCGGGAAGGCAAAAATCAAAATATCACAAATTAACTCCCGCAACCTGCACCTTTTGGGTTCGGAGTTTCAGGTTGATAGAGGTAAAGTGCCAAAATACTTAAAATTTAAATCTTCCCGCAGCCAAAACACTTAGAAATATTCCAGGAAAAGAATGACAATTAGGTTAAACAAAGGTACAAACATTAAATCGTAGAAACCAGGTTCAAAATCTAATGTTCACGAGAACAATTTTCCAAATACCTTTGTGTTATTTAAAATGGGGCTCCTATGCTTAGCTGAAGCATGGGATCTGTTGTGGCCACAATAGGGATCAGGTGTGATCTCTTGGTTTAGTAGGAACCAGTCTTGCGTGGCACTGAGTACAGCCAAAGCAGAGTATGTTGTAGCTTGTTCGGCTAGTTGTGAGGCATTATGGATAAGGAAGCTACTGCCTGATTTGTTTGATCCCCAGTTGGATGTGACTTGTATATATTGTGAAAACCAGAGTTGTGTGAAGTTGTCTGAGAACCCGGTGTTCCATGACAAGTCGAATCACATCGAGATTAAGTATCACTATATGTTGCGACAGAAGAGCAGATAGCCGATGTATTGACCAAGCCACTAGCTAGAGTGAAGTTTGAGTACTTCAGAGAGAAGCTTGGTGTACTTCAGATTGAGTTTCCTTCCACGGGGAAGTGATGAGTCCGGAAGACGCAGATGCACACAAGCCATTCTCACATAGTGGTAGGAAAGTCCTCTAATGGTGTAGATGTAAGGGCTGGGCCATTCTCACATGGTGGTAGGAAATTCCTCCCATGGTGCATATGTAAGGGATGGGCGTGGCTTTTCCGACATGGTCAGAAGTTAGCCCTTCCATGGTCGTTGATGTAATTTTCGAGGCTTTTCCGACATGGTCAGAGGAAAGTCCTTCCATGGTCATTGATGTAATTGTCGAGCTTTTCCAACATGGTCAGAGGAAATTACTTCCATGGTCGTTGATGTAATTGTTGTATCCTTTCCGACATGGTCAGAAGTTAGTCCTTCCATGGTCATGTATGTAAGTGTTGAGCCTTTCCCGGATGGTCAGAGGAAATTCCTTCCATGCCGGTGATTGTAAGTGTTGTGTTGTGTGAATCTGGGCCGTGCTCCATTGAGGACGAGATGATCTAAAGATGATGAGGTAACTGTATGGTACACAGGTTTTGCATAGGCATATAATCAGTCCTAGGATGATCCTTGATGTTTTGCAGTGGCATATAATCAGTCCTCGGAGATCTTGCAGGTTTTACAAGTGGCATATAATCAGCCCTGAGATGTTCCTTCAGGCTTTGCAGTGGCATATAATCAGTCCTTGTAGATATTGCAGGTTTTACAGATGCATATAATAAGTCCTAAGATGTACATACTTGATGGATTTCTCACAGCGATGATGAATACCTGCATGGAGGCTAGGCCTACATCCAACGTGAAAAAGGGCTGGCACTGTAGAACTTCCTATGATGAGTAGATTGGAGATTGATGGTCGAGATAGTAGTAGCAATGACGATGATGATCTACCTTTGATGATGGTCCATCTTTGATGATGAGCCAGTGACGAAGACTTGTGCTGATGAGCTATGTCAAGAGAGTACCTTCCTAGTTAAGAGGGAGTGTTGATGTATTTGTAACTTCGGAATGTATTCACTTGTATATTGCATATTGTATTTTATTATTCTACCTCCAACGGAGATGTTTATTCCTCCGGTCAGGGAATTCATTATTGTAATTGGGTCATGTAAAGTCATTGAGGTCAATCCTCCCATGTATGTCGGGGCATCAGACCCCAGAGTTAAGTTATTAATGGGTTATTAGACTCTCCTAGAGAAGTCGACCTAGCAAGTTACACTTAGGGGCCGACCTATTTGGGGTTAAGGCTAAGTGAAAGGTAAAGTATAAATAGAGAGGGTGCTCCTCTCTATTTGATCATTCACACACTCACTCAATTCACATAACTGAGAGAGAGAGAAGTTCGCACAAGTGGTGGAGGAGGAAGCTGCTAGAGACCATCTCTTTGTTTTGGGGTTTTGTATTATTCCTCATTCTATATCCGAGGAAGTTGCAGGGTTTTCTCCTTTATGGTTTACCCAGTGAAATGCTTTGTGTCTCATGTCTCTTGTGTTTGATATGCTATACATGTTGTTCTCTCAGATAAGATCCTAGATAATATTGAATTAAATGATGAAAAACTAACATATTTAGATTCGCACGGTAAAGTGTATCAGTTTTCTGTTATTCACTTTTTTCTCTTGTCATTTCTAGCATTTGGGTTTCCTGTCAATATTTCTATCATTATAACTTCAGAAGTAGCTTCCGTTCTTGAACTTGTTGGTAGTAACTATCTTGCATGGAAAATAAAAATGATTGATGTTCCCAGGAGTAAGAATCTATGGAGGATTGTTAATGGTGAACACCAAAAACCTGTCGATGCTAAACATGTGGTTGTATGGGAAGATAAATGTGATCAAGCAAGAGGGATAATTGGTCAAACGGTTGTAGATAGTCTTAAGGTAAGTATTGAGGTAGAAGACAACCCGGTTGAGGTATGGAAAATTCTTGCTTCTTTATTTGATAAATCTGATGATGTTTCTGCTTATTACCTTGAAAAGAATATTTTTGAGCTAGATCCTACTAACTTTGAAAGAGTAGAATTATATCTTGCTAAAGTGAAAACTTTAAATGAAAAATTAAATAATTGTGGTAAAGATTACAAGAAAATAGACACTGTTCTTATAATTCTTGTAGAACAAAAAATTCCATCTTGTTTTGATATGCTCATCCAAACTAGGAATAGGTCTCTTGAGTTGTCTCAAAATACCACGAAACCTACTTTTGATGATTTTTGTAAAGGGTTGATAAATGAGAAAGAAAGGTTGATTTTTTTAGGACAAGTCTCACCTAATAAGGCTCTTATATCACATGATAGGAATCCTAAGAAATTTTTTAATAATGTTAAAGGTTCTAGTTCACACACTTCAAATCATACTAATAAATTTGGTAATGCTTCTAATGCACATCATGAACATAGTAAGAAAAAGAATGCGTATGATCCTTGTAAACATTGTGGTAAAACTAACCATCCTGAAAAGAATTGCTTTAAAGAGAAACATTTAATGGTTAAGGATAAAAAGAAAGGTTCTGATGAATCACAAGTAGCTTTATGTGCATCTATTGTTTCGTCTAGTAATTCTTCTTCTAATGTGGAATGGATAATGGATTCCGATGCTTCTAAACATATGAATAGTAATGCTTCTTTATTTACATCTTATGACAATAATAAAAACACATCTCATAAAGTATCTATAGGTGATGGTAAACAACTTTCCATTATTGGTTCTGGTACTGTTAATGGTTATAATGGTCAATTGGAAGATGTTTTTCATGTTGAACACATGCCCATCAATTTGATTTCTATTTGTGGTCCTCTTGAAGTTCTTTCTATATCTCATGAAATCTATTTTTTTACTTTTATTGATGACTTTAGTAGAGAATCATGGGTTTATTTTTTGAAAAATAAAAGTGACACTTTTTGTAAATTTCAAGTATTTAAATCCTTGGTTGAGAATGAGTCTGGTAAAAGAATTAAGAGTTTAAGAAATGATAATGGGGGGAATTTGTTAAGAAATAATTTGAAGTATTTTTATCTAAAAATGGAATTCAACATCAAGAGAGTGTTCCTTACACACCTCAACAAAATGGTGTTGTTGAAAGGAAAAACAGAACTTTAGTTGAAATCGCTAGATGCATGCTTTATTCTATAGGATTACACAATAATTTTTGGGCCAAAGCCATAAGTTGTGCTAACTTTATTTTAAATAGGGTTCCTACAAAAGCTATTAATCATGTTACCCCTTAATAAAAATGGAATGCTAGAAAACTAGAAATTAGTAACTTTAAGGTGTTTGGTTGTGAATGTTGGGCTCATATTCCTGATGAAAAATGGAAAAAGTTAGAACCCAAATATCACAAGTGTATATTCATTGGTTAGAGGCTGAGGGTTACAAAGCTTACAGGTTATTTGATCCTTCTAATCAGAGTGTCATAATCCAAAGAGATGTTCAATTTACTGAAGTCTCTCCACCACCTGAGTCCGTAGAACCTCATGTTACCCTGAATATTCCATTGTCTCATGTTAGTCCTATATATGTTACTCCTTCAAGTATTGTTCCTATTTTTTATCTTAGTTCACCCACTTTTTCAAGTGTTCCACCTGAAAGTCTCGAAGCTCCTTAAGTGACTTATGTTCCTTCTAACCTTCCTCTTTGGGCCCGAAAAACTCTTGAATCTACAAATAGTGAGATTGGTAACCCTTCTGATACTCATAGAAATCAATCTAACTTTTCTCTTATGACCAAATTTTTGGGCACAAATGATCCTACTTCTTATGCTCAAGCTAAGGGTAAGCCTCATCGGGAAATAATTTAGTTGGTAGTAAATGGATTTATAAAACCAATTTTACTGCAGAAGGATAGATTGAAAAATATCAAGCTATATTAATTGCAAAAGGTTTCAATCAACTTGAAGGTATCGATTATAATGAAAATTTTGCTCCTCTTTCTAAAATGAATACAATATGAACCATCTTATCTCTTGCTGCATCTTATAAATGGGAAATACACCAAATGGATGTTAAAATTGCTTTTATAAATGGCAATCTTAATGAAGAAATTTATATGCAACAACCTCCTGGTTTTATTAATGCTGAATCATCAAGTTTTGTATGCAAATTACAGAAGTCTTTATATGGTCTCAAATAAGCACCTAGAGATTGGTATGAAAAAATTGATAAATGTTTCTTGAATAATGGTTTTAAGTGTTGTATATCTGATCCAATTATGTATGTTAAGAAATTTGGTGATCATGTCCTCATTATTGTGTTATATGTGGATGATCTTATTATCACTAGAAGCTAACTAGTTTTAATTCAAAGTATGAAAAGTGATCTTCAAAAGTAGTTTGAAATGATTGATCTCAATATATTTCACTATTTCTTGGGTCTTCAAATCTGGCATATGGAAGATGGTATTTTTCTCTCTCAGCCGAAGTATGCTACAAAATTATTGGCTCGTTTCCATATGAGTGATTGTAAACCTACTCCTATGCCATTCCAGTCCAGTGTAAAGCTAACTGTTGAGTGTACTAGTCCTCTTGTTGATGCTACTCTTTATCGTCAGCTCATGGGAAGTTTGAGATATTTAAATCACAATAGACTAGATCTCTCATTTTTCGTCAGTATGGTTTTTCGGTTCATGCAACAGCCTCATGAAATTCATTGGCAGGCATCCAAGAGAATTCTGAGATATTTACAGGGGGCATTGTACTATGGTGTCTTTTATTCAAGCAATGCTAGAGTTTCACTTTCTGGATATACAAATTCTGATTGGGAAGGTGATAGTTCTGATCGATGGTCAACTACTGGTTATATATTTCAACTTGGTTCAGGTCCGATTTCTTAGTCCATAAGGAAGGTGAAGTCTCTTTCTTTATTTTCGTGTGAAGCAGAGTATAGAGTAGCCAAAGAAGTAGGTAAAGAAGCAGTTTGGTTACAACATATTCTCACTGAGCTTGGCTTGGTTCCGAAATCGTCCACTATGTTGACATGTGATAATCAATGTGCAATTTAGCTTGCTTATAATATGATATATCACTCCAAGACAAAGCATCTCGACCTTGATGCTCAGTACATTCAAGGTCTCGTCGCAGATGGTATTCTTTCTCTTGAGTATTGTCCTACTGAGCAACAGGCAGCCGATATCTTTACCAAATCCTTAATAGCAGCGAAGTATGTGCATCTTCGTTCTTTACTTGGGATGAGGGAATTTGTCATCAAGGGGGAGAAGTAATGACTCCTTCCTTCCTTAGTGTTAGTGAGGGATTTTCTCCCATCCATTATTAAGGGGGAGTGTTGGAATATATTAATTATATTCCTTGGAAGGTAATAATGTCTTTAAATTATGTCGGAATTTATCCACAATCTTATGTAAAAGATAATACATTATATCCCATATTCATTATGGTAAATTATTCTCTTATTATCCATTATTATATACAGAGATGTGATTATGTAGAATTATATTATCCCACATGCAATATGTGAGAGTAATTCCTCCACATCTCTTGGTATATAATAGGGTCAAGGGAGTCACATCACAACATCACGTGATACTATTACAATACATTGTATTGTGCTCACAAGATATCTGCTATATTGTATTGGGGTTATTTGTAGTTTCTCTGTTGTAAGATTGAAGCATATTTTTGGAGATAATAGAAGACAACCTTCCCATGGAAGTATCCTGTTATAGCTTAAAATGACACCTCCCCATCCGTGACGACACTTGCATTCCTTGGTCACATGATGACACTTCTTGAGATCAAGTTCAGTCACACAACAGGACACTTGTGGATTGAGGGGTCATTTGGGACACTAAAAATGGTTGAAATTACCTCATTCTTGACACATTTGATGATTACAACCCTTAGGAACATTTTTTCAGACCAAACCATCTCCTGAAAATGAGCAGAAAAGCCTGTTTTTGGCCATGTTTTCACATGTGCGCTGGTACACAAGCATGATAGTAGTGCATGTGTGCGACTCTACTTCAATAAAGTAGCGCACACCTTGAAAAATGTGCTAGTTTGTCTACTGCAGAGTACGGCATTTTCCTGTACTAGTCAAAATCTTGAATTTTGGGTAAGTTAAGTTGGTTGGGGAACCTCCTACTCGGTTATAACTACTTTTCCTCTCCTTCATTGACTATATAAGGAAGGTAGAAGGGCCATGTGAAGGGACCAAGCCTATAACAAAGTTATGCTGGAGGAATGGAGACCCTCATCCCCCTCTCTTGTGCCTCAGTTTTGATAAACCCTAGCACAGTTGATTAGAGGCTAGGATCCTTCTAGAACAGAAGCAGGAGACCTTCAATCTAGGTTTCGTGAAGTGCCAAGCTTGAAAGAAGGTATAACTTTATGTACATGCTTTCATTCATTAATAAAGATCAGACGTTCTTCTCTTTCCAAATATGACCTATTAATGTGTCTTAGATTTTATTACTGTTTGATTGTAGTCTGATGTCTTCTTCTGTCATGAATATCAGTTTTATATAAGTATTCAAATGTATTTGAGAAAGGTATCAAGTCATTCTGCACGTCTAGGCATTGCGACATTGGATAAGCATTGAAGAGCGAGGGAGGAAAAGCTAGGATCAACCTTCTGAATAAGGTGCATACATCTCTAAACCCTAATCTCTTCACTTATTTGTTGTACATGTAGAATGCTTGTAAGTCTATCTTTATCACCGTAAGTTGGTAGTTTCTCCCCTGAACTATAGGTGCATTTTCCTCACAACAGAATGGCGACTCCGCTGGGAAAGCCTAACTACTTAGTGGTATCCAAGGTCATTTCTTTAGTTTTGTTTGAATGTCTTTGTTCAATTTCTTGATTAGAATCAGTTCTTAGGCTTTGTTTGACCCTGCTTGGCTCTTACAGACCCTTCCTAGCCCTTTCAGACCCTGGTGGACCCAAGTTGGGGGGTTTTAACCCCATTTTTTCAACTTTTCCCACCTATGCGCTACTGTTGTGAAGCACAGTAGTGCATTCCCCTGTTGCGGGCACTGGTATGACTCATACACAGTAGTGCATGGGCGCTAGTATGCCTCATACACAGTAGTGCACACATTCGGGGTTTGATTTTTTGGGTTGTGGACCCAAATTTGGGGGTTGTGGCTACATTTGTTGGGTCCCTGATGAACCTAGGTCTGATTTAAACCACTGTAAGTGGTCTCCCATCCTTGTACTGATCCTACATTCATGAATTGGACCTCCTTTGATCAATTTGGGCTTGTTTGGAAATTTTTTGGGTTTGTGGACCCAAGTTTGGGGGTTGTGGACCAATTTGGTGTTTTGTACCCTAATTTGAGTCTGAATGAACCTACTTGCTCCATTTCTGCTAGATTGAAACCTACTGAGTCTACTTGACCCTGTTTGTATCTATTTGAGTGAAATTTCTCTTTAGATTGGTTTCTTATCCACCCTTATGCTTTTAGTTTTCTTTTGTAGTGAAAGCTCAAGTGTTTTGGCTGTTGTTCAAGACCTTGTTTGCATTGTTTATGTGCAGACCTGACTTTTCCAAACCATACTTCTTTGTGGGTCATTTGTTGCGTTTGGGTCTAAAAGTAGTTTTCGTACTCTTTTCCCAATGGTTTCCATGCTTACATCAATAAGAATCTGAAAGTCGTATTGGTAGCTTTTAATGTTTCAATAAGGAAACCTGAAAGTTCTTTGCTTTTGCTTTGATAGTAGGTTAGTTTCAATTTCAGTTTTGTTTCTTACCTTTGAAAAGCATAAAAAAAAAATTGATTTATTTTCTGAGTAGAGTACCTTGCAAGTGGCTTTAAGGATTTAAGAGTGCTTTGCATCAAAAAGAAGAAATTTTTCTTTTGCATACTTATTGGTTTGAGTAGCTGCATTCTTAGGTTTTGAGTTTAATTTTGTACATTTAGACTTTATTTTTATCTTTTTTCATTCGAAAAGACTAAAAATTGCATTTGCACATGCATTCTAGATTGTATATTTAAGCCTTGCATTGAAAAGAAAATATTTGTTTATTGGTAAATATTTCATTTCAGTACTCTATCTCTGTTATAACCACTTGCACACACCCAATACCTTTTTGAGTAAGCAAGTAACCTTTAAAAGGAACCCTAATAAAATGTACTAGTAATATTTTCTTTTCTAGGTTACACTATACACCAACTAGTCTTGGTTAGGATCTTGAGTTTAAAACACCTTAAACCACCCAAGATCACACATTACGCAAAAATCGAAGTTTGACTATCGCAGGTAAACCCCCTTCATTCAAACTTTCCTGGGATCTATGCAGTAGGTCTTGTGAGATCAGATTGTTGGGAATACACCTCTTACTTTATGTTTCGAGCATATACTAGGATTGGATCACATTTGGGGACTCTTTTGAGTTTTGGGCTCAGCTACCCTGCCCACGCCTTCTGATTCGACCAGAGACTATTCCCCCAAGAGTTTTCAGTGTGGTGGTATCCTTAGTATCTGACCATAGGATCATACACAGGTGACAACAGAGGGTTATATCTGCTGTACATAGGACATACGTGGGAGGAAATCCCTTGCAGGTATTTGGGAGGGCGGTTGGGTGATTCCAGTGCTTGCACCCTTAGTCATTGTATTGTGGACCCCAGGTAACTATTCTTCATCCTTCGTTGATCTATTCTGGGCCCTCATCAGCTCAGACTCTTCTCCGGAAGGCATCTGTTTTCCTATTTTGATTTACCTAGGACCTTTTGTTTGTGGTGTGCTCTTTGTGCTACTTGTCTTAGTTTTCCTTAGACAACTTCTTAGTCATTTGAGTAGGAAACTATGTCTAGCATTTCAGCAAGTGCCATTCAAGGTACCCCTGTTCCAGGGGATCCTTGTACTGTTCCATTCATTGGAAACATTGGAACTCCCTTAATGGCTACTCTGAATCTTCTTGGATTCACCATAGGGTTGTCGGTTTGGTTGTTTTCCACTTCGAATTCCTTGCATGCTCCTGACGCTTCTTTTGTAAGCACCTCAAATCAAGAGCATCAGAACCTTGTGCCTCCCTTTCCAGTAACATCTTCTCCTCCTCCTTCTACCTCATGTGGTGAAAGTAGCAATACTAGTAACCAGCAGTCTAAAAGGAATAGACGGAGGAAGAATGGGAAGAAGATGCCAAAACAAGGGGGCAACAACCCAGCCTCTGTAAGTCATGCTGGGGGAAAGCACCCTGCCTTTGCAAATAATGCAGGGGGAACCTACCCAGCCTATAGAGGTCATGCTGGGAGAAAACTTTTAGTCACTGAAAATCATATTGAAAGTTTGTCTTCAACCCCTGTCAGTCATGTTGAGGACAAGTCATTGATCACTGCTAGTCATATTAATGACAAGTCACCAGTTCCTGGGAGTCATACTGGAGACACCATATCAGCCACTGCAAGTCATGTTGAGGGATTTGACATTGTCGACAAACCCAACAAATAGAAGCTTAAGTTCCCTTGTAAGTTTTGCAAGGGAGATCACCTTACTTACTTGTGCCCTGTACTTCTAGAAGTGCAAAAAGTGTGGTCCTTAGTTCAAAAGTCTTTTGCTTCTGAGCACCTGGCCACTGTAAGTCATGCTGGGGGCAAGTTGTCAGCCAATGCTATTCATGCTGAGAGTACTAACATTGTAAAGGAGTCTCGACCTATAGGACAGAAACCAAAGTTCCCTTGTAAACTTTGTAAGGGAGATCACCTTACTCACCGATGCCCTGCCATTCCAGAAGCACGAAGAGTGTGGTCCGTGTCTGAAGGAACCTCTGTTCCTGAGTTGTCTATAGATTCCCTACATTCAGATCAACCTTTGGTTGATAAAGTGGTTGAACCAATGCAATCTTTGGTCAATCCCACTCTTCCTTCGGAGAGTGAAGTGATCGAATCGATGCAATCTTCGACCGATCCCATCAGTCCTTTGGAGACTGATGCACCTGTCCCTGAAGTCTTCTGCATTACCATTTTGGATGTTCCTGAAAAAGGGGGTACTTCATTTGTGCCATGTGAACCCCTACCAAGCCCTAGGACTGCTTCCTTTGATTGGAATAGTCTAGCCGAGCCTCGTCTTCCTTCTTCGACACCTTTCCAGATAAAGGTTGATATCAGGAACCATATGGTTGATCGATGCATTGTTGATGAAGGTGCTTCTATTAGTATCTTATTCGCTTATGCTTGGAGAGATTTGGGTTTCCCTAATGTTATTCCAGCTGCTAATTGGCCGTTGACCTTCGATAAAAGACCTAGTGAACCGTTCAGATTCCTCCGTCAGGCACCTGTTACTTTGGGTGGAAAAATAGTCTTAGTTGATTTTATGGTTTTAAACGACCCTATGGATTTTTATATGATCCTCGGGCGTGATTACGTTTATGCTTTATGCATGCTGTGGTGTCTACGCTCTTTCATGTGATGCATTTTCCTCATAACGAAAGCATCGTCACTATCAACTAGCTTGCATTCATTGATCCTCCTTATTACCCAACTGTAGACCAGTTAGATCCCTCGTCATTAGGCACTACTATGTCACATGAGACTTATGTGGCATATTGTTCTTTGAGTTCAACTACTACTGAGAAGAGGTCTTTGAGTTCATGCTTACCTTCTCAGGACTTAGTCCCAGCTTTTGACCAAGTGACACCTCCATCTGAATGTTTAGATATGTGTTCTATATAGGATGATATACTTCCTTCCAATGAAGTTTTCCTAGAGTCCATAGTACAATATGCCATTCATTTGGATGTTGGTCCAGTCACATTTATGTCCAGCCCCGGTTTTGTTAAATTTTGAGCATTAATTCACAATACTCTAGGATCTTCACTGAGAGAATAACATATACAGTATATCAATGCATAAGAATCACAATAAGCATGACAAGCATCACAACTATCACAAGAATCAAAAGCATGAGAAACAAGAGACATAGAGTTTCCATGGGGAAAACCCTAAGGTGAAAAACCCCACAACTTCCTCAGAGATAGAGAGAGCAATGGCTCAACCAAAGTAAAACCAAAATACACTTGAGATAGTCTCCTAGAAGTAGATGATCCTCCTCCTCACTAGTGCACCACTTTCTAAGTGAGAGAGAGATGACTTTCTGAATGATCTAAATAGAGATCTCCTGATCTCTATTTATACTAACCTGTTTTCCCAGTGACCTTATGGGGCTGACTTGTCTAGCTAGGTACATCCACAATATAATATATATTTCAGGGTCGACCCCACACATGGTGGTCTAATAACCCATCGGCAAGTGCACACACTTGCGACACTTGTCAATCCACATGACGACACTTCCTTATAGAGGAATAACACATCTCTAATAAGGGTACAATAAATATATATGAAATACATAGATGAAATACATTCTGAAGTTACATATACATCAACACTCCCTCTTAACTAGGAAGGTATTTCTCGACACAGATCTGCTAGACAAGTATTCTTCTCGGGATCATCGTCATCATCATCGTCACTGCTGCTACTATCTCAACCAATCTATGACTCTACTCATCATAGGAAGTTCTACAGAGCCAGTCCTTTTTCATACTGGATGTAGGCTTACCACCTGCAGGTATTCATCATCACTTGCCATACTGTGGAAATCTCAAGACTTATTACGTGCGTCACAAAACCTTAAAAGATTCTCTTGACTAGCAAGAACCCTAAAGAGCATCTGAGGCCTTTTTCATCCTATCCAGGCCTCCAGGACTTATTACATGTGACCCCACCACAAAACCTCGAAAGAGAATCCCAGGACTGATTACGAGCACAAGGCTCAACCTATACGATCTCCCAGGGCACAAATTACATGTGGTCACCACAAAACCTTGAAAGAGCATCCCAAGACTTATTACGAGCACAAGGATCAACCTATCAGATCTCCTAGGGCACAAATTACATGTGGTCATGGCAAAACCTCGAAAGAGCATCCCAGGACTGATTACGAGCACACAGCTCAACCTATCAGATCTCCCAGGGCACAAATTACATGCCATAGGACAAAACCTCAAAAGAACATCTACCAGATATCCCAGGGCACAAATTACATGCCATAGGAAAAACCTCGAAAAACTATCTGCAGATCTCCCATGGCACAAATTATATGTCCTCCCAAGCAAAACCTCGAAAGAGCATTTGCTAGATATCCCAGGGTACAAATTACATGCCGTAGGAAAAACCTCAAATACTATCTGCAAATTTCCCAGGGCACAAATTACATGCTTATCTGCACAACTTGCTCCATGGCCATAGAGTATCAACCTGATACTCACCATACATCATCATAATCATCATCACTGCAACATCCTGCTGCATGTCATCTGGAGCAACATCCTGAAGCTCGTCATCCATGATCATCCTGATCATACAATGCATCTACCTGATGCATACCAAGTATCTACCTGATACATATCATCATACATGATCCACCTGATCATACAGTGTATCCACCTGATACAAATACAAATACACAATCCATATCAACATACATGATCTACCCGATCATACAATGTATCCACCTGATACATATACAGATACATGCTCCAAGCATCCAACATGATGGTTATACAAAATACATACACATGATCCAACCGATCATATCCAGCATCCAACATGATGCATACATACATATAAATGATCCAAGTGATCATATCCAACATCCAACATGATGCATACATACATATACATATAAATGATCCAACTGATCATATCCAGCATCCAACATGATGCATACATACATACATATAAAAATGATCCAACTGATCATACAAAGTAGAAACTAGAACATCATCCTGATGCTCATCATCCAGCGCTTACATCCACAGCCATGTGAAGGATCCTCCTTCCAACATGCTTGGAATGGCTTCAACAAATGTGTCCATCACTTCTTCCTCAAACTGTCATCAATCCAAAGAACACCAAGCCTCTCTTTGAAGTACTCGAACTTCACCCTGGCTAGTGGCTTCGTCAGCACATCTACAATCTGCTCACCCATCACAACATATAGGAGCTTCACAGCTCCTCTCTGCACCATATCCCTGATATAGTGATATTTGATCTCTATGTGTTTCGACTTGTCATGAAACACTGGGTTCTCGGACAACTTCACACAACTTTGGTTATCACAGAAGATACCAGTAGCATCCAATGGGAGATCAAATAATTTAGACAGTAGCTTTCGTAGCCATACTGCCTCACAACTAGATGAACAAGCTGCAACATACTCTGCCTCAGCTGTACTCAGTGCTACACAGGACTGCTTCCTTCTAAACCAAGAGATCACACCTGATCCCATACTGAAGCAACACCCAGATGTGCTCTTCCTATCTACAGCACTGCCAGCCCAATATGAATCAACATAACCCTGCAGGTTAAACTTATGATTTGCCTCATACTTGAGCCCATAATCCACTGTACCCTTCAGGTACCTCAAGACATGCTTTACAACAACCAGATGAACACTCCTTGGATCTGTCAGGAACTGACTCAATGTGTTCACTGTAAATCAAATATTTGGTCTCGTGTTCATCAGGTACATCAAGGACCCAATCATCTGACAATACATAGAGACATCAACCGACTCAGATGAAGCATCACATAGAAGCTTCAGATTCGATGCCATAGGTGTGGCCATGGCCTTGCAATCCATCATCCCGAATCTCTTCAGGATATCTACTGTGTACTTCCCTTGACCAAGGAAGATCCCACCTGTACTCTGCCACAACTCCATACCTAGGAAATAATGCATCATTCCCAAATCTTTCATATCGAACTCAGCAGCAAGCTTTCTCTTTGTATTTGCAATCAATCTGTCATTTCCTGTTACAAATAAGTCATCCACATACAGGAGTAGAATCACAGGATTCCCTTCCTCAACCTTGTAGTAAAGGTTGGAATCCGCTTTACTCTTGGTAAAGCCCAAAATAGATAGGAAACTGTCCATCCTACCATACCAAGTTCTGGGAGCTTGCTTCAAGCCATACAAGGCTTTCTTCAATCTGCACACATATGACTCCCTGTCATGTATTTTGAAACCGAGTGGCTACTCCACATATACCTCCTCTTTCAACTACACCATTCAAGAAGGCAGTCTTGACATCCATCTGGTGTATTTTCCATTTCATCGCTGCAGCCAAGGAAAGTACCGTTCTGATGGAATTATACCTGGCTACAGGTGCAAAAGTTTCTTCATAATCTATTCCCTCTTTATGAGAGAAGCCACGAGATACGAATATTGCTTTGTATTTCTCTACACTGCCATGTGCAGCATGCTTGATTTTGTAGATCCATTTAGAAGTCACAACAGAATTCTCTTTAGGTCTTGGTACAACATCCCAAACATCATTCTTCATTATTCATTGGTATTCCTCAACCATGGCATCCTTCCATTCTTTCTTTTTCACTGCTTCTTCATAACTGGAAGGCTCTTTGTTCATAATGTCACAGAGTAAAGCAACATAGCTGGTATGTGATCTGGTTCTCTTCTTTGCTCCGTGTTCTTGTTCTGCAATGCCAAATCTTTCTGCATCTTGAATGAGCTCTCTAGCCCATGCAGGTTTCCTCTTGTGAGAGTTATCCTCACGGGGTGGATGTACAGGTTCTTGCAGATCTTCAAACTCACTAACAACTTCTGGAACTGCTTCAATCATGGTAGTGTCTTGAAATCTAGTTTCCTTAGGTTCTTCATAAACTTCGATAGGTGCCTTCCTTGATTTGATGAAGGCTGAGTTTTCATCAAATGTTACATCCCTCCTGACATCAATCTTCTTCAACCCTGGAAAGTATATTCTGTAATCCTTCGAGCTTTCACTGTAACCCACAAAGATACCCTTATTTCCTGAAGGATCTAGTTTATTCCTCTTTTCCTTTGGGACATTACTGTATACTGGACAACCAAATATTCTGAGATGGTTGACTTCAGGTTTCTTACCAGAAAAGACCTCTTCTATTGTCTTGTTATCCAATATCTTATGGGGTGTTCTGTTCTGCACATATACAGTTGTTCTAGCTACTTCTGCCCATAGATGCATAGGTAGATCCTGGTCATGTAGCATTGTCCTTGCTGCTTCCATGATTGTTCTGTTCTTCCTTTCTGCAACTCCATTCTGGTGAGGATTATAAGGAGCAGTCAACTCCCTCTTAATCCCTGAATCACTACAAAGCTTCTTGAAGTCATCTGAGGTGAATTCTCCACCATTCTCAGATCTGAATGTTTTGATCTTCTTGTCAGTTTGATTCTCCATCAAGGTTTTGAATTCCTTGAATTTATCAAACACCTCATCTTTTCTCTTTAAGAAGTATACCCAAGTCTTCCTCGAGAATTCATCAATAAATGAGACATAGTAAACATACCCACTCAGAGAACTGGATGACATAGGACCACATACATCTGAGTGGATGATTTCCAGGATGTCTTTTGCCTTGCTTTCACTGCTTGGGAAATCCTTCTTAATGTTCTTACCTTTTGCACATCCTTTGCAAACACCTTCATGTTTGGTCTTGATTTCAGGAAGACCCTCTACAGCCTTGCTTGCAATTGGAAGTGCCCTATAGTGCATATGAGCAAGTCTTCTATGCCAAAGTTCACTTGGCTCCATGAATTCATGTACCATGGCATGTTCAGGTTGTCTCTTCAATTTATACAAACCTCCCTCTTACTCTCCAATCACTACTACATCATCTATGTTCTTTCCCTTTGGCCACATTAGGACTTGGCCATCCACAAATGCAACCCTCATACCTTTTGCATCCAATGCAGAGATGGAGAGTAAGTTCTTCTTGAGCCCAGGTACATAAAGGACTTCTTTCTTCTTCAAAAATTTTCCAGAATCTAGGTTGTAGGAGGCTTCACCACTTTCTTTGATTGGGTATTGATAATCATCCCCAAGTTTCACCTTATGGGGTGATTCATGCTCAGATAGATTCACAAAATATTCCTTAAACCCAGTCATGTGTTTGGAAGCCCCACTATCAATCAACCAATCATTACAACCATGGGAGATAGTACCTGTGAGAGCAAAAATTAGAACATATTCTTCTTCACTTGATGAGTCATCATCACTATCACTTTCTGCCCTAGCCTTCTTCTTTGGGGGTTCATCATCTTCGGCAGCATGAGCATGATATCTTCTTTTGTTATTCTTCTTCTTCTTATTCAAGTTGTTGTTGTTGTCTTTCTTCTTCTTGGGACAATCTGAAGCAAAGTGTCCCTTCTAATTGCAATTGAAGCATCTGAGATCTTTCTTATCTTTGTGATAATGGTGGTGTGAGAATATTTTGTTATGAGATGATTCCTTCTTGGACTTGCCTTTCCTGGCATGTGTTGTGAGAGCTTGATCTTCATTTCCCATCTTTTCTTCTCGGGCCACAAGCCTAGCTTCTTCTTGAGAGCATTCTTCCCACAATCTGTTGAAGGAGATCAACTTCTTCCTTGAATAAAGCAATCCCATGACCTAGGTAGGCCATTTAGAGTGGTCATCACCACTTCACCATTCTCCACCATTTCATCCACTACTTCTAGTTGTTCCTTGATCTGGGAGACCCTTGAAAAATAAGATTGAATGGTTTCTCCATTCTGAAACCTTACACCTTTCAATTGATTATGTAGGGTCATCTTCCGATTTATGTTCTTCCCTTCAAATAGCTTGGTCAAAGAGTCAAACATCTCCTTGGGTGTCTTTAGAGAAGACACATGGGGTATGCGATAGTCTTTGATAGAATCACCAATGATTCTCTTTGCCTTGACCAAGCTTTTCTTATGCAATACCTTAGCCTCTTCATCCTTTGGGATAGGGATGTCTTCTTTTACATATGAGTCCAACTCATTCTCTTCCAAGATTAACCCAATCCTATACTTCCAAGATCGGAAGTTATCAGCTCCTTCAATCTTATCCTCAAGATTGGTGTGGTGAGACATCATAAAGAGTACTTCAAATGGAAATAGAAAATATTTAGGTCTTACCACTTGAAATGCTGAAAACTGGATCTGGTCTCATTTTAGGGTTTGTCGAAAAAACCCTAAAAATTCAGAATGTGAATTTCAATTTTCTGAAAGGATAGAAAGATGCGTTTTGATGAGTTGATTAGCCTGGTGTATTCAGAATTTGAGATCAGCAAATCTTTACCCTTCATATTTTCCTTTTTGTCCTCCTAGGTTCACTAGGGAGAGTCCTGAATTAGGGTTTCAGTTTCCCGGAGATCTACCCAGCCAAAAATCTCGATCCAAAGCTCTAAACTTCGATTGTTGCAAGGAGCTTCCAGCTATGTCTTCAGATTTCAGAAATTCCTATTTTTGTGGAAACCCTAATTTTTAGGGCCAAATCTGAAAATGATCAGAATTGAATTCTGATTGGACAGATAGATTATCCTTGATGAGTAGAGTCAATCTACTATACTGGTTTTCCAAAATATGTGGAGAGAAACCCAATAAACAAGAAACTCAAGTTTTCGTCACTGCAAAATGTCTTCTTCTCAGGATAGCTCTGATACCATGTTAAATTTTGAGCATTAATTCATAATACTCTGGGATCTGCACTGAGAGAATAACATATACAGTATATCAATGCATAACAATCACAATAAGCATCACAAGCATCACAAGAATCAAAAGCATGAGAGACAAGAGACACAGAGTTTCCGTGGGGAAAACCCTAAGGTGAAAAACCCCACAACTTCCTAAGCGATAGAGAGAGCAATGGCTCAACCAAATTACAACCAAAATACACTTGAGATAGTCTCCTAGAATCAGATGATCCTCCTCCTCACTGGTGCACCACTTTCTAAGTGAGAGAGAGATTACTTTATGAATGATCTAAATAGAAATCTCCTGATCTCTATTTATACGAACCTATTTGCCCCGTGACCTTATGGGGCCGACTTATCAAGCTAGGTACATCCACAATATAATATATATTTCAGGGCCGACCCCACACATGGTGGTCTAATAACCCATCGGCAAGTACACACACTTGCGACACTTGTCAATCCACATGACGACACTTCCTTATAGAGGAATAACACATCTCTAATAAGGGTACAATAAATATTTATGAAATACATGCCGAAGTTACATATACATCAACAGGTTTGACCTTAAAGTATGATCTTCCTATTGTTGAGTCTTTGGACTCTCCTATAGATATGCAAATTGGTGTTCTTGCTGAGTTTGATTCTGCTTCTAGAATTTTCAACTCCTGTGATGATGAATTTTTTTCTGCAGATTCCATCATGTCGTTCAACTTTGATCTTCATCCTGAATTTGATCTTGTTGATTGTAAGTCCTCGGGCTTGGGTACCATTGAGTCTTCATTTGAAAACTATGCCTTGTTTATGCCTGTTGTTGATGATAATGAAGTTGAAAGTATTTCTACCACAATGACTTGTATCGGGTCTTTCTTTACATATGTTTTAGATATGATCTTGGTACTGATGTTTCTTGAAGACATGATTCTTAGCTGGATGTATAGTTGCTTACTAGTCCTTTTCGACACCTTGTGCGACCATGTCAGGTATATTTGGAACCTTGCATGTAGGTTTAGGCTTCCCTGCTGTTATGTTGCATTTGAACCTTTTTCCATCTGAATTCGCCATAGGTTCGAACCTGTTGGATATTGGTGTGTTAGCCATCTCTTTATGCATTGTGCACCAGTTTGATAGCAGAGCCTACCTAACATGGGTCACCCTAGTCAGGACCCTTATGCCATTTTGGTGCCCATGTTGAGTTTTTCTCATAGGCTTGGGAGCCTTTTTAGATTTACCATAACTTTGAGAAGAAGCCTCATATCTTTCTTCCTCATATATTTCTGGCCATCCCTGATAAGGATCCCATCTTTGTGTTCAAGTTGCATATGCATTTGTTATGATCCCGCTTGTGCTAATGAGCCTGATGCCGGCTTCCACGCTTTTAGCTCATTATATAAGCCTCCATCTCTGATCTCATTTCTGCTAAGCCCTGTATCATTTTTCCTTCTCAATTTGACACCTTTTATCTGGAGGAGACACACCCTGTGTGTCCTTATCTTACTCATGTTCCTTGCGATAGGCATAACTTTGTTCCATGCGCTTGGAGCTAGTTTTGCATGTCCCTGATACTCGTCTCCTCCCATTTCGAGCATTCTTCTTTTACTTCGAGCTCGTTAAAAATAGTAAGTAGGTTACGAGCATTCTTCTACCTTTACTTCGAACTCATTAAAAACAGTAAGTAGGTTATGACCAGTCTTACACCTTTCCTTCGAGCTCGTTAAAAACAGTAAGGAGGCTTTGGGAATTTCTTTCATCTTCACTTCGAGCTTGTTAAAAACAGTAAGGAAGTTATGAGCATTTTTCTGTATCTTTTTTGAGCTCATTAAAAATAGTAAGGAGGTCATGAGTTTACTTTTTCGGACTTGTTAAACCTTTACAGAAAAGATCCCTATGGAGTTCTTTTAAGACCTTTTCAGACTCCTTAAATAGAAAAAGTTTTCCGAGCATAGTTGTCTTTTAGGGCTCATTAAAATAACTGAACCAACATCCACTTAGGTATAGAATAACCCCTTTTCCGGGCCTTGGTGGATAATTTACAGAAAATGTATACTCTAGGTATACTCTGGTATGCGCTAGAAGAGTTCGCAGGAATCAGTACGGCCCACCCCCAGAAACTCCTCCCACTGACGCATCCACCTCCCTTCCACCAGATCAACCACTACGCATACCAAATATGTCGTTGGACGGAGGACCTAAAATCCCTCGCATCCCTTTGTGAAGGATTAACAACAATCCTAATGCTCACGCAGCATCCAATTATAATGTCGTGGAAGACCTAGCACAATCCCCCACTGCTATGTCTGATTTAGAGGTACTGACAACATGCCTTGCACAATGAAAAATACTACTATCCACCACCAGATGAGTGGACCCTGACGATACACACATGATGGATTTCGACTTAGACCAAGATGAACCTCGATTTCCATCAAATTTGGCCTTCGAATTATCAGTAAACATTCGAAACCTTGTTGTGCATCGATGCATCATCGACGAAGGAGATTCAACCTACGTTATGTCCACTCTTGTGTGGCAGAAACTTGGCTCCCTCACTTTACAACCATCCACCACAGCATTACGAGCTTACAAAGGGCGCTCAGCTCAACCACAAGGCCTCTTAGTGAATGTACCCATAGAACTAGGCAGAAAATTAGTTCTCATCGACATCGAAGTGATCAATGCCCAACTCGACTACAACCTCCTTCTTGGACGTAGCTATATGTACAAAATGAAAGCAGTGGCATCATTTGTTTTCTACCTCATGATGTTCCCACATGAAGGACGCATTATCAAGATTGATCAACTCACATATTATGATCCTAACACCCCCGCAGCCCCTCAAAATGTGCTACCAATGATTGAACAAACCGTTCAAATTCTACCAACATCATTTGTCTCATCAATTGGTCCTGGAATCTACACAGAGTCACCTATGACTTCCACATTTCCATCGATCCCACCACCCTTACCGATAAAAAAAACATCCGATTTGTGCACCCTATCGCACACCACACAATAGCCCTCGTCACTACCACAAACACTCACAGTGCCTACTCATACTAGAATAACGCCAATTCATACTATCCCATTCTTGTTCCCATTTTCTGGAGTTGTCAGTTCGCCAGTAATGGCTACACTCAACCTTCCTGCTTTAACATTAGGGATACCTGTATGGTACTTACCTGCTCCGAGCCCCCCGCTGACTCCGACTATTATTTTACAACCAGTACAACCTATCCCTACTACCAACCACCCACCCCCTCCTGTCACTCATCTGCAAAATAGACCACCCCCAATAGTGACTACAACATCAACATCTAGAAACGCCCCACCTCCGTTACGAAACACAGGGGGTAAAGGCCCACAAACTTATAACACTGGACCCATAACTCGCACCCCCCCAGCAACCCCCAAGGTAGCTAAGAACCCCTGAACTATTCACATTCCCCCTAAGTGCTCATTGTGTGACGACGTAGGCCATGCCACTCATAGATGTCCACAATTACCTGCACTCCAAGAACACATGAATATGTTGGATGATGACACCAGAATTCTAGTTATAAGACTTGAGCCACCTCCTCAACCTCGCGACAAAACGCTTTGCACTAACCACCCTGATGCGATATGCAGCATTTATGGCCATTATTCACACCACTGCCCTGATCTCCCAGGTTATAGAGCATCCTTATACAAGATGAACAATGCCAACTTAGATATATCTCCTCCCCTCATCGAGGAGATCTACCCTCTGAAATCATCTTCTTCGGAAGAAATCAATACCATCTATATGATTTCAACCACGTACAAACCAGAACCCATTGATTTATGGTCTGATTACTTTCATATTGACGAGCAAATTCTAGAAACACTCATTGCATCGGACTACCCTTGGGACGATATGCACCATCGATCATACTTCCTCCCTGAGGAGTCTACATCCACCGTAGAAAACCAATTATCAGTCGAATCAAAAGATTTCCTACCAACTAAGGTTGATTGGTTCAAGGACCCCATCCCAACACCAGATGCTTTCGAAGAGGGGAACATGTCCAACATTTCCCCTATTATACAAATCAACATTTCCACCACACTTGGAAAACCTGAGCTCATCTCGCTAGGAGCATCTTGCACTCAAGTGGAAACTCAGGCATATAAGAAACTCTTCCAAGAGTTTTGTGATGTCTTCACCTGGTCTTACACCGAGATGCTTGGCCTCGATCCCAACATTTTGGAACATCACATCGACACTTGGCCCCATGTGCCTCCTGTCCGACAAAAACAATGCCCAATTAACCCGTCCAAACTCCCAGCTGTTAAGGTTGAAATTGAGAAACTCCAAAAAGCAGGATTCATATATCGTATTGCCTACACCACCTGGGTTTCAAACCTAGTGCCAGTGAACAAGAAAGTGGGCACCATACGCGTTTGTACTGATTTTTGAGACCTCAACCTCGCTTGTCCCAAAGACAACTTCCCCACACCATTCATTGACCAACTAATTGATGAATGCGCAGGGCATGAGGTTCTTTCTTTTATGGACGGTTTCTCCGGATATAACCAAATAAAATCCGTAAAGAAGATCAATACAAGACAAATTTCACTACCCCATGGGGCACCTTCGCCTATCACATCATGTCTTTTGGTCTCAAGAATGCTGGAGCCACTTTCCAACGCGCCATGACTTATTGCTTCCGCGATCTACACAGAATCATAAAAGTTTATCTTGACGAACTCACCGCTCGATCCAAGAAACGATCTGACCATTTAGATGACCTTCAACAATTTTTCTTGCGTTGTCGAAAATACAACATCCGCTTGAACCCACTCAAGTGTGTCTTTTGCGTTACAGCAGGTCACCTGCTAGGGTTTGTCATTTCAGAAAAAGGCATCACTGTAGACCCCTTGAAAATCCAAGCCATTGTAGACTTACCGTCACCCCGTACATTAAGACAACTTCAAAGCCTTCAAGGGAGGTCCAACTTCCTCTGCCACTTTGTCCCTGACTATGCCACGATGGTCCATGGTTTCCTTTGACTACTACGTCTGCACACCCGTTTCATATGGGACCAACAAGTAGAATCAGCTTTCACCGACTTAAAGAAAGCACTCACGAACGCCCCGTTGATCTCTCCTCTAGATTTCATAAAAGATTTCACGCTCTATGTTTCAGCATCCGAATATGTCGTATCTGGAATTCTTGTCTAAGAAGGTACTGCTCGCCAAGAGCATGTCATCTACTATGTTAGACGGACCTTGTCAAGCCCACCCCTTCGGTACCCACATGAAGAGAAGATAGCCCTCCCTGTCGTCTTTTCAGTACAAAAGCTGCGACATTACATTCTCCTAAGCCACACCACGGTTGTAGCTAATTCCAATCCAATGGTTTTCCTCTTGACACGTCGCCTCCTTCAAGGCTGTGTAGCTAAATGGGTGATTATCCTGCAAGAATACGACCTAACTTTCAAAACCCCAAAGAGCACCAAAGCCCTAGCACTCGCCCAACTCATCATAAATCTCCCATCCTCTTCGTCATCACCCGCTATCCAAATGGATCTCATGGACGACCATATTTTCATCATTTCCTTTGACGACCCATGGTACAGCGACATCTTAATCTACCTTTGCACACAAAAATTTCCATCCAACATCGATCGTGACGGACGCCATCGTATACGACACCACACCCTTTGAAATCTCCTATTAGGTGATGTACTTTATCGACGCGGCATCGATACCATCTTACGACGCTGCTTGTCTCATGACAAAGCAGAACAAGTCCTTAATGACTGCCATAGCGGTGCTTGTGGAGGCCATTTCTATGGCATGGCCACCACCCAAAAGATCATCCGTGTAGGTTAGTTTTGGCCTTCATTATTTATTGATTGGATCACCGCATTCAAACATTGTCAAAATTGCCAACTTTTTGCCCCCAAGGCAAGAACCCCACATGACCCCCTTCATCTAGTCGTCACTATCAGACCATTCTGCAAATGGGCCATCAACTTCCTAGATTGCAAGCCCACGTCATCCGATGGTCATAAACACATCATTGTGGCCATATATTATTTCACCAAGTGGGCGGAAGCCATGCCAACTTACAATTGCAAAGTCGACACCACAGCACGTTTTTTTCTCAACCATGTTATCGCTCGTTTTGGAGTGCCAAAGCAACTCGTCTCAGACCACGGCTCTCACTTTAAAGATGCCATTTGGAGAGAATTATCAACCCTACTGAAATTTGAACACCATTTCTCCTCCGCCTACTACCCCCAAGGGAACGGCCAAGTTGAAGCGATTAACAAAATTTTGAAAACCATCCTCTAGCACACTGTTGACAAATACAAATCAAATTGGCATCACGTGCTCTTCCCAGCACTATGGGCATACCACACGTCAACCAAAACCGCCACTGGTTTTACCCCTTTCCATCTAGTTCACGGTGTCGAATCTATCCTCCCCATTGAGTGCCAGATTCTAACCCTACATATGGCCATTGAACTCCTACCGGACACTTCCCTAATTGAGCAACGCTTACTACTTCTGGAGCAAGCTGATGAAGATCGGTGCACAGCCCTCCAAACCATGGAAGCAGCCAAGAATTGATCCAAACTGAGTTACGACAAACATGTCCACCCAAGAACCTTTATTGAAGGGGACCTTGTCCTCGCCTATGATCAAGCTCATGACAAAACCAGAAAAGGAAAGTATGTGTCCATGTGGCAAGGCCCATATATTATACATACCTGCCTCAGACAGGGGGCATACATTCTGACCAATTCCGAAGGAAACCCCCTATGCAACCCATGCAACGGGTTGTACCTCAAGCGATTTTACCCATAGAAAATCTGATGGACACCACCGTCCATTATTGTACAGTCTTATTTTGTTTTTCACAAAAAATACAAAAACCTAAAAATTTGTTTTTCCTGCATGACCACAGATGGATCCTGTTCCAATTTGCTACTTTGGTTTCGCTGATGGTGCAAGCCGTTGGTCCCCCAATCTCGCCTCCATAGCTTGGGTAATATATTCCCCTTCACATGAGTTGATCCACACCGATGGAGTGTGCATAGGTGCCGCCACCAACAATCAAGCTGAATATGATGCCATGACCGGTCTCCTGGCCGCTGCTATCTAAATGAGGATAAGTCACATTAACATTTTCTTGGACTCACAACTCCTTGTTTCCCAGCTCAACAATGATTACCAGGTACACGATCCCTGTCTTTTCAAAAAATTCATGCACACTAAACAAATGGTTCGACAGTTTGAATCCATTTCATTCACACATGTCCCAAGGAATCTCAATAGTGTAGTAGACCATATGGCCAACAACATTCTTGATTGGCATACCAATCAAACCATGTAGTAAATACAAAATGTGCCTCCATGGGCATAAACAAAATTAAAAAGTGCATCCACGTGCATAACATGTGCCTCCACGGGCATATACAAAATAAAAAATGCATCCACATGCATAATATGTGCCTCCACGGGCATATACAGAAATTAAAATGTTGCATCCACGTGCATAACATGTGCCTCCACGGGCATACAGAAAATCAAACATGCCTTCACGAGAAAACAAATAGACAATAATTGCATCCATGTGCATACACGACTATATACCAAAACATATATATATATATCATCATATAGTCAACATGTCATAGGTGCCCTCATCACCCAATATACAAAAATACATAAGCTGCACAAAAAGGTACTTCCCGATATGCTCATCAGCATTTGGGGGCAGATACAAGATCATCTAATCATCATGGTCTTCGGGCTCCTCGGGCGCCACCTCCGCTGGCCCCGCTAGATCATGCTGAGCCCGAACTCTCCTCTCCGCCGGCCCCACTGGATCATCCCGCACCTGAATCCTCCACTCCACTAGCCCTGCCGGATCATGCCAAGCCCCATCCCTCCACTCAGCTGCCAACAATGCTGCTCTGAGCAGGATAGAGCGCCACTCATGAGGCACATCGAAACAATGCTCGACGATGTCCCGATCCAAGTCCCTCCACCCATCCTCTGGAAATCCTGCTAGGATCATGTCTAGTGTCTCTCGTACGCCCTCCATGGCATCATCTAGAGGCCCAGATCCTCGACCGCGAGGCCCAAATCCTCAAGCATGAGGAGGCGATACCGCTACAGGAGGCGGAACAACCACCATCACCTATCCCCTACGAACCACATGATTTGTCGGTGGTACAGGACCAACATTTGCACAATCACGCAAGTGAACCATCATATAAATATCTCTAACTATAATCATAACAAAAACATCTAAAAAACACACGATATAGTTCAAAACCAAACACAAAAACATACTATCTAAACCCCAGGCCTGTCCCTGGGCTCGAGGCATCTCCGAATCTCCTCGTTAATCCATACCGGCATATGGATAGTCATCAATCAGCAGGGGGATATGCTCCCACTACTCATACATGTCTTGTGAATAGAACCCGTGGATACCACCACCACCGCGGGGTATCATTTGCCCCCACCACACCATGCGAGGCTCACTCACAAACCCTTCTCGAACCGACACCCATGGCCACAAGGTCGGTACCCCGCTCAAAAAAGAAACAACACAGAAAGGAGGCATGGTAGAACTCTCCCCCCTATCAGCTCACCTTGTACAAATCTCTCCGGACACCAGCCAAAAACATCTGACCCCATGCGTAGTAGGTCCCCCTCAGCATAGAATCCACCATCATCGTTTGTCCCCCAGACAAATCATGTGGCACTGCGGCACCCAACACCCGCAGAACGCAAGCCCCAATAGCCCGCATATCCCACTCCCGAAGAGATCTCAGGCTCAAAGCACTGTTCTGCACCATAGCCCCAGGAACACAGAATGTCTCTAGCAGATCCTCAATATCCACACCTGTCGGGATCCTTAGCAGAAGATCCCCTATCTCCCCTAAGTGAGGCAACCCGGTAAGAAAGTAAACATCAGTGAGGGTGATCTCTAACCTCTCACCCCCAACTATGAAAGCACCCTCTGCAGGGACCCAAAGACTCACCAATTTGTTCAGTAGTGGTCCTACTGAATGCATTGGTGGAATCTGAGCAAACTTCAAGAGCCCGCTCACAGCCAGAGCCTGTCGGACCACCTGATCGGTCCGAATTCGAATCATCAGGTCCTCCTCCATCTCCCGCTCTCGCCACGACACCAGTGGTCTCCTCAACATCCTGCCAAAAAATAAGAAAATTATTTATAAACAGAAAAAAATTTCAAAAAATTTCATCGCGGCTTTTCCATCAAAAGCCGCAATGATCATCGCGGCTTTCATCCATGAACCTGCGATGAACATCGCGGGTATTGACCCCACAGTCGCGATGAACATCGTGACTATCAGCCCCATAGTCGCGATGAACATCGCAAATTTCGGCCTGACAGCCGCAATGAACATCGCGATTGTCGACCCCAAACCCGCGATGTTTATCATGGAAAAGGACGCGAAACCTGTGATATTCCATGTTGGAAGGCCAACATGGAATTTCACGGCCTTCGCGGGTCTGCCGCTAACCAAAAAAGACATAATTAAAAAGGGTAAGGCAAATAGGGTTAGCTGAAACTCACGGAATCAAAAACCAATGGTCGAATCTCCCAGAAATCAAGAAAGAGCTCTGATTGCTCTGCCAAACTCGCATGTAACAATGACACGTCATATTGGCCCAACACCCTATTTATAGAGATTTGACCATTTTTCAAACAACCATTGCAGTATCATACGATGTCTGTTCCTCAAACCGTTGGTACCGTTGGAATTAGCACAGCGAGAACTTCATGATAGTCCTTTCCTTTTCCTTTTTTCACCAGGTCCATTTTTTGACCATTTTTTCACGCCCTCGTCGTCTCGGTTTTGTTTTTTACGAGTCTTATATAACCGGATTCAGTTTTTCGCGCTCGTTATGACGCTTGAGATCATTTCTTGCTCTCATGCCCATATTTTTCGAGCTTTTTTCCCATGCCCCCTCGTTGCCTTGGTTTGCGTGCCACATCGGCCATTGTCCATTTTTTACGAGTCTTATATCACCGGATTCAGTTTTTCGCGCTCGTGATGACGCTTGAGATCATTTCTTGCTCTCATGCCCATATTTTTCAGGCATTTTTCCCATGCCCCCTTGTTGCCTCGGTTTTCATGCCACATCGGTCGTCGTCCGTTTTTGACAAGTTTGATATCGTCGGATTCAGTTTTGCACGCTCGTGATGATGCTTGAGATCATTTCTCGCTCTCACCGCCATAATTTTTGTGCATTTTTTCAAAATGCCACTCATTGCCTCGGTTTACATGCCACATCGACCGTCGTCCATTTTTGACAAATTTGATATCGTTGGATTCAGTTTTCCGCACTCGTGATGATGCTTGAGATCATTTCTAGCTCTCACCCCAATAATTTTTGGGCATTTTTTCAAAATGCCACTCATCACCTCGGTTTGCGTGCCACATTGGTTGTTGCTTGTTTTTTACAATCTTTATGTCATCGGATTCAGTATTCCACACTCATGACGATGCTTGAGACCTTTTCTCGCTCTCATCAATACCTTTTTGTTTGATATAGTTTTACCCCTTTTTCGGGTCGAGCAATCCCTTTTACGAAAAGGGCACTTAGGGAGTTTCTGTTAAGCTCTCTTCTGACTCCTAAAACAATGAAAAGATCACCGAGAAACCTTGCTTCCTTTCATGCTTGCTAAACATATCTGAAAGGGCATCTACCTGGTATAAGTTTACCCCTTTTCCGAACCTTGTAGACTAATTACGAAAAAGGAATACTCTAGTCACATCGGCTAGAAGAGTTCTCCATTTGCATCATTTTATGCTTTTTCGGGCCTTGGATACTAACTTACGAAAAAGAACACCAATGGAGTCCACTTACCGCTTTCAAACTCTCTAAACATGAAAGCGACCATGAGCAATCACCATCCTGGGCTCATAAAAACCCACAGGACAGTACTCACAACCACTGCAGAGTCTTCTTATTGTTTTCAGACTCCTTAAAAATGAAAGCACCCATGAGCATGAATAGTCCTGGGCTCACAAAATCCATAGGATAGTACCATTTCAAAGCACACTTTTATCCCTTCTCGGAGCTCATTAAAACTACGAAGAAGGTGTTGAGATATTGTAACTTCAAAGAATATTATATTTGTACTTTATTATTCCAGAGATGTTTCATTCCTCTGTGAAGATCTTATTGTATATCGGGAGATGTTTATTCCTCCGTCGGAATGTGGTAACTCGGGTTATTAGACTTCCCTAGTGGGGGTCAGCCCTGTATGTGTTATGTGGGTCAAAGGGTTATTAGACCATGCTAGAGGGGTCGGCCCAGTTAGTTGTAGTGGGGTATTTAACCCATTGGTTAAATACGAGCCTACGTGTACCTGTGTAAAATACATGTCAGTGTAGTGTATAAATAGAGGAGGTGTGTTCCTCATTTGACACACACACTCACTTGAGGATAGCGCACTTGTGGAGGAGAGGTCTGCAATTGTGGAGGAGGAGATCATGTCTCAGGGTTTCATCTTTGTATATTGCTGGTCATCTATATTGAGGAAGCTTTGCTGGGTTTTCTACCCCATGAGGGTTTCCCAGGATAAATCTTTGTCTCTTGTGTTTATGCTATGCTTGTTGTTTCTTCAGTGATCCTGTATATGCTATTATTGTGAAATGGAATGTAATGCTGCTATTTTCTATCTTAGCATATTGAATTTTAACATGGTATCAGAGCTAACCTGAAGGAAGACAAGGTATGGCACTAACGACACTTGCTTTACTTACGACAATTTGAAGGATAGGGTTTTACATAGCAAAAACCAGTCATCATAGCACTTTCGCTATAAATCCGTTTTGGCGAAGTTTTCGGATCTAAAATTGTTACAAGACGAAGTTTAAATCTCCAGGTACCTTGTGTCCAAAGGAAAACCTCTAATTCGTTGCACTTTGTGATTTATGATCTGTACAATATAGGGTTTCTGCCTCTTCCAGATCTGAGTCAAAATCAGGTGACCTTGGGAAAAAGGTCATATCTTGGGCTAGGAAGCTCCAAATGAAATTTCGTAAAAAGTGACAGGTATTACATAGACTGTACTATCTTAGGAAACTTTTTCAGAGGCCGAAATTCAACCAGTGACACGTGGCATGCCATACAAGTTCGCTCTCCTGTTTTATCCCATAAAAAGGTCACGTTGCGACACTAGGCATAACTCTCTCTCAGAGAGTCCAATTGAGGTCCGACCTGTCAGGATGGAAAGATAACAGGTCGAGCTATCTCAAAAAAAATTTTAGAGGCCGAAGGTGAACCGGTGACACGTGGCAGGCCGTACAAGTTCGCTCTTTTGTTTTATCCCATAAACAGGTCACGTTGCGACACTTGGCATAACTCTCTCTCAGAAAATCCAATTGAGGTCAGACCTGTCAGGATGGAAAGATGACAGGTCAGGCTACTATAGGAAAAAGGTTTCAGACCCCGTAAAGCAAAAATTTAAGAGTTATAGCAGAAACAATCAGGTGCATATTTCTGTCAAAACAGAATTATTTTTGGAGCACCTTTATTCATGGCTTCCGAAATTTAGGGTTTCGGAGAAAGTTATAATTTTTGGAATCGGAGTCCAGGGCTGAATGCTACTCAGAAAAAAATCAAAATTTAGAGACCAAGATCGAATTTTTTGGTTGGGTGGAAGACCGGGCTTGATCAAACCCCAGTTCGGGATTTTGATCGGAAAGATGGAAAATTAGGGCTTCAGCAAAAGTTGGAATTTTTGAAGTCTGTAACCACGACTAGAAACTCCTAAGAAAAATAAGAGTTTAGAGCCTTGGATCGAAGCTTTTGTTTGGGCAGAAGGGTGGGCTTCATCAAACCCTAGTTCGGGTTCCTGTCCAGAAGATCCAGAAGTTTCAAAGGCAATTTTGAGGGGTCAAATTTTGGAAATTCCAAAATTGAAGTATGCCAGTTTGATCAGCTCAGCAAGACATATTCTTTCATCCATTGAGAAGTTTGAAAGTCAAAGATTGAATCTTTAGGGTTTCTATAGAAAACCCTAATTAATCTCCAGATCAAGTTTCAGGGGGAGTTGAGGCTAAGGCCTTACATAAGAAGACTACAAGAAGTCTCGACAGGTATGACTTAAGGAGGCTCAGGTATGTCTTGAAACCTAATTCTTGATTAAGTTCATGATGTGTTTGTCTTCATATTATTTATTAGTACAATCTTGATTAATGTTAGAATTGTCTTATCACCCTAGTAACAGTATGAATGCATGTGAATGATCAAAGACATTCATTGATTAGGGCTATATGATTGTACTAATGCATTATGATGTTGTGTGAGGTTGATGTTGGCTGCTAACAAGATACAAGTACATCACAAAAGACAAATCAGGTTCCATGACCATGAAAACATGAAGACAAAGACTCATCCATAATCTTTGTTCTACTTACGAGGTATGTATGACTTTGTTATATTATGCTTAACCTATGAGACATGCAGGTTCTAGCTCAGGATCTCTAAATCATTGAAGAGATTGTTTAGGTATGTTGTACATAACTAAGTAGGTATACTAATCCAGGTATGTTTCCCATGAATCTCACCTTGTGTTAAGATCCCTTATATAAGTATACTTGGTATGATTGGTTATGCTTATTCATAAAGTTAGTAATCAAGGGATTATGCATATTATGTCTTTTATCTTGATTGATGATATGCATGAGTAAAACAAGACTTCCCTGAAATCTTGAATACTAATGTTTATTAACTATAATCACGACTATACATTCTCAAGATTATTTAGAACTATAATGTTTTGATAACATTTAGAACATACTAATGGGTGTATGTTTGTGTATGAGATCATGAGGATGACACTTGAACATGCACAGTGGTACATAATGAATCGAAGTTCAAAAGACATACAGAAGATCAAGCGGGAGGCAACCACACAAACATAAAAGATAAGTATTTGAGTTGTTATTTGAAATAGTAAATGATATTGCCTGTAATAGGTTGTATGCATATTTGTATTCCTATAATATATCATGCTAAGTGTAAATATTCATAGAACATTGAACAGTATACTACTAATATGCATATGATTGGTAAGTTGGACAAACATTCCATTGTTGCTTGTCTAGAATGAAACCTCTTTGCTGACATGCTGAGAGTTGTGCACACTCTCGATAGTATGTTCTGGTAGAGATGGAAGGCATCTAGATAGCCACTATATGCATACAGGATATGGGAAAGTGTTGTGCCAAAGTATTGGTCAAGATAGTTGCATAACTATGTAAATGATATCCGTATGCATAATAGGTTATCATGTCAATATGATTTGATGATTATGAAGTATTACTAATCCTGTACTTAATTTTGATTTGTAGGAAAGATCATGATGAATGATGAACACTGAACAAGCAATGGATGTTCAACAAGAAGATTTACAAATCAAACAAAATATAGAAGGCTCATGGCTAGAAGATTCTCTTAGAAAGAGGAAGAGAATCATGATGAAATGTTTGCTCCAAGTGGCTAGATAAGACCATTCTCTTAATGGTGTAATTAAAGAAGAAATGTGAATCAGGTTTTGATAAGCTTAATGATCACCATGGGTGATGTGGATCTCAACCTTTGCTACAAGGTTGAATATGATTTCTATACACAGATAACATGGATGCAAGAAGGAACTCACCACAGAGTTCGAATGATATTGAGGTTCATATCAGTAGACCCATCTAACGAGAGATGGCACAAATAGATATGCAGAAGATCATTCAATGCAGAAATGAAAATGAAAGATCTCAAATTGATGCTTTACTTGCTAGGTCTGGAAGTATGGCAAGGCTCAGAAGGAATATTTCTCAACCAAGGAAAGTATGCTGAGAAATATTAAAAGAACTTGAGGTGTTGGAATGGCCACTCTTATGGATTCCAACTTGAAGCTGTTAGGGGATGACTCATCAGAGTTAGTGGATATAACTCTGTACAGTCAAATTATTGGGTCATTGATGTATCTAACATATACTAGGTTAGATATATGCTTTGTTGTGAACACCTTGAGTCAGTATCTAGTGGAAACTAGATGTGTTCACCTGATAGTTGCAAAGCATGTGATGAGGCACATAAAGGACATGATAGAATTTGATCTATGCTATCTTGAAGATCATGACTTCAGATGGTTATTCAGATTCTAATTGGGCAGGAAGTGTATCAGACAGGAAGAACACATCGAGAGGATGTTATTGTCTGGGATTAGCCATGATCTCATGGTTTAGCTGGAAG
The DNA here is from genome assembly GCA_027924585.1 of Larix kaempferi. Classification (NCBI taxonomy): domain Eukaryota; kingdom Viridiplantae; phylum Streptophyta; class Pinopsida; order Pinales; family Pinaceae; genus Larix; species Larix kaempferi. The sequence goes on from BSBM01000870.1 coordinate 355,155, forward strand.
CAGTCTAGTGTGGCTCTCAGCACAAGCGGAATATATGGCTGCTTGCTCTGATAGTTGTGAAGAAGTTTGGCTTCATGATTGTTTGACTTAGAGATAGAACCAACTGAGATCCTATGTGATAATTAGAGTTGTATCAAGATGACATAGAATCTAGTGTTCCATGATAAGTCAAAGAACATAGGGAACAAACAAGATATAATGCGGAAAGGAACTATAAAGTTTGAATTTGTAATAGGTTACCATTGTACTAACCAAACCTTTACCTCAAGTGAAGAAGTTACCAACATACTAACCAAACCTCTGTCTCGAGTGAAATTTGAATACTTCCGAGACAAGCTTGGTGTAGTTCAAAAGGACCCTCCTCGAAAGGGGGAGTAGTATAGTCATTGATGATAAGTTGGTCTCATCGAACAACAAGGTCGATGATGAGGTAACCTATTCTCTACACCTAGACACTTAGAAATATTTAGATTTAGGACTCTTATACTTAGAATACTTAGTTTTACTTATACATGCTTTTGATGCTAGATGTATTAGTAAGAATACATGCTAGATGTATACATGTTTTGGTGTGATGTATACATGTTCTGATGTTAGATGTATTAGTAAGAATACATGCTAGTTGTGATGTATACATGTTTTGATGATTAGATGTATTAGTGAGAATACATGGTAAATGTGATACATGCTCTTGGATATTTGTACCTGTATAGATGAGAATACAGAAGGGGATTGGATCATCCCTGGACTTTCAGTCCTAAAGAGAGCCGTCGACGTGAGGTCTCCGAGAATGAAGTCCTTAGTGGACAGTTGAGGGGATTGGATCATCCCTGGACTTTCAGTCCTAAAGAGAGCCGTAGACGTGAGGTCTCCGAGAATGAAGTCCTTAGTGGACAGTTGAGGGGATTGGATCATCCCTGGACTTTCAGTCCTAAAGAGAGCCGTAGACGTGAGGTCTCCGAGAATGAAGTCCTTAGTGGACAGTTGAGGGGATTGGATCATCCCTGGTCCTTCAGTCCTAAAGAGAGCCGTAGACGTGAGGTCTCCGAGAATGAAGTCCTTAGTGGACAGTTGAGGGGATTGGATCATCCCTGGACTTTCAGTCCTAAAGAGAGCCGTAGACGTGAGGTCTCCGAGAATGAAGTCCTTAGTGGACAGTTGAGGGGATTGGATCATCCCTGGACTTTCAGTCCTAAAGAGAGCCGTAGACGTGAGGTCTCCGAGAATGAAGTCCTTAGTGGACAGTTGAGGGGATTGGATCATCCCTGGACTTTTAGTCCTAAAGAGAACCGTAGATGTGAGGTCTCTGAGAATGAAGTCCTTAGAGGACAGTTGTGGGGATTGCATCATCCCGAAACTGCTAAGTTCAAAATGTACGTGATGGGGATTGCATCATCCCGGAACTGCTAGTTCAAAATGTATGTGATGGGGATTGCATCATCCCGGAACTGCTAGTTCAAAATGTACGTGATGGGGATTGCATCATCCCGGAACTGCTAAGTTCAAAATGTACGTGATGGGGATTGCATCATCCCGGAACTGCTAGTTCAAAATGTACGTGATGGGGATTGCATCATCCCGGAACTGCTAGTTCAAAATGTACGTGATGGGGATTGCATCATCCCGGAACTGCTAAGTTCAAAATGTACGTGATGGGGATTGCATCATCCCGAAACTGCTAGTTCAAAATGTACGTGATGGGGATTGCATCATCCCGGAACTGCTAGTTCAAAATGTACGTGATGGGGATTGCATCATCCCGGAACTGCTAGTTCAAAATGTACGTGATGGGGATTGCATCATCCCGGAACTGCTAGTTCAAAATGTACGTGATGGGGATTGCATCATCCCGGAATTGCTAGTTCAAAATGTACGTGATGGGGATTGCATCATCCCGAAACTGCTAGTTCAAAATGTACGTGATGGGGATTGTATCATCCCCGGACTTCGGTCCCTGAATTGATCCGTAGACGAATGGTCTCTGAGAAAGTGATTTTATTGATGATGTGGTTACTTGTATCGGTAGGATACTTGTATTGATGATGTGGTTACTTGTATCGGTAGGATACTTGTATTGATGATGTGGTTACTTGTATCGGTAGGATACTTGTATTGATGATGTGGTTACTTGTATCGGTAGGATACTTGTATTGATGATGTGGTTAGGATACTTGTATTGATGATGTGGTTACTTGTATCGGTAGGATACTTGTATTGATGATGTGGTTACTTGTATCGGTAGGATACTTGTATTGATGATGTGGTTACTCGTATCGGTAGGATACTTGTATTGATGATGTGGTTACTTGTATCGGTAGGATACTTGTATTGATGATGTGGTTACTCGTATCGGTAGGATACTTGTATTGATGATGTGGTTACTTGTATCGGTAGGATACTTGTATTGCTGATCATGTGATGATGATGCTGCTGATCGTGTGATGACGATGCTGATGATCGTGTGATGACAATGCTGATTATCGTGTGATGACGATGCTGATGATCGTGTGATGACGATGCTGATGATCGTGAGATGACGATGCTGATGATCGTGTGATGACGATGTTGCTGATCGTGTGATGACGATGCTGATGATCATGAGATGACGATGCTGATGATCGTGTGATGACGATGTTGCTGATCATGTGATGACGATGCTGATTATCGTGTGATGATGATGCTTATGATCGTGTGATGACGATGCTGATGATCGTGTGATGACGATGCTGATGATCGTGAGATGACGATGCTGATGATCGTGTGATGACGATGTTGATGATCGTGTGATGACGATGTTGATGATCGTGTGATGACGATGCTAATGATCGTGAGATGACGATACTGATGATCGTGAGGATCCAGATGTTGATGTTGTTGTAGCTGTTCGAGTGCTGCAGAAGATAAAGACTCAGTACTGAAGATGTTGATGTTCCAGTATTGAAGATGTTCCAGTAACTGCTTGAGTTACTGATGATGTTGAGAAAGCTTCCAATGATTTATAGATGTAACATGTATGATGTTGATGACTCCTTGCTCGTGCAGATGTTGTTATAATATCCTTCTCGTTAAGGGGGAGTGTTGAGATATTGTAACTTCAAAGAATATTATATTTGTACTTTATTATTCCAGAGATGTTTCATTCCTCTGTGAAGATCTTATTGTATATCCGGAGATGTTTCTTCCTCCGTCGGAATGTGGTAACTCGGGTTATTAGACTTCCCTAGTGGGGGTTGGCCCTGTATGTGTTATGTGGGTCAAAGGGTTATTAGACCACGCTAGAGGGGTCGGCCCAGTTAGTTGTAGTGGGGTATTTAACCCATTGGTTAAATACGAGCCTACGTGTACCTGTGTAAAATACATGTCAGTGTAGTGTATAAATAGAGGAGGTGTGTTCCTCATTTGACACACACACTCACTTGAGGATAGCGCACTTGTGGAGGAGAGGTCTGCAATTGTGGAGGAGGAGATCATGTCTCAGGGTTTCATCTTTGTATATTGCTGGTCATCTATATTGAGGAAGCTTTGCTGGGTTTTCTACCCCATGAGGGTTTCCCAGGATAAATCTCTGTCTCTTGTGTTTATGCTATGCTTGTTGTTTCTTCAGTGATCCTGTATATGCTATTATTATGAAATGGAATGTAATGCTGCTATTTTCTATCTTAGCATATTGAATTTTAACAGAAGGACCCAATGGTGTTTCTTGGTGCCACAACAGATCACGTCTACTCATATGGTAGCCTCCCCATTTTGGTCACCTTTGTTCAGAGTATTCTGCAGTATGTCACCCTGAGAATCCCTCGACAGCACCCATCAGCTTGGCCCCCCAGAGTCAATACATACCCTTTAGTCCTTAAAAGCTATGATCCCCACACCTACAAGTCAGTTCTCTATGCTTCCAGGTCAACCATATCATCATGCTCTGAACAAAGAAAGTTTGAGTCCACCCACTCTATGACCCTAGTCACTTCCCATCCCCATAAGTATGTCAGTCCTACCATCAATACTACCACACTTCAGTTCTACACCTCGTGCTCCTATCAAGGAAACATCATTGCCTTGTTAGTTGTTGGTCTCCCTCTGTCGATGACAACCAAATTTATTCCAGAGGATAGACCTAGAGGTCCCTGTGTCTTGGACTCATCACCATTTATGATGAGTGCCTACGAATCATTTCGAGAAGAGTCCTTAGTGCCTCTCCAAATGGTTGTTTCTCACATGCTCGACTTCAACACCTTGATCGCATCATTGAGAATCACACAGGGTATTGGTCCTTTCAGTTATTTTTTGAAGACCCCGGATACCACCTGACTCCTCCATGTTTGAGAGTCTACTCATGGAAACAACTAGTTACATTTTTTCTATAGATATCCGGGTTGCGCATGGCGACAGTATTCAGATGTACCCCAGTTTTATACTCCCTCAAGTATACAGTTACATATACTCCTCAGAGTTGACTCAGAGTCATTCAAGTTATTGAGATCAGTCATGTTATGATCATGAGTACATCCCAAAATAGTGTCCCCTTTGGACCATTATGATGTACCAATAGATTTTTTATGTATTATTCAGGCCCCCCTTCTTGGGACTAATTGTTTTGTATATGTCTTGATACGAGCATGGGTATGCCCGCCTCGTCCATTATCAGAGATTATTCCTCATTCATATTGAGGCCATGTAATATTTTTTCTTTTTGCAGCTTCCAAGGGCCGTGGATCCAGTCTCCAACTGGTCTCTTCTCTTCCCCAAAACCTAAGAAAAATACAAAAGAACTATGATGTCTATCAGCCATACGATGATCTCCTGCCCTCACACATCAGGGGGCAATCTGTTAACACCCAAAAAGTGCTCACTAGCTCATTTCCTTATTCACATGACCCATTTGTCCACTTTTCCACCATTTGAGCCTCTAAAGCCACCAAGAGGTCACCAAAAGACCATAATACACCTCTTTTTCCCCTCAAAATGAATAATTTTTCCTCAAAAAGCATAAAAAACCCTCAAAAAGGGTCCAGAATTCCCAAAAATATTAAAAAGGGAATAAAAATATTCAAAATATTCAAAAAAGAAAAAAAAAGAGGGAAAAAAGTACCTAAACCATGTTGGTCAATACCATTGGTCTTCTCAAAACCATAATGGTATTCCCCACCACCAAAACTATAAAAGGGTGGTAGGGACTCCTTACTTTCCATCCATCCATCATCCTATCCTCATGCTATCAAAATCTCTCATGAGACTTTTGGCCATTTTCAGCATCTTGGAGAAGAGATCATTGGAGCTTGGAGCTACTCACCCTTGGAGTTGCTCAACACAAATCCTCACCATTTGAGGTATATTGATACAAAACATCCATTCTTTTATTTCTTGTTATTTCCATGAATCGTTTTTAAATTTATTTGTTATATGCACATGTTAGTTTAGATTTAGATTTAATTCTTAATCGTTTTTGCTTTCTATATTGAAACTGCTATCACATTGTTGATAGGTGCCCATTGCACAAAGCTTGGTTACAAAACCAATCCAACAGTGTCCCTCGTGTTTGATGATGGAGTATGCTTTAAGGCCTCCCTTCCAACAGACTTCTTCCCATCGACATCAACTCATTTTTCTCTGGGAATGAAGTTTAGAGTTTCGGTTAGTACCTTGGGGATTGTAGTCATTACTGGCAATTTCCCTCGCTATTGGATAAATGGGAATACATCAATGTCTCCTATCCGATGGATTCTTCAAGTGTTCGACGGCAAGACCATTTATTCACACTTGCTTGAATGTACTAGGTACCTTGGGTTCCATTTTCATTATTGGTGGACACCCTCGCATTTGTTAACGGTATACATCAATGACTGGTAATCAAACGATACTTCCCATGTTCGACATCAACTCATTTATTCGCATGGATAGGTTTGTACCTTGGGTTGTTTTTGGATGAAGACCTTGGGATCCTCAATAGAATCACCTTATTTATGTTATCTCCCAAGTTGCGCAATACTGAGCCACACTCTTTTTGGCTCTTGATGAGACATATATCCAGTTTGTTCTCTATGGCTATGCTCTCCAGTTTTGACATAGATCCACCTTGTATTTATGTGGCTATGTTTACACTTATGTTCCTCATGGATCCACGCTTGTATTTTAGTGGCCATGATATATGCATCAGTATTTGGATAATTATTGTATCCTCTTGGAGGTCATGTTCCACTATTTGAACATGGACAGTTACCCCAGGGATAAGTTTGTCTGACATTGCCTTTGATTTCAGGTATTTCATTTGAGCCTATGATTCTTGGTTTCTCTAGTTCCGCCATGATTCAACTCTTTGTTATTTATAATGTATTTTAGCCATCATTTCCCACACTCACTCTAACCTCATACATTAGGGGGCATCTGTTATAGCTTAAAATGACACCTCTTCGTCCGTGATGACACTTGCATTCCTTGGTCGCATGACGACACTTCTTGAGATCAAGTTCAGTCACACAACAGGACACTTGTGGATTGAGGGGTCATTTGGGACACTAAAAATGGTTGAAATTACCTCATTCTTGACCCATTTGATGATTACAACCCTTAGAAACATTTTTCTAGACCAAACCATCTCCTAAAAATGAGCAGAAAAGCCTATTTTTGGCCATTTTTTCACATGTGCGCTGGTACACAAGAATGATAGTAGTGCATGTGCACAACTCTACTTCAATAAAGTAGCGCATACCTTGAAAAATGCACTAGTTTGTCTAGTGCAGAGTAGGGAATTTTCCTGTACTAGTCAAAATCTCAAATTTTGCGTACGTGTTGGAGGGGCCTAGGTCGGCTTGTCGTCTAGGCCCTTCGCCCGACCATTCTGCATCATATGTCGACCAGTCGCGTCGACTAGTATAGGTCGGGTTGGTTGGATAAACCAACAGACGGTTGAGTAACTGTATCTATATATATATATATATATATCTAGGCTGGTGAGCCGATAGACTAGTAGAGATTGATTCTATCATATTGTTCTGCTGTTGCTGGTTAATAAAAAGACTATTCTCTATATCTGTCTCGTCTCTTGTATCTGTGTCATTGTGTATGCTTGCTTATATTGTGTAATGTATCTATGATAACTATGTGAACCTCGATATTACAACATCTGGTTCTGTTGTCGGTTGATACATGAAAAATTACTAGCATCATGACCCATGATTTCAGAACAGGAGATTAGAGACCGGTGGGAGAAGAAAATCGTGAATTACCTGCAGAATTATGCGCAACATAACAAGCTAACGATTAACCAAGCAGTAGATCGATTCTTCTCCGAGACTAATGAGCGATTTGTAGAATATGTGCCGACCGCCTTGAAGAAACTTATGGATGAACAAACCATTCGATGAAGTAGAGCGTAAATTAGTATCGAAGCTAATCAATGGAGGTCGTACAAATCTATCAGAATGGTGCAAAAAGATTGCAGAAGATTTATGTGAAGAACAAGCGATCGAAAATCGAGTATTGGTAGATGAAATAAGAAGAAAGTTCTTCAACGAATTAGCTGATCAATTTCTATGTTCTTTGCTGACATTATTGTTTAAATTTTTTATCGACAAAGGTGTCGCACATATTGTCTAAACAAGGTCGTTGCTGACCCCACCCCTTCCAAACTCTAACTGGGAGGAGAAAGAACGTAAGTGGGAAAAATTTGTAAAGGAGCGCGAATGGGAATTTTTCTTGAACAAGTGATGGTATACACTTCCCCAATAGTCTAGAAACCATTGGGATGGCATTGGGGGGGTGATGAAGCATTCTCTGATGTACCTAGCTTGACGAAACTTGACATATGACAAATGACATGACCAGCAGTGGAAAAAAATACGACAAAGACAGACTTTTTAAGTCATAAAAGCACCCCAGATATTAAAAAAATTGAAAGAGAAAAAAGGAGGTAGCGATGTGAAGAGCTGCGGGTGCAGGAAATTGCGCTCCGGAGGACGCAAGGATCAAATGTTGCGACAGATGCAGAAGGGAATCTGCGAGAATCAAGCTGATTCCATGATGGTCAGGACGTCGAAGAAGAACTGTCGCCGATGGATGAAGACTTGTGGATAGAGCGTGGCAGAGCTCTCCAAGTTCAAATACCAGAAACGGTAGCACCTCCATCTCCATTATGTTTAACAGAAAGCGTTCGGGTGGAAGAAATTGTCGAAGAAAACCTTGGTCTCCATGATGGTCAATCGGGAGTTTGGAGTCGTCGAAACATAGAAGGCGATGATATCAATAGACTATTGATTCATCGACCGGAAGAAGGGAATTGGATATCTTTTCAACCTAAGTTTTCAAATAGAATTTTTCATCTAGTGTACACAGAGCATGAAGAAGTGCCCCCCCCTGCCATTACCAAATTTGAGTGATTCGAAAACCACGTCAGAAAGCCTGAGATTTAGCGAAATGCCGTTTGAGCGAAACTTTAACTGGATTTCGACAGAATTAATTGACGAAGGCAGAACTAGCGATATCGAAGGAGATACAGTCATTGATTCTGGAGATAGAGAACCAAGTCCAGAAAGACAGATAATTCATACTAACGAAGAACCAAGTATTGATTGTGGAAATAACCCACCCACACCTCCACCAAATTCTCAGAATAACACAATAGCAGACATGGCACACACAACAGCACACCTTCTGTTCTACGAAGGAGACGAAGACCCAAGAAGACATTGGTTTGTGTGCAAAGCAATCTAGGCAGCTAATCAAATTACCAATGAAGATAGACAAATTGCTCAATTTGTTGGTTGATTAAGAAAGAGAGCACTGACTTGGTACATGGGGTACATATGAAAAACACCAAATGCAACAAAAGCACAAATCAAACAAAGCTTTTTGGCCTTCTTTATGATTGAAGATGCGACATACCTAGCGGCAGAACGACTGAGGTCAACAGTCCAAAAGACGATAGAAACTGTCAAGGAGTACGACAAGAGGTTTAAAGACCTCCTGAGCAAATTAGACTATGAAATTGAAGAAAAACTATTAATCAAATGGTTTACTATTGGTCTAATCAATAAAATCGGAATACATGTCTGTCGACAAAATGTTAATACATATGCAGATGCACTAACAGTAGCACTAGAAATCGAAATGGATGATGAATACCCTCTAATATCCATGGATAGACATGTCGACGAATGACTTGAAAGTATGGAGCAAGCTATCAAGAATATGACGATAAAAGGACCAGATCTATGGTGTACAACTTGTCGAACCTTAGGACATACCAAAGATTCTTGTCGAAATGATGATCAGTGACAAGATGTAAAACTCATCCAATCCAGATGTTTTTGCTATTTATGCAAAGAATATGATTTACATACCACAAATGATTACCCATACAATCTGAAAAATAAGAATGCAAGATGGTGTCAAATTTGTGAAGTAAATACACATTCAATTGAAGAATGTCATCTGAACTTGAAAAATCGACAAAATTACCATGCAGTGTACCAAGCAAATTCTGTCAAGCAGAACCAAAACAAAAATCCAGCAAATGACAGATTCGGGAGAAATGATGGAAGAAATAACCAGTATAATCAAAACAGGAATGACAAATACCCAAGGTATAATGATCGATGGAATGATTGGTGATATAATGGTTACAATAGACATGGTGGATACCAGAGTCACGATCGTGGCAGTGGAGGTTGAGGCTTTCGATATGGTCTACCTAGTGCATGCTTTACATGCTTCAGCAAGAATCATCGACACGCAGAATGCCCTTATAAGGAAAGAACTGATCTCAAATTTTGTACAAAGTGCGGGGTAGGCGATCACTATTTAGAGGATTGCCCTACCATGATCGAGAAAATAAATAATAATAAAAATGTTCATGTTTTATCTTGTGTTCAAAAAAATGATGTGCTTCGTACAAAAAACTTGCAAATTGTAACAAGGCAAGGCACTCATATTGGTCAAGATAAACCTCAGATAACTAGAATTGTCGATAAGGAGGATTATCCAAATCCTATAAAACAAAAATCTGTGTACAAAGATGCGTCTGACATATTTCATGATTTAGCAACACATGAAGAAACTTTTAATGAATTGCTCAAATTAATTTCAAAAGAAGAAGCTGTAGGAAAAATGATTGATTTGTTGCATAAATTAAAACACATCGAGCAGAGACAAACTAAAAACATTTTCCGACTAAAACAAAAAGAGAAAAATGATGTCGACCCATTAGTCGATCTTGACATAAATGGATATCATGTACGTCAAGTTGTACTTGATTTTGGATCCCAAGTGAATATCATGACTCATGATACTTGGGACCAACTCGGTCGACCTAAACTACAGGAATCAGGCATCTACTTAAAGCTCGCAGATCAAGGATTAATTGAACCGATTGGAGTATGGAAAGGAGTCAAAACTTCCATTAAAGGTATCATGACATCATTAGATTTTGAAATCATTGTACCAAAAGATGATGCAATCTCCTTCCCTGCTTTGGTCAGTCAACCATGGGGACAGAAGATGAAGGCTTCAATTTATTTGGACAAAAGCCGCATCAAGTTGAAAGGTAATGGCCAGAAGGTTATCATGCCAATCTTTCCATCACAGGGAGAACCTTGGTCGGAACCTGTAGAAGTCGATAACGATATCCAACAGCTTTACCGAATAGACAATAATGAAGATCGCATTGAGCCAAAAAACCAAGGAGAACTTCATCTTGGATATCCTATATCGCTCGGATACAATTCCGATGCAAAACTCTATGACTGGAAAATAGAGAACTCTGATCTGCATGCAAAAGAATGCTGGAATGTGGAAGCCATCTCGAGAAAACAAATAAAGAAGTGTCTCTCTGTATCTTACACACCGAAGGTTTTCGAACGAAAAATACTAGCATATCCAACACTTGCTCCAGTTAAAAATGTACAATATAGTAGCTCGACATTATGATATAAAGAACATGATTTACCTGATGTACATGTCGAACAGGTATCAAAACATGTCGGAGAACAAGGCCGCCTACAAATTTTGGTAGAGACATTTATTGGTCAAGCTGTGAGATGGTGGGACACTCATCAGTCGAAACTTCAAAATTGGAATACTACATCAACATCTTTCATAGAAAGGTTTGGAGGAAGAAACTTGACAACTCAGGCTGACATTCCCTTGTTTACACAAGGACAAAACCCAGAAGCTCACATTGACCATTGCGAGAAAGAATGGAGAAAATTAGGCTATAAAGATGAAAGAAAATGGCCTCACCTCTTTCCCAGAACACTCGACGATCTACCTAACAAGTGGTACAAGATGGAAGAAGCAAGAGGAGAAACTTTCCTTTGGAAAGACCTAAAAGAAAATTTTATTAAGGATTTCAAGTTTTCTCCATAGGATGAGAGATTGGTCGAAGTAAGCAAAAGCATCAAAGAATTTTTGCAGCCGACAGAAACTCTAACAATCGGAAACAAACAAGAGAATGTGCACCCACCTAACAATTGCTACAATATAAAGATGACAGAAAAACAACACTTGACAAGACTGAGCCTATAAATAGAGATGTCGGTAGGGAAAAGTTTTCAATGGAGAAAGGATCATCCCAGTGTGTCGAAGCGCATAAGAACAATCTTAAGTACAGAGATCATAGAAAAAGATGAACCTGAAATATTATCAGAAAAATACTTCCCACCAACTTTCACACAAATCAAAGAAGGTGAAAGACAGATAAGTAATAGCTGTGCACCAGAATGGATGGACACAAAGATTAAAATAAAGGAAGTAGATATTTCAAAGGACGATCAACCAAAAATGGAAAAAATTGGCGATTACTGGAATGAGGAACAGACAGCAGAAATCTCCAGTATTCTCAAAGAATTCCAAGACTTTTTTGCTCGAGACTATAAATATTTGAAAGGGCTTGTAAAGGAAATGGGCGAGATGAAAATTGACATTAAAACTGACTCCAGATCCATGAAGAAAAGACCCTACAAACTTGCTCACAAATATAAGGATATTGTCAAAAAGGAGATCGATAATATATCCTATTGACCAGTCGGAATGGGCAAGCCCAATGGTCGTTCAACCAAAGAAACAAGATCTGACTCGACTGAGAATCTGTGTCGACTTTCGAGAGCTGAACAAGGTAACTCTAACAGATCCCTTCCCTACACCCTTTGCAGATGAAATCATCAATGAAGTTGCAGGGCACGAGTGCTATTCTTTCACGGATGGATTCTCGGGGTACAACCAAGTACCTATAACAAAAGAAGACCAGAAAAAGACAACATTCGTGTGCAAATTCGGGTCATTCGCATATAAAGTTATGCCTTTCGGTTTGAAGAACACCCTGCAGTCTTCTCAAGAATTGTTGTCAAGGCATTCCAAGAATATATTTACAAAACCATGGCTGTATACTTTGATGATTGGACAATTTATACAATGCTGAAAGATCATTGAAAATGTCTCAGACTAATGGTGGAAAGATGCCGACAGATACAACTATCCCTGAACATTAAAAAATGCATCTTCGCAACAGCTATCGACATATTACTTGGCCATGTCGTGTGCAAAGAAGGTATTAAGGTTGACTACGCGAAGATCAAAATCATTCTCGACCTAAAGCCTCCAGTAAATCTGAACCAAGTACGAATCCTGTTAGGTCATACTGGGTATTACAGGAAATTTATCAGACACTATTCCGATATGACTTATCCTCTGGAAGAATTGCTAAAAGAAGATCAAGATTATAAATGGACAGAGGAATGCGACATCTCATTTAACACATTGAAAAGAAAAATGGTCGAAGCACCGATTCTTCGATTTCTGGATTGGTCAAAGAAATTTCATGTACATATTGATGCATCCGGAATAGCAGTGGGAGCCATCCTATCACAACCTGAAGATGATAATATGGATTATCCTAATGCATTCAGCAGTCGGAAATTGAATAAAGCTGAAAGAAATTATTCTACAACCGAAAGAGAAGCATTAGGTATGGTATTTGCCCTTCAAAAATACTGCCATTATTTATTGGCTAATCCCTTTATATTTTATACAGATCACAAAGCTTTAAAATACTTAGTCAATAAGCCATTTATCATGAGAGATTATGTCGTTGGTTATTACTGTTTCAAGAATTTGAATTTGAAGTGATCATCCGACCTGGAAAAGTTAATGTTGGACCAGACCACCTGTCGAGAATTGACACAGGAGAAGAACCGACAGGAATTGAACATGACTTACCAGACGCACACTTGTTTCGCATTGAAGCAGTACCTTCAGAACTTATGGAAATTGCACAATTTCTAGAAAATGAGCAAGCTCTTGAGGGAATGAATGAGAAAAAGAGGAAGATATTAGCAATGAAAGCAGCCCCCTACACTTTGGTCAATGGTTTCCTCTATAAACTTGGTATGGACGATATATTACACCGATGTGCACTTGAGCATGAACGACAGTATATAATTATAGAATCCCATGTTGGACTAGCGGGAGGACACTATCATGCAGATATAACAACCAGAAAAATCCTGCAGGCAGGACTCTGGTGGGCAACAATTCATAAAGACTGTCGAGAGTTTGTATCTAAGTGTGATAAATGTCAGTGCATGGGCCGACCACTACCAAGAATAGAAATCCCATTGTTTCCAATCAAACCTAGCCAAACATTTGAAATATGGGCTATTGATTTTATTGGACCATTTCCAGTAGTGGGAAGACAAACAGGTGCTCGGTATACTATTACTGCTTTCGAATACGTTACCAAGTGAGTAGAAGCAAAACCAGTCAAAACATGTTCAAGTGAAGTTGCTGCTAAATTCATTTATGAAAACATCATAACACGCTTTGGATGCCCCATAACATTGATAAGTGACAAAGGCACACACTTTGTATGTAAAACCATTAAAGCATTGACTAAGGAGTTTGTAGTTGATCATAGAATAAGCACAACATATCACCCTCAGTCGAACGGTGCAGTAGAATCGTTCAATAAAACACTTACAAAAGGACTGACAAAAATATGCAATATAGAGAAAGAGGACTGGGACGATAAAATACCTGCTATCCTTTGGGCATATAAAACAACATACAAGAAAATGACAGGACAGACACCATTCTCACTTGTTTATGGGCAAGAGGTTGTCATCCCGTTACATTTTCGTCGGCAAGTACCGACCATTGCAATAGCTCTACATATCAACGTTGAAGATACTCGACACGAATGGCTATTACAGCTGTCGAAGTTGTATGAAAGTCGACAGTTGGCATTAGAACATCAGGGAGTGAAAAAACAACAACAGAAAGCATGGCATGATAGAAATATCAAACAAAAGAATCTGTCAGTTGGAGAATTAGCACTCCTCTATAATAGCAGAGTAAAAGGGAAACCAAAAAAGTTGCATACAGAATGGATGGGACCCTACATCATCGAAAAGTTAAACCCTAATGGCTCATTCCTACTAAAAACATTACAAGGAAATATTTTCAAGAAAGTTGTAAATGGCGCCCGACTTAAAAGGTATAAATCATGAACATGAAAAAAAAAAAGGTTAGAAATAACCGAACAAGAGTAATATAAAGCAATCAACCAAATATAACAGATCGTGGCAAAAAGCAGAAATGACGAGAGAATGGCAGAGGAAGCAAGGAAACAGCAAAGAAAGAAGTCCGATGCATAACCATCAATATTATAGACACCGATAAGAACATTGACGGTTTACAGAAGAAAAATCGACATGGCAGAAGTATTGGAACTCGGACCATCCAAGCATAAATAGAGAACCCCGTCGACCTAACACAACCAACAAGATGTCGCAGCACCATGATGATAAAGAAATAAAGGCTAAAGTTAATCGCACCGCCAAAAGTAATGCACCTGACAAAGCACCGATATCTAGCCAGCCTAATTTAATAACTCCATCACATCAGCCATTAATATAGGCCTCTATGTCTCGTTCGCCCATGCCAAGTAATTCCGCCATAAATACGAAGCTCGAGGATTCGTGGTTACTCTTCTGCCGAGAACTTGAACTCCAAGAAACAAAATTTCCTGACTCTGTTGAAACCATTCTCACAACCTCGCACCTTGAATCTGCCATGGCTCCCCGAAAAACTTTAACTGCTAACAGAGCCGCTGCAACAACAGTTAGATAATTGGAGAAAGAATAGATGCCACTGGAAACTAGACTCCAGTTGATTCGGAATGCAAAGGAATTGGAACCCACTAGGAAGAAAGCATGGAGAAGTGTTGAAGATTGGGGCAAGGAATCAAACGGTCACTGGAGAGAGGAAGCAAAACGATTGCAGACAGCCACAATCTTGCACTACTTGAAGGCACCTTTACTAGATAGCTTTGGAGGATTGAAGGAAGTCATTGCATAGTTCATCGTTAGCAAATATCACAACGACAAGATTTACCTTGATATTTCGGTCGAAATCAATGGTGAAATCATCCACAAAGTCACTGGCCTTTCACATAAAGGAGATGCTGTACCAACAAGTTTGGGTGCAGACTTGGTTGATTAGTTTGTCGATTCTCCTGCTGGAAAGAATTCACGAGGTATAGTCATGAGTCAGATTGTCTTTGGAAATTACAAAACTGCCACCAAGATTGTATCACACACACTTTCACGGATAGGTAGAGGTTCAGACTTGAATCCTGAAATGCTAGAAACTGTTAAAAATATGGCTATGAATGCCAAGGTATACAACTGGGCAGATTATAATGCCGACATTCTCAAATATACATGCTAGAAGTGCCAGGATGAGGGAGCTAGCATCCGCTACCCATCTCTACTCATTTGGATTGATATGACCCATTTTCGACCAAAATGAAACAAAGATTTCACTAAAGTTCAACTCGTCCTGATGGAAAATTTCTGCTGTTTTGCACCTGGAACAAACCGACATGGACCTACAATAGTTAAGCTTTGCCTTGAAGCATGGTTTGCTAACATTAAAGAAATAGAAACAAGATGGAGGGTACCACAGAACATCCAACTATCTTTGGACGACACAGTAGTATGGTACATGGAAGGAGTAGTGGGTCCAACAAAACGACTTGACTATTATCCCTCAGTAAGTGAAATATTCTTAGAATTAAGCCATCAATCTAATCAAGTACTACCCATTCTGGCACAAGTCATGAAAACCAACGTCAAATATGTCGAACCTCTATCCGACATCGAACAAGAAGAAGCATATGAAAGTCGGTTGTACATGAACACTTTCAGCTATCAGCTCGAGCCTACACCTAACACTAAGATGTTAGCAATCACCCAGACTCCGAACATAGAAGCCGGAGAGCAGTCGAACAGTGATACAGAATCCGACAATCCAGAACATCTTCAGACAGACGATAATATCCAGAATGTAGCAGCCGAAATCATCGTAGCCCGACAGAACCGAGTAATATCAAGAAAAGGGAAAGGGAAAGGACAAGTAACAATTCAAGAACCGTCGATAACAGATGAGATCGAGCTATATGATAGTGCTACCCAAATCCTTGAAGATGCAGCAAAGAATAAACTGCCAGTCGAAGAACAATTCAGAAAGTTCTTAGAAAAATATAAGTATCCATCCTCGCAAATCATTGTTAAGAGACCCAAAATTTCAATCGTACTTGATGTTGATCTAACCATCCAGTCCCCTCCCCATTCCCCAACTACAGTCGAAAAAGAAAGAAGTCTTTTAGCATTACCTGTTCCCCCTGTCACAGAAGACTCTACCTTGAATACATTCATTGCAAACATTCTGATATTATGTCCTAATTGGCATGAGATGGTCATCCAACAACCAATTTTTGCCTCTCCATCTACTGTCCTAGTTCACTTAGCTCCTTCTGACAACATTCAAACAACAAATTCACCTCTGCCATTACCCAGTCCAGAAATTGTCGGTTGCATGACCACCCACCATATCAGAAATCCTGATCCATCAAACCCAATATATGCACAACAAACAGGTTTCTTCACTCCTCGTCCAGTCGAATCAATACCACAGCAAACAAGTCCAATTCAAGCAAAAACTGTCAGCACGAAAAAATCCCAAGTTGTCAGTTCCCAGGTCGAGTCTAGTCTAGTTAGTCTGAATCCCTTCGATAGTACCATTTCACCAATTCCAATTCCGACATCCCCCGACCTACCATCACTCCTAATAAACCAGTTGAGTTCCCATCTCAAAGGATCCAAGTCTAGTTCAATTTCACAACAACTCAATAAAGAAGCAGACACGATAAAAGCAGAAAGAGTCACAAAACCAGTCAAGACTCGAGAAGCTGCAGCTGACATGACAGTACCATTAGAACACACAAATTCTCCAGCGACTAATACAAGCAATATGGAAATCTCTAGCACATCATCAGCAAATCCAGTAACGGTCGAAGGACCAGAACATGATAATCCAGTCATTACAACAGCAGTACCTAGTACACATAGTCAATCAAAATAGGTTACTATCAGTGCACAAGTAGTCATCGGCAATCACCCAACAACAGTCGAAAAAGATAAGGGGCCAGAACAACAAACCATAAGCAAAGAAAAAGAGAAAAGTAGCCGAAAGAAATGCAAAGAGAAGAAACGTAAAGAAAGAGAACTACAGCAGCAATTGCAAATGCAGCAAACACAACAAGGACAATCAAAAAATATTCCTTCTGTATACTTAGACCAATTTGGAGCTGCTACAAGCTATCAACCACAGGTGGCTTCTCAAGTAGAACTCGATTTACTTGAAGATGCAGTTTTCAGAGCGCAAAGATGTCGCCGATAGGAATCAGAAGATCAGTTACTGTAGCTACAGAACGAACGGGCTACATTTCTAGCTAAGTGTGAAAAATTAGCTCAGCAAGTTATCCCATTTCCAGCTAGTTTCGACACGACACCACCTCTAGACAAAGCATACCAGTTACTAGAATCTGCCGTGTCGATGTTACAATATGAGCTTCTCAAGAAACAACATGATCAAGCTACTGAGGTAGCTTCCCTGATGACAAATCAGTTTACAGCCTTTTCAGAAGCCTCCAAAGCACTCAAGCAGTATGTTAATTAGGTAGAAAAACTTGCCTCATTTCTCAATAATTGGTATGTCTACTATGGTGATGTCTAGAAAAATCTTCAGAAAACAAGAGCATTGCTAAGCAAGCTTCAGCAATAGCACTTGACCGCAGATGAATCCCATATTCAAATACTTGATAATCAGATCATCCTGGAAAACAAGCAATTGGAAAAGTTAGAAAAACAGGAAATTCAGTGGATGTCACAAGCCCGAGGAGGCCTCGACAAACTTGAAGAAATTCATCCCAGATTCAATCAGTTACTTGTTGTTGCTGACAATACAATTAACACATTTGGTCCTGACATGATCCATTTGTAGGCTACATCCACTCACAACAAGATGGAAAATCTGTCGAAACTCACCACTCTGACTGTCGACATCCAGAATCTGCTACGCACTTGGGAAGAGTTCCAGCACCATCTCTTTGTCTCTGCTAAAGTTATCATTGAAGCTTGTCTCCATATTCCTGATGTTATGGATTCTTTGACATAACTGTTTCTGTAATTCATTTTTTAATTTTGATTTGTCCATTTCTTCGGGACGAAGAAAGATTTTGAGGTGGGGGAGATGTTGGAGGGGCCAAGGTCCACTTGTCGACTAGGCCCTCTGCCCGACCATTCTGCAGCATATGTCGACTAGTCGCATCCACTAGTATAGGTCAGGTCTGTTGGATGAACCGATAGACGGTTATGTAACTGTATCTACATATATATATATATATATATCTAGGCTTGTGAACCGATAGACTAGTAGAGATTGATTCTATCATATTGTTCTGCTATTGCTGGTTAATACAAAGACTATTCTCTCTATCCGTCTCGTCTCTTGTATCTGTGTCATTGTGTATGCTTGCTTATATTGTGTAATGTATCTATGATAACTATGTGAACCTCGGGATTACAATAGTAAGTTAAGTTGGTTGGGGAACCTCCTACTCGGTGATAACTACTTTTCCTCTCCTTCATTGACTATATAAGGAAGGTAGAAGGGCCATGTGAAGGGACCAAGCCTATAACAAAGTTATGCTGGAGGAATGGAGACCCTCATCCCCCTCTCTTGTGCCTCAGTTTTGATAAACCCTAGCACAGTTGATTAGAGGCTGGGATCCTTGGAGAACAGAAGCAGAAGACTTTGAATCTAGGTTTTGTGAAGTGCCAAGCTTGAAAGAAGGTATAACTTTATGTACTTGCTTTCATTCATTAATAGTCTAATGTCTTCTTCTGTCATGAATATCATTTTTATATAAGTAGTCAAATGTATTTGAGAAAGGTATCAAGTCGTTTTGCAGGTTTGGGCATTGTGACACTGGATAAGCATTGAAGAGTGAGGGAGGCAAAGCTAGGATCAACCTTCTAAAAAAAGTGTATACATCTCTAAAGCCTAATCTCTTCACTTATTTGTTCTACTTTCATAATGCTTGTAAGTCTATCGTTATCACCATAAGTTGGTAGTTTCTCCACTGAACTATAGGTGCATTTTCCTCACAACATAGCCCAGTGGGGTGAACTACGCATATCTAGTGTATTATTTTCCTTGTTCTCTTTATATTCTTATTTATGTTGATATGTTATTGATTGCTAAGATATGTAAGCTAGTTTAGTTAGATATATAGTTCTGATAGGTTGAAGAAGAGCTTGTATTGCTTGAATCAAGCTCCAAGGCAGTGATATTTGAAATTTGTTAGGTTTATGACAAAACAAGGTTATAGTAGATGTCATTCTCACCATTGTGTTTATTTCAAGAGGTTAGATAATGGAATATATTATCTTGTTATTGTATGTGGATGACATGCTTGTTGTAGGGATTAACATGCAGGATATAAATGTGCTCAAAAGGAACCTATCTAATTCATTTTGGATGAGGATTTAGGTGCTACAAAGAAAATCCTTGGTATGAGAATAACAAGAGACAAGAAAAATCGTAAATTGACATTGTCTCAGGGTGAGTATATACAAAAGGTGTTGGATAGGTTTAGAATGCATAATGAAAAACCAGTTAGTACAACTTTGGAAAACCATTTTAAACAAAGTAAGGAGATGTGTCCCAAGACACATGAAGAGATAGATTACATGTCTAGGGTTTCCTATTCATCAGAAATTGGAAGCTTTATGTATTCCATGGTGTGCACAAGAATAGATATTGCACATGTAGTGGGAGTCATGAGTAGGTATATAAACAATCCAGGTAAAGAACATTGGAAGGCAGTACAATGGATTCTTAGGTATTTGACAGGTACTATCATTCATGCATTATGTTTTTGAGGTCCAGACACTATTCTACAGCTATATGTTGATGCATATATGGAAGGTGATAAAGATAGTAGGAGAAGCACCTCATGGTATGTCTTTATTGTAGGTGGAACAACAATAAGTTAGATTTCGAAACTAAAAAAGGTTGTTGCACTTTTAACAATGGAAGCAGAGTATGTTGCTACTATAGAGGCTAGTTAATACATGATTTGGCTACAGAGGTTCATGGAGGAATTGGGTAATAAGAAGGATAATAATAGGTTGTACAATGACAACCATAGTGTTGTTCTTCTTGTAAATAACTTAGTGTTTCGTTCTAAGACTAAACATATATAACTCAAGTATAATTTCATACGGTCTATTCTGGAATACGAACCGTTGAAGCTGGAAAAGATACACACTAGCCAGTATCCTGCAGACATGTTGACAAAAGTAGTAACCAGAGAGAAACTGAGTTCCTGCTCAGTTTTAGTTGGCCTTCAAGCATGAAGGTGAATATGAGAAATTTTCAAGTCCAAGGTTCATAGCATAGTCCATCAAGTGCAGCATCAGTGGAGTTGTTGTGATTACACTAGTACAAAATGAGAGACAAGTGTCCAAAAAAATGACCAAAATTGGCATATAAATGATCACTTTTGAGTTGGTGACCACTAGTAGCAAATTAGTGGCCATATATCATGCGACCACAAATGTGGTCATTTATAGCTTATATTGTGGTCATATATTTGGTCATTAATTGTCACAATTAATGACCACATTTTTTGACACGTGATAAATGACTGCTAATTTGCTACCAACGATCATCAACTCAAAAGTGGTCATTTATATGCATATTTTGGTCATTTTTTTGGTCACTTATCTCTCATGTTGTGTTGGTGGTCATTTATATGCAAATTTTGGTGATTTTCTTAGTCATTTATCTCTTTTTAGTAATTCCAGAATATAAATAGGGCACGGAGGAATCGAACCACCAACCTCCTACCTATAAGGAAGGTGCTCTACCAATGAGTTAGCACCCTAAAATATAATTCCTTATGGATTTATATGAGAATAAAATTTCCAAACAGTTAACACCATCTTGCCAAATTTTAGAAAAGGGTCACATAAGTAGGGAAGAAACACGCAGTTAACACCATTTAAATCAGAAGCACGTAGATTCATAGTGATGAGTTATGAGAAGTCTATTCTCATAACTAGACGTATTAACAAAAACTAGATACTAAACAAAGGATTGTAGGATCTAAACACTATAATCTAGTGTTGACAAAAAGAATAGAAAATCAACTCTATTAAACAAGGCACTCAATGGGTTGATTTAGTTAATGTTGATAGCTTCTCCAAACAACTTCATAAAAGAGTGGAGAGACAAAGCAAAAGGACCATATGGGAAGTGTTACAATCCTTTTTTTCTTTTGAGGACAGTGGAAGGGAATTCTCTGCTTTCAATGTGTGTTGAGCTATGCTATGTTTTCATTAGTCACATGTTCCTTTACCAAAGCAACTGAAACATGAGGAAACACTGTAGCTAACTGTGAACCTCTAGCAAAGCCCATGATTATATTGTCCTCATGATTCCTATTGTGCTCAGTAAAATCCAAGACTGTTTCTTGAGCTATGTCTTCATCAGTAAAATGTTCCTTCACTGCAGCAACTGAAACATGAGGAAAACCTATAGATAACTATGAACCTCTAGCCAAGCCCATGATGCTATTGTAATGTTTATTCTAATTATAAACTTAGTTTATCATAATTAATGTTCAATTATTGAAACTTAATTTTATATTGGCCTGATTTTTCATATGAATACTTAAGTATTATATGAATTGCTTCATGCCCTCAAGTTGGTGAGTCATCTGTCGAAGAATTTTCTTGATTTCATGAATACTGTCACTTGCCATTTCAATGTCAATGGGCTGAGATATGTCAAAGAAACCAATTAAATGCTATAAAGATGGAGCACATCTAGGAACAGAGTGAAGCGAGACTGTTGGAATTTCCAAGAAATACTCAAATCAAGACCCAATCAAAATTCGAATGCAGATTACATTGAGTGTTATCTTGAACTTGGAAAGCTAAGCATGCCCCCAATTTCAATGAATCTTCAATAATTATGAACTGCAAGATCCCTGCAATGGAGTACTTACATGAGGAAGTCCCACTATAGCAGTTGTGCTCCAAGCGAGGCCATGGTTCGATTCCAATTTCTTCCAATAATCTATGGCACCCACATTCTGTAACAACAAAGAAAACGTATTAAGCAAATATCCTAGATGTTGATCCTATGGCATTCAATGCAGAGTATAAGATTGAAACTGTCAAGAGCTTTTCCTTTGTTCCATCTTGTCCTGATAAACTTGTCTAGGAGGAGGGAAAAAGCACAATAAGTTAAATGGATAGGAGGCCTTTATAATGTAATTGTTTGGCTCATTAAGACACAACTTCTTAGTTCAGACAGTGTTTGGGGATTTGTAATTTGCTGTGTGATTAATAAAACTGTGCATTTTAATGTTGGAGTCTTTCTTTGATTGAACTTTTTTCTAGTGTAAATTTTGTTGTTGTTTGTTTGCTTTTGTTTACATTTCCATGTATTTTCTAATTTATTTTCTACAACTAGTATCTCATGTTGTGAAAAGAAAAAGCTAGTTGTGTATATGAACACTGGAAGTAGCAGTAGAATTATTTTCAAGAAATTAAGATCAATTGTGATGAGCTATCTAGAGGCATAGCTTCAGTAGTTTATGGATCAGGAAACAATCCCCTTCATATCTAGTATCCATGTGATTGGTTTTTCTTTCATGATCATTTAAGTACATTAGTTCTCTGAAATATTTTATATTAATTATGCATGTTTAGAATTTGCAGGAACTATAGTTCATGGGATGCAGTATTGTGTAGCTGCACCATTTGTTTCAGGATAACATCCTTATATCTAGTCAACTCTTGTTTCACATATTCCTAATACATTACAGCCTTCAACAGGTGTGCTTTTTCAACCATCAATGTCTGGAATTCAAATTCCTCAGGGTATTGTAGCTGGACTAGGACCAACTGCCCAAAATAGTCCTAGCTTAACTCGCGTTATTTGGATAGGTGGGAAAGGCACAACTGGAAATTTTCAACAGTAAGAAATCTATTGATTGCCATGCGGTCATAAAGGTCCCAAGTTGTTTGTTTGGGTTTGACAACTAATATAATTTGTAATCCTTTGTACAAAAAGTATTAGTCAGGCCTTTCCTGATGTGGTTTGTTGTACAACCTTATTTATTGTATTGTTTTCCATTCTTTTCTCAAATAGATGCAATTGGGAGGGAGCATGAAGTATCATAGTATAGAAGTAGCATATACACTAGATAGTGCAGTTACCAAATTTAGTAGCTGTAGTTAGTGAACATATGTGTGTTTTCACTTCCAAGATAAATATGATATGGAATCATAAAGGTTAACAAGGGTTTTTATTTATGGGCACTTAATCTCTAATGTTACAGGCAAGGTTATATGCTCTTGGCGATGTAATGCAAATATGCTTGTGACATCCTCTGCTTTGCCAACTTTATTCATAGATAATGAATAAAGGCACACACTGAAAAATTTTCGAATTGTGATCCAAAGAAGTACAAACTAAATTAAAAATGTTGTTTCCTTATGAGAGAATCTTTGGGGAGAGTAAAGGTAGTCAATTCATGATAATGACCTTTGTAAGATATTTAATACTACGTCTAATATGGCATGTTAAGGAGGGTTATCACTTAGCAGTCTTACAATGCTGGTCATTTTTATATTATGGTTATGCTACTTGGAAATACATTTTACAAATCATCGTAAGTCTTTCATGTTGGGAGATGTTAGTTTTATAGAGCTGGTCTTATTGTCATATGTTGTCAATAAGGTCATCAAAATTTCCCAGGATGGTGTTTGACCTCCCAGATTGATTCAAACATTTAATCATAACTTGTTCTAGATTTTGTGCTATTCATATAGCATGTTCATTGGAATATAAAAAAGGATAATGTGTTTTCAATCATTTATCTTATTGGATTGGAAAAATTGGTGTTTTACCTCCTGCGATGGTGTTTGCAGTTACCATATTTAGTAGTTGTAGTTAGTGAAAGTATGTGTGTTTTCACTTCCAAGATAAATATGATATGGAATCATAAAGGGAACAAGAGTTTGAAGTTATGGATACTTTATATCTAATGTTACGGGCAAGGTTATATGGCCTTGGCGATGCAAATATGCTTGTGACATCCTCTGTTTTTCCATAAAATAACTTTTGGTTTAGTGTAGGACCTCCAAGAGGGTACATAGGAACACGAGCAGGAACAACTAGTGCCATGCCAACTGGATTCTGCAATTGAGAAAACTGATCTTGAAAAACACCAATAAAAAAGCATACAATAAGTCAACACCACAAAAAGAATTCGAAAAGAATTTCTTACTAGTGATAAGTAGCGCTCAGTGTCACTGCTTACATTTTTTATAACACACTTTTCCACTGCCATAGATAATGAATATTATTTGGAATATGCTAAAAAATCTTTTAATTTTATGCATGATGGGATAGCATAAGGCACAACAATTTAAAAACATATGCATTTAAGAGTGTTTCAATGAATGAGGCTACAATCATTAAGAGATATGTATGCAATAACCATCATGTTTTCCAACTAACTAGGAGAAAGATAAGAAGAAATGTAACTGATTCCATCTAATTTGGCACACAGTGGTCCCTTTTGTAAGAACATTATATCCTCCTCATCTTGCACAACCCTTCTCATTGCCTCTGTATCATGGCTTTCTTCTTTCGTCCCAGCAAATAATTGTTCCTCCTCTTCCTGGACTAGAGCAAAGAAACTAGAGTATTGTCAAATTCAAAAAAAATTGACATGTAAACTGTATTTAAGTTATCAATATTTCCAAGATTTCATGAGGACATTAAGGAAATCCAACCACTAAGTTTTTTTGACCCAAAATCCGACGGCGAAAAAGCCGAATTTGCTACAACCTATGGTCGCCTATCCGACAATTCCAGTCTTCTTTTACCATCGATGGGATATCGGCTAAAATCCGACATAGTTGAAGACGTTGGATATTCGACTACCGTACCTCATCGGTTAACCGACTTCCTCCAGCTTCACAGGTAGTCAGATAAGCGACAGCATTAACTTCCAATATTGGTCGGATACCATCATTTTGCCATTGATTATGCGTCGGTTCAGTCGTCGGTTAAGCGACGTGTATGCCATACAAAAAAAGGCGGATCCAACATTCCGATCCATCGGAAGTATGGTACAAGCGTCGGATATTACCCTGCGATCGTCAGATAGGTCGTCGGTTAAGCGACATGGATGCCATACAAAAAAAAGCGGATCCGATGTTCCGAGCCGTCGAAAGTATTGCAAAACCGTCGGATATTACCCTGCGGTCGTCGGGATTAGGTCATCGGTTAAGCGACTACTTGATACATTTAAAAAAAATTAACACTTTTGAAATAAAACTTTTCATATTGAATATATTTTCTCTAATCCCTATGCTTATGTAACATTGTGGCATATTCATCACAAAGAGATGGTTGGTAGTGTGCTTCCATTGTGTCAAGGTACTCTTACCTAACTTCTCTAATTTGGTATACTGAGGAGTTTGTATATTCATGTATGAGATCATATTCTTTGAATAAGGATCATTAGATAGTTAATGGGTAGTTACTTAATGTAAAAGGCTCATTTTTATTAAATAAGAACCAGTAGGTGGTTGGTAGTCATTAATTTTGAGATTGCATGTAGTTAGGGTTTTGGTAGTTATTAAGAAACTATTTATATTACTAGAAGGATGTATATTGTTTTGTCAAATATTGGTATTGTATTGAAGGTTTGCTCAAAGGAGCTCATCCTCTCAAAGAGGCCCATGAACATTAATCTCCCTTTTTGAATTTATTAATACAAGTGTTATATTTTGCAAGTTTAATCTCTTTTTTGCATTTTCTTTTGTTCACTTATATTTATTTGAGGTTAAGCTGGATATTGATTCCAAGGAAATTAAAGAGAAGGTTAAGGATATTGATTCCAGTGCATCATTTACTCAACCTTTGAATTTATGAAAACTCGAAATTGGTTATGAGGAGCAACCAAAAATCACAACAAGCTCCAAGAAATTGTCAAAATTTAAACGACACGCGAATGGGTTGTATAAAGCCAGCATCGTAGCCATTCATTTAGCTCCTCTTTGTTTCGAGAATAATTTCATATTCTCTACTGAACAGGGCCAACCACGTGAAGGTGGAAGCTCTTATGGCCCATCCCCCCCCCCTCACATCACTGTCAATTCCCCATACCCAATGCATGCACTCGAAAAAAACAAATATGTGCAAATTCATCCATATTTTATCATGAAATTTCATGCATTATTCATTCAATAAATTCTAACATTCACTAAACCATTGTTTTTGTCGATCCACACATTCATTCAATAAAAGATAACATTCAATAAACCATTCATTAATCATTCAGTCAACACATTTATTCAATAAAAGCTGAAATTCAATAAAGGTAACAATTTACTACACTGAATCATTAAAACATTAGAAAATTCATTAAACCATTCATTCATTAATTAGGCCAAAAATCATGGACGATATATTGTTATCAAAAATATTTAGATGAGATTTGAACCTGCGACCCATGTCTAGTCCCAAGGATACCACCTTCAAGCTTGACCTTATCAATCAATTCCCATCACCATTTCCTCTCATACAACGTCCCAAAACCATTTCTCTCGACCCACTCTTCATTTATTATGCATGCATTTCACTATGCAACCGTCTCAAATTCCCATTGTGTTTTCCATCAATTAGTTTATCAATTCAGTATGACCCACGTTCGTCGTCCAATGAGTGTTTCCGTGGTCTTCAGTTTCAGCCTGGCAACGGTTGATGATTCATGCTATTACGTTTTCCTTCGGCTGCAAATGAAAAACTCATTGTTCACTATTAAGGTTTGTCTAACAAAGCTGATGGTCAGAGAAATCTTGATAGTGAACTATGAGTTTTCCATATTGCAGCTTAAGGGAAATGTAAATATAGAATGAATCGTCACCGTTGTCAGGCTGGAACTCAAGACTGCAGAAACACTCCTCGGATGGCGGGTGTGGGTCATACCAAATTGATAAACTAATAGAGGGAAAACACAACAAGAATCTGAGACAATTGCATTGTGAAATGCATACAGAATGAATCAAGGTTGAATGTGGTATCCCACCATCTCCCATTGTGAAATGAATGCAGAATGAATTGAGCTTGAAGGATCTATGGAGTAAGAATCTATGGAGGATTGTTAATGGTGAACACCAAAAACCTATCGATGCTAAAGATGTGGTTATATGGGAAGATAAATGTGATCAAGCAAGAGGGATAATTGGTAAAACGGTTGCAGATAGTCTTAAGGTAAGTATTGAGGCAGAAGACAACTCGATTGAGGTATTGTAATGTCCCCATTTTGACCCCCTTTGTATTAAATTGTAATTGATGTAAACATTGTAATTTAATCATGGTGAGGAGCTCAAGGCCAAGGCCCCACCATTGATTTAGCGTTTCATGTATCGGCAATTAAAAATAGATGCCTATGGTTCTTGTGCGAGATGGGTACAATGCAAATAAGACATCATGTAAATTTCGAATTTATAATGAAAGACCCACAACCGGCTATGCAATGCAACAAAAGAGATGGGGCATGAATTCTACAAGGAATAGGGAGGGAAATTATTCAAACCCTTGAGCCAAGGGTATTAATCCATGTGTCAATGGGGAAACCCATAAACCACCAACTACCATTTTGTCTCATGCACCCAATCATTTAATTCTTCCAAGGAATTGGTTGGGGCAGTTAATGCCTTGGGAATAAAAGAGTATGGTAGCCAATTTCGTGCATGGGCAAGCCATCAACTTGGAAAACTGTGTTTTTGCTTGTGGGGCAAGAAACCACCCACGAAATAGTGCCCAAAGCCATTCTAAAGAGGCAGCCTTTAATCATTCACGCAGTGGGAGTTAGCTGGGGTCTTTCCATATATGTTTTTCATCAAAATCCTCCATTTTTCCATGCCTGGGAGTCGTTTTTGCATTATATAACAGTTGGGAGAGGAAGGCCATGAATTGGGGACTAGGAGGGAGGTCGTTTTTGCCCCTGAATGCCCAAGGACGTTTTTCTAAAAAATGGATTGACTCCCTAGGGTTGTTTCCCAACTTCCCATTTCGTTTTTGTGGGTTCCCAAGTTTTTCTGAGTTAGCTGAAAACCCATCTCATGCATCTCACTGTAAAAAAAAAAAGGTTTTATCTTGCCCCATAATTGGGTTCTGCTGTTGTGTGCATCCTCATTTTGGTTTGAACCTGTGAATTGAAGTTTTGGAGTGGTAGTGGATAGAAGTGGCTTGATAAACCTAGTCGGGGTGGCAACCTCTCAAGAAGATCAAGAGGGCTTTGGTTACTCTTCTATGCATACCCTGAGAGCACTAGATAGGGAAGGTATGGCTTGAGGGACTGTATAGCAGAGAAAAGAATGCTTCCTTTTGCTGGGTGTGTAGGTATTGTGGGTGCCAAGCTAGATAGATCTTGCAAGGTTATCCCTGGCTCTGTGCTGGAGCTCACTAGCTTAGCAGCTCTTCCTTTCCATCTCCTAGCAGCCTGATAAACCCAATTGTAGATTGGCTTGGCTCATCCTGGTGTATGATTGGATATGTGTGAGTCTGTTGTTCCCTGGTTCCTTGTAGAGATCATGCCCAGCTCGGGGGTGGCAGTGGTGCTGAGAGATTGAGGAGCACACTGGCCTACGGTTGGGTGGAACGTTGTAGTTGCATAGCCAGTTGCGTGGGACTACTTTTGTATAAGATAAGTATTCTCTTGTGTATTTAACTTAGCAATTGTTCTTTTGATGAATAGTTGGAACGTATTATGGATGTGCTAATGAATTTATTTCCGTTGTGTATTCAAATGATTATGCATTTCCATATGATTTTATATAATTCTGCAAAGTCTCTATTTAATGACTGTCACAGAATTTGGAATGTATGTTAGATAACAACCGGATCTATTTAATCTCCGTTTGTGTCTCTATAGCATGCACATATACATGTCTCTGTATCAATGAGTTTGATTTTAATGAATATAGGGCTAACTGCCCGGATTGAGCAATGATCGTCTCTATCACGCTGGTATGATAGAGGGGACATTGCATTATGGTATCAGAGCTGCGTTGCAGCATTGGGCCTCTATGGGCCAAATCTGATAGCAATTACAATAAAATTGTTGTCTTATGAGTTTTGAAAAAAAATTTGTTTTAAGCCGTTTCGGGAAGTCGTTCCGAAATTTCAGAAAGGTTTCGCGAACTTTCCCGCAATTGCAGAAGAGTTCGGCGAACCTTCCCGAAATTGCAGAAGGATTTCGCGAACCTTCCCGAAATTGCGGAAGAATTTAGCCAATGGCTCCGAAATAGCAGAGAAAAATGTTTTTAAGTGAAAAATTTTCTAAGTATCGGAATTTTTTCGGAAAGAATTCTCTTCCGAAATTGCAGAAGGAATTCTCTTCCGAAATTTTGGAAGGATTCCGCGAATCGTTCCGAAACGCAAAAGAGTTCGGCGAGTCATTCCGAAGTTGCGGAAGACTTCGGCGAATCGTTTCGCAACTGCGGAAGACTTCGCCGAATCGTTCTGCAACTGTGAAAGACTTTGGCGAATCGTTCCGCAACTGCGGAAGACTTCGCCGAATCATTCCGAAAAAACACCCAAAAATGGGGAAGCATTTCGGCAGTAGCATTCCGTGAATGGCTCCGCAACTGCGGAAGCCTTCGCCGAATGGCTCCGCTCGGCAAATCGCCCTGCCATTGCCAAAGCGTTCGGCGAACTGCTCCGCAATTGCGGAAGCCGTCACCGAAGCGCCCCGCAACTGTGGCAGCCTTCAGCCGAGCTCCCCACAATTGCGGCAGCCTTCAACCGAGCGCCCCGCAACTGTGGAAGGCTACAGCCAACCGCCCCGCAGTTGCGGGAGCATATAGTGAACCGCCCCGCAGTTGCGGGAGCAATCAGCCAACCGCCCATCGCGACAGGATTCAGCGAACTGCCCATTGTGGCAGGATTTCACGAACCGCCCGATGCGGCGTGTTTCCTAAAAAAAAAAAAAAAAAAAACGAGGGCAAGCCCCCTTGACCCCCTTTTTGTTTTCTCCTCATATGTCGTTGTTCGTGACTTGATGAGTTGTCAGTATGGCATTTTCCATGTGCATAAAGTAATTTGTGAATTTCTGAGAATATAATGCAGTTAACAATTGTGATGATGAACACATTTCAGAGAGTCACAATTACAGCAGGGTAGCTCTCTAGATAGTACAGTTGGAAGGTTTTGAATCTTGGTTGGGCCAAGAAATGAACATCATGAATGATGCACAGGATCCCTATGAACCTGAGACAGATGCCATGGGGGAAAATATACAGGTTGAGAATGTTGAAACAGAATCTAATGGGAGAAGAAATCAAGAGACCCCACCAGATGTTGCAGCCACCATGAGAAGCCTAAGGGTGGAGTTACAAAGTTGTAGGGAAGATAATGAAAGGATGATTAAAGCTCAGGAAGAACAAAATCAGCTGAATGTAGCCATGCTACAGAGTTTGACAGACATCCAAAGGCAAATAAACTCTGGGCATCAGATATCAAATCCTGAAAGGGGTGGGAGTAGCTCTAGAAGAAATTCCCGAAAGAGGACCAGTAGCCCAAGAAGAGTTTCTACAAACAGAACATATACTCCAGAAATCTCTTCTAATGAATCATCTGACTCTGAAGAATCCATTGAGGGTTCAAGCTCTTCATCTCACATGAGTAAGAGGAAGAAACACTATAAGAACAATTCACATGGGGAATTTAAGAAGGCAAAACCTCCTACATTTGATGGAGAAGTAAAGTCCGGTCAAGAAGCTGAGGCTTGGCTTCTTGGGATGAGAAAGTACTTCCAAGTCCAAGACTACTCAGGAAATATGAAGGCAAGGGTATCCATATTCAACTTGAATGGAAGAGCATCTATATGGTGGGAACACACCAGGCAAGTGAAGAAGGTCAATGAAAGGAAGATTGGGTGGAAGCAGTTCAAGAAATACTTCAAGCAGAAGTACCTCTCTGATAGGTACTATGATGATAAGATCAAACATGAGATGAGATTGGGACAATCGACCATGGAAGAATATGCAAACAAGTTCTTGGAGCTGCTGAGGTATGTCAAGTATATTCGAGATGATAAGGTAAAAATTCAGCGTTTCCTAAGTGGACTGCCCCAGTCATATAAAGACAGAATTGAGTTTGATGAACCTCGAACTCTAGAGGAGGCCATAAGAAAGTCCAAGTATTGATTTGATCAAAACAGGAGCAAACCGGAATTCCATAAGGCATGGAAGGATAAGAAAAACGAAAATTTTGATCAAAGGAAGAAGGGGTTCAAGCCTCCTCAATTCAGGAATCAGCAAAGGAAACCATCACAGGTTGTGACTAAGCCAACTAGGATGATGGGAGACAAGCCAAGAGGTCCAAAGGAACCAAGAGAACCACTTCAATGTTGGGGTTGTGGAGGAGACCACATGCTTAGGAACTGTCCACATCAGAATGGGAATGGAAATCAAGTTCACAACATCCAAGGAGCTGGAACTGTGGGTCAAGTGGCGAGGACAATCCCTAGAATCTATGCAGCAGTAGAAGACCGCCAAGCAGATCATCAGTCAACTGTGGTTGAAGTTGAAGGTAAGATTGCTAAGCAATCTATTTCTATTTTGATTGATCCGGGATCTACTCACAGTTATGTCACCCCTAGAATTGTTGAGATTTGTGCTTTCAAGAAATTAAAGCATAGTAAAACATGGTTAGTTCAACTAGCCACTGGAACCAAGAGAAAAGTTAGTGAAATAGTAAAGAAATGTCCATTAGAGATGGATGGGCTATTCACTTATGCAGATCTGAATATTATGCCACTGGGTTCCTATGATATTCTCATTGGAATGGATTGGTTAGAAGCACACTAAGTTAAACTTGACTGCTACAATAAGACATTCGAATGCATGGACAAAGAAGGAAACCTGAGGGTTGTAAAAGGCATTCCAAAGGTGACTTCTGTTAGACAGGTTTCAGCCATGCAACTAAAGAAGTTCTATAGGAAGGGATGTCAACTGTATGCAGCCCACATTTTAGAGGCAGCTGAGAATGAAACTCTTAAATTGGAGGACTATCATGTATTGTAAGAATTCAGGGATGTTTTTCCTGATGAGATCCCAGGACTTCCTCCAAAGAGAGACATTGACTTTACAATTGAACTTGTGCCAGGAGTGGCACCAGTATCTAAGACACCGTACAGGATGAGTACCCCGGAATTGTTAGAATTAAAAATGCAATTACAAGAGTTGCTGGAAAAAAAAATATATTAGGCCAAGTGTGTCCCTGTGGGGAGCACCTATTCTATTTGTGAAAAAGAAAGATGGAACACTCAGGTTATGTATTGACTACCGGCAGTTGAACAAAGTCACGGTGAAGAATAAATACCAATTGCCCCGAATTGATGACCTTTTTGATCAAATGAGAGGAGCAAAGGTATTTTCAAAGATTGACTTGAGGTCTGGTTACCATCAGGTAAGAATCAAAGAAGAAGATATTCATAAGACAGCTTTTAGAACAAGGTATGGACACTATGAGTTTGTAGTGGTACCATTCGGTCTCACAAATGCACCAGCTACATTCATGTGTCTCATGAATAATGTTTTTAGCAAATATTTGGACAAGTTTGTTCTGGTATTCCTAGACGACATTCTCATCTATTCTAAGAATGAAGAAGAGCATGAAGAACATTTGAGAATGACAATGCAATTACTAAGGGAGCATAAGTTGTATGCAAAGTTGAGCAAATGTGACTTCTATAAAGATAGAATTCATTATTTGGGTCACATTATCTCCGACGAAGGAATATCCATAGACCCTGAGAAGATTGAAACCATTATGAATTGGCCAACTCCAAGGAATGTGACTGATGTGAGATCTTTTATGGGCCTTGCTGGTTACTACAGGAGGTTTATCGAAGGATTCTCCAAGGTTGCAAACCCGATCACTTCTTTGCAGAAGAAGGGGATAAAGTTTGAATGGTCACCCAGATGTGAGGAAAGTTTTCAACGGTTGAAGAATCTTCTTACAAGTGCACCTATTTTGAAAATTGCAGACCCGGAAAAAGATTTTGTGGTGTGTACGGATGCATGCAATCAAGGACTTGGAGGAGTTCTTATGCAAGATAACCATGTGATATGCTATGAGTCAAGAAAGTTGAAGGAGCATGAGAAGAACTATGCTACTCATGACATAGAACTTGCAGCCATAGTACATGCCTTGAAGATGTGGAGGCATTACTTAATGGGAAGAAAATTTGAGTTAAGGACAGACCATTGTGGACTGAAATATTTGTTTGATCAGCCAACTTTAAATGCTAGGCAAGCTAGATGGTTGGAATTTCTGTGTGAATTTGATTTTGAGATCAAACACATAAAAGGGAAAGAAAACAAGGTGGATGATGCACTCAGCAGGAAGGTACATGAAATGTATGTGGCAGCGCTTAGTACTTGCCAGCCAGACTTGAAGCAACAGATTGTTAACCATATGGTTGAGGATGAAGTGTATGAGCAGATAAAGGGAAAATTGCAGCAGCAAAACCTTGAAAAGAAGTATGAGGGCTATCATTTGGAAGAAGGAGGACTTCTTACTTATAAGAATAGAGTCTATATTCCAAATGTGGCAGATTTGAGGAGAATGGTTATGGATGAGATCCATAAAGCTCCATACTCTGGTCACCCAGGATATCAGAAAACAATTGCTACAGCAAGAAAATATTATTTCTGGCCAGGCATGAAGAAGGATGTCGCTGAATACATTTCTAAGTGCATGGAATGTCAACAGGTGAAGAGTGAACACCAACATCCAACAGGTTTGTTGCTTCCAGTGCCAATTCCAGAATGGAAATGGGAAGTAATATCCATGGATTTTATTATAGGATTGCCAATGACTAAGAGACAACATGATTCCATCATGGTTGTGGTGGACAAGTTAACAAAGGCATCACATTTCATACCAGTTAAATCTACACATAAAGCCGATGCCATTGCAAATATTTTCATGAGGGAAATTTTCAGATTACATGGGTTGCCTAAGGCAATAATTTCTGACAGGGATACCAAGTTCACTTCTAGCTTTTGGAAAGGTCTCTTTGCAGATTTGGGTACACAGCTAATCTTTAGTACCGCATACCATCCTCAAACAGACGGGCAAACCGAAAGAGTAAATCGGGTGCTTGAAGACATGCTCCGCATGTATGTAATGGACAAACCATCCAAGTGGGAGGATTATCTACACCTTGTGGAATTTGCATATAACAATGGACAACAAGCATCGTTGGGAATGAGTCCTTATGAGGCTTTGTACGGCAGAAGATGTAGGACACCAGTGACTTGGGACAATCCAGTGAACAGAATTGTACTTGGTCCAGAATTGCTTAAGGAAATGGAACAAGAGGTTGCAAAGATCCGGCAAAATTTAAAAGCAGCCCAGGATAGACAGAAAAGCTATGTAGATAAACATAGAGTGCATAGGGAATTCAATGTTGGGGATCATGTATATCTTAGAGTGAGATCAAGGAAGAGTTCCTTGAAGCTTGGGAGCTATGCCAAGCTATCACCTAGATATTGTGGGCCATTTGAAGTGCTCAAAAGAATAGGACCAGTTGCATATAGACTTGCATTGCCTGCTAGCACTAAAGCTCATAATGTTTTTCATGTCTCTTTGCTTAAGAAATATGTACATGATCCTAACCATGTGATTAATTGGGATGTGATCCAGGTGGAACCCGATGGAGAATTCCAAACCGATCCATTACGCATCCTAGACAAGAAGGTAACATTGCTCCGGAACCGAGCCATCGGACAGGTAAAGGTGCAATGGAAGCACTACGGTCCCAATGAGGCTACATGGGAGCTGGAGGATGCCATGAGGGTGGCGTATCCATTTTTGTTCAATTTTGATGAGCACTGAGGACAGTGCTAATGTAAGGGGAGGGGAATGTAATGTCCCCATTTTGACCCCCTTTGTATTAAATTGTAATTGATGTAAACATTGTAATTTAATCATGGTGAGGAGCTCAAGGCCAAGGCCCCACCATTGATTTAGCATTTCATGTATCGGCAATTAAAAATAGATGCCTATGGTTCTTATGCGAGATGGGCACAATGTAAATAAGACATCATGTAAATTTCGAATTTATAATGAAAGACCCACAACCGGCTATGCAATGCAACAAAAGAGATGGGGCATGAATTTTACAAGGAATAGGGAGGAAAATTATTCAAACCCTTGAGCCAAGGGTATTAATCCATGTGTCAATGGGGAAACCCATAAACCACCAACTACCATTTTGTCTCATGCACCCAATCATTTAATTCTTCCAAGAAATTGGTTGGGGCAGTTAATGCCTTGGGAATGAAAGAGTATGGTAGCCAATTTCGTGCATGGGCAAGCCATCAACTTGGAAAACCGTGTTTTTGCTTGTGGGGCAAGAAACCACCCACGAAATAGTGCCCAAAGCCATTCTGAAGAGGCAACCTTTGTCATTCACGCAGTGGGAGTTAGCTGGGGTCTTTCCATATACGTTTTTCATCAAAATCCTCCATTTTTCCATGCTTGGGAGTCGTTTTTGCATTATATAACAGTTGGGAGAGGAAGGCCACGAATTGGGGACTAGGAGGGAGGTCGTTTTTGCCCCTGAATGCCCAAGGACGTTTTTATAAAAAACGGATTGACTCCCTAGGGTTGTTTCCCAACTTCCCATTTCATTTTTGTGGGTTCCCACGTTTTTCTGAGTTAGCTGAAAACCCATCTCATGCATCTCACTGTAAAAAAAAAAACGTTTTATCTTGCCCCATAATTGGGTTCTGCTATTGTGTGCATCCTCATTTTGGTTTGAACCTGTGAATTGAAGTTTTGGAGTGGTAGTGGATAGAAGTGGCTTGATAAACCTAGTGGGGGAGGCAACCTCTCAAGAAGATCAAGAGGGCTTTGGTTACTCTTCTATGCATACCCTGAGAGCACTAGATAGGGAAGGTATGGCTTGAGGGACTGTATAGCAGAGAAAAGAATACTTCCTTGTGCTGGGTGTGTAGGTATTGTGGGTGCCAAGCTAGATAGATCTTGCAAGGTTATCCCTGGCTCTGTGTTGGAGCTCACTAGCTTAGCAACTCTTCCTTTCCATCTCCTAGCAGCCTGATAAACCCAATTGTAGATTGGCTTGGCTCATCCTGGTGTATGCTTGGCTATGTGTGAGTCTGCTGTTCCCTGGTTCCTTGTAGATATCATGCCCAGCTCGGGGGGTGGCAGTGGTGCTGAGAGATTGAGGAGCACACTGGCCTATGGTTGGGTGGAACGTTGCAGTTGCATAGCCAGTTGCGTGGGACTACTTTTGTATAAGATAAGTATTCTCTTGTGTATTTAACTTAGCAATTGTTCTTTTGATGAATAGCTGGAACGTATTATGGATGTGCTAATGAATTTATTTCCGCTGTGTATTCAAATGATTATGCATTTCCATATGATTTTATATAATTCTGCAAAGTCTCTATTTAATGACTGTCACAGAATTTGGAATGTATGTTAGATAACAACCGGATCTATTTAATCTCCGTTTGTGTCTCTATAGCATTCACATATACATGTCTCTGTATCAATGAGTTTGATTTTAATGAATACAGGGCTAACTGCCCGGATTGAGCAATGATCCTCTCTATCATGCTGGTATGATAGAGGGGACATTACAGGTATGGAAAATTCTTTCTTCTTTATTTGATAAATCTGATGATGTTTCTGCTTATTACCTTGAAAAGAATATTTTTGAGCTAGATCCTACTAAATTTGAAAGAGTAGAATTATATCTTGCTGAAGTGAAAACTTTAAATGAAAAATTAAATAATTGTGGTAAAGTTTACAAGAAAACAGACACTGTTCTTATAATTCTTGTAGAACAAAAAATTCCATCGTGTTTTGATATGTTCATCCAAACTAGGAATAGGGCTCTTGAGTTGTCTCAAAATACCACGAAACCTACTTTTGATGATTTTTGTAAAGGGTTGATAAATGAGCAAGAAAGGTTGATTTTTTTAGGACAAGTCTCACCTAGTAAGGCTCTTATAGCACATGACAGGAATCCTAAGAAATTTTTTAATAATGTTAAAGGTTCTAGTTCACACACTTCAAATCATACTAATAAATTTGGTAATGCTTCTAATGCACATCATGAACATAGTAAGAAGAAGAATGCGTATGATCTTTGTAAACATTGTGGTAAAACCAACCATCCTGAAAAGAATTGCTTTAAAGAGAAACATTTAATGGCTAAGGATAAAAAAAAAGTTTTGATGAATCACAAGTAGCTTTATGTGCATCTATTGTTTCTTCTAGTAATTCTTCTTCTAATGTGGAATGGATAATGGATTCTAGTGCTTCTAAACATATGATTGGTAATGCTTCTTTATTTACATCTTATGACAATAATAAAAACACATCTCATAAAGTATCTATAGGTGATGGTAAACAACTTTCCATTATTGGTTCTGGTACTGTTAATGTTGCTAATGGTCAATTGGAAGATGTTTTTCATGTTGAACACATGCCCATCAATTTGATTTCTATTTGTGGTTTTCTTGAAGTTCCTTCTATATCTCATGCGGTCTATTTTTCTACTTTTATTGATGACTTTAGTAGAAAATCATGGGTTTATTTTTTGAAAAATAAAAGTGACACTTTTTCTAAATTTCAAGTATTTAAATCCTGGAAGATGTTTTTCATGTTGAACACATGCCCATCAATTTGTTTTCTATTTGTGGTTTTCTTGAAGTTCCTTCTATATCTCATGCAGTCTATTTTTTTACTTTTATTCATGACTTTAGTAGAAAATCATGGGTTTATTTTTTGAAAAATAAAAGTGACACTTTTTCTAAATTTCAAGTATTTAAATCCTTGGTTGAGAATGAGTTTGGTAAAATAATTAAGAGTTTAAGAAATAATAATGGGGGGAATTTGTTAAGAAATAATTTGAAGTATTTTTATCTAAAAATGGAATTCAACATCAAGAGACTGTTCCTTACACACCTCAACAAAATGGTGTTGTTGAAAGGAAAAACAGAACTTTAGTTGAAATCGCTAGATGTATGCTTTATTATAAAGGATTACACAATAATTTTTGGGCCGAATCCATAAGTTGTGCGAACTTTATTTTAAATAGATTTTCTACAAAAGTTGTTAATCATGTTACCCCTGAGGAAAAATGGAATACTAGAAAACCAGATATTAGTAACTTTAAGGTGTTTGGTTGTGAATGTTGGGCTCATATTCCTGATGAAAAATGGCAAAAGTTAGAACCCAAGTATCACAAGTGTATATTCATTGGTTAGCGGCTGAGGATTACAAGGCTTATAGGTTATTTGATCCTTCTAATCAGAGTGTCATAATCCGAAGAGATGTTCAATTTACTAAAGTCTCTCCACCACCTGAGTCCATAGAACCTCATGTTACCCTGAATATTCCATTGTCTCCTGTTAGTCCTATATATGTTACTCCTTCAAGTATTGTTCCTGTTTTTTACCTTATTTCACCCACTTCTTCAAGTGCTCCACCTGAAAGTCTCGAAGCTCCTTAAGTGACTTATGTTCCTTCTAACCTTCCTCTTTGGGCTTGAAAAACTCTTGAATCTACAGGTAGTGAGATTGGTAACCCTTCTAATACTCGTAGAAATCGATCTAACTTTTCTCTTATGACCAAATTTTTGGCCACAAATGATCCTACTTCTTATGCTCAAGCTAAGGGTAAGCCTCATTGGGAAATAATTTAGTTGGTTGTAAATGGATTTATAAAACCAATTTTACTACAGAAGGACAGATTGAAAAATATCAACCTATATTAGCTGCAAAAGGTTTCAATCAACTTGAAGGTATTGATTATAATGAAAATTTTGCTCCTCTTTCTAAAATGAATACAATATGAACCATCTTATCTCTTGTTGCATCTTATAAATGGGAAATACACCAAATGGATGTTAAAATTTCTTTTATAAATGGTAATCTTAATGAAGAAATTTATATGCAACAACCTCCTGGTTTTATTAATGCTGAATCATCAAGTTTTGTATGCAAATTACAGAAGTCTTTATATGGTCTCAAATAAGCACCTAGAGCTTGGTATGAAAAAATTGATAAATATTTCTTGAATAATGGTTTTAAGTGTTGTATATCTGATCCAAATATGTATGTTAAGAAATTTTGTGATCATTTCCTCATTATTGTGTTATATGTGGATGATCTTATTATCACTAGAAGCTAACTAGTTTTAATTCAAAGTATGAAAAGTGATCTTCAAAAGAAGTTTGAAATTATTGATCTCAGTATATTTCACTATTTCTTGGGTCTTCAAATCTGGCATATGGAAGATGGTATTTTTCTCTCTCAGCCGAAGTATGCTACAAAATTATTGGCTCGTTTCCATATGAGTGATTGTAAAACTACTCCTATGCCATTCCAGTCCAGTGTAAAGCTAATTGTTAAGTGTACTAGTCCTCTTGTTGATCCTACTCGTTATCGTCAGCTCATGGGAAGTTTGAGATATTTAACTCACAATAGACCAGATTTCTCATTTTCCGTCAGTATGGTTTTTCGGTTCATGCAACAACCTCATGAAATTCATTGGCAGGCATCCAAGATAATTCTGAGATATTTACAGGGGGCATTGTACTATGGTGTCTTTTATTCAAGCAATGCTAGAGTTTCACTTTCTCGATATACAAATTCTGATTGGGCAGGTGATAGTTCTGATCGATGGTCAACTACTGGTTATATATTTCAACCTTGTCCGATTTCTTGGTCCATAAGGAAGGTGAAGTCTCTTTCTTTATTGTCGTGTGAAGTAGAGTATAGAGCAGCCAAAGAAGCAGCTAAAGAAGCAATTTGGTTACAACATATTCTCACTGAGCTTGGTCTGGTTCCGAAATCGTCCACTATGTTGAAATGTGATAATCAGGGTGCAATTTAGCTTGCTTATAATCTGATATATCACTCCAAGACAAAGAATCTCGATCTTGATGCTCATTACATTCGAGGTCTCGTCACAGACAGTATTTTTTCTCTTGAGTATTGTCCTACCAAGCAACAGGAAGCCGATATGTTCACCAAATCCTTAACAGCAGCGAAGTATGTGCATCTTCGTTCTTTACTTAGGATGAGGGAATTTGTCATCAAGGGGGAGAAGTAATGACTCCTTCCTTCCTTAGTGTTAGTGAGGGATTTTCTCCCATCCATTATTAAGGGGGAGTGTTGGAATATATTAATTATATTTCTTGGAAGGTAATAATGTCTTTAAATTATGTTGGAATTTATCCACAATCTTATGTAAAAGATAATACATTATATCCCATATTCATTATGGTAAATTATTCTCTTATTATCCATTATTATATATAGAGATGTTATTATGTAGAATTATACTATCCCACATGCAATATGTGGGAGTAATTTCTCCACATCTCTTGGTATATAATAGGGTCAAGGGAGTCACATCACAACAACATCACGTAATACTATTACAACACATTGTATTGTGCTCACAAGATATCCTCTATATTGTATTGGGGTTATTTGTAATTTCTCTGTTGTAAGATTGAAGGAGAATTTTGGAGATAATAGAAGACAACCTTCCCATGGAAGTAGCCTGTTATAGCTTAAAATGACACCTCTCCGTCTGTGACGATACTTACATTCCTTGGTCGCATGATGACACTTCTTGAGATCAAGTTCAGTCACACAATAGGACACTTGTGGATTGAGGGGTCATTTGGGATACTAAAAATGGTTGAAATTACCTCATTCTTGACCCATTTGATGATTACAACCCTTAGGAACATTTTTCCAGACCAAACCATCTCCTGAAAATGAGCAGAAAGCCTTTTTTTGGCCATTTTTTCACATGTGCGTTGGTACACAAGAATGATAGTAGCGCATGTGCATGACTCTAATTCAATAAAGTAGCGCACACCTTGAAAAATGCGCTAGTTTTTCTACTGCAAAGTAGGGCATTTTCCTATACTAGTCAAAATCTCAAATTTTGGGTAAGTTAAGTTGGTTCGGGAACCTCCTACTCGGTTATAACTACTTTTCCTCTCTTTCATTGACTATATAAGGAAGGTAGAAGGGCCATGTGAAGGGACCAAGCGTATAACAAAGTTATGATGGAGGAATGGAGATCCTCATCCCCCTCTCTTGTGCCTCAGTTTTGATAAACCCTAGCACAGTTGATTAGAGGTTGGGATCTATTGATGCCTCAGATATCGTAGCATCAATCAGAAAGGGATTCTCCCCGATAGATTATCCCAATTAGATTATCTACCATTTGGTATAGGGAATCCATCCAGTTAGCGGTTCCGGCAACCGTGGGTTTGGAGTTTTATTCCAACTATACCGGTTATGGCCCGATCCACCTTTCTTTTTGAATTTTATGTTTTATAATGATATGCAAGTGCCTAGTCTAAGTTTAATCTAAATGCAAGACTGGAAAAATAGATCTAAGTTTAAGACTGAAATAAATCTAACTATCCCTGCAAGGAGCGAATTAAAAGCATGAGCAATGAGCTGTAGGAGATATCTTAAAGAAAGAACAGATAGCCATTAAATCTTACAGGTAAAGCTACAGCAAAGATGAGAGATATTAGAAGATAGCTTCTAATTTAATATGAAACACATTCATTACTCATGAAACAGAGATTTCGTTTGCACAGAAAGGAGTAAAATCATTAGTTACAAAGAAATAATTCAGAAAGCAAGAAAGATCTCACATTAAAGTATGGAAGTCACCAGAATAATCCAATATACATCCATTCTTCATTCCCATGCAAAACGTCCATCTCCAGGCTTTTATTAGAAGATTTTTATTTTCTTAGAACATATACAAGATAGCTCGTACAAGTCTGAAAATAATTCCCTGCCAAAAGTCCTTTCTATTCTTTCCTAACTTCTATTTATAATGTTACAAAAATCCCCTTTGGGCTGCCACCTGGCCTTTTCCACTTGTCACCTACAGAAAATTTCTTCTATAATAGACAAAATGTGACTCCTTCTTTTACAGAAAATTATTTAAAAGGAAAAGGGACAGCTATCCCATAGCTCCACGTTTTACATATTTGAGAGCTCAAAATACAAAATATCAGAAATAATGCTCTGAAATCAGTGATTTCAGTCATGTGCGTGTGCTTCTGCTTGAAGAGGGTCGCTTAAACCAACTGTTCCTGCTATTGCTGCTTGGGAAGAAGGAATCGAGCCCACTGTTGCTGCTGGAATGGTTTGGGAAGAAGGAATTGAGCCCACTGTTATTTCTGTTGCTGCAGGGAGAGAGGAAAACGAGCTAGCTGCTACAGCTGTTGTTGCCGGGAGAGAAGACTCCGAGTTTGCTATCACAGCTGTTGCCTCTGCTTTTTTCTCCACCTCTGCAATATAACTATACCAAATTCCAGTGTCCCTTATGACTACGTTTGCGGAAGCAGGGAGCAAGATTTTCTGAGAAGTCACATTTTTTCTAAGCTTTGCTCCAATGCCTTGAATTTCTGTCACTACAGCTTGATCCACTTCTTTAAGCAAATGACTGTGGATTGATGACATTCCAATATAATGTTGGAGGTCATAAATTGCTAGGACATCAATTTTCTTCACATATTCAGTTTGGATGCCTAGTTCTTCCTTCAGTTCAGCCAAGCATTGTTCTTCACCCGGGAAATCATCGAGGGATTGCGGGAAAATCAATTTGCACCTGTCATGCACTCCCTGGATTCTTTGATATAGACCGTTGATCCTATCCATTGTCCCTTGTACACTGGCCATTAGCTTACTGCCACAGTTTCTGCAGAAGTCCAAAAGGGCTATGTCTTCATTAAAACCCTCCACAGACTTGAATGGGAGATGTGTGGGGAAATCCACCTTTCCTTTTCGCCATTCCATCTAGCTCAGGATATTTTCCTTAACCTGAGTGTGCTTAGCTTTAAGCCTATGGGCCTCTGCATTAACCTCTTTTAATCTGAACACCATGGCCTTGAGCTTGCAAACTTCATCGGTGATTAGTTCCTGAGTGTCATATATTTGCTTCAGGATGCTGCAGGACGGCTCATGGAAGGGAGACATGTCCATCGTTCTGCTCTCAACTTGCTCTAATTGCTCAGCTAATGCCAGCTTGTCTGCTTCTAGCTGGGACACTCTGGCTCCTGCATCATTCTTTTCTGCTTCTCGCTCTACCTCAGCCTGTTGTCTTCTCTCTTCTCCTTCAACTTGTGGTTGATCTTCATTTTCTTTTTGATGCCTTTCATCTTCCACCTCTTTCCGCTACTGGGCTTCCTCAGCCTCTTTCTGCAATCTCTCATTTTCGACT
Organism: Larix kaempferi; assembly: GCA_027924585.1. Lineage (NCBI taxonomy): Eukaryota > Viridiplantae > Streptophyta > Pinopsida > Pinales > Pinaceae > Larix > Larix kaempferi. The sequence goes on from BSBM01000870.1 coordinate 398,907, forward strand.
TCTTGCTGCATTCTTGCCACTTCATCTTCTTGCTGCAATCTGACTTCTTCAGCTTCTTGTAGTAACCTTGCTTCCTCTTTTAATCTGAGCTCTTCCTGAGCTCGGGCCTCATCTGCTTCTTTGTCTTTCTGTTGGCTGGTCTTCTGGGCCTTGGAAGAGCTAGAGCTTGCTCCAGTGCCTTGGCGACAGATTCGCAGCTCAACCATGTTGCTGATGCCCCTGAATGCCTCCTCCTCGGCATCATGATAATGAGAGGATTCAAAATGAGCATAAATTTCCTTACAATGCTCAGCCACTTTTCCCTTCCTGTCATTCCTATGGAAGATCACCTCGCCGAAGTGGAAGGCTTTCAGCTCCTGAACAAACTCCTTGGCTGAGGCAACCCCCAAGAATTTGTATGCTCCTACGCAGAAGGGCAAAGGCAGGAAAGAAGCCTTATGCTGTTTGTTGAGCACATCTCCGATTCCATCTAGGAAAATCTGTCTCACTGCCTCTGTAAGGACCACATAGTTAGTGGCATACCTCGGCAGAATATATGGAGCTTTAGTCCCTCCAAACATTCTGAGGTAGGTGCCTTGCTCTGAAAAATAAAAATCCCCATAATTCTCAAGGACTTCCAAAGCATTCTTCGATAAGCAGTTGGGCTCCTCCTTGAATATCTGCTCATATAGGGGCATGATGAACCCCTCACAGATGAGTTTGTAGCTGGGTTTGTAATTCTAATCCCACAACATCCTGAAAGCGGTATAAACTGGGTTGTTGGATTTATCCCATGTGCAGCCTAATTTGGGAAAAGATAACTTGGGCAAAACACAATCAATAAGATATGAGGACATGAAAAATTCTGCCTTCTTTAAGGCCAGTCCTTCTCTTGCAGCAACTACCATTGAGGCCAAACTGTCTGACAGGAGAGTGGCCCAGTCAAACACAGTTCCTTTAAATGCCACGAAGTGGATGATGGGGACCCACTAAATCTTGTACACGGTGCCATCGGGCATGCCGAAGATTCTGCACAACATCAAGGCGATCAACCTGAAAGGAGGTCTCTGATCAGTCAGAGACCTCTGGGGCATGCTGAAGATTCTGGACGCCATATTCGTCATTACCTTTCTTTCTTAAATGCTTTCCCGTGACCAGTAATTTTTTGGCCATTTCAATGTTGTTCATCTGGCCCAGCCATTGATCAGTCAGAGCCTGCTGAGGGCGGGGAAATTTATAGGCTGCGGCAAGATATGCGGGGTGGAATGAGGCGATGGCTATTTTTCCACTGTCATTTATTACTCTTGCCTCCGCGTCAGTATGTTGGAGTATCCATCCGATTACTTCAGAACATGGGAACAATTCAGGGCGGGTAGAAGCCCTGGCTATGCCTGAAGTTCTGATATTGAGATAAATCTGCTCCTCTTCTAGCAACATATCCAAGATATTTTGGTCTCGGATCATCCTATAGATGTCACCCCATCGGATTTTAGGAGGAATACCGGTGGTGCACCTAGTATCTTGGAATGTGGTCTCAGTTCTAAGTGGTGCAGACTATGTTTCTGTCATCTTAGCCTTCTTCCTAACACCTTTTGGCATTTTGACTTATCCCTGCCAGCAACCAAATACAAGTCATCATCACAATGTACAACATACTATGATATTTTAAGGAAGAGCAGTACCCATTTAACCCGCTAATGATATATATACATAAATTGTGAAGCTGCATGTCGGGAAGCAAAATCCACCATTCCAAACAAGAAATCTAGATTTAATCATCCTAATTCTTTTAAAGGGGCGGGTTTGGAATGCTCCTGAGAGGATAAGCATGTTGTGGAAGCAACCTGCTCTCGGTCCAGCTCTAGGAGGGATGGTATCCTTCGCCATGGTTCCTTTTTAATGGTTAGTGGCGGGTGAGTCTGGGGTTGAAACCAGTTTAAGACGAAACTAGGGATGGCCCTCCGCGTTGATGAACAGGCAAGGGGTTTCAACCTAACTGCTACTGTTATTTATAATATTTGATGAGGCACCCTGTGGCTGGCTTAGAATTTGAACGGGGTAGTTGTCTGGTTCATACTCGGGCAGTTACTCTGTGGTTTCAGCTAATAGGAATGAGACATTGACGGGGCTTGGCGACTTTAAAAGCAAAAAAATAACAACGTATGTGGCCAAGGTAGGAATTTGGAAAGATTCCACCCATCAGAACTGACATTCTTTACACAATATACAAACGTTTCCACAATTCCTTTGTTTTTATATGATGGGAAATATGAAATTTAGACCGTATTTGATGGGCAAAGTAGCCCATGACGGGCATTTTGCCCATCACAATCCAACCCTGTGACCAATGCCTACCGTCTTCGAAAAAAGGACAACCCAACGGTAATCTGACGCGTAGAAGAGACAAAATTATCGGTTAAAAATCCTACATGGCACCGTGAAAATAGCTGAATGAGGTGGACACAGATGTGGACGAGCGAGCTGAGCTAGAGTGGTTGCACGGCGTTCCACGGCATTTGGTAATCGAAAAATAACAATGTTTTTGGCCCAAAACCCCACCGGTTATTTAAATGAAATGGGCACGTGCGAGGTGGGTGGCGCATTTAAAATGGGCTTTAATATATCATACGTTGTGGTCATGTTGAGCAATCTCGATCTACGTGCGCGACCGCCACCCGCGAGACCGACTTGTGAATTCCATCCGCCATTGTGGAAAGACATAGCGAAAGCTTCCGCCGTTTTGGAGGGAAATGGCAAATGGCTCTGCAAGTCTTTGAAAAAAACACTCCGCGGGATTTTGGGAGGAATATCGCAAATGTTTCCACAAAAGGATCCCGCGTCGCAGAAGGGAAACCCAGAAACGTTCCACAAAAGTTCAAGTCTTTCGGAAGGATAACGCGGAGGCTTTCGCTGTTTTGGGAGGTCCTCGCGCATGGTTTCCGTAATTCAAAAAATTTCTAAGTCTCGTGGGTTTCGAGAACGCTCCCATGGTTGTGGAAAGGTTTCGCAATTGGCTTCTATGGAACGGATTAGCGAATGGCTCCGCTGTTTTGGAGAGATAAACTGAAGGCTCCCGCAACTTGAAGAATTTCTAACTCTCCGCGGGGTTTCGGAAGGATAACGCGAGGGCTTCCGCAATTGTGGAAGGCTTTGGCAAATAGCTTCCGAAACTTCGGGGCTTAGAAATTTTTAGAAAAAGACTAAGTCATTCGGCGGACCCAGGGAAAGTTGGCGGATGGCTCCCGCGTTTCGGGAAGCTTTCTTGAATTCTTCCACCGTTTCGGAAGGAATTTGCCAATAGCTCCTGCAACCTTTCAATAAATTTTCTATGTTTTTTCGGGAGACTTGTGCGAGTGGCTTCCGCAACTGCGGGAGGATAGCTCGAAAGGCTCCACCATTTTCAGGAGGATTTCCTGAATACTTCCCGCAACCGCAATAGAAAAATTCTAAGTCTTTTTGGGCGCTTATGCTAACGGTTCCCACCGTTTCGGGAGGGAAAGTTGAGTACTTCTGCAACTCAAGAGGCTTTCTTAAATCATTCTGTGATTTTTTGGGGAAATTTTCTAAGTTCTTTTCGAGAAGTTTAAACAAAAGGCTTCCGCTGTTTCGGGAGGGAACCTCGAATACTTCCGCAATTGCGGGGGCTTTATAAAATCATTCCGCGATTTCCAGGAAGACTTCATGAATTTTACCCTTAGAGGAAGGAAGACTTGGAGAGGTTCACAGCAAGATTTTCTATTGAAAACAAAGTTAAAAGCTGGGAATGGCCTCTTAAGGAAGCCTTTCTAAAAAAAATTTAAAGGAGGGGCCCCAATATGTACAAAATTTTGGGGGGATGTTGCTGCAACATCAGGATCCTTGGAGAACAGAAGCAGGAGACCTTGAATCTAGGTTTCGTGAAGTGTCAAGCTTGAAAGAAGGCATAACTTTATGTACTTGCTTTCATTCATTAATAAAGATCAGACGTTCTTCTCTTTCCAAATATGACCTATTAATGTGTCTTAGATTTTATTATTGTTTGATTATAGTCTGATGTCTTCTTCTGTCACGAATATCATTTTTATATAAGTAGTCAAATGTATTTGAGAAAGGTATCAAGTTGTTTTGCAAGTTTGGGCATTGCGACACTGGATAAGGATTGAAGAGCGAGGGAGGCAAAGCTAGGATCAACCTTTTGAATAAGGTGCATACATCTCTAAACCCTAATCTCTTCACTTATTTGTTGTACGTGCAGAATGCTTGTAAGTCTATCTTTATCACCGTAAGTTGGTAGTTTCTCCCCTGAACTATAGGTGCATTTTCCTCACAACAGAATGGAAACTCCGCTGGGAAAGCCTGACTGCTTAAGGGTATCCAAGGTCATTTCTTTAGTTTTGTTTGAAGGTCTTTATTCAATTTCTTGATTAGAATCAATTCTTAGGCTTTGTTTGACCCTCCTTGGCTCTTACAGACCCTTCCTAGCCCTTTCAGACCATGGTGGACCCAAGTTGGGGGGTTTTAACCCCATTTTTTCAACTTTTCCCACCTGTGCGCTACTGTTGTGAAGCACAGTAGTGTATTCCCCTGTTATGGGCACTGGTATGTCTCATACACAGTAGCGCATGGGCACTGGTATGCCTCATACACAGTAGCGTACACATTATGGGTTTGATTTTTTGGGTTGTGGACCCAAATTTGGGGGTTGTGGCTGCATTTTTGGGGTCCTTGATGACCCTAGGTCTGATTTAAACCACTGTAAGTGGTCTCCCATCCTTGTACTGATCCTACATTCATGAATTGAACCTATTTTGATCAATTTGGGCTTGTTTGGAAAGTTTTGGGGCTTGTGGACCCAAGTTGGGGGGTTGTGGACCAGTTTGGTGTTTTGTACCCTAATTTGAGTCTGACTGAACCTACTTGCTCCATTTCTACTGGATTGAAACCTATTGAGTCTACTTGACCTTGTTTGTATCTATTTGAGTGAAATTTCTCTTTAGATTGGTTTCTTATCCTCCCTTATGCTTTTAGTTTTCTTTTGTAGTGAAAGCTCGAGTGTTTTGGCTGTTGTTCAAGACCTTGTTTGCATTGTTTATGTGCAGACCTGACTTTACCAAACCATACTTTTTTGTTGGTCATTTGCTGCATTTGGGTCTAAAAGTAGTTTTTGTACTCTTTTCCCAATGGTTGGCATGCTTACATCAATAAGAATCTGAAAGTCGTATTGGTAGCTTTTATTGTTTCAATAAGGAAACCTGAAAGTTCTTTGCTTTTGCTTTGATAGTAGGTTAGTTTCAATTTCAGTTTTGTTTCTTACCTTAGAAAAGCATAAAAAAAAAATTGATTTATTTTCTGAGTAGAGTACCTTGCAAGTGGCTTAAAGGATTTAAGAGTGCTTTACATCAAAAAGAAGAAATTTTTCTTTTGCATACTTATTGGTTTGAGTAGTTGCATTCTTAGGTTTTGAGTTTAATTTTGTACATTTAGACTTTATTTTTATCTTTTTGCATTCGAAAAGACTAAAAATTGCATTTTCACATGCATTCTAGATCGTATATTGAAGACTTGCATTGAAAAGAAAATATTTGTTTAGTGGTAAATATTTCATTTCAGTACTCTATCTCTGTTATAACCACTCGCACACACCCACTACCTTTTTGAGTAAGCAAGTAACCTTTAAAAGGAACCCTAATAAAATGTACTAGTAACATTTTCTTTTCTAGGTTACACTATACACCAACTAGTCTTGGTTAGGATCTTGGGTTTAAAACACCTTAAACCACCCAAGATCACACATTATGCAAAAATTGTAGTTCGACTATCGTAGGTAAACCCACTTCATTCAAAACTTGCCTGGGATCTATGCAGTAGGTCTTGTGAGATTAGATTGTTGGGAATACACCTCCTACTTTCTGTTTCGAGCATATACCAGGATTGGATCACGTTTGGGGACTCTTTTGAGTTTCGGGCTCAGCTACCCTGCCCACGCATTCTGATTCGACCAGAGACTGTTCCCCCAAGAGTTGTCAGTGTGGCGGTATCCTTAGTATCTGACCATAGGATCATACACAAGTGACGGTGGAGGGTTATATCTGTTGTACATAGGACATACATGGGAGGAAATCCCTTGCAAGTCTTTGGGAGGGCGGTTGGGTGATTCCAGTGCTTGCACCCTTAGTCATTGTATTGTGTACCCCGGGTAACTGTTCTTCATCCTTTGTTGATCTGTTTTGGGCCCTCATCATCCCAGACTCTTCTCCGGAAGGCATCTGTTTTCCTGGTTTGATTTACCTAGGACCTTTTTTTTAGTAGTGTGCTCTTTGTGCTACTTGTCTTAGTTTGCCTTAGACAACTTCTTGTTCATTTGAGTGGGAAACTATGTCTAGCATTCCGACAAGTGCCAATCAAGGTACCCCTGTTCCGGGGGATCCTTGTGTTGTTCCATGTTAAATTTTGAGCATTAATTCACAATACTCTAGGATCTTCACTGAGAGAATAACATATACAGTATATCAATGCATAACAATCACAATAAGCATGAGAGACAAGAGACACAGAGTTTTCGTGGGGAAAACCCTAAGGTGAAAAACCCCACAACTTCCTCAGAGATAGAGAGAGCAATGGCTCAACCAAAGTACAACCAAAATACACTGAGATAGTCTCCTAGTAGTAGATGATCCTCCTCCTCACTAGTGCACCACTTTCTAAGTGAGAGAAGTGTGAGTTTCTTAGTGATGAAAATAGAGATCTCTCGATCTCTATTTATACTAGCCTGTTTTCCCAGTTACACTATGGGGCCGACTTGTCTATCTAGATACATCCACAATATAATATATATTTCAGGGCCGACCCCACACATGGTGGTCTAATAACCCATCGGCAAGTAAACACACTTGTGACACTTGTCAATCCACATGACGACACTTCCTTATAGAGGAATAACACATCTCTTATAAGGGTACAATAAATATATATGAAATACATTCCAAATTTACATATACATCAACACTCCCTCTTAACTAGGAAGGTATTTCTCAACACAGATCTGCTAGACAAGTCTTCTTCTCAGGATCATCGTCATCATCATTGTCATTGCTACTGCTATCTCAACCAATATCTAACTCTACTCGTCATAGGAAGTTCTACAGAGCCAGTCCTTTTTCATACTGGATGTAGGCCCACCACCTACAGGTCTTCATCATCACTAGCCATACTATGGAATCCTCAGGACTTATTATGTGCATCACAAAACCTAGCTGCAGCATCCCAGGCTATTACGAGCACTTAGCTCTACCTGTCGGATCTCCCAGGAGCACATTACATGTGACCCATCACAAAACCTGGCTGAAGCATCCCAGGCTGTGACAAGCACACAACTCTACCTATTGGATCTCCCAGGAGCACATTACATGTGATCTCACCACAAAACCTGGCTGAAGCATCTAAGGCCTTTTTCATCCTGTCCAGATCTCCCAGGAGAAAATTACATGTGGTCCACCACAAAACCTAGCTGAAGCATCTAAGGCCTTTTTCATCCTATCCAAATCTCCCAGGAGCAAATTACATGTGGTCATGGCAAAACCTGGCTGAAGCATCTGAGGCCTTTTTCATCTTGTCCAGATCTCCCAGGAGCAAATTACATGCCATAGGACAAAACCTCGCAAGAGCATCTGAGGATGTTATGGGTACACAACTCTGACCTGAAATCTCCTAGGGTACAAATTACATGTCCTCCTAGAGCAATGTCTCGAAAGAGCATCCCAGGCTATTACGGGTACACAACTCCGACTTATAGGATCTCCCAGACATGTTCATCTGCACAACCTGATCCATGGCCACAAAGTATCATCTTGATACTCACCATACATCATCCTGATGTACACATGATCATCATGATCATCATCACTGCAACATCCTGCTGCATGTCATTTGGAGAAGCTCGTCATCCACGATCATCCTGATCATACAATGCATCTACCTGATGCATACCAAGTATCTACCTGATACATATCATCATACATAGTGTATTCACCTGATACATAGATACATGATCCACACAATGTATCCATCAACATACATGATCTACCTGATCATACCTGATACATATCAACATATATGATCTACCTGATCATACAATGTATCCACCTGATACATATACAGATACATGGTCCAAGCATCCAACATGATGCATATACAAAATACATACAAATGATCCAACCAATCATATCCAGCATCCAACATGATGCATACATACATATAAATGATCCAACTGATCATATCCAGCATCAAACATGATGCGTACATACATATAAATGATCCAAGTGATCATATCCATCATCCAACATGATGCATAGATACATATACATATAAATGATCCAACTGATCATACAAAGCAAAAACCAGAACATCATCTTGATACTCATCATCCATTGCTTACATCCACAGCCATGTGAAGGATCCTCCTTCCAACATGCTTGGAATGGCTTCAGCAAATGTGTCCATCACTTCTTCCTCAAAGTGTCCTCGATATGAAGAACACCAAGCCTCTCCCTGAAGTACTCGAACTTCACCCTGGCTAGTGGCTTCGTCAGCACATCTGCAATCTGCTCGTTCGTTGCAACATACAGGAGCTTCATAGCTCCTCTCTGCACCATATCCCTGATATAGTGATATTTGATCTCTATGTGTTTCGACCTGTCATGAAACACTGGGTTCTCAGACAGCTTCATACAACTCTGGTTATCGCAGAAGATACTAGTAGCATCCAATGGGAGATCAAATAACTCAGACAGTAGCTTCCATAGCCATATTGCCTCACAATTAGCTAAATAGGCTGCAACATACTCTACCTCAGCTGTACTTAGTGCTACACAGGATTGCTTCCTGCTAAACCAAGAGATCACACCTGATCCCATACTGAAGCAGCACCCAGATGTGCTCTTCCTATCTGCAGCACTGCCATCCCAATCTGAATCAACATAACCCTACAGGTTAAACTTTTGATTCGCTTGATACTTGAGCCCATAATCCACTATACCCTTCAGGTACCTCAGAACATGCTTTACAACAACCAGGTGAACACTCCTTGGATCTATCAGGAACTGACTCAATGTGTTCACAGCAAAGCAAATATCTGGTCTCGTGTTCGTTAGGTACATCAAGGACCCAATCATTTGATGATACATAGAGATATCAACTGGCTCAGATGAAGCATCACATAGAATCTTCAGATTCGATGCCATGGGTGTGGCCATGGCCTTGCAATCCATCATCCTGAATCTCTTTAGAATATCTACTGTGTACTTCCCTTGGCCAAGGAAGATCTCACTTGCATTCTGCCACACCTCCATACCTAGAAAATAATGCATCATTCCCAAATCTTTCATATCGAACTCAGCAACAAGATTCCTCTTAGTATCTGTAATCAATCTATCTCCTGTTACAAATAAGTCATCCACATACATGAGTAGAATCATAGGATTCCCTTCCTCAACCTTGTAGTAAAGGTTGGAATCCGCTTTACTCTTGGTAAAGCCCAAACTAGATAGGAAACTGTCCATCCTACCATACCAAGTTCTGGGAGCTTGCTTCAAGCCATACAATGCTTTCTTCAATCCACACACATATGACTTACTGTCATGTATTTCAAAACTGAGTGGTTGCTCCACATATACTTCCTCTTCAACTACACTATTCAAGAAAGTAGTCTTGACATCCATCTGGTGTATTTTCCATTTCATCGCTACAGCCAGGGAAAGTACTGTTCTGATGGAAGTATACCTGGCTACAGGTGCAAAAGTTTCTTCACAATCTATTCCCTCTTTCTGAGAGAAGCCACGAGCTACGAATCTTGCTTTGTATTTCTCTACACTGCCATCTGCAACATGCTTGATTTTGTAGATCCATTTAGAAGTCACAACAGACTTCTCTTTAGGTCTTGGTACAACATCCCAAACATCATTCTTCATTATTGATTGGTATTCCTCAATCACGGCATCCTTCCATTCTTTCTTTTCCACTACTTCTTCATAACTAGAAGGTTCTTTATTCATGAAGTCATAGAGTAAAGCAACATAGTTGGCATGTGATCTGGTTCTCCTCTTTGCTCCGTGTTCTTCTTCTGGAATGCCAAATATTTTTGCATCTTGAATGAGCTCTCTAGCCCATGCAGGTTTCCTCTTGTGAGAGTTATCTTCACGAGGTGGATCTACAGGTTCTTCCGGATCTTCAAACTGACGAACAACTTCTGGAACTGCTTCAGTAATAGAAGTGTCTTGAAATCTAGTTTCCTTAGGTTCTTCATAAACTTCAATAGGTGCCTTCCTTGATTTGATGAATGCTGAGTTTTCATCAAATGTTACACCCCTGCTGACATCAACCTTCTTGAACCCTAGAAAATATATTCTGTAAGCCTTCGAGCTTTCACTGTAACCCACAAAGATACCCTTCTTTCCTGAAGGATCTAGCTTGGTCCTCTTTTCCTTTAGGACATGTGTGTATACTGGACAACCAAATATTCTGAGATGGCTGACTTCAGGTTTCTTACCAGAAAAGACCTCTTCTGGTGTCTTGTTGTCCAATATCTTGTGGGGAGTTCTGTTCTGCACATATACAGCTGTTCTAGCTGCTTCTGCCCAAAGATGCATAGGTAGATCTTGGTCATGCAACATTGCCCTTGCTGCTTCCATGATTGTTCTATTCTTCCTTTCTGCAACTCCATTCTGTTGAGGATTATAAGGAGCAGTCAACTCCCTGTTAATACCTGAATCACTACAAAGCTTCTTGAAGTCACCTGAGGTGAATTTTCCACCATTGTTGGATTTGAATGTTTTAATCTTCTTGTCAGTTTGATTCTCCATCAAGGTTTTGAATTCCTTGAACTTATCAAACACCTCATCTTTTTTCTTCAAGAAGTATACACAAGTCTTCCTGGAGAAGTCATCAATAAACGAGACATAGTAAACATACCCACTCAGAGAACTGGATGACATAGGACCACATACATCTGAGTGGATGATTTCCAGGATATCTTTTTCCTTGCTTTCACTGCTTGGGAAATCCTTCTTAATGTTCTTACCTTTTGCACATCCTTTGCAAACACTTTCATGTTTGGTCTTGATTTCACGAAGACCCTCTACATCCTTGCTTGCTATTGGAAGTGCCCTATAATGCATATGAGCAAGTCTTCTATGCCAAAGTTCACTTGGATCCATGGAGTCATGTACCATGGCATGTTCAGGTTGACCCTTCAATTTATACAAACCTCCCTCTTGCTCTCCAATCACTATTGCATCATTGATTGTTTTACCCTTTGGCCACATTAGGACTTGGCCATCTACAAATGCAACCCTCATGCCTTTTGCATCCAATGCAGAGATGGAGAGAAGATTCTTCTTGAGCCCAGATACATAAAGGACTTCTTTCATCTTCAAAGATTTTCCAGAATCTAGGTTGTAGGAGGCTTCACCACTTCCTTTGATTGGGTATTGATAATCATCCCCAAGTTTCACCTTATGGGGTGATTCATGTTCAGATAGGTTCACAAAAGATTCCTTAAACCCAGTCATGTGTTTGGAAGCCCCACTATCAATTAACCAATCATTACAACCATGGGAGATAGTACCTATGAGAGAAGAGATTAGAACATACTCTTCTTCACTTGATGAGTCATCATTACTATCATCACTTTCTGCCCTACCCTTCTTCTTGGGTGGTTCATCATCCTCGGCAGCATGAGCATGAAACCTTCTTTTGCTGCCCTTCTTCTTCTTGTTGAAGTTGTTGTTGTCCTTCTTGTTCTTGGGACAATTTATGGCAATATGTCCTTTTTCATTACAGGTGAAGCATATTCTTCTTTCTTTATAGTGATGTGAAGATTTGTTGGAGTGAGATGGCTCTCTCTTGGACTTCCCTTTCTTGGTGTGAGCTGTGAGAGCTTGATCTTCATTCCCCATCTTTTCTTCTCATGCCATAAGCCTTGCTTCTTCTTGTGAGCATTCTTCCCGTAGTCTACTGAAGGATACCAACTTCTTTATTGCACAGATTCCTTGAATGAAGGAGTCCCATGACCTAGGTAGGCCATTCAGAGTGGTCATGACAACTTCACCATTCTCCACCATTTCATCCACTGCTTCTAGTTGTTCCTTGATCTGGGAGACCGTTGAAAAATAAGATTGAATGGTTTCTCCATTTTGAAACTTTACTCCTTTTAATTGGTTCTGCAGGGTCATCTTCCGGTTTATGTTCTTCCCTTCAAATAGCTTGGTCAAAGAGTTAAACATCTCCTTGGGTGTCTTTAGAGAAGACACGTGGGGTATGAGATGGTCTTTGATAGAATCAGCAATGATTCTTTTTTCCTTGACCAAGTTCTTCTTATGCAATACTTTAGCCTCTTCAAGCTTATCTTCAAGCTTGGTGTGGAGAGACATCTTAAAGAGTACTTCAAATGGAAATAGAAAAGATTTAGGTCTTACCACTTGAAATGATGAAAAATGGATCTGATCCCGGATTAGGGTTTGTCGGAAAAACCCTAAAAATTCAAAATGTGAATTTCAACTTTCTGAAAGGATAGAAAGATGCGCCTTAAAGAGCTGATCAGCCTGGTGTATTTAGAATTTGAGATCAACAAAGCTTTACCCTTCAGATTTGTCTTTTTGTCCTCTCGGGTTCACTAGGGAGAGCCCTGAATTAGGTTTTGAGTTTCCTGGAGATCTACCTAGCCAAAAATCTCGATCCAAAGCTCTAAAGTTCGATTTTTGCAAGGAGCTTCCAGCTATGTCTTTAGATTTCAGAAATTCCTATTTTTGTGGAAACCCTAATTTTTAGGGCCAAATATGAAAATGCTCAGAATTGAATTCTGATTGGACAGATAGATTCTCCTTGATGAGTAGATTCAATCTACTATACTCCTTTTCCAAAATCTATGGAGAGAAACCCAACAAACAAGAAACTCAAGTTTTCGTCACTGCAAAATGTCTTCTTCTCAGGTTAGCTCTAATACCATGTTAAATTTTGAGCATTAATTCACAATACTCTGGGATCTTCACTGAGAGAATAACATATACAGTATATCAATGCATAACAATCACAATAAGCATGACAAGGATAACAAGAATCAAAAGCATGAGAGACAAGAGACACAGAGTTTCCATGGGGAAAACCCTAAGGTGAAAAACCCCACAACTTCCTCAGAGATAGAGAGAGCAATGGCTCAACCAAAGTACAACCAAAATACACTGAGATAGTCTCCTAGTAGCAAATGATCCTCCTCCTCACTAGTGCACCACTTTCTGAGTGAGAGAAGTGTGAGTTTCCGAGTGATGAAAATAGAGATCTCTCGATCTCTATTTATACTAGCATGTTTGCCCAGTTACACTATGGGGCTGACTTGTCTATCTAGATACATCCACAATATAATATATATTTCAGGGTCGACCCCACACATGGTGGTCTAATAACCCATCGGCAAGTACACACACTTGCGACACTTGTCAATCCACATGACGACACTTCCTTATAGAGGAATAACACATCTCTTATAAGGGTACAATAAATATATATGAAATACATAGATGAAATAAATTCTGAAGTTACATATACATCAACATTCCATTCACTGGAAACATTGGCACTCCCTTAATGGCTACTCTGAATCTTCCTGGATTCACCATAGGGCTGTCGGTTTGGTTGTTTTCCACTTCGAATTCCTTGCATGCTCCTGACGCTTCTTTTGTAAGCACCTCAAATCAAGAGCATCAGAACCTTGTGCCTCCCTTTCCAGTAACATCTTCTCCTCCTCCTTCTACCTCATGTGGCGAAAGTAGCAATACTCGTAACCAGTAGTCTAAAAGGAATAGACGGAGGAAGAATCAGAAGAAGATGCCAAAACAAGGGGGCAGCAACCCAGCCTCTGTAAGTCATGCTGGGGGAAAGCACCCTACCTCTGCAAATCATGCAGGGGGAACCTACCCAGCCTCTGGAGGTCATGCTGGGAGAAAAATTTTAGTCACTGAAAATCATACTGAAAGTTTGTCTTCAACCACTGTCAATCATGTTGAGGACACGTCATTGATCACTGCTAGTCATATTAATGACAAGTCACCAGTTCCTGTGAGTCATACTGGAGACATCAGATCAACCACTGCAAGTCATGCTGAGGGAGTTGACATTGTCGACAAATCCAACAAACAGAAGCTTAAGTTCCCTTATAAGTTTTTCCAGGGAGATCACCTTACTTACTTGTGCCCTGTACTTCCAGAAGTGCAAAATGTGTGGTCCTTAGTTCAAAAGTCTTCTGCTTCTGAGCACCTAGCCACTATAAGTCATGCTGGGAGAAACCTATCAGGAAATGCTAGTCATGCTGATAGTACTAATGTTGTAAAGGAGTCTTGACCTATAGGACGGAAACCAAAGTTCCCTTGTAAAATTTGTAAGGGAGATCACCTTACTTACCGATGCCCTGCCATTCCAGAAGCACGAAGAGTGTGGTCCGTGTCTGAAGGAACCTCTGTTCCTGAGTTGTCTATAGATTCCCTACAGTCAGATCAACCTTTGATTGATAAAGTGGTTGAACCAATGCAATATTTGGTCAACCCCACTATTCCTTCGGAGAGTGAAGTGATCGAATTGATGCAATTTTTGACTGATCCCATCAGTCCTTTGGAGACTGATGCACCTGTCCCTGAAGTCTTATGCATTACCAGTTTGGATGTTACTAAAAAAGGGGGTACTTCATCTGTGCCATGTGAACCCCTACCAAGCCCTAGGACTGTTTCCTTTGATTGGAATAGTCTAGCCGAGCCTCTTCTTCCTTCTTCGACACCTTTCCAGATAAAGGTTGATATCGGGAACCATAATGTTGATCGATGCATTATTGATGAAGGTGCTTCTGTTAGTATCTTATCCGCTTATGCTTGGAGAGATTTGGGTTTCCCTAATGTTATTCTAGTTGCTAATTGGCCGTTGACCTTCGATAAAAGACCTAGTGAACCATTCGGATTCCTCCATCAGGCACCTGTTACTTTGGGTGAAAAAAAAGTCTTAGTTGATTTTATGGTTTTAAAGGACCCTATGGATTTTGATATGATCCTTGGGCGTGATTACGTTTATGCTATGCATGCTGTGGTGTCTACGCTATTTCGTGTGATGCATTTTCCTCATAACAAAAGCATCGTCACTATCAACCAGCTGGCATTCGTTGATCCTCCTTATTACCCAACTGTAGACCTGTTTGATCCCTCATCATTAGGCACTACTATGTCACATGAGAATTAGGTGGCATATTGTTCTTGGAGTTCAACTGGTACTGAGAAGAGGTCTCTGAGTTCATGCTTACCTTCTTGGGACTTAGTTCCAGCTTTTGACCAAGTGACACCTCCATCTGAATGTTTAGATATGTGTTCTATCTAGGATGATATACTTCCTTCCAATGAAGTTTTCCTAGAGTCCATAGTATAGTATTCCATTCATTTGGATGTTGATCCAGTCGTAGTTATGTCCAGCCCCGGTTTGACCTTAAAGTCTGATCTTCCTACTGTTGAGTCTTTGGACTCTCCTATAGATCCGCAAATCAGTGTTCCTACTGAGTTTGATTTTGCTTCTAGAATTTTCAACTCCTGTGATGATGAATTTGTTTCTGCAGATTCCATCATGTCGTTCAACTTTGATCTTCATCCTAAATTTGATCTTATTGATTGTAAGTCCTCGGAATTGGGTACCATAGAGTCTTCATTTGAAAACGCTGCCTTGTTTATACCTATTGTTGATGATAGTGAAGTTGAAAGTATTTCTACTACAGTGACTTGTATCGGGTCTTTCTTTACATATGTTTTAGATATGATCTTGGTACTGATTTTTCTTGGAGACAGGATTCTTAGCTAGATGTATACTTGCTTACTGGTCCTTTTCGACACCTTGTGCGACCATGTCAGGTATATTCAGAACCTTGCATGTAGGTTTAGGCTTACCTAATGTTATGTTGCATTTGAACCTTTTGCCATCTGAATTCACCATAGGGTCAAACCTGTTGGATATTGGTGTGTTAGCCATCTCTTTATGCATTGTGCACCAGTCTGACAGCAGAGCCTACCTAACATGGGTCACCCTAATCAGGACCCTTATGCCATTTTGGTGCCCATGCTGAGTTTTTCTCATAGGCTTGGGAGCCTATTTAGATTTACCATGACTTTGAGAAGAAGCCTCATATCTTTCTTCCTCATATATTTCTGGCCATCCCTAATAAGGTTCCCATCTTTGTGTTCAAGTTGCATATGCATCTGTTATGATCCCGCTTGCGCTAATGAGCCCGATGCTGGCTTCCATGCTTTTAGATCGTTATATAAGCCTCCATCTCTGATCTCATTTCCGCTAAGCCCTGTATCATTTTGCCTTCGCAATTTGACACCTTTTACCTAGGGGAGACACACCCTGAGTGTCCTTATCTTGCTCATGTTCCTTGCATTAGGCATAGCTTTGTTCCATGCGCTTCGAGCTAGTTTTGCATGTCCCTGACACTCGTCTCCTCCCATTTTGAGCATTCTTCTTTTACTTCGAGCTCGTTAAAAACAGTAAGTAGGTTACGAGCATTCTTCTAACTTTACTTCGAGCTCGTTAAAAACAATAAGTAGGTTATGAGCAGTATTCCACCTTTCCTTCAAGCTCGTTAAAAACAGTAAGGAGGATTTGAGCATTTCTTTCATCTTCACTTCGAGCTCGTTAAAAATAGTAAGGAAGTTATAAGCATTTTTCTGTATCCTTTTTGAGCTCGTTAAAAACAGTAAGGAGGTCATGAGTTTACTTTTTCAGACTCGTGAAACCTTTACGGAAAAGATCCCTATGGAGTTCTTTTAAGCCCTTTTCAGAATCCTTAAATAGGAAAAGTTTGCCGAGCATAGTTGTCTTTTCAGGCTCGTTAAAATAACTGAACCGACATCCACTTAGGTATATAATAACCCCTTTTCCGGGCTTTGGTGGATAATTTACGGAAAAGGTATACTCTAAGTATACTCTAGTGTTAAGTTTAAACCAAATAGCCAAGCAAGATCACTGAAAGAAGCATAATCACAAGATAACACACAATATATCCTGGGAAACCCTCATGGGGTAGAAAACCCAGTAAAGCTTTCCTCAATAAGATGATCAACCAAAATACAAAGATGTGCTCCTTCTCCTTGACTCCTTAGCAGATCTCCTCAACTAGTGCGCACTCTTCCACAAGTGAGTGAATGATCTAATGAGGAGATCACCTCCTCTATTTATACTTGACTTTCAACTCACTAAAAGACTGTTGGGGCCGACCTCACCTGGAGAAGTCTAATAACCCCTAAAATATAACTGCAGGGCCGACCCACACATGGTGGGTCTAATAACCCTAGTTAATATCAACTCCTGGAGGAATAAACATCTCCAGATACATAGTAGGGTTACCTCGGAGGAATGAAACATCTCCGGAATAATTAATGTACAAATATAATATTCTTAGAAGTTACAATATTCAACACTCCCCCTTAACGAGAAGGATATTATAACAACATCTGTAGGAACAAGGAGTCATTTACTACATCATCTATATATCATCGGAAGCTTTCTTCAATTCATCATCATCAATAACTTGACTAGTTATTGGAACATCAACATCGTCATCAGCATCGTCGTATGATCATTAGTATCGTCATCACACGATCATCATCATCATCGTCACATGATCATCAACATCGTTATCACACGATCATCATCATCATCGTCACACGATCATCAGCATCGTCATCACACGATCAGCAGCATCGTCATCACACGATCAGCAGCATCGTCATCACACGATCAGCAGCATCGTCATCACACGATCAGCAGCATCGTCATCACACGATCAGCAGCATCGTCATCACACGATCAGCAGCATCATCATCACACGATCAGCAGCATCGTCATCACACGATCAGCAGTATCGTCATCACATGATCAGCAGCATCGTCATCACACGATCAGTAGCATCGTCATATTTACAGGATGATCAATCCTGCTCCCTTTAGGACATGAGTCCATGGATGATGCAATCCAGATCAAGTTCCAGGATGATCAATCCTTATCACAGCTACAGAGCCAGCCCTTTTTCATGCTGGATGTATCACAGCTACAGAGCCAGCCCTTTTTCATGCTAGATGTATCACATCTACAGAGCCAGCCCTTTTTCATGCTGGATGTATCACATCTACAGAGCCAGCCCTTTTTCATGCTGGATGCATCACATCTACAGAGCCAGCCCTTTTTCATGCTGGATGTATCACATCTACAGAGCCAGCCCTTTTTCATGCTGGATGTATCACATCTACAGAGCCAGCCCTTTTTCATGCTGGATGTATCACATCTACAGAGCCAGCCCTTTTTCATGCTGGATGTATCACATCTACAGAGCCAGCCCTTTTTCATGCTGGATGTATCACATCTACAGAGCCAGCCCTTTTTCATGCTGGATGTATCACATCTACAGAGCCAGCCCTTTTTCATGCTGGATGTATCACATCTACAGAGCCAGCCCTTTTTCATGCTGGATGTATCACAACTACAGAGCCAGCCCTTTTTCATGCTGGATGTATCACATCTACAGAGCCAACCCTTTTTCATGCTGGATGTATCACATCTACAGAGCCAGCCCTTTTTCATGCTGGATGTAACCTAGAGTAATTCTAGGATTTGTCACGTACATTTTGAACCGAGGTCCAGGGACGATTCAGTCCTGTCATTCAGTTATCGGAGACCTCACGTCTACGGCTCTCTTTAGGACTGAAAATCCAGGGATGATCCAATCCCCTCAACTGTCCACTAAGGACTTCATTCTCGGAGACCTCACGTCTATGGCTCACTTTAGGACTGAAAGTCCAGGGATGATCCAATCCCCTCAACTGTCCACTAAGGACTTCATTCTTGGAGACCTCACGTCTACGGCTCACTTTAGGACTGAAAGTCCAGGGATGATCCAATCCCCTCAACTGTCCACTAAGGACTTCATTCTCGGAGACCTCACGTCTACGGCTCACTTTAGGACTGAAAGTCCAGGGATGATCCAATCCCCTCAACTGTCCACTAAGGACTTCATTCTCGGATACCTCACGTCTACGGCTCACTTTAGGACTGAAAGTCCAGGGATGATCCAATCCCCTCAACTGTTCACCAAAGCAGAACATGTATCCTCATCATCAAAACATGTATAACTACAACATGTATCATCATCATCAAAACATGTATAAACACAACATGTACCATCATCATCACAACATGTATAACCACAACATGTATCAACATCATCAAAACATGTATAACCACAACATGTATCAACATCATCAAAACATGTATAAACACAACATGTATCAACATCATCAAAACATGTATAAACACAACATGTATCATCATCATCACAACATGTATAACCACAACATGTATCATCATCATCACAACATGTATAACCACAACATGTATCAACATCATCAAAACATGTATAAACACAACATGTATCAACATCATCAAAACATGTATCATCATCATCACAACATGTATAACCACAACATGTATCAACATCATCAAAACATGTATAAACACAACATGTATCAACATCATCAAAACATGTATAAACACAACATGTATCATCATCATCACAACATGTATAACCACAACATGTATCAACATCATCAAAACATGTATACATCTGTCATCTATCATCAAAAGCATGTATACATCTATCATCAAAACAAATAATATAAGAGTCCTAAATCTAAATAATTTTAAGTAAATAAGAACAAAAAATAGGTAGCCTCATCATTGATGAGATAGGCTGGTTTGTCAGATACTGAGCTACTCCCCCTTTCGAGGAGGGTTCTTCTGAACTACACCAAGCTTGTCTCGGAAGTGTTCAAACTTTACTCGAGACAGAGGCTTAGTCAGGATATCAGCAATTTGATCCTCAGTGCTTATGTACTCCAGCTTGATAGCTCCTTTCTGTACCATATCTCGTATATAGAAGTATCGGATCTCTATGTGTTTTGACTTATCATGAAATACAGGATTTTCAGTCATCTTGATACAGCTTTGATTGTCACACATAATCACAGTGGGATCCATTTCTAAGTCAAACACTCCAGATAAAAGTTTCCGAAGCCATACTGCTTCACAGCTAGCAGAGCAGGCAGCTATATATTCTGCTTCAGCAGTACTGAGAGCCACACTGGATTGTTTCTTGCTGAACCAGGAAATCATGGCAGATCCAAGACCATAACATCCACCAGAGGTACTTTTTCTGTCTGAGACACTTCCTGCCCAATCAGAATCTGAGTAACCATGTAATCTGAGTTCATGATTTCCAACATAAAATAGGCCAAAATCTAATGTACCTTTTAGGTACCTCATTACATGCTTTGCAGCTATTAAGTGAACCTTTCTAGGTTCTACTAGATACTGACTTAGGGTATTTACAGCAAAGCATATATCAGGCCTAGTATTAGTTAAGTACATCAATGATCCAATGATTTGTCTATATAAAGTTATGTCCACTAGTTCTGATGAATCATTAACTAATAACTTTAAGTTGGAGTCCATGGGAGTGGCCATGGCTTTACACTCCAACATATCAAATCTTTTGAGAATCTCCACAGTGTACTTACCTTGATTTAGAAAGATCCCTTTTGGTTCTTGCCATACTTCTAAGCCTAAGAAGTAGTGCATCAATCCGAGATCTTTCATCTCGAATTCTGAAGAAAGCTTCTTCTTGCTTTCAATAATCTGTTTCTCATCTCCAGTTAGAAAAAGATCATCTACATATAACAGCAATATCACTGGTTCATCATCCATCACTTTGAGATAAAGATTTGGGTCAGCTTTACTTTTGGTAAAGCCCATGCTAGTTAAGAAATTGTCAATCCTTCCGTACCAAGCCCTTGGAGCTTGTTTCAACCCATATAATGCCTTCTTCAATTTGCAAACATGAGTTCTTCCATCATTAACCTCAAACCCTTGAGGTTGCTCTATGTATACTTCTTCTTCAATTACACCATTCAGAAAAGCTGTCTTAACATCCATTTGGTGTAATTTCCACTTCATCATGGATGCAAGTGCCATGATAGTTCTAATTGAAGTATACCTGGCAACAGGTGCAAATGTTTCTTCATAGTCAATTCCCTCCTTCTGAGAGAATCCTCTGGCTACAAATCTTGCTTTGTATTTTTCGATGCTTCCATCTGCGGCATGTTTTATTTTGAAAATCCATTTGGAAGAAACCACACTTTTATCTTTCGGTTTGGGAACAATATCCCAAACATCATTTTTCATTATTGACTGGTATTCTTCAGTCATTGCTTCTACCCATTCTTTCTTTTGAGCTGCTTCTTCATAGCTAGTAGGTAGTTGATCCACAAGATCACACATTAAGGCCATGTAGTTGGATACCAATTTTGGCTTCTTCCTTTCTCTAGTGGAGCCTTCAGGAGCACCATATCTTTCAGCTCCTTGAATAATGTCTCTAGCCCATGCTGGTCTTCTCTTCCTGGATAATTCTGCAACAGGGGGTTCTTGTGGTTCCATCATGTCATGATCTTCTGGTGTAACTTCTTCAGGGATGTGAACAGTCTCTGAAATCCTGGGTGATGAATCTTCTTCATAAACTTCTTCGAGTTGACACTTTCTGGATTTCTTGAGAGCTGCTTCCTCATCAAAGGTTACATCTCTACTTATTTCTATATGATGGAAACCTGGTATGTAGATTCTAAATGCTTTGGAAGTTTCACAATAACCAACAAATATTCCCTTCTTACCTGAGGGATCCAACTTGGTTCTCTTTTCTTTTGGAATGTGGATGTACACAGGACACCCAAATATTTTAAGATGACTTACCTCAGGCTTCTTACCTGTAAACACTTCTTCTGGAGTTTTGAATTCAAGGGCACTGTGAGATAATCTGTTTTGCACATAAACTGCAGTTTTGGCTGCTTCAGCCCATAAGTACATGGGAAGATCTTGGTCATGGATCATGGTCTTCACAGCTTCCATGATTGTTCTATTTTTCCTTTCAGCCACCCCATTTTGTTGGGGATTATAAGGAGTAGTTAGTTCCCTTCTAATCCCAACTTCTTTGCAAAAGTCCTCAAAATCCTTTGAGGTGAATTCTCCGCCATTATCTGTTCTGAGAGTTTTGATTTTCTTGTCTGATAGATTTTCTATTAGAGCCTTGAACTCTTTGAATTTTCCAAAGACTTCATTCTTACCTTTCAGGAAGTATATCCAAGTTTTCCTTGAAAAGTCATCAATGAATGAAAGATAGTATTCAAACCCACTTAAGGAAGTGGTGGGCATAGGTCCACATACATCTGAGTGTATGAGCTCTAAAATGTTCTTAGTCTTTGTTTCACTCTTTGGAAAGGGGTTCTTGATATTTTTCCCTTTCTTACATCCTTTACATGAGCCATCATGATCAGTTTTCAAATCTGGTAAACCTATGACTACCTTGCTTACATAGGGTAAGGCTTTATAATTGATGTGAGCTAATCTTCTATGCCATAGCTCACTGGGGCTAGAGATCTCATGTGCAAGGGCAGCTTCTGGATGGCCTTTGAGTTTATAGAGACCTCCTTCTTCTTCACCAATAACAACTGCATCTTTAATTGTCTTTCCTTTGGACCACATGAGTACTTGTCCATTTACGAAGGCTACTCTAAAACCTTTCTTATCTAGTGCTGAAATAGAGAGAAGGTTCTTCTTTAAACCTGGTACATATAAGATGTCT
This sequence comes from Larix kaempferi, assembly GCA_027924585.1. NCBI lineage: Eukaryota > Viridiplantae > Streptophyta > Pinopsida > Pinales > Pinaceae > Larix > Larix kaempferi. Next base: position 421,624 of record BSBM01000870.1, read on the forward strand.
TTCATCTTCAAGGGTGTTCCAGAATCTAGTTTGTAGCTAGCTTCACCAATTCCTTTGATGGGATATTGGTAATCATCTCCTAGAGATACCTTTTGTGAGGAAGACTTTTCTTCAAGATTTGAGAAGGTCTTCCTTTGACCTGTCATGTGCTTGGAGGCACCACTGTCAATTAGCCATGTATCTTCTCCAGGAGATACAGATCCAGAGAGTGCAGAGAATAGAACATATTCTTCTGGATCTTCTTTCTTCACCTTGTTTCTTTTCCTTTTAGGCTTTACCTCTACCTCTTCTTCTTCTTCATCTTCTTCCCCTTCTTCTTCTTCACTATCATTTTCTGCCATATGAGCATGGTGTCTTTTGTGGGCAAACTTCTTCTTTTGAGAGGGACAAAATCTGGAGATGTGTCCTGGCTTATCACAGGTATAGCATATGATTGTGGAATAATCTCTTACTGGAAATGGTCCTTTTCTCCTTTTAGAGAAGTGTTGAGATCCTTTGTGGTCAACCTTCTTGAGATGGCCTGTTCTTCTTCTTTTGGTATGGGTGGCCAAAGCTTGGTCATCTTCTTTGAGAAGAGCTTCTCTGTTGGCAACTCTAGCTTCTTCTTGAACACAATCCTCCCATACTATATCAAATTTCATGCTTTCTTTCCTAGCAGACATGGTTTGAATGAAGGATTCCCAAGATCTAGTGAGGCCATTAAGAGCAGTCATCACTAGTTCATCCTCATCAAGAGTATCACCAATTGCATCTAGTTGTTCCTTGATTTGATGGACTCTTGAGAAGTAGTCTTGAATGGATTCTCCTTTGTGCATCTTGGTATTCTTCAACTGAGTCCTTAGATTCATCTTCCTATTGATGTTCTTTCCTTCATACATTCTTCCTAGGGCATCATACATTTCCTTTGGAGTCTTCTTGGAAGACACTTGTGGAATCAAGTGGTCTTTAATGGAATCAGCTATGATTCTCTTTGCCCTAATCAGATCCTTCCTGTGTTTCTCTTTGGCTTCATCTTCTTCTGGTTCTGCAACTTCCTCCTTGACATAATGAGCAAGATCATTCTCCTCGAGAATTAAACCAATTCTGTATTTCCATGCTCGGAAATTCTCTATGCCTTCTAGCTTGTCTTCAAGCTTAGTATTTGGAGCCATCTTCTCTTGGGGGAGTCCAAGAGACAGAGTAGACTTACCTGGAAAGTTACCTTTTACTTTTCCGGAATCTGGAGCAGAATTTTATCGCACTTTTGGTAGAATTAGGGTTTAAAATTCCCGGAGTTCTACCCAACCAAAAAGTTCGATCTATAGCTCAAAAGAATGCTCTTGAGAAGAGCTACCCAGCCATGTAATCAGAAATCAAAAATTACAACTTTTTTTTCTGAAACCAAAATCTGACGTATCGCACTTTTGGTAGAATTAGGGTTTGAAATTCCCGGAGTTCTACCCAACCAAAAAGTTCGATCTAGGGCTTAAAAGAAAGCTCTTGAGGAGGGCTTTCCAGCCATGCAACCAAAAATCAATAATACCAACTTTGGGCTGAAAACCCTAACTTCACCAAAAGGGGAGAGAGAGATAATCTTACCTTGTGAAAGATGTCCTATTCAGTCTAGCTCTGATACCATGTTAAGTTTAAACCAAATAGCCAAGCAAGATCACTGAAAGAAGCATAATCACAAGATAACACACAATATATCCTGGGAAACCCTCATGGGGTAGAAAACCCAGTAAAGCTTTCCTCAATAAGATGATCAACCAAAATACAAAGATGTGCTCCTTCTCCTTGACTCCTTAGCAGATCTCCTCAACTAGTGCGCACTCTTCCACAAGTGAGTGAATGATCTAATGAGGAGATCACCTCCTCTATTTATACTTGACTTTCAACTCACTAAAAGACTGTTGGGGCCGACCTCACCTGGAGAAGTCTAATAACCCCTAAAATATAACTGCAGGGCCGACCCACACATGGTGGGTCTAATAACCCTAGTTAATATCAACTCCTGGAGGAATAAACATCTCCAGATACATAGTAGGGTTACCTCGGAGGAATGAAACATCTCCGGAATAATTAATGTACAAATATAATATTCTTAGAAGTTACAATATTCAACATCTAGTATGCGCTAGAAGAGTTCTTCTTCCATTATTTTACATTTTTGGGGGGAAGGAGACTAACTTTACGAAAAAGGACCTTTGGAGTCGTCTTTAGGGTTTTCCAACTCTCAAAATGTGAAAACACCAAGAAAGCATTCACCTACTCGGGCTCGATGTGAAATCCACAAGATGGTTGATAGAGGACTGTTTAAGTTTTTCAACTCTATAAGCAAGAAAACACCGCCGAGCACAGACCAATCCGGGCTCAATATAAAATCCACGAATAGGTGTATGGAGTTTTCTTCTAGGTTTTTCAGACTCCTTAAATATGAAAATACCATCGAGCATGCTTTAGTTCTTTGTCAAGCTCGTTAAAAAATGAAAAAGGAAAGGGAAGGGAAGAATGTTAAAATATCTTTCAATATGATGGCAGCAAGTCAACTATCTCCTTGAACAAAGCACCTGTTTTGTGTCTATCAAACAAGTTGGGTTCTAGTGTTGGCCTTACGATAAACCTGATCTTAGAGTTCTTACTCCTCCGATTGGTTAGTCTTAAAATCATATGGAGAATTTGTTAATGTCTCCTACATTGCAAATTTGCATCATGGTCTCTTTGTGTTCAAAGCTTCCTAAGTCACTCTTGTGTCATTCTCACTGTTCAAGGATATAACCTGTGTCGACCATTCTGCAGTTTCCTTGACCTCACGCATCGGCCATTCCTCGGTGTCAGTATGTTTCATCATGTGTTCAGTCCTACTCCAAATCAACTCATATTTGTTGGGTGTCCCTCGTGTTGGATGATGGGGGATTCCTTAAGGCCTCCCTTCCAACAGACTTCTTCCCATCGACATCAACTCATTGTGCTCTAGGAATGAAGTTTAGAGTTTCGGTTAGTACCTTGGGGATTGCAGTCATTAGTGGCAGTTTCCCTCACTATTGGATAGATGGGAATACATCAATGTCTCCTATCCGATGGATTCTTCAAGTGTTCGACAGCAAGACCATTTATTCACACTTGCTTGAATGTACTAGGTACCTTGGGTTCCATTTTCATTATTGGTGGACACCCTCGCGTTTGTTAACGGTATACATCAATGACCGGTAATCAAACGATACCTCCCATGTTCAACATCAACTCATTTATTCACATGGATAGATTTGTACCTTGGGTTGTTTTTGGATGAAGACATTGGGATCCTCGATAGAATCACCTTATTTATGTTATCGCCCAAGTTGCGCAAGACTGATCCACACTCTTTTTGGCTCTTGATGAGACATATATCCAGTTTGTTCTCTATGGCTATGCTCTCCAGTTTTGACATAGATCCACCTTGTATTTATGTGGCTATGTTTACACTTATGTTCCTCATGGATCCACGCTTGTATTTTAGTGGCCATGATATATGCATCAGTATTTGGATCATTATTGTATCCTCTTGGAGGTCATGTTCCACTATTTGAACATGGACAGTTACCCCAAGCATAAGTTTGTCTAGCATTGCCTTTGCTTTCAGGTACTTCACTTGAGCCTATGATTCTTGGTTTCTCTAGTTCCTCCATGATTCAACTCTTTGTTATTTATAATGTATTTCGTCCATCATTTTCCACACTCCCTCTGACCTCATACATTAGGGGGCATCTGTTATAACTTAAAATGACACCTCTCCGTCCATGACGACACTTGCATTCCTTGGTCGCATAACGACACTTCTTGAGATCAAGTCCAGTCACACAACAGGACACTTGTGGATTGAGGGGTCATTTGGGACACTAAAAATGGTTGAAATTACCTTATTCTTGACCCATTTGATGATTACAACCCTTAGGAACATTTTTCCAGACCAAACCATCTCCTGAAAATGAGTAGAAAAGCCTGTTGTTGGCCATTTTTTCACATGTGCGCTGGTACGCAAGCATGATAGTAGTGCATGTGCGCAACTCTACTTCAATAAAGTAGCGCATACCTTGAAAAATGCGCTAGTTTGTCTACTACAGAGTAGGGAATTTTTTGGTACTAGTCAAAATCTCGAATTTTGGGTAAGCGTTGGAGGGGCCTAGGTCGGCTTGTCGACTAGGCCCTCTGCCCGACCATTCTGCATCATATGTTGACTAGTCACGTCGACTAGTATAGGTCAGGTCGGTTGGATAAACCGACAGATGGTTATGTAACTGTATCTACATATATATATATATATATATATCTAGGCTGGTGAGCCGATAGACTAGTATAGATTGATTCTATCATATTGTTCTGCTATTGCTAGTTAATACAAAGACTATTCTCTCTATCCGTCTTGTCTCTTGTATCTATGTCTATATGTATGCTTGCTTATATTGTGTAATGTGTCTATGATAACTATGTGAACCTCGAAATTACAACATCTGGTTCCGTTGCTGGTTGATACATGAAAAATTACTAGCAGCATGACCCATGATTTTAGAACAGGAGATTAGAGACTGGTGGGAGAAGAAAATCATGAATTACCTGCAGAATTATGCGCGACATAACAAGCTAATGATTAACCAAGCAAGAGATCGATTCTTCTCCGAGACTAATGAGCGATTTGTAGAATCTGTGTCGACCGCCTTGAAGAAACTTCTGGATGAACAGACCAGGCGATGAAGTAGAGCGTAAATTAGTATCGAAGCTAATCAATGGAGGTCGTACAAATCTCTCAGAATGGTGCGAAAAGATTGTAGAATATTTCTGTGAAGAATAGGCGATCAAAAATCGAGTATCGGTAGATGAAATAAGAAGAAAGTTCTTCACCGAATTAGTTGATCAATTTCTATGTTCTCTGCCGACATTATTGTTTAAATTTTTGATCGACAAAGGTGTCGCACATATTCTTGAAACAAGACCGTTGCTGACCCCGCCCCTTCCAAACTCTAACTGGGAGGAGAAAGAACGTAAGTGGGAAAAATTTGTAAAGGAGCGCGAATGGGAATTTTTTTTGAATAAGTGATGGTCTACACTTCCCCAATAGTCTAGAAACCATCGAGCTAGCATTGGGGGGGTGATGAAGCATGCTCTGATGTACCTAGTTTGATGAAACTCAACATATGACAAACGACATGACCATCACTAGAAAACAATCCGACAAAGACAGACTTTTAAGTCATAAAAGCACCCCAGATATTCAAAAAATTGAAAGAGAAAAAAGGAGGCAGCGATGTGAAGAGCTATGGGAGCAGGAAATTGTGCTCCGGAGGATGCAAGGATCAAATGTTACGACAGATGCAGAAGGGAATCTGCGAGAATCAAGCCGAGTCCGCGATTATTGGGATGTCGAAGAAGAACTGTCGCCGATGGATGAAGACTTGTGGATAGAGCGTGGTAGAACTCTCCAAGTTCAAATACCAGAAACGGTAGCACCTCCATCTCCATTCCGTTTAACAGAAAGTGTTCAGGTGGAAGAAATTGTCGAAGAAAACCTTGGTCTCCATGCTGGTCAGTCAAGAGTTTGGAGTTGTCGAAACATAAAAGGCGATGATATCAATAGACTATTGATTCATCGATCAAAAGAAGGGAATTGGATATCTTTTCAACTCGAGTTTTCAAATAGAAGTTTTCATCTAGTGTACACAGAGCATGAAGAAGCGCCCCCCCCCCCCGCCAATACCAAATTTGAGTGATTCGACAAGCACGTTGGAAAGCCCGAGATTTAGCGAAATCCCGTTTGAACAAAACTTTAACTAGATTTCGACAGAAGTAATTGACGAAGGTAGAACTAGCGACATCGAAAGAGATACAGTCATTGATTCTGGAGATAGAGAACCAAGTCCAGAAAGATAGATAATTCATACTAACGAAGCACCAAGTATTGATTGTGGAAATAACCCACCCACACCTCCACCAAATTCTCAGAATAACACAATAGCAGACATGGCACACACTACAACACACCATCCATTCTACGAAGGAGACAAAGACCCAAGAAGACATTGGTTTGTGTGCGAAGCAATCTGGACGGCTAATCAAATTACCAATGAAGATAGACAAATTGCTCAATTTGTTGGTTCATTAAGAAAGAGAGCACTGACCTAGTACATGGGGTACATAGGAAAAACACCAAATGCAACAAAAGCACAAATCAAACAAAGCTTTTTGGCCTTCTTTATGATTGAAGATGCGACATACCTAGCGGTAGAACAACTGAATACAACAGTCCAAAAGTCGACAGAAATTGTCAAGGAGTATGACAAGAGGTTTAAAGACCTCCTGAGCAAATTAGACTATGAAATTGAAGAAAAACTATTAATCAAATGGTTTATTACTGGTCTAATCAATAAAATCATAATACATGTCCGTCAAAAAAATGTTAATACATATGCAGATGCACTAATAGTAGCACTAGAAATCGAAATGGATGATGAATACCCTCTAATATCCATGGACAGGCATTTCGATGAACGACTTGAAAGTATGGAGCAAGCTATCAGGAATTTGACGATAAAAGGACCAGATCTATGGTGTACAACTTGTCGAACCTCAGGACATACCAAAGATTCTTGTCGAAATGATGATCAGCGACGAGATGTAAAAATCATCCAATCCAGATGTTTCTGCGATTTATGCAAAGAATATGATTTACATACCACAAATGATTGCCCATACAATCTGAAAAATAAGAAGGCAAGATGGTGTCAAATTTGTGAAGTAAATACACATTCAATCGAAGAATGTCATCTGAACCTGAAAAATCGGCAAAATTACCATGCAGTGTACCAAGCAAATTCTGTCGAGCAGAACCAAGACAAAACTCCAGCAAATGACATATTTGGGAGAAATGATGGAAGAAATAACCAGTACAATCAAAATAGGAATGACAGATACCCAAGGTATAATGATCGACGGAATGATTGGCGACATAATGGGTACAATAGACGTGGTGGATACCAGAGTCGTGGTCGTGGCAGTGGAGGTCGAGGCTTTCGATATGGTCGACTTGGTGCATGCTTTACATGCTTCAACGAGAATCATCGACACACAGACTTCCCTTATAAGGAAATAACTGATCTCAAATTTTGTACAAAGTGCGGGATAGGCGATCACTATTTAGAGGATTTCCCTACCATGATCGAGAAAATAAATAATAAAAAAAATGTTCATGTCTTATCTTGTGTTCAAAAAAATAATGTGCTTCGTACAAAAAACTTGCAAATTATAACAAGGCAAGGCATTCATATTGGTCAAGATAAACCTCAGATAACTAGAATTGTCGATAAGGAGGATTATCCAAATCCTATAAAACAAAAATCTGTGTACAAAGATGCGTCTGACATATTTCATGATTTAGCAACACATGAAGAAACTTTTAATGAATTGCTCAGATTAATTTCAAAAGAATAAGTTGTAGGAAAAATGATTGATTTGTTGCATAAATTAAAACATGTCGAGCAAAGACAAACTAAAAACATTTGCTGACTAAAACAAAAAGAGAAAAATGATGCCGACCCATTAGTCGATCTCGACATATATGGATATCATGTACATCAAGTTGTACTTGATTTTGGATCCCAAGTGAATATCATGACTCGTGATAATTGGGACCAACTCGGTCGACCTCAACTACAGGAATCAGGCATCTACTTAAAGCTCACAGATCAAGGATTAATTGAGCTGATTGGAGTATGGAAAGGAGTCGTAACTTCCATTAAAGGTATCACGACATCACTAGATTTTGAAATCATTGTACCAAAAGATGATGCAAGATCCTTCCCTGCTTTGGTCGGTCAACCATGGGGACGGAAGATGAAGGCTTCAATTTCTTTGGACAAAAGCCACATCAAGTTGAAAGGTAATGGCCAGAAGTTTATCGTGCCAATCTTTCCATCACAAGGAGAACTTGGTGGGAACCTATAGAAGTCGATAACGATATCTGACAGCTTTACCGAATAGACAATAATGAAGATCGCATTGAGCCAAACAACCAAGGAGAACTTCATCTCGGAGATCCTATCTCGCTCAGATACAATTCCGATGCAGAACTCTATGACTGGCAAATAGATAACTAGAATCTGCATGCAAAAGAATGCTGGAATGCGGAAGCTATCTCGAGGAAACAAATATAGAAGTGTCTCTCTGTATCTTACGGACCGAAGGTTTTCGAACGAAAAATACGAGCATATCCAACAATTGCTCCAGTTAAAAATGTACAATATAGTAGCTCGGCATTAAGATATAAAGAACATGATTTACCTGATGTACGTGTCAAACAGGTATCAAAACATGTCGGAGAACAAGGCCGTCTACAAAGTTTGGTAGAGACATTTACTGGTCAAGCTACGAGATGGTGGGACACTCATCATTCAAAATTTCAAAATTGGAATACTGCATCAACATCTTTCATAGAAAGGTTTGGAGGAAGAAACTTGACAACTCAGGCTGACATTCCCTTGTTTACACAAGGACAAAACCCCGAATCTCACATTGACCGTTGCGAGAAAGAATGGAGAAAATTAGGTTATAAAGATGAAAGAAAATGGCCTCACCTCTTTCCCAGAACACTCGACGATCTACCTAACAAGTGGTACAAGATGGAAGAAGCAAGAGGAGAAAATTTCCTTTGGAAAGATCTAAAAGAAAATTTTATTAGGGATTTCTTGTTTTCTCCGCAGGATGAGAGATTGGTCAAATCAAGCAAAAGCATCAAAGAATTTTTGCAACCAATAGAAACTCTAACAATTGAAAACAAACAAGAGAATGTGCACCCACCTAACAATTGCTACAATACAAAGACGACAAAAAAATAGCACTTAAGAAGACTGAGCCTAGAAACAGAGATGTCAGTAGCGAAAAGTTTTCAATGGAGAAAGGATCATCCCAGTGTGTCGAAGCTCGTAAGAACAATCGTAATTACAGAGATCATAGAAAAAGATGAACTTGAAAGATTATCATAAAAAGAATTCCCACCAACTTTCACACAAATCAAAGAAGGTGAAAGACAGATAAGTAACAGCCATGCACGAGAATGGATGGACGCAAAGATTCAAATAAAGGAAGTAGATATTTCAAAGGACGATCGACCAAAAATGGCAAAAATTGGCAATTACTAGAATGAGGAATATACAGCAGAAATCTCTAGTATTCTCAAAGAATTCCAAGACGTTTTTGCTCGAGACTATAAAGATTTGAAAGGGCTTGTAAAGGAAATGGGTGAGATGAAAATTGACATTAAACCTGACGCCAGACCCATGAAGAAAATACCCTACAAACTTGCTCACAAATATAAGGATATTGTCGAAAAGGAGATCGATAACATGCTTGCTGCAGGAATAATATATCCTATTGAGCAGTCAGAATGGGCAAGCCCAATGGTCGTTCAGCCAAAGAAACAAGATCTAACTCGACTGAGAATCTGTGTTGACTTTCGAGAGTTGAACAAGGTAACTCTAACAGATCCCTTCCCTACACCCTTAGCAGATGAAATCATCAATGAAGTTGCAGGGCACGAATGCTATTCTTTCACGGATGGAATCTCGAGGTACAACCAAGTACTTATAGCAAAAGAAGACTAGAAAAAGACAACATTCGTGTGCGAATTCGGGTCATTCGCATATAAAGTTATGCCTTTTGGTTTGAAGAATGCACCTGCGGTCTTCTCAAGAATTGTCGTCAAAGCATTCCAAGAATATATTTACAAAACCATGGCTGTATACTTTGATGATTGGACAATTTATACAATGCTGAAAGATCATTGCAAATGTCTCAGACTAATGCTGGAAAGATGCCGATAGATACAACTATCCCTGAACATTCAAAAATGTATCTTCGCAACACCTATTGGCATATTACTTGGCCATGTCGTGTGCAAAGAAGGTATTAAGGTTGACTACGCCAAGATCAAAATCATTCTCGACCTAAAGCCTCCAGTAAATCCGAAACAAGTACGAATCCTGTTAGGTCATACTGGGTATTATAGGAAATTTATTAGACACTATTCCGATATGACTTATCCTCTGGAAGAATTGCTAAAAGAAGATCGAGATTATAAATGGATAGAGGAATGCGACATCTCATTTAACACATTGAAAAGAAAAATGGTCGAAGCTCTGATTCTTCGATTTTCAGATTGGTCAAATAAATTTCATGTACATATTGATGCATCCGGAATAGCAGTGGGAGCCATCCTAACACAACCCAGAGATGATAATATGGATTATCCTAATGCATTCAGCAGTCGCAAATTGAATAAATCTAAAAGGAATTATTCTACGACCGAAGGAGAAGCATTAGGTATGGTTTTTGCCCTTCAGAAATACTGCCATTATTTATTGGCTAATCCCTTTATATTTTATACAGATCACCGAGCTTTAAAATACTTAGTCAATAAGCCATTGTATCATGGGAGATTATGTCGTTGGTTATTACTGTTTCAAGAATTTGAATTTGAAGTGATCATCCAACCTGGAAAAGTTAATGTCGGACCAGACTACCTGTCGAGAATCGACACAGGAGAAGAACCAACAGGAATTGAACATGACTTACCAGACGCACACTTGTTTTGCATTGAAGCAGTACCTTCATAACTTATGGAATTGCACAATTTGTAGAAAATGGGAAAGCTCCTGAGGGAATGAATGAGAAAAAGAGGAAGATATTAGCAATGAAAGGAACACCCTATACTTTGATCAATGGTTTCCTCTATAAACTTGGTCTCGACAATATAATACGTCGATGTGCACTTGAGCATGAACGGCAGGATATAATTACAGAAGCCCATGCTGGACCAGCGGGAGGACACTATCATGCAGATATAACAGCCAGAAAAATCCTGTAGGCAGGACTCTGGTGGGAAACAGTTCATAAAGACTGTTGAGAGTTTGTATCTAAGTGTGATAAATGTCAGTGCATGGGCTGACCACTACCACGAACATAAATGCCATTGTTTCCAATCAACCCTAGCCGAACATTTGAAATATGGGCTATTGATTTTATTGGACCATTTCCAGTAGTGGGAAGATGAACAGGTGCTTGGCATATTATTACTGTTGTTGAATACGTTACCAAGTGGGTAGAAGCGGAACCAGTCGAAACATGTTCAAGTGAAGTTGCTGCTAAATTCATTTATGAAAACATCATAACATGCTTTGGATGACCCATAACATTGATAAGTGACCAAGGCACACACTTTGTATGTAAAACCATTAAAGCATTGACTAAGGAGTTTGCAGTTGATCATAGAATAAGCACAGCATATCACCCTCAGTTGAATGATGCAGTAGAATCATTCAATAAAACACTTACAAAAGGACTGACAAAAATCTGCAATATAGAGAAAGATGACTGGGACAATAAAATACATGCTGTCCTTTGGGAATATAAAACAACATATAAGAAAACGACAAGACAGACACCATTCTCACTTGTCTATGGGAAAGAGGCTATCGTCCTGTTACATTTTCGTTGACAAGTACTGACCATTGCAACAGCTCTACATATCAACATCAAAGATACTCGACATGAACGGCTATTACAGTTGTGGAAGCTGTATGAAAGTCGACAGTTGGCATTAGAACAGCAGAGAGTTCAAAAACAACAATAGAAAGCATGGCATGATAGAAATATCAAACAAAAGAATCTGTCAGTTGGAGAATTAGCACTCCTCTATAATAGCAGAGTAAAAGGGAAACCAAAAAAGTTGCATACAGAATGGATGGGGCCCTACATCATCGAAAAGTTAAACCCTAATGGCTCAGTCCTACTAAAAACATTACTGTGAAAATCCTCACAGTAGATCTAAGAGATGATGTATACCTCACAAGAGTAATTATGATTAAGCAGGAAAATAGAAGAAGAGTGAACAATATAGTATAATGAGCAACAGAATAATATGGTACAGAAGAACTCAGATAGAAGCAATAATACTTCACACACACTAGTTAATTAATCACAACATGGACAAATAAATAATACAATGGTAGAGAGGATTCGAATGCCCAAGGTGGAAATTCGAATTATCCTGTAAGAGTGATCATAAGATCAATAGAGTGTCATTGGAGCACAACTAGGTGTCCTCATGATCATCGGAGCACAACTGGAACTCTTCATCATCATCAGTGGAGTCATCAATGCTCAAGTAACTGTCAACCATTAGTCAAACTAACTCTGGTAGGTGTAACTGACTGTAACTGACTGTAACTGACTGTTATTGAGTGACAACTGGACTGGTAGGTGAAGAAGGGCGAGTTGCTCCCTAAAATCAAGGAAGAAGGGCGCATTAAGCAATTGGAGGGCTAAAACTGAATAGTGAGAAGCTCCTGGGGGCTGGCTAACTGAAGGCTAGGTGCTGGACTGATGACTGGGATGCATGAAAAATGCATGCAAACCCTAGAATGCATGCAAACCCTAAAGGTGCATGCATGACTGAAAATGTAAATGATCAAAATACTGCTGGGACTAGGATGGAGTATAGGAATATCCTAACAATTACAAGGAAATATTTTCAAGAAAGTCGTAAACGATGCCTGACTTAAAAGGTATAAATCATGAACATGAAAAAAAATGGTTAGAAATAACTGAACGAGAGTAATATAAAGCAATCAATCAAATCTAGCAGATTGTGGCAAAAAGAAGAAATGATGAGAGAATGGCAGAGGAAGCAAGGAAACAGCAGAGAAAGAAGTACGACGCATAACTGTCGATATTACAGACACTGACAAGAACATCGACGGTTTGGAGAACAAAAATCAACACGGCAAAAGTATTGGAACTCATACCGTCCAAGCATAAATAGAGAACCCCGTCGACCTAACACAACTAACGAAATGTCGCAGCACCATGATGATAAAACAATAAAGGCTAAAGTTAATCGCACTGCCAAAATTAATGCACCTGATGAAGCACCGATATCCGGCCAGCCTAATTTAATAACTCCATCACATTAGCCATTAACACAGGTCTCTACGTCTTGTTTGCCCGTGCCAAGAAATTCTTCCATAAATACGAAGCTCGAGGATTCTTGGTTACTCTTCTGCCGAGAACTTGAACTCCAAGAAACAGAATTTCCTGACTTTGTTGAAACCATTCTCACAACCTTGCACCCTGAATCTACCATGGCTCCTCGAAAAATTTTAACCGCTAGCAGAGCCGCCGCAACAATAGTTAGAGAATTGGAGAAAGAATAGACACCATTGGAAACTAGACTCCAGTTGATTTGGAATGAAAAGGCATTGGAACCCACCTGGAAGAAACCATGGAGAAGTGTTGAAGATTGGGGCAAGGAATCAAACGGTCACTGGAGAGAGGAATCAAAATGGTTGCAGACAGCCACAATCCTGCACTACTTCAAGGCACCTTTACTAGATAACTTTGGAGGATTGAAGGAAGTCATTGCACAGTTCATCGTTAGTAGATATCACAACGACAAGATTTACCTTGATATTCCAGTCGAAATCAATGGTGAAATCATCCACAAAGTCACTGGCCTTTCACATTAAGGAGATGCTGTACCAACAAGTTCGGGTGCAGACTTGGTTGATTAGTTTGTTGATTCTCCTGCTGGAAAGAATTCACGAGGTATAGTCGTGAGTTAGATTGTCTTTGGAAATTACAAAACTGCCGCCAAGATTGTATCACACGCGCTTTCACGGACAGGTAGAGGTTCAGACCTGAAGCCTGAAATGCTAGAAGTTGTTAAAAATATGGCTATGAACGGCAAGGTATACAACTGGGCAGATTATTTGGCCAACATTCTCAAATATACATGCCAGAAGTACCAAGACGAGGGAGCTAGCATCTTCTACCCATCTCTACTCATTTGGATTGCTATGACCTATTTTCGACCAAAAGGAAACAAAGATTTCGCTGATGTCCAACTCGTCCTGATGGAAAACTTCCACTGTTTTGCACCTGGAACAAACCGACATGGACCTACAACAGTCAAGCTTTGGCTTGAAGCATGGTTTGCTGACCTTAAAGAAATAGCAACAGGATGGAGGGTACCACAGAACATCCGTCGAATCCTTCCCCCGACAGCCCACATCCAACTATCTTTGGCGACACAGCAGTATCGTACATGGATGGAGTAGTGGGTCCAGCAAAACGACTCGAATACTATCCCTCAGTAAGTGAAATATTCCCAAAATTAAGCCATCAGTCTAATCAAGTACTACCCATTCCAGCACAAGCCATGAAAACCAATGTCAAATATGTCGAACCTCTATGCGACATGGAACAAGAAGAAGCATATGAAAGTCGGTTGTACATGAACACTTTCAGCTATCAGCCCGAGCCGACACCTAACACTAAGATGTTAGCAATCACCCAGACTCTGGACATAGAAGTTGGAGAGTAGTTGAATAGTGATACAAAATCCGACAATCCAGAACATCTTTTGACAGCCGATGATATCCAGAAGGTAGCAGCCAAAATCATCATAGCCCAACAGAACCGAGTGATATCGACAAAAGGGAAAGGGAAAAGACAAGTAACAATTCAAGAACCGTCAATAACATATGAGATCGAGCTATACGACATCCTTACCCAAATCCTTGAATATGCAGCAAAGAATAAACTGCCAGTCGAAGAATAATTCAGAAAGTTCTTAGAAAAAGATAAGTGTCCATCCTCACAAATCATTGTTAAGAGACCCAAAATTTCAGTCGTACTTGATGTTGATCTAACCATCCAGTCCCCTCCTCATTCCCCAACTACAGTCGAAGAAGAAATAAGTCTTTTAACATTACCTGTTCCACCTGTCACAGAAGACTCCGCCTTGAATACATTCATTGCAAACATTCTGATATTTTGTCCTAACTAGCATGAGATGGTCATCCAACAACCCATTTTTGCCTCTCCGTCTACTATCCCAGTTCACTTAGCTCCTTCCGACAACATTCAAACAAGAAATTCACCTTTGCCCTTACCGAGTCTAGAAATCATCAATCGCATGACCACCCACCATATTAGAAATCCTAATCCATCAAACCCAATATACGCACAACAAACAGGTGTCTTCACTCCTCTTCCAGTCGAATCACTACCACAGTAAATGAGTCCAATTCAAGCAAAAACCGTCAGCACGAAAAAATCCCAAGTTGTCAGTTCCCAGGTCGAGTCTAGTCTAGTTAGTCTGAATCCCTTCGACAGTACCATTTCACCAAGTCCAATTCCGACATCCGCCGACCTACCATCATTCATAGTAAACCAGTCGAGTTCCCATGTCGAAGCATCCAAGTCTAGTTTAATTTCACAACAACTCAACAAAGAAGTAGACACACCAGAAGCAGAAAGAGTCACGGAACCAGTTAAGACTCGAGAAGCTACATTCGACATGACAGGACCATCAGAACACACAAATGCTCCAGCTACTAATACAAACAATATGGAAATCTCTAGCACATCATCAGCAAATCTAGTAACGACCGAAGGACCAGAACATGATAATCCAGTCATTATAATATCAATACCCAGTACACACAGTCAAGCAGAATAGGTTGATATCAGTGCACAAGTAGTCATCGACAATCACCCACCAACAGCCAAAAAGGATAAGGGGCCAGAACAACAAACCATAAGCAAAGAAAAAGAGAAAAGTAACTGAAAGAAACAAAAAGAGAAGAAATGTAAAGAAAGAGAACTACAGCAGCAACTGCAAATGCAGCAAACACAGCAAGGACAATCAGAAAATATTCCTTCTGTATACTTAGACCAATTTGGAGCTGCTACAAGCTATCAGCCACAGTTGGCTTCTCAAGTAGAACTTGATTTACTTGAAGATGCAGTTTTTAGAGCGCAAAGATGTCACCAACAGGAATCAGAAGATCAGTTACTGTAGCTACAGAACGAATGGGCTACATGTCTTCCTAAGTGTGAAAAATTAGCTCAGCAAGTTATCCCGCTTCCAGCTAGTTCTGACACGACACCACCTTTGGACAAAGCATACCAGTTACTAGAATCTATCGTGTCGATGTTTCAATATGAGCTTCTCAAGAAACAGCATGATCAAGCTACTGAGGTAGCTTCCCTGATGACAAATCAGTTTACATCCTTTTCAGAAGCCTCCAAAGCACTCAAGCAGTACGGTAATCAAGCAAAAAAACTTGCCTCAGTTCTCAATAATTGGTATGTCTACTATGGTGATGTCTAGAAAAATATTCAGAAAATAAGAGCATTGCTAAGCAAGCTTCAACAACAGCGCTTGACTGCAAATGAATCCCATATTGAAATACTTGATAATCATATCATCCTGGAAAACAAGCAATTGGAAAAGTTAGACAAACAGGAAATTCAGTGGATGTCACAAGCCTGAGGAGGCCTCGACAAACTTGAAGAAATTCAGCCCAGATTCAATCAGTTACTTACTACTACCGGCAATACAATTAACACATTTGGTCCCGACATGATCCATTTGCAGGCTACATCCACTCACGACAAGATGGAAAATCTGTCAAAACTCACCACTCTGACTGTCGACATCCAGAATCTGCTATGCACTTGGGAAGAGTTCCAGGACCATCTCTCTGTCTCTGCTGAAGTTATCATTGAAGCTTGTCTCCATATTCCTGATGTTATGGATTCTTTGACATAGCTGTTTCTGTAATTCATTTTTTAATTTTCATCTCTCCATTTCTTCTATACGAAGAAATATTTTGAGGTGGGGGAGATGTTGGAGGGTCCTAGGTGCACT
This sequence comes from Larix kaempferi, assembly GCA_027924585.1. NCBI lineage: Eukaryota > Viridiplantae > Streptophyta > Pinopsida > Pinales > Pinaceae > Larix > Larix kaempferi. The sequence goes on from BSBM01000870.1 coordinate 438,344, forward strand.
TGTCAACTAGGCCCTCCGCTCGACCATTCTGCAGCATATGTCGACTAGTCTCATCGACTAGTATAAGTCGGGTCGGTTGGATAAACCGACAGACGGTTATGTAACTGTATCTACATATATATATATATATATCTAGGCTGGTGAGATGATAGACTAGTAGAGATTGATTCTATCATATTGTTATGATATTGCTGGTTAATACAAAGACTATTCTCTCTATCCGTCTCATATCTTGTATCTATGTCATTGTGTATGCTTGCTTATATTGTGTAATGTATCTATGATAACTATGTGAACCTCGGGATTACAACAGTGAGTTAAGTTGGTTGGGGAACCTCCTACTCAGTTATAACTACTTTTCCTCTCCTTCATTGACTATATAAGGAAGGTAGAAGGGCCATTTGAAGGGACCAAGCCTATAACAAAGTTATGCTGGAGGAATGGACACCCTCATCCCCCTCTCTTGTGCCTCAGTTTTGATAAACCCTAGCATAGTTGATTAGAGGCTGGGATCCTTGGAGAACAGAAGAAGAAGACTTTGAATCTAGGTTTCGTGAAGTGCCAAGCTTGAAAGAAGGTATAACTTTATGTACTTGCTTTCATTCATTAAGAAGGTACAAGAGAATGTGCACCCAACTAACAATTTCTACAATATAAAGACGACAAAAAAACAACACTCAACAAGACTGAGCCTTGAAACAGAGATGTTGGTAGGGAAACGTTTTCAATGGAGAAAGGATCATCCTAGTGTGTCAAAGCCCGTAAGAACAATCTTAAGTACAGAGATCATAGAAAAAGATGAGCCTGAAAGATTATCATAAAAATACTTCCCACAAACTTTCACACAAATCAAAGAAGGTGAAAGATAGATAAGTAATAGCCGTGCACCAAAATGGATGGACGCAAAGATTAAAATAAAGGAAGTAGATATTTCAAAGGACGATCGACCAAAAATGGCAAAAATTGGCGATTACTGAAATGAGGAACAGACAGCAGAAATCTCTAGTATTCTCAAAGAATTCCAAGACAGTTTTGCTCGAGACTATAAAGATTTGAATGCGCTTGTAAAGGAAATGGGCGAGATGAAAATTGACATTAAACCTGATGCCATACTCGTGAAGAAAAGACCCTACAAACTTGCTCACAAATATAAATATATTGTCAAAAAGGAGATCGAGAACATGCTTGCTGCAGGAATAATATATCATATTGACCAGTCAGAATGGGCAAGCCCAATGGTCGTTCAACCAAAGAAACAAGATCTGACTCGACTGACAATCTGTGTCGACTTTCGAGAGCTGAACAAGGTAACTCTAACAGATCCCTTCCCTACACCCTTTGTAGATGAAATCATCAATGAAGTTGCAGGGCACGAGTGCTATTCTTTCACGGATGGACTCTCGGGGTTGTTGAGCACCCTATATGCAATTAGATTATCACCAACACACACAGAGCATACGAGATTTATTGTCAACCTGAGAAAGTCTTTTTATTTCAAAGGATAAGTGCACAATCTATGCTTAAACACCAAACCATTAGAATTGAATACTTTTATCTTCTATCATCCATGTTCATCCCAAGAATCTATGCAATCCCAATTGCCTTCTAATTGCTACAACTTCAATTCCTCTCTACCATGCATCAATAAGAAATGATATAAGATCTAATCAACAATTGCAGGAAAGAAATATCATTCATATTCTAGAACAATCACTTCTTTGATCTAATCACTCTTGAAAATCATAAGACATAAACTGAACATTAATCTAGAAATCCAGCTGCAAAGGATTGAGTCAACTGCTCTAAGAATTTGAATTGCAGAATGGAAATCAACAATCATAACAGGAAAGATAAATTGCAAGGGCTCATGGGATCATAGCTTAACCGCGAGATGAATAGGGCTGTGTACAATTGTCATACGAATTGCATAAAGGCTCTACTCAGTCGACTGTTACTCTGTATTACTTGCCAATTTCAAGGAAACCTAATATTAACTGGAAATACACACCATGATTACCACTGCTGCGTACAAAAGAAATACCATGAAAAAAGCATCACACAACAATGAATTCAAAATCCTAATTTAACTCAGCAATCTTTGTGGAAGACGGGCCCAGCCTTCACACATAGACACTAGCTGAACAACGCAAGTTCCTTTAAATCAAGGGTAACTCCTTATATTAACAGAAGATGATTACATAGTTGCTTTCACTGCTAATACAATGAGATAATTATCTGTTGTTCAACCCCCTGGGTCGAGGCAACTCCCCATATTTATAAATACAAATCATAACATCAAATCCTATAATCGGGCAGCCATGAAGATCTCTGATCTTCAGGCGCCCTAAATAACTAGCTGTTACAATACGTGGCAGAACAGAGACATCAAAATATGAGAAAGTTATCAATTGACCTAAGAGTGGCGATCCTTCCAGATCACAGCTAGACTCGAGCAGCAACATACTCAAGATAGCACATTCTGTTACAGCTGCCCTGTCACAGCTGTGCCTTAATTGATGATTCGAGCCCCGAGGACCCCTTTGCAAGCAATGAACATCCCTTCTTTCACGACTTGTTCAGCCCCACCTTCCTGCAGTCCATTTATCTCAACTACCTTCATAAATCATAACATGTTAGCACAATTGAGAGATACACAGCTTTAATTATCACAATCATAAGCATTAATAAAATAAAACAATGATCAGTCATACCTTGGTAATTTGGGGAAATAAGCTGGGGACAACAGGTCTGATTAGCATGATAAATGGTGTAGGATGGGGAAAAGAAAGGTGATCAAAGATGATTAGAAGGGGCCAATTCTGGGCTCAACATCTCCCCCCAACTACCCTGTTGCATGTCCTCATGCAACAACCTGCATCATTCAGAATCTGAGTCCTGTACTGAGCTCTATCCATGGAGAGAGGAAGAATTGTAGGAAACTCAGGCACCTTATCTGTCTTTTTTTTTAAAAGCCTCTGTGAGTAACTCAACATCTTCCTCATCACTGTTCCCCTTCCACTGCTACTTGCTGGTGTTTGGAAATGCAATTGGTGTAGTGGGAATCTTCCTGTAGTCTCATTATGCTGTGCCTGGGGGCTTAGAAGGCAATCCTTAATCTGAATCTAAATCAATAACATTTCTAAGAGGTAGAAGCACTGGTTCTTGTGGGGAAGTGTCTTCTAGCACATCTAAGTTTAATAAGAGAGTTGTTGGTTCTTGTGTGGCAACAACATCCTTTAGGCTCTCTTCAGCAGCTACCATCATTGCTTTTAGAGACACTGGTTCTTGTGTAACAGTGTCTTCCTTGTCTTTCTGCTGCAAAGATTGGATCTCTTTCTCACTGTGCAGCTCCTCCTCCAGGATTTTGGTGTCACCTGAGCATAGTGTTTGTACCTATTCATCTTCACTCCACTGTGTATCGGGAATGAAATCCACTCCAGGGTTATGTTTTAAATGAAATTCAGGAGTTCCTGTTGCAGCTTCCAAGGATGTTGGTTCTTGTGTAGCAACATCCTGGCTTGCCTCTTCATCCTTCTGTTGTTGCAACTCTTCTCCTATGAGCTCTGTGTCATGGGAGTCCTCTGGAGTTACAACCCAGAGTTAATCATTAAACTCCAGAGTGTTCTCTGTCCCAGGTTCTTCTCCCATTTGTTTGACCGATTCGACAAGTATATTCAGGTTTGTTGGTTCTTGTGTTATAGCATCCTGTTCCAGTTTATCACTGTACTACCTTTGTGTCTCTTCTTCTAAAATTTCTGTGTCCTGGGAGCATTCTGGGGTTACAGTATAGAATTCTTCATTGGCCTCTAGACTGACCTCCATTCCAGGTTCTTCTCCCATCTGCTCTATAATCTCTGTATCATGGGAACATTCTGGAGTTGCAGTATATTCTTTATTAAGCTCCAGAGTGTCCTCCATCCCATGTTCTTCTCCTATCTGTTCTCTAATCTCTGTGTCATGAGAAGTGGCAGCTTCAGCAAGGATATTCAAAGGTGCTGGTTCTTGTGTGGCAGCACCTTCTTTTTCTGCTGCTTCCTTTATTGTGGCCGCAGGTTGTTGTGCTGAGTAAGTATTAAGTATAATTTTGTGGCCTGCTTCCTTGAAGATTTCTCCACAGGTGGGACAGAGTATTCGTTCATCCTTCTGCCCAGCTTCAGCAAAATCTGATCCCTCCAGTTGTTCTGTAGCCTCTATTAATGTATACATTTTTCTTTCACCTTGTTTTCTACAGGTTTCCTTCCAAATTTCCAACTCCCTTCTAAGTACTTGGAGGTCCTCTTTTAACATTGTGTTCTCAGCCAGAAGTCCTTCAATTCCAGGTTCTTCCTCCACTGGCCTTTGTGTAGCATCCATTGGTCTTGGTACAAGGATTGGGGGCTCAACCTGTGCCTCTAGGGTTGCCCATCTTTTCCTGGCTGCCTCTGTTGCTGTAGCTGATCGAGTTCTTTTCTTTTGATTGGTGATATTAAGTTAAATTCATTGGTGGATCTTTTTCTTTTCTTTTGTAGTGTTTTCTTCAGTGGGGATGGTACATAGGGAATCAAAGCTGAGGTCGAAGGAATATTTTCTTGCCTCTCATGTTGTTCTTGTTCAATTACAGCTCCTCCTTCCCACTCAGGTGGGGACTCAATTGTTACCAGCTCAATATTCTCTGCCATTGCCCTGGCACTATCATCTTCAGGTTCCATTGTCGCAGCATTTATTGCTGCTCCAATTTCACCTTCTGCTGTGGGAATTGCCCTATTGTCTGCATTTTCCACCAGATTTTTATCTCTACCTTCCCCCAATGGCTCTGCCTGTGATGGAGTTTCATCCCTCAATTGATCTTCTTCTAATGGAGGTTCATCCCCCCCAAATGGCTCTGCCTGTGCCCCCTGTTGCTCTTCTTCTTATATAGTTTCGTCCACCCTAGATGGTCCTGCTTGTGCCCCCAGTTGTTGTTCTTCTATTGTAGTTTCATCCACACCAGATGGTCCTGCTTGTGCCCCCGGTTGCCGTTCTTCCTCCATTTCATCCCCCCCCCCAACTTCAATGGAGGAACTTCGGTCCTCCTATTGTGGTGGAACCTGTATTTGCTGTAATGGGACGACCCGCAAGGGAACATGTTGCTGAGGTCGGGTGATGAATTGTTCCCAAGTTATATGATGTTGGGCAAGGGTTCTTACAATGATAAATTTGATAAGGCCATGGTAGGTGAGAGAGGAAAGTGGGTGCTTAGCAGACTGAACAAATGCTGCCATATGATGCAAGTCGTGCAGTAAATAATATGGAATGTTCAATAAAATGCCATGGCGGAGATGAGAAAGCAAAGGAAGTTCAGAGTTATACACAGTTTGATATCTACCTTCACAAGTAATGTACTTCTTGAGAAAGACAGCAACCTGGTCCCATGGCCGCGGCAGTGAGTTCAGTGCAATCCCTCTTCTGGATGCTTCAACTTGCTCCCCTGCGAGTAAAAATTCTTCTCGTGCAATCGTTGTAGGGACTCGTCGGTTAAAACATGGTTTTCCCACCATCGGGATGGCTGTAACCTCGAATATAATGGTCTCAGAGACTTCTATGCGCAGCCCCCACACCATGGAGTGAGTTTTGGTAAGATTCAAAGCAAATTGCAGGGCTGCGTCCTGATCGAATCCGTCCAGTCGCTAAAAGAATTCGAGCCAACCGGCAGCTTGAAAAATGGCAAGAACTTGAAGATTTCGCCTGAGTTCCCATGTATTGAAAGGTTCATGGCGAACTAGAATCCCCATGGTCCTGGCTGCAAGCTGAAGTTGCTATTCCACAGATTATAGGATCCCAGAATGGAAGTTGTAGCACAGAGGATGCATGAATCGCTGAGCGGAGACGTTGAGAGAATGGGCAAATTTGGAAAGTTGAGCATAGAAAAGCGTTTGAAATTTCCATGCTGAATTGGGGAAGGTGGCAGTTATTAGTGTTTATGTCGTACGAGGGAAAGGTTTAATCAGGTATAATGGTGGTACGAGTGAAGGTACGACTAATATCGTTTAAATGATATCATTGCTTAATCATGTGATAAATGAAAGCCATACCTCATAAGACTGTGCGTCGGAATGCTGTGGAAAATGGTGGAGCATGCAGTTGGTGACGTTGCGGAGCCGAACTTGTGCACAGTCAGACGTGTGATCATGATGACTCGGATAAGGCAATAATTTCTTCCATCGGTGAAACACAAACCATCGCGTCCTCGGGGTCGAAATGATGAGTTCGCCAGCATGACTGAGGTGAATCAGCACCATGATTTAGTAGGTTTGGAACAATTCTTCTGTTAACACAGGAGTTACTACTGCAAGTTGCCAAAAAAAATGATAGGACGACCGACGAAAAAGATGTTGCAGTTGCCAGGAAGTATGTTGCAGCCGCCGAGAAGAAGTTGCAGCCACCGAAAAAGAATTCACAGCAGCCGGGAAAATAATTTACGGCATGGGGAAAAATTACGGCTGTCACAGAAAGGTTTTACGGCGGCGGGAAAAATTACAGCTGGCGGGAAAAGTTTTACAAAGGTGGGAAATATGTTGCATCCTGTCAAAAAAGTTGTTGTTGCAGCTACGGGAAAATGGTTGCGGCTGCCGGGAAAACGATTTTAGCGGTCGACGGAAAATGATAACGCAGCCGGTGGGAAATAGGATTAACGACTGCCGGGAAAATGTTTTTACGGTCGACGAAAAATGATAACGCAGATGCTGGGAAATGATGTTGTAGCCGATGTGACATGATGTTGTAGCTGTCGGGAAAAGTTGTTGCAGCTACCGGGAAAAAGGGTTTACGGCTGCTGGGAAATGCTGTGGCAGCTGCTGGGAAATGAGGTGGCAGCTGCTGGGAAATGGGGTGGCAGCCGCTGGGAAATCGTGTTGCAGCTGCGGAAAAAGATGTTGCAGCTGCCAGAAGAGATTGACGGCAGCTGGGAAAAAGAATATTACGGCCGCTGGGAAATGATGTGGCAGCTGATGGGAAATGAGGTGGCAGCCGCTGGGAAATGGTGTTGCAGCTGCGGAAAGAGATGTTGCAGCTACCAGAAAAGATTGACAACAACCGGGAAAAAGGATATTACGGCCGCTGGGAAATGAGGTGGCAGCTGCTAGGAAATGAGGTCGCAGCCACTGAGAAATGGTGTTGCAGCTGTGGAAAAAGATGTTGCAGCTACCGATGTTGCAGCTGCCAGAAAAGATTGACGGCAGCCGGGAAAACGGATATTACGACCGCTAGGAAATGAGGTGGCAGCCGCTGGGGCATGGTGCTGCAGCTACCAAAAAAGATGTTGCAGCTGCCAGGAAAAATGTTGCAACTGTCGGAAAAAAGGATTTGCGGCCACAGGGAAATGATTTTACGGTTGATGGGAAACGATATCGCAGTTGCCGGAAAAGATATTGCAGCTACCGGAAAATGTGTTGCAGTTGCCGAAAAAGATGTTGCAGCTGCCGAAAAATATGTCACAACTACCGAAATTTTTTTTATTTTTTTTTAAGGCAAAAGGGAAATACAACGCAGGACGGCACAGGGGGAATTTCGCTTGACAGGCCCAATCTGGTCGTTCTCCTGGCGCTTCCCTAAAAATTTTTGAAAAATAACAACAAACGAAAAGATAAAATGCAAAGAGAAAAAAAACAACAATTATACGCTACAGCAGGAAATTATTTATGTACAACAAATACGATTTTCAGTTTAAGGATTGGCAAAGGCAGAGAGAAATTCCTGCTCTGGTGCTAGCTGATAATCTGGATCGGCGGCAATTTGCGAAATGAATGCATCTTTTGAGATGGGATTACGATATAGTCGCAGTCTGTGGCCATTAGCAAGTAATGGTATACGGTTTTCATCAATGGTCACCAGGCGAACAGTGCCATTGTCAAATACCTTGTCGACCAAATATGGACCCAGCCATCTTGTACGTAATTTACCTTTAAAATCCTTCTTGAATCTGGAGTCGTATAATAGCGCCTAGTCTCCCTCACAAAAAATTTTCTTTTTAATAAATCGGTCATGCCAGTTGGATCTATGTTGCTGAAGCAACACAGTCTAATCTACTGCTGCTAACCGTTTCTTATCTAATTTGTTTAATTGATTCAATCTTCTCCTCTGGGCTTCTGTTACATCCAGACTCATTTCTGTGGCTGTTTTCAGGGTTTTGATCTCAAACTCAATTGGAAAGATGGCACTCTTTCCATACACTAGATCATAGGGAGAAAACCCTGAGGTGTTGCGCCAAGTTGTGCGAGAAACCTGTTAGCCCAATCCTTTCGATGGCTTTTAATTGTTTTAGTAAGGATTGCTTCAATAAATTTATTAGTACTTTCCACCTAACCATTGGCTTGGGGGTGGTAGGGTGAAGCTATCCTATGCTGCACATGATACTTCCGGAGCAAGGATTCAAATTGATATGAGATGAATTGTGGTCCCCCATCGGTAACTACTTTGTTTGGTACCCCAAAGCGGGTAAAGATTTCACTATACATAAAATCAATCACTGCCTGGTCATTAGCCTTAGCCAAAGCTACAGCTTCTACCCACTTGGTCATGTAATCAGTACAAACCAGAATGTAAACCTTCTTTCTGGAAGGAGGGCTGATAGGGCCAACAAAATCCAATGCCCATCTATCAAACGGTTCAAGTACCACTTGGGGCTGTAAAGGCATCTGATCTGTTTTATTAGGTTGGTCCATCCTTTGGCAACTGTCACAGGACTGAACATATCTTTTAGCGTCCCTGAACAGTGTCAGCCAATAGTAGCCCATCCGCGGTGCTTTATGCCCTGTTCTTTTGTCTACAAAGTGTCCTCCACAAGGTTCATCATGACAAGCCTTCAGTATATGAAAGATCTCATCTTCCCTTACACATCTCCTAATCTCAAGATCGGGTCCTGTGTAAAAGAGATGACCATTTAGCCAACAATACCTGGCACTTTGCTGGATAATTTTTCTCTTCTCTCATTTAGACATGTGTGGCGGGAGCTTCCCTGCAACCAAATAATTAGCAACGTCTGCATACCAGGGGGAATGAGTTGAAAGTGCGAACAGATGTTCATCTGGAAAAGAATCCTCAACAGGCGAACTGTCATCACTGTTAGTAAAGCGTGATAAAAAGTCAGCAACAACATTTTCTTTTCCAGGTTTATCTATAATGGTAATATCAAATTCCTGTAATAACAAGAGTCACCTGGTTACTCTGGCATTGGTGACAGTTTTGTTCATCAAATACTTAATGGCAGAGTGGTCAGTGTGCACAAATGTAGGATACCCAGTAATGTAATGCCGAAATTTATTAATAGAATAAACAATAGCAAGGAATTCTTTTTCGGTAACAGTATAATTAAGTTCAGCAGGGGCTAAGTTTTTACTAACATAATAGATAGCATAAGGTACTTGACCATCCTCCTGTCCTAGTACTGCTCCAACGGCGATATTAGAAGCGTCTGAAGAAATGTGGAAAGGTATGGTCCAATTATGTCCCCTTAGGATAGGGGCTGTGGACAGCTTCTCTTTAAGCTTATCAAACGATGTCTGGCATGCTTCACTCCACACAAACTGTGTGTCCTTCATTAACAACGAAAACAAAGGAGAAGCAAGTTTGGAGAAGTTTTCTATAAACCTCCTGTAATATCCAGCATGTCCCAGAAAACTTTGCACTTCTTTCTGCGTTGAAGGAGTAGGTATATCTTTTATCACCTTAATTTTTGAAGGATCCACCTGAATGCCATCGGTAGAGATGAAATGTCCTAATACCACCCCTTCACTCATCATCATATGGCATTTTTCAGTGCTTAATGAGAGGCGAGCCTGTTCACAGCGAATTAAAACATTCTTTAAATTTTCCTGTGCTTCCTCAAAGTCCTTGCCATAGGGAGTAAAATCGTCCATAAAGACTTCCATACTATCATTAACCAATTCAGAGAATATGCCAATTACAGCTCTTTGGAATGTTGCTGGTGCATTACATAAGCCAAAGGGAAGCACCCTATAGGCAAACATTCCCCAGGGGCAAGTGAAGGTGGTTTTATCCTGGTCTTCAGGAGCAATCTGAATTTGGTTGTACCCACTAAACCCATCCAAGAAGGAGAATAATTTTTTTCCTGATAGGGTATCAAGTACCTGGTCAATAAAGGGTAGAGGGAAATGATCCTTTTGCGTAGCTTTGTTCAGCTCCCTATAATCAACACAGACTCTCCACTTACCATTTTTCTTGGGCACAATTACAAGTGGGGAAACCCACTCACTATCTGAAATAGGATAGATAAATCCTGCTTCCAAAAGTTTCTGGATTTCCTCCTTCACTATATCCCTCAAATTGGGGTTCATGCATCGTTGAGGTTGACACACAGGCCGGGAGTCATTTTTTATATAAATATGGTGGGTGCATAGATTAGAGGGAATACCTCTCATATCTGTATACTCCCAGGAGAATGCCCCCTTTCGTTCCTTTAAGAGACTGATTAGGCACCTCTGTTCCTCTGAGGAGAGACCAGGGTTGATATTCAAAGTTCTTCCAGGCTCTACCTCAATAGGAATTCTTTTTGAATTTTTCAAAACTGGGATTATGTTTGTATCACCAACTAATGTTTCCTCCGTAAGATTTTCTTGTTCTTCCCTACCAAGGGTAATGTTCAGGATTTGATAAACCTCCTTATCCACTGAAGCGGGTTCACTAATAAAATTACTGATAGCATCATCTTCTGTTTCATTTTTAAAAGTCAAGGCCTTCCCTATAGTTAATAGTGGCTGAACATCCTCCTCCTCCTCCTGCTCTACCCAAAGGGAAGTTTCAGCTTCTAGACTCGGCCGTGCTGGAGGATACAGGGTGAGGTTTTTGGTTTCCATACCATCAGATATAGTCATGGACCCCGATCGATAGCTGATGCAAGCATCAGCTGTGGCCAACCAAGGCCTTCCCAGGATCAATGGGTGTCCCCCCAGCTGTGATTTTGGTTGTAATACCAAAAAGTCGGCAGGGTATTCCCATGAGTCTACTGAGATGACAAGATCGTCCAGAATCCCTTCAGGTCTGATGGTGGATCTGTCTGCCAATTCTAAAATGGTAGGGGTTGGTATAATATTAGTGAGTCCAAGCTTCTTTACACTATCAATTGTTATGACATTGATCGCTGCTCCTAAATCCACTAGCACGTTGGGTATCTACGTCTGTCCTACGTGTACAGTGACAATAGGATTGCCAGGGTCATCATACTTGGTCACAGGGGTTCTTCCTGTTATTAAAGCAGATAAATTCCCTATGACGTGAACAGTCGGAGGGTCTCTAGGTTTCCTCCCTGGTTTCTTAGTGCACAGGTCCCGAACAATTTTAGCATAAATAGGCACGTCTTGAAGGGCTTGCAGAAGGGGGATTTTAACGTAAAGATTCTTCAACTCTCCTAGGAGGTTGAACTGAGGTTGCCCCCCTATTTTTGGTAGCATTAGTCTCTCAGGGTATGGTGGTTGCCTTACTAGCTGGGTAGGCTACGTATTATCTGATTTCTCATTTGATGTTTCATCCGTCCCATCTAAGGGATGCTCAGCACCTTCAGTGATAGGAACCGGATCGGATGGATGCTGTGAACTCTCTCCTTTTTCATGCACAAAAGGTGGAATATCTTCTGTAATTACAGGTTCTATTATCTTCCCAGATCGTAGGCGAATATCATTACAAGGTACAGGGGAGAGAGAGTAGGCCGGCATATTGACAGTTTCCAATTGATGGACTGTTTTATTATTCAGGTTAGGATTAGGGTGGGCAGGCAACTGAGGCCATATTGGTATATTAGGAACAGCATTATTCTGTAGCTGCAGCTACGACTGCTGAGGTGGGTATTGAGTATATTGAGGAAATTGAGGAAATTGAGGGTATGGAGGAGAATATGGTGACTGTTGAGGTGGGGGTGGTTGAGGGAACTGGTCTCCAAGAGGGAAGTTGCTCCACCCAGGAGACCACAATGTAGGTTGATGTGGTGGTTGTGCCCGAGGACCCCATGAATTAAAATTTTGCATTGCAGGTTGGGAAGGATTCCACTGAGCATAATTTGAAGGGAATTGTGTATTCATATTTTGCATATTATTATTCCAATTGCTCCTATTATTCAAAAATGGAAACGAGTCCAGAGGCATACCTTGATTTCGAGGCTGCCAAGGTTTCTTCTGTGCAATGAAATAGGCTGATTCCACTTCTGGAGTTGATGCCTACAGGACAACCTTCACTTGGGGAAGTGTGGGACATTCCTTCATGTCATGGTTCAGCTCACATAGCTGACATACTTGTATCTTGTCAAGAGGGCATTCTTTCAGCGGGTGATTCTTTCTACATCGGGGACAGAACACACCTAGTGTGAGATCCTCCACTGCCTGTTTTTGTTTGGCCTTCAGGACATCAATCTCCGAAGAGATGGAGCTCATCATTTCTGTTTTAAAATTTTCAAGGAGATTTCCTATCTCTGCACGTGTAGCTCCTCCATTGGATGACTTCTGAGTTCTATCAAAGACATCACGTTCCAACTTATCCCGTTTATCCCGCTTATTATTCCTGGAATATCCCCTGGAGTATCTCTTACATAATTCCATAATCGTCTCAAAAGGTTCTTTGGAGATATCTCCCTTTCCTAACAAATTTAACATGTCTAAACAATCATCCCTGATCCCTCGAAGCAAGAATATCTTGAGCACATCCAGCCCCATGTTCGTCTGCCCGGCTCTTTGCACATTGTACAGCAGCCTTTCTACAAAATCCTCCAGACTTTCATCCTCCTTCTACACCATCTTGAATAATTCCTCTCTTTTGTCCCTGGTGTTGCAATATTCTTGATATTTCTCCAGGAATACTTGCTTCATCTTATTCCAATTAGCAACAGTTCCTCCCCTAAGGCTCATGAACCATTGTAATGCATTGTCCTTCAGGGTGGCGGGAAAAAGTTTCAGCTTTTGAGCATCTGTGACATAATAATAGCTGCGACAGAGGATATCAAATTCAAAAAGGAATTCATCTGGATCTTCTGCCGCCCTGCCATGGAAGCGAGGCAACACCGATGGTGAGATATTTTTCATAGGAGCTGTCCCATCTGGCTGCTGAATTGGAAATTGTAATGTAGCCGTAGTTCCTTCTGGCAGGGAGTAATTTTCATGATGGTATTCTACCACTGCCTCTTCCTCTTCAGTCTCATGTATGTTATTCATCTTTTCTTCTGTATCCTCTTCTTCGTTCGTTCTTGCGTTCTCTTCCTCAGTTGTAGCAGCTGCGTATTCCTCAGTTGTAACAGCTGCGTATTCTTCAGTTGTAGCAGCTGCGTACTCCTCAGTTGTAACAACTGTGTATTATTCAGTTGTGACAGCTGCGTACTCCTTAGTTGTAACAGTTGCGTCAGCTGTACCTTCCTTAGCAGGGGTATATGAGGGAGTCACGGCTGCTCCTATATTCTTCACCGTGGACGTTGGCGTTCCAAAATCGGCAGGGTTTCATCTGATAGGAGTTTCTTGATGACGAGTCCTGGTGGATGAATCAGTTCTGTCAACAAGATCATCGATGAATGTTCTTCTGCCCAATTGTTGTCCTCGACCACGACCCGAACCACCTGCGCTGTTAGTAATTTGTGCGGTTTTGGGAGTTGGGAGGTGATCGCGTTTTACCATCCTTGTATTCATGCAAACCAAATAATTTCAGCAAAGAAAAGACTGACTAGAAACAATTACCAGATGCAACTAATGATGAATGTTTAATTTTTATCCTTCCCCGGCAACGGTGCCAAAATGTCGAGCACCCTATATGCAATTAGATTATCACCAACACACACAGAGGATACAAGATTTATTGTCAACCCGAGAAAGTCTTTTTATTTCAAAGGATAAGTGCACAATCTATGCTTAAACACCAAACCATTAGAATTGAATACTTTTATCTTCTATCATCCATGTTCATCCCAAGAATCTATGCAATCCCAATTGCCTTCTAATTGCTACAACTTCAATTCCTCTCTACCATGCATCAACAAGAAATGATATAAGATCTAATCAACAATTGTAGGAAAGAAATCTCATTCATATTCTAGAACAATCACTTCTTTGATCTAATCACTCTTGAAAATCATAAGACATAAAATGAACATTAATCTAGAAATCCAATTGCAAAGGATTGAGTCAACTGCTCTAAGAATTTGAATTGCAGAATGGAAATCAACAATCATAACAGGAAAGATAAATTGCAAGGGCTCATGGGATCACAGCTTAACTGCAAGATGAACAGGGCTGTGTACAATTGTCATACAAATTCCATAAAGGCTCTACTCAGTCGACTGTTACTCTGTATTACTTTCCAATTTCAAGGAAACCTAATATTAACTGGAAATCCACACCATAATTACCACTGTTGCATACAAAAGAAATACCATGAACAAAGCATCACACAAAAATGAATTCAAAATCCTAATTTAACTCAGCAATCTTTGTGGAAGACGGGCCCAGCCTTCACACAGAGACGCTGGCTGAACAACGCAAGTTCCTTTAAATCAAGGGTAACTCCTTATATTAACAGAAGATGATTACACAGTTGCTTTCACTGCTAATACAATGAAATAATTATCTGTTGTTCAACCCCCTGGGTCAAGGCAACTCCCCATATTTATAAATACAAATCATAACATCAAATCCTATAATCGGGCAGCCATGAAGATCTCTGATCTTCAGGTGCCCTAAATAACTAGCTATTACAATACGTGGCAGAACATAGACATCAAAATATGAGAAAGTTATCAATTGACCCAAGAGTGGTGATCCTTCCAGATCACAGCTAGACTTGAGCAGAAACATACTCAAGATAGCGCATTCTGTTACAGCTGCCCTGTCACAACTGTGCCTTAATTGATGATTCGAGCCCTGAGGACCCCTTTGCAAGCAACGAACATCCCTTCTTTCACGACTTGTTCATCCCCACCTTCCTGCAGTCCATTTATCTCAACTACCTTCATAAATCATAACATGTTAGCACAATTGAGAGATACACAACTTTAATTATCACAATCATAAGCATTAATAAAATAAAACAATGATCATTCATACCTTGGTAATTTGGGGAAATAAGTTAAGGACAACAGGTCTGATTAGCATGATAAATGGTGTAGGATGGGGAAAAGAAAGGTGATCAAGGATGACTAGAAGGGGCCAATTCTAGGCTCAACAGGGGTACAACCAAGTACCTATAGCAAAAGAAGACCAGAAAAAGACAACATTCGTGTGCGAATTCGGGTCATTCGCATATAAAGTTATGCCTTTCGGTTTGAAGAACGCACCTGCGGTCTTCTCAAAAATTGTCGTCAAAGCATTCCAAGAATATATTTACAAAACCATGGCTGTATACTTTGATGATTGGACAATTTATACAATGCTGAAAGATCATTGCAAATGTCTCAGACTAATGTTGGAAAGATGCTGACAGATACAACTATCCCTGAACATTAAAAAATGTATCTTCGCAACACCTATCGGCATATTACTTGGCCATGTCATGTGCAAAGAAGGTATTAAGGTTGACTACGCGAATATCAAAATCATTCTCGACCTAAAGCCTCCAGTAAATCCAAAACATGTACGAATCCTGTTAGGTCATACTGGGTATTATTGGAAATTTATCAGACACTATTCCGATATGACTTATCCTGTGGAAGAATTGCTAAAAGAAGATCGAGATTATAAATGGACAGAGGAATGCGACATCTCATTTAACACATTGAAAAGAAAAATGGTCGAAGCACCGATTCTTCGATTTCTGGATTAGTCAAAGAAATTTCATGTACATCTTGATGCATCCGGAATAACAGTGGGAGCCATCCTAACACAACCCAGAGATGATAATATGGATTATCCTAATGCATTCAACAATCAGAAATTGAATAAAGCTTAAAGAAATTATTCTACGACTGAAAGAGAAGCATTAGGTATGGTGTTTGCCCTTCAGAAATACTGCCATTATTTATTGGCTAATCCCTTTATATTTTATATAGATCACCAAGCTTTAAAATACTTAGTCAATAAGCCATTGTATCACGGGAGATTATGTCGCTAGTTATTACTGTTTCAAGAATTTGAATTTGAAGTGATCATTCGACCTTGAAAAGTTAATGTCGGACCAAACCACCTGTCGAGAATCGACACAGGAGAAGAACCAACAAGAATTGAACCTGACTTACCGAATGCACACTTGTTTCGCATTGAAGCAATACCTTCAGAACTTATGGAAATTGCACAATTTGTAGAAAATGGGCAAGCTCCTGAGGGAATGAATGAGAAAAAGAGGAAGATATTAGCAATGAAAGCAGCCCCTACACTTTGATCAATGGTTTCCTCTATAAACTTGGTCTGGACGATATATTACGCCGATGTGCACTTGAGCATGAACGATAGGATATAATTATAGAAACCCATGTTGGACCAGCGGGAGGACACTATCATGTAGATATAACAACCAGAAAAATCCTGCAGGCAGGACTCTAGTGGGCAACAATTCATAAAGACTGCCGAGAGTTTGTATCTAAGTGTGATAAATGTCAGTGCATGGGCCGACCACTACCAGGAATAGAAATTCCATTGTTTCCAATCAACCCTAGCCAAACATTTGAAATATGGGCTATTGATTTTATTGGACCATTTCCAGTAGTGGGAAGATGAACAGGTGCTCGGTATATTATTACTGTTGTCGAATACGTTACCAAGTGGGATGAAGTAGAACCAGTCGAAACATGTTCAAGTGAAGTTGTTGCTAAATTCATTTATGAAAACATCATAACACGCTTTGGATGCCCCATAACATTGATAAGTGACCAAGGCACACACTTTGTATGTAAAACCATTAAAGCATTGACTAAGGAGTTTGTAGTTGATCATAGAATAAGCACAGCATATCACCCTCAGTCGAACGACGCAGTAGAATCGTTCAATAAAACACTTACAAAAGGACTGACAAAAATCTGCAATATAGAGAAATATGACTGGGACGATAAAATACCTGTTGTCCTTTGGGCATATAAAACAACATACAAGAAAATGATACGACAGACACCATTCTCACTTGTCCATGGGCAAGAGGCTGTCGTCCCGTTACATTTTTGTCGACAAGTACCGACCATTGCAACAACTCTACATATCGACGTCGAACATACT
The DNA here is from genome assembly GCA_027924585.1 of Larix kaempferi. Taxonomy (NCBI): domain Eukaryota; kingdom Viridiplantae; phylum Streptophyta; class Pinopsida; order Pinales; family Pinaceae; genus Larix; species Larix kaempferi. The sequence goes on from BSBM01000870.1 coordinate 455,485, forward strand.
CGACATGAACCGCTATTACAGCTATCGAAGCTGTATGAAAGTTGACAGTTGGCATTAGAACATCATAGAGTTCAAAAACATCAATAGAAAACATGGCATGATAGCAATATCAAACAAAAGAATCTGTCAGTTGGAGAATTAGCACTCCTCTATAATAACAGAGTAAAAGGGAAACCAAAAAAGTTGCATACAGAATGGATGGGACCCTACATCATCGAAAAGTTAAAGTTTAATGGCTCAATCCTACTAAAAACATTGCAAGGAAATATTTTCAAGAAAGTCATAAACGACGCCCAACTTAAAAGGTATAAATCATGAACATGAAAAAAAAAATGGTTAGAAATAACCGAACGAGAGTAATATAAAGCAATCAACCAAATATAGCAGTTCGTGGCAAAAAGTAGAAATGACGAGAGAATGGCAAAGGAAGCAAGGAAACGACAGAGAAAGAAGTCCGACACATAACCGTCGATATTACAAACACCGACAACAACATCGACGGTTTACAGAAGAAAAATCGACATGGCAAAAGTATTGGAACTCAGACCATCCAAGCATAAATAGAGAACCCCGTCGACCTAACACAATGAATGAGATGTCGCAGCACCATGATGATAAAACAGTAAAGGCTAAAGTTAATCGTACCACCAAAGTAATGGACCTAACGAAGCGCTGATATCTGGCCAGCCTAATTTAATAACTCCATCACATCAGCCATTAATACAGGAATCTACGTCTCGTTCCCCCGTGCCAAGTAATTCCGCCATAAATACGAAGCTCGAGGATTCTTGGTTACTCTTATGCCGAGAAATTGAACTCCAAGAAATAGAATGTCTTGACTCTGTTGAAACCATTCTCACAACCTCGCACCCTGAATCTGCCATGGCTCCCCGAAAAACTTTAACCGCTAGCAGAGCCACCGCAAAAATAGTTAGAGAATTGGAGAAAGAATAGACACCACTGGAAACTAGACTCCAGTTGATTCGGAATGCAAAGGCATTGGAACCCACCTGGAAGAAAGCATGGAGAAGTGTTGAAGATTGGGGCAAGGAATCAAACGATCACTGGAGAGAGGAAGCAAAATGGTTGCAGACAGCCACAATCCTGCACTACCTGAAGGCACCTTTACTAGATAACTTTGGAGGATTGAAGGAAGTCATTGCATAGTTCATCATTAGCAAATATCACAATGGCAAGATTTACCTTGATATTTCGGTCGAAATCAATGGTGAAATCATCCACAAAGTCACTGGCCTTTCACAAAAAGGAGATGCTGTACCAACAAGTTCGGGTGCAGACTTGGTTGATTAGTTTGTTGATTCTCCTGTTGGAAAGAATTCATGAGATATAGTTGTGAGTTAGATTGTCTTTGGCAATTACAAAACTGCCACCAAGATTTTATCACCCGCGCTTTCACGGACAGGTAGAGGTTCAGACCTGAAGCCTGAAATGCTAGAAGTTGTTAAAAATATGGCTATGAACGGCAAGGTATACAACTAGGTAGATTATTTGGCCGACATTCTCAAATATACATTCCAGAAGTTCCAGGATGAGGGAGCTAGCATCTTCTACCCATCTCTACTCATTTGGATTGCTATGACCCATTTTCGACCAAAAGGAAACAAAGATTTCGCTGAAGTCTGACTTGTCCTCATGGAAAATTTCCGCTGTTTTGCACCTGGAACAGACCGACATGGACCTACAACAGTCAAGCTTTGGCTTGAAGCATGGTTTCCTAACCTTAAAGAAATAGAAACAAGATGGAGGGTACCAAAGAACGTCTGTCGAAGCCTGCCCCCGACAGCCCATATCCAACTATCTTTGGACGACACAGCAATATGGTACATGGAAGGAGCAGTGGGTCCAGCAAAAGGACTCGACTATTATCCCTCAGTAAGCGAAATATTCTCAGAATTAAGCCGCCAGTCTAATCAAGTACTACCCATTCTGGCACAAGCCATGAAAACCAACGTCAAATATGTGGAACCTCTATCTGACATGGAACAAGAAGAAGCATATAAAATTCGGTTGTACATGAACACTTTAAGCTATCAGCCCGAGCCGACACCTTACAATAAGATGTTAGCAATCACCCAGACTCTGAACATAGAAGCCAGAGAGTAGTCGAATAGTGATACAGAATCCAACAATCTAGAACATCTTTTGACAGACGATAATATCCAGAAGTTAGTAGTCGAAATCATCATAGGCTGACAGAACCGAGTAATATCGACAAAAGGGAAAGGGAAAAGACAAGTAACAATTCAAGAATTGTGGATAACAGATGAGATTAAGCTATATGATAGCACTACCCAAATCCTTGAAGATCCAGCAAAGAATAAATTGCCAGTTGAAGAACAATTCAGAAAGTTCTTAGAAAAAGATAAGTATCCATCCTCGCAAATCATTGTTAAGAGACCCAAAATTTCAGTCGTACCTGATGTTGATCTAACCATCCAGTCCCCTCCCCATTCCCCAACTGCAGTTGAAAAAGAAAGAAGTCTTTTATCATTACCTATTCCCCCTGTCACAGAAGACACCGCCTTGAATACATTCATTGCAAACATTCCAATATTTTTTCCTAACTAGCGCAAGATGGTCATCCAACAACCCATTTTTACCTCTCCATCTACTATCCCAGTTCACTTAGCTCCTTCTGACAACATTCAAACAGGAAATTCACCTTTGCCATTACCTAGTCCAGATATCGTCGGTCGCATGACCACCCACCATATCAGAAATCCTGATCCATCAAACCCAATATATGCACAACAAACAGGTGTCTTCACTCCTCTTCCAGTCGAATCACTACCACAGTAAACGAGTCCAATTCAAGCAAAAAATGTCAGCATGAAGAAAGCCCAAGTTGTTAGTTCCCAGGTCGAGTCTAGTCTAGTTAGTTCGGATCCCTTCGACAGTACAATTTCACCAAGTCCAATTCCGAAATCCGTTGACCTACCATCATTCCCAGTAAACCAGTCGAGTTCCCATGTTGAAGGATCCAAGTCTAGTTCAATTTCACAACAAATCAACAAAGAAGCAAACATGGCAGAAGCAGAAAGAGTCACGGAACCAGTCAAGACTCGAGAAGCTGCAGTCGACACGACAGGACCATCAGAACACACAAATTCTCCAGCTACTAATACAAGCAATATGGAAATCTCTAGCACATCATCAGCAAATCCAGTAACGGCTGAAGGACCAAAACATGATAATCCAGTCATTACAACAGTAGTACCCAGTACACATAGTCAAGCAGAACAGGTTGCTATCAGTGCACAAGTAGTCATCGACAATCACCCAGCAACAGCCAAAAATGATAAGGGGCCAGAACAACAAACCATAAGCAATGAAAAAGAGAAAAGTAGCCAAAATAAACACAAAAAGAAGAAATGTAAAGAAAGAGAACTGCAGCAGCAACTGCAAATGCAGCAAACACAACAAGGACAATCAGAAAATATTCCTTCTGTATACTTAGACCAATTTGGAGCTACTACAAGCTATCAGCCACAGTTTGCTTCTCAAGTAGAACTCGATTTACTTGAAGATGCAGTTTTCAGAGCGCAAAGATGTTGCCGACAGGAATTAGAAGATCAGTTACTGTAGCTACAGAACGAACGGGCTACATGTCTTGCTAAGTGTGAAAAATTAGCTCAGCAAGTTATCCCGCTTCTAGCTAGTTCCAACATGACACCACCCCTAGAAAAAGCATACCAGTTACTAGAATCTATCGTGTCGATGTTACAATATGAGCTTCTCAATAAACAACATGATCAAGCTACTGAGGTAGCTTCCCTGATGACAAATCAGTTTACAGCCTTTTCAGAAGCCTCTAAAGCACTCAAGTAGTATGCTAATCAGGCAGAAAAACTTGCCTCGGTTCTCAATAATTGGTATGTCTACTATGGTGATGTCTAGAAAAATCTTCAGAAAACAAGAGCATTGCTAAGCAAGCTTCAACAATAGCGCTTGACTGCAGATAAAGCCCATATTGAAATACTTGATAATCAAATCATCCTGGAAAACAAGCAATTGGAAAAGTTAGAAAAACAGGAAAATTCAGTGGATGTCACAAGCCCGAGGAGGCCTCGACAAACTTCAAGAAATTCAGCCCAGATTCAATCAGTTACTTGTTGCTGCCGACAATACAATTAACACATTTGGTCCCGACATGATCCATTTGCAGGCTACATCCACTCACGACAAGATGGAAAATCTGTCGAAACTCACCACTCTGACTGTCAACATCCAGAATCTGCTACGCACTTGGGGAGAGTTCCAGCACCATCTCTCTATCTCTGTTGAAGTTATCATTGAAGCTTGTCTCCATATTCCTGATGTTATGGATTCTTTGACATAGTTGTTTCTGTAATTCATTTTTTAATTTTGATCTCTCCATTTCTTCGGGACGAAGAAAGATTTTGAAGTGGGGGAGATGTTGGAGGGGCCTAGGTCTGCTTGTCGACTAGGCCCTCTGCCCGACCACTCTACAGCATATGTCAACTAGTTGCATCGACTAGTATAGGTCGGGTTGATTGGATAAACCGATAGACGGTTATGTAACTGTATCTACATATATATATATATATATATATATCTAGGCTGGTGAGCTGATAGACTAGTAGAGATTGATTCTATAATATTGTTCTGCTATTGCTGGTTAATACAAAGACTATTCTCTCTATCCGTCTCATCTCTTGTATCTGTTTCATTGTGTATTCATTCTTATATTGTGTAATGTATCTATGATAGCTATGTGAACCTCGGGATTACAGCAGTAAGTTAAGTTGGTTGGGGAACTTCCTACTCAGTTACAACTACTTTTCCTCTCCTTCATTGACTATATAAGGAAGGTAGAAGGGCCATGTGAAGGGACCAAGACTATAACAAAGTTATGCTAGAGGAATGGAGACCCTCATCCCCCTCTCTTGTGCCTCAGTTTTGATAAACCCTAGCACAGTTGATTAGAGGCTAGGATCCTTCGAGAACAAAAGCAGAAGACTTTGAATCTAGGTTTCGTGAAGTGCCAAGCTTGAAAGAAGGTATAACTTTATGTACTTACTTTCATTCATTAATAGTCTGATGTCTTCTTCTATCATGAATATCAGTTTTATATAAGTAGTCAAATGTATTTGAGAAAGGTATCAAGTCATTTTGAAGGTCTGGGCATTGCGACACTGGATAAGCATTGAAGAGCGAGGGAGGCAAAGCTAGGATCAACCTTCTAAATGAGGTGCATACATCTCTAAACCCTAATCTCTTCACTTATTTATTCTACTTGCAGAATGCTTGTAAGTCTATCTTTATCACCGTAAGTTGGTAGTTTCTCCCCTGAACTATAGGTGCATTTTCCTCACAACATAGCCCAATGGGGTGAACTACGCACATCTAGTGTATTATTTTCCTTGTTCTCTTTCTATTCTTATTTATGTTGATATGTTATTGATTGCTAAGATATGTCAGCTAGTTTAGTTAGATATATAGTTCTGATAGGTTGAACAAGAGCTTGTATGGCTTGAATCAAGCTCCAAGGCAGTGGTATTTGAAATTTGTCAGGTTTATGACAAAACAAGGTTATAGTAGATGTCATTCTCACCATTGTGTTTATTTCAAGAGGTTAGATAATGGAATATATTATATTGTTATTGTATGTGGATGACATGCTTGTTGTAGGGTTTAACATGCAGGATATAAATGTGCTCAAAAGGAACTTATCTAATTCATTTTGGATGAAGGATTTAGGTGCTACAAAGCAAATCCTTGGTATGAGAATAACAAGAGACAAGAAAAATCGTAAATTGACATTATCTTAGGGTGAGTATATACAAAAGGTGTTGGATAGGTTTAGAATGCATAATGAAAAATCAGTTAGTACAACTTTGGAAAACCATTTTAAACAAAGTAAGGAGATGTGTCTCAAGACACATGAAGAGATAGATTACATGTCTAGGGTTCCCTATTCATCAGAAATTGGAAGCTTTATGTATTCCATGGTGTGCACAAGACTAGATATTGCACATGCAGTGGGAGTCATGAGTAGGTATATGAACAATCCAGGTAAAGAACATTGGAAGGCAGTTCAATGGATTCTTAGGTATTTGAGAGGTACTACCATTCATGCATTATGTTTTTGAGGTCCAAACAATATTCTACAGGTATATGTTGATGCATATATGGAAGGTGATAAAGATAGTAGGAGAAGCACCTCATGGTATGTCTTTATTGTAGGTGGAACAACAATAAGTTGGATTTCGAAACTAAAAAAGGTTGTTGCACTTTTAACAATGGAAGCAGAGTATGTTTCTACTATAGAGGCTAGTTAATAGATGATTTGGTTACAGAGGTTCATGGAGGAATTGGGTAATAAGAAGGAGAATAACAGGTTGTAAAATGACAACCATAGTGTTGTTCTTCTTGTAAATAACTCAGTGTTTCGTTCTAAGACTAAACATATATAACTCAAGTATAATTTAATACGGTCTGTTGTGGAATACGAACCGTTGAAGCTGGAAAAGATACACACTAGCCAGTATCCTGCAGACATGTTGACAAAAGTAGTAACCAGAGAGAAACTGAGCTCCTGCTCAGTTCTAGTTGGCCTTCAAGCATTAAGGTGAATATGAGAAATTTTCAAGTCCAAGGTTCATAGCATAGTCCATCAAGTGTAGCATTGGTGGAGTTGCTGTGATTACACTAGTACAAAATGAGAGATAAATGTCTAAAAAAATGACCAAAATTGGCATATAAATGACCACTTTTGAGTTGGTGACCACTGGTAGCAAATTAGTGGCCATATATCATGCGACCAAAAATGTGTTCATATTTAGCTTGGTCATTTATAGCTTATATTGTGGTCATATATTTTGTCGTATATTTGGTCATTAATTGTCACAATTAATGACCAAATTTATGACCACATTTTTTGTCACATGATAAATGACTGCTAATTTGCTACCAGCGATCGTCAACTCAAAAGTGGTCATTTATATGCACATTTTGGTCATTTTTTTGTCACTTATCTCTCATGTTGTGCTGGTGGTCATTTATATGCAAATTTTGGTCATTTTCTTAGTCATTTATCTCTTTTTAGTGGTTTCAGAATATAAATAGGGCACGAAGGAATCGAACCACCAACCTCCTGCCTATAAGGAAGGTGCTCTACCATTGAGCTAGCACCCTTAAATATAATTCCTTATGGATTTATATGAGAATAAAATTTCCAAACAGTTAACACCATCTTGCCAAATTCTGGAAAAGGGTCACATAAGTAGGGAAGAAACACGCAGCTAACACCATTTAGATCAAAAGCACGTAGATTCATAGCGATGAGTTATGAGAAGTCTTTTCTCATAACTAGCCGTATTAACAAAAACTGGATATTAAACAAAGGATTGTAGGATCTAAACACTATAATCTAGTGCTGACAAAAAGAATAGAAAATCAACTTTATCAAACAAGGCACTCAATGGGTTGATTTAGTCAATGTTGATAGCTTCTCCAAACAACTTCATAAAAGAGTGGAGAGACAAAGAAAAAGGACCATATGGGAAATGTTACAATCCATTTTTTCTTTTGAGGACAGTGGAAGGGAATTCTCTCCTTTCAATTTGTGTTGAGATATGCTATGTTTTCATTAGTCACATGTTCCTTTACCAAAGCAACTGAAACATGAGGAAAAACTGTAGCTAACTGTGAACCTCTAGCGAAGCCCATGATTATATTGTCCTCATGATTCCTATTGTGCTCAGTAAAATCCAAGAATGTTTCTTGAGCTATGTCTTCATCAGTAAAATTTTCCTTCACCGCAGCAACTGAAACATGAGGAAAACCTATAGCTAACTATGAACCTCTAGCCAAGCCCATGATGAAATTGTAATGTTTATTCTAATTATAAACTTAGTTTATCATAATTAATGTTCAATTCTTGCAACTTAATTTTATATTGGCCTGATTTTTCATCTGAGTACTTAAGTATTATATGAATTGCTTCATGCCCTCAAGTTGGTGAGTCATCTGTCTAAGAATTTTATTGATTTCATGAAGACTGTCACTTGCCATTTCAATGTCAATGGGATGAGATAGGTTAAAGAAACCAATTAAAGGCTATAAAGATGGAGCACATCTAGGAACAGAGTGAAGCGAGACTGTTGGAATTTCTAGGAAATACTCAAATCAAGACCCAGTCAAAATTCAAATGTAGATTACATTGAGTGTTATCTTGAACTTGGAAAGCTAAGGATGCCCCCAATTTCAATGCCTCTTCAATAATTATGAACTGCAAGATCCCTGCAATGGAGTACTTACATGAGGAAGTTCCACTATGGCAGTTGTGCTCCAAGCCAGGCCATGGTTTGATTCCAACTTCTTCCAATAATCTCTAGCACCCACATTCTATAACAACAAAGAAAACTTATTAAGCAAATATCCTAGATGTTGATCCTATGGCATTCAATGCAGAGTATAAGATTGAAACTGTCAAGAGCTTTGCCTCTGTTCCATCTTGTCCTAGTAAACTTGTCTAGGAGGAGGGGAAAAGCACAATAAGTTAAATGGATAGGAGGCCTTTATAATGTAATTGTTTGTCTCATTAAGAAACAACTTCTTAGTTTGGACAGTGTTTGGGGATTTGTAATTTGTTGTGTGATTAATAAAATTGTGCATTTTAATGTTGGAGTCTTTCTTTGATTGAATTTTTTTCCAATGTAAATTTTGTTGTTGTTTGTTGGCTTTTGTTTACATTTCCATGTATTTTCTAATTTATTTTCTACAACTAGTATCTCATGTTGTGAAAAGAAAAAGCTAGTTGTGGATATGAACAATGGAAGTAGTAGTAGAATTATTTTCAAGAAATTAAGATCTATTGTGATGAGCTATCTAGAGGCATAGCTTCAATAGTTTATGGATCAGGAAACAATCCCCTTCATATCTAGTATCCATGTGATTGGTTTTTCTTTCATGATCATTTAAGTACATTAGTTCTCTGAAATATTTTATATTAATTATGCATGTTTGGAATTTTCAGGAACTACAGTTCATGGGATGCAGTATTGTGTAGCTGCACCATTTGTTTCAGGACAACATCCTTATATCCAGTCAACTCTTGTTTCACATATTCCTAATACATTACAGCCTTCAATAGGTGTGCTTTTTCAACCATCAGTGTCTAGAATTCAAATTCCTCAAGGTATTGTAGCCGGACTAGGACCAACTGCTCAAAACGGTCCTGGCTTAACTCACGTTATTTAGGTAGGTGGGAAAGGCACAACTGGAAATTTTCAACAGTAAGAAATATATTGATTGCCATGCAGTCATAAAGGTCCCAAGTTATTTGTTTGGGTTTGACAACTAATAATTTGTAATCCTTTGTAGAAAAAGTATTAGTCAGGCCTTTCCTGATGTGGTTTGTTGTATAACCTTATTTATTGTATTGTTTTCCATTCTTTTCTCAAATAAATGCAATTGGGAGGGAGTGTGAAGTATCATAGTATAGAAGTAGCATATACACTAGATAGTGCAGTTACCAGATTTAGTAGCTATAGTTAGTGAACATATGTGTGTTTTCACTTCCAAGATAAATATGATATGGAATCATAAAGGTTAACAAGGGTTGTAATTTATGGATACTCAATCTCTAATGTTACGGGCAAGGTTATATGCTCTTGGTGATGTAATGCAAATATGCTTGTGACATCCTCTGCTTTGCCAACTTTATTCATAGATAATGAATAAAGGAACACACTGGAAAATTTCTGACTTGTGATCCAAAGAAGTGCAAACTAAATTACAAATGTTATTTCCTTATGAGAGAATCTTTGGGGAGAGTGAAGGTAGTCAATTCATGATAATGACCTTTGTAAGATATTTAATACTACATCTAATATGGCATGTTAAGGAGGGTTAGCACTTAGCAGTCTTACAATACTGGTCATTTTTATATTATGGTTATGCTACTTGGAAATACAGTTTACAAATCATCGTAAGTCTTTCATGTTGGGAGATGTTAGTTTTATAGATCTGGTCTTATTGTCATATGTTGTCAATAATGTTGTCAAAATTTCCCAGGATGGTGTTTGACCTCCCAGATTGATTCAAACATTTAATCATAACTTGTTCTAGATTCTGTGCTATTCATATAGCATGGTCATTGGAATATAAAAAAGGATAATGTGTTTTCAATCATTTATCCTATTGGATTGTCAAAATTTCTAGAGATGGTGTTTTACCTCTTGCGATGGTGTTTGCAGTTACCATATTTAGTAGCTGTAGTTAGTGAAAGTATGTGTGTTTTCACTTCCAAGATAAATATGATATGGAATCATAAAGGGAACAAGAGTTTGAAGTTATGGATACTTTATCTCTAATGTTACGGGAAAGGTTATATGGTCTTGGCGATGCAAATATGCTTGTGACATCCTCTTTTTTTCCATAAAATAACTGTTGGCTTAGTGTAGGACCTCCAGGAGGGTACATAGGAACATGAGCAGGAACAACAGGTTCCATGCCAACTGGATTCTGCAATTGAGAAAACTGAACCTAAAAAACACCAATAAAAAAGCATACAATAAGTCAACACCACAAAAAGAATTCAAAAAGAATTTTTTACCAGTGATAAGCAGCGCTCAGTGTCACTGCTTACATTTTTTATACCACACTTTTCCAATGCCATAGATAATGAATATTATTTGGAATATGCTAAAAAATCTTTTAATTTTATGCATGATGGGATAGCATAAGGCACAACAATTTAAAAACAGATGCATTTAAGAGTGTTTCAATGAATGAGGCTACAATCATTAAGAGATATGTATGCAATAACCATCATGTTTTCCAACTAACTAGGAGAAAGATAAGAAGAAATGTAACTGATTCCATCTAATTTGGCACACAGTGTTCCCTTTTGTAAGAACATTATATCCTCCTCATCTTGCACAACCCTTCTCATTGCCTTTGTATCATGGCTTTCTTCTTTCGTCCCAGCAAATAATTGTTCCTCCTCTTCCTGGACCAGATCAAAGAAACCAGAGTATTGTCAAATTCAAAAAAAATTGACATGTAAACTATATTTAAGTTAGCCATCAATATTTCCAAGATTTCATGAGGACATCAAGGAAATCCAACCACTAAGTTTTTTTGACCGAAAATTCGACGGCGAAAAAGTTGAATTTGCTACAACCTATGGTCGCCTATCCGACAATTCCAGTATTTTTTTACCGTTGGTGGGATATCGGCTAAAATTTAACATAGTTGAAGACGTCGGATATTCGACTACCCTAACTCGTCAGTTAACCGACTTCCTTCAACTTCACATGTAGTCAGATAAGCGACAACATTAACTTCCAATATTGGTCGGATACCATCCTTTTTCCATCGATTATGCGTCGGTTCAGTCGTTGGCTAAGCGACATGTATGCCATACAAAAAAAGGCGGATCCGACGTTTCGAGCCATCAGAAGTATGGCACAAGCATCGGATATTACCCTGCGATCGTCGGATAGGTAATCGGTTAAGCGACGTGGATGCCATACAAAAAAAAGCGTATCCGACGTTCCTAGCCGTCGGAAGTATTGCAAAACCATCAGATATGACCCTGTGCTCATCGGGATTAGGTCATCGATTGAGCGACTACCCAATACATTTAAAAAAAAAATAACATTTTTGAAATAAAACTTTTCATATTGAATACGTGTTCTCTAATCCCTATGCTTATGTAACATTGTGGCATATTCGTCACAAAGAGATGGTTGGTAGTGTTCTTCCATTGTGTCAAGGTACTCTTACCTAACTTCTCTAATTTTGTATACTTAGGAGTTTGTATATTCATGTATGAGATCATATTCTTTGAATAAGGCTCATTAGATAGTTAATGGGTAGTTACTTAATGTAAAAGGCTCATTTTTATTAAAAAAGAACCAACAGGTGGTTGGTAGTCATTAATTTTGAGATTGCATGTAGTTAGGGTTTTGGTAGTTATTAAGAAACTATTTATAGCGCTAGAAGGATGTATATTGTTTTCTCAAATATTGGTATTGTATTGAAGCTTTGCTCAAAGGATCTCATCCTCTCGAAGAGGCCCATGAACATTACTCTCTCTTTTTTAATTTATTAATACAAGTGTTATATTTTGCAAGTTTAATCTCTTTCTTGCATTTTCTTTTGTTCACTTATATTTATTTGAGGTTAAGCTGGATATTGATTCCAAGGAAATTAAAGAGAAGGTTAAGGATATTGATTCCAGTGCATCATTTACTCAACCTTTGAAGTTATAGAAACTCAAAATGGGTTATGAGGAGCAACCAAAAATCACAACAAGCTCCAAGAAATTGTCAAAATTTAAACGACACGTGAGTGGGTTATAGAAAGCCAGCATCGTAGCCATTCATTGAGCTCCTCTTTGTTTCGAGAATAATTTCATATTATCTACTGAACAGGGCCAACCACATGAAGGTGGAAGCTCTTATGGCCCCTCCCCCCCCTCACATCACTCTCGATTCCCTATACCCAATGCATGCACTATAAAAAAACAAATATGTGCAAATTCATCCATATTTTATCATGAACTTTCATCCATTATTCATTCAATAAATGCTAACATTCACTAAACCATTGTTTCTATCTATCCACACATTCATTCAATAAAAGATAACATTCAATAAACCATTCATTAATCATTCAGTCAACACATTCATTCAATAAAATATGAAATTCAATAAAGGTAACAGTTTACTACACTGAATCATTAAAACATTAGAAAATTCATTAAACCATTCATTCATTAATTAGGCCAAAAATCGTGGACGATATATTGTTATCAAAATATTTATACAAGATTTGAACCTGCGACCTATGTCTAGTCCCAATGATACCACCTTCAAGCTTGACCTTATCAATCAATTCCCATCGCCATTTCCTCTCATACAACGTCCCAAAACCATTTCTCTCGACACACACTCTTCATTTATTCTGCATGCATTTCACTATGCAACCGTCTCAAATTCCCATTGCGTTTTCCATCAATTAGTTTATCAATTCAGTATGACCCACATCCGTCATCCAATGAGTGTTTCCATGGTCTTCAGTTTCAGCCTGGCAACGGTTGACGATTCATGGTATTACGTTTCCCTTCAGATGCAAATGACAAACTCATAGTTCACTATTACGGTTTGTCTGACAAAGCTGACGGTCAGAGAAATCCTTATAGTGAACTATGAGTTTGCCATATTGTAGCTCAAGGGAAATGTAAATATAGAATGAATCGTCACTGTTGTCAGGTTGGAACTCAAGACCACGGAAAAACTTCTCGGACGGTGGGTGTGGATCATACCGAATTGATAAACTAATAGAGGGAAAACGCAACGAGAATCTGAGACGATTGCATAGTGAAATGCATACAGAATGAATCAAGGTTGAATGTGGTAGCCCACCATATCCCATTGTGAAATGAATGCAGAATGAATTGATATTGAAGGTGGTCTCCCTTGCCCGTTGCACTTCAAGCTTGAAGGTGGTAGCCTTGGGACTAGACATAGGTCACAGGTTCGAATCTCCTCAGTTCAATTCATACCTTGTTATTTTTTCGATGCAAACTATATGTTTTCTTTAATTTACTGTTGACTTTAGTTCCCTAGCGTAGGAGGAGCCATTATGGTCAACTTTCATTCCTAAAAAAAAAGATGAACATTGAAAACAAGCAGCATGTCTCTAATTGTTGTCGGTGTATGCTAGCTTAGTTGCAAATATCATGCTTCAGAAGAAGCCAGCCTTGAATGTTAAATATACCAATTTGGAAGGGTTTAATTTGAGGTTAAGGATATTGATTCCAAGGAAATTAAAGAGAATTTTAAGGATATTGATTCCAGTGCATCATTTACTCAACCTTTGAAGTTGTGGAAACTGGAAATTGGTTATGAGGAGCAACCAAAAATCACAACAAGCTCCAAGAAATTGTCAAAATTTAGACAACACGCGAGTGGGTTGTAGAAATCCAGCATCGTAGCCATTCATTGAGCTCCTCTTTGTTTCGAGAATAATTTCATATTCTCTACTGAATAGGGCCAACCACGTGAAGGTGGAAGCTCTTATGGCCCCTCCCCCCCCTCACATCACTCTCAATTCCCCATACCCAATGCATGCACTTGAAAAAAACAAATATGTGCAAATTCATCCATATTTCATCATGAACTTTCATCCATATATGTGCAAATTCATCCATATTTCATCATATGGAAACTCGAAATTGGTTATGAGGAGCAACCAAAAATCACGACAAGCTCCAAGAAATTGACAAATTTCAAATGACACGCGAGTGGGTTGTAGAAAGCCGGCATCGTAGCCATTCAATCAGCTTCTCTCTGTTTCGAGAATAATTTCATATTCTCTACTGAACAGGGCCAACCACGTGAAGGTGGAAGCTCTTATGCCGCCCCCCCCCCCCCCCCCGCCCTCACATCACTCTCAATTCCCCATACCCAATGCATGTACTTGAAAAAAATAAATATGTGCAAATTCATCCATATTTCATCATGAACTTTCATCCATTATTCATTCAATAAATGCGAACATTCACTAAACCATTGTTTCAGTCAATCAACACATTCATTCAATAAAAGATAACATTCAATACACCATTCATTAATCATTCAGTCAACACATTCATTCAATAAAAGTTGAAATTAAATGAAGGTAACATTTTACTACACTAAATCATTAAAACATTAGAACATTCATTAAACCATTCATTCATTCATTAGACCAAAAATTGTGGACGATATATTGTTATCAAAAGTATTTGGACGTTGTTTTTCCCGTCCTTCTTTTTATAATTTTTTCTTCTCTTGAGTGGTATATAATCTATAAGAGGACCATCTACATCATCTGGACTTTCTCTTCCAGTTCTTGGTTCTTTAGCAGACGCTTTTGGTGATGTTTGCAATATCCTAGCTGATTGTTGTTCTAGACGTGGATTTTGCGGCAAGGGGTTCGGATTTGCTGCAACGATGTGAAAATGTTACATCGTTATATTTTCCTATTGTAATGACAAGTTTTTCATTTAAAAAAATTCATTACAAAGGTGTATTTTTACCAGGTGTGACCAAATCATGTTGTTGATGTTCTTGTCCAGTCTCAACCTGTACAGTTTCACCCTCCACATGCTCTGCAGTTGAAATATGGTGAACTACAATTAATGGTCACCATTTGCAATGCTATACATAAAATTGTAGCATATGAATAAATTCATTACCAGGATTCGAAGCTTGATCATCGATTTGTTGTTGTCCCTCCTCGACACTAATGGGATCATTTCTTTCCTATTAAAAACAGAGTCAATATTTTACATCAAGTATTTGTAATGAAAATATTCCACAAGCGATAAATCTTCATTAAACTATATAGATTCTATATACCTGTGCACCAGATGGATTGGTACCACAAGACTGTGTTTGCCCAGATAAGCTTCTTCGACCTTCAACAATAGCTCCAAAGCCTTCCTGGAAGCCAAGCTTCATGTCTTCCTCTGTGGGTACTTCATTGAATCAATCGGCCTACATATTTGCTTATCATCATTAATTAACATTTTACAGTGCAATAAAATGAAAAATAATTTTCAATTTATTATTTGTATTCATTGTTGGTTTCTCGAAACTTACAATCTGTGCCACCAAATTTGAATAACCACCAGGGCCAAGCTTGTGATGACCTTTTTTTTCTAGTCTTTCCTTTGTGGCCTTTGATGTGTCTGATAGCCTATGCAAGTGTTGAAATATGTTAGATGTTCCACGTTGGATATAGAAATCAAGGATAATAAGGTTTAGAATTACATTGCGGAAAGTATTGCATACCTCCCTGTGCCTGGTGTTAGCTTGCCTTCTCTTCTCAGAGCCTTCTCCTTTCCATATTCCACTAGAGCTCTCCACTCCATTGTTGGAATCATTGGTGGGTGCTCATACCCCTAGTTTTTTTTGAGGTGTGTCCTATATTGGTCTCGGACAACCTTCACATGTTGACAAGCCTTTTTCAAGACATTGGCATTATTGAAGGTTTTCTCCCCGAATAGGCCAACCAACCGATTAGTGAGTTCATCTTTTAAATGTTTCGGTTGTCTATCCCACCTTGTTCGGATGGTGGGCCCGAATATATCCAAGAAAAATTCATTCATATGTTTATAGAAAACATTGTTTCCTGCACAACAATCATGCCATGATCATAATTAGTTGACAAAAAATGTTTTATCGGTATATTACAATGAAATTATAAACACTAATTAACCTAATCAACTATGATTAATTATGTGGGATCGTCAGTATCTTTATTGGGACAAGATCTTCGTTTACCAAAAATGTTGTCTACAGTGTTCCCGTGCTTTTAACACAGGAAGATCCTGGAAATTTAGCTTCTTTGACATCAAAATTGATAGGGAACTCGATGTCGACCCCTTCTTGTGGACGATCCGTTGTGTGTTGGTCAGTAGCAGCTATTGCGCTCACAGCAGGCGTCCGTGGTGTTTCAGAACGTATTGTCAACTGTTTGGTCGACAACAATGGTGAAGGATTCGAACTACGTCGAGTCGTTTGGTCGTGATGCGAAGTCTCTCCACGAGCCTTGCTGGGGCCAAAACCACCTTGACCACTATTGTGTGGTCCCTTATAATTCTGTAAATACACACCACATCTTATACGTTCAATACTATCATATCAAAGAGAACATTATAAAGATTTAAATGAATTATTCTATGATTCAAGATTCCTCAACTTACTCGCAAGTTGTTAGATCTATGTTCCAACAATGCAATCTTTTCTATAATTGCGCTTGTTTGCGGAACCTGGATTAGTAGAGAAAGGATTTCCATAGTATATCTATTCAACAATTTCTATGCCATCTTTAGCGGGTGTGTGGCTTCACCAATTTTTTCGCAATCGTGAAGCACCTCTTCCACTTCAGGTTCTAACGGAAAATCTTGCAATGCTGATTCATACTGCGATTCACTAGTGGGCTGCAACAAACATATATAAAGCACTATTGATTTCTCTATTGATATATTCCAAATTTTATATTAACGTAACATATCTATCATGATAGATTCGTAAAATTACAAGACGGTTTACATTATCATAATGAAACCAGTACACACACGAAAAATACATAACAAAATTAACATTATGCTACGTATTATATTGGTACAATTGAAATGAATTATACCTATGACCTCGAGGATCGCGATCCACTCATTGGATCAATGGTCATAGTTGACTTGCCTTGATCTGCTAATATTTGGGAGCTACCCCTAACAACACCCCAATAAAAAAACATAGTGAAAGTCACCTAAACGATTCCAAAACTATTCATGAGAAAACACATCAAAAAAATTATTATTCATATTATATTTTTAATATTACAAAGATGTATACCCGTTGCGCAGACCCTAGTGTGGCCGACCTTACAGAACCGACCTACATCAGAAACATAGACTAGAAAATTACGTAAACAAAACCAAAATATTCATTGAAACATTAATATAATGCTAAAACATTTTTACATATTTTAATTGTACAATTCAAATCAGGTCTACCTGTTGCCCCGAGGGTGTTGTCGTCTGATCAACATTCAACGGGTGTATTTCCCGATCAACGTTCTGCATCAAATATAGATAACATTATATAGAACAAACCAAGTTATTAATAATGGAAAAACAAAGAAACTAAAAGCTCTTTTTTCTTATTATATTTGTACTATTAGAAAGATGTATACCTGCTCCATCGAGGAAGAAGTACTCCTCCAACCATTTGTTGGCAGGGATTTATTCCGATGACTGGCCTGCAAAGTAAATATGGGAAATTTAAACGAAATAAACTAAAAAAAAATACTTATGATGTTTAATTTATTAATAAAAGGTTGGGTAAAATGTTTTATAGTAACCTTGTTTGTATCTACTCGGTTCACAGGGTAATTAATAAGCAACTCGTCCCCTGTAGATATTGTTTTAATAGCAACTAAAAAAACACAGTGTCCTTCACGCCCCTCAAATTCACAGTTTGGTTGCTTAATTATAGACCCTGTTTGTGAACTGTTTATAAACCCCGCAATAGTCCCTATGGCCTTTGGCCTTCCGTCCATGTGCAACGTTCCTCCTTTATCTTGATTTTTGTCTTTCAATTGTAAATAGTTTGTTGACAATCCATAGCTACACATACTTTTTGTATATCGGACAAGGCGCATCCAATCGTTGTATTTGTATATGGGTCCAACATACTCCATCAATTCTGTACATGTCCCATAACTGACCAAGATGCAATCCATGGAAAACAACCCGAAACCATGTATCGACGATAGTGCAATTCGATATCTCCTCTCGTTCACACAAAAATCAGTGTTTGGTGGAGGAAGATCCTTCGGTACCCATTGTTTCACTAAATGTCTGTACCTCAAGGGCACCTCTTCGTCGTCTTTTGTCTCATCACCATAGGAACATGCCCCCCCTTGACCGTGAAAAAATCAATTGCATCTATGGAATATTCTTTTGGTTTTTTGACATCTAGTTGATACAATTCTTCTAGACCTACTGGATGTCTCTCTTTCCTCTAGCCTTCCTAAACTCCCCTCGCTTGAGGAAGACAGATCAAAAAAATACTTGTTTGGTTCTACCTGCACCATTGGAAAAAAGTTTAGATTCGACCGCAAGGCATAGCGCCTCTTAAAAGTTGACGTGTATCGCCTTTTATAATTTTACTTGATCCTCATTCCCTTTGTCAACATGTAGGCATTCAAGTGATGATCGGAAGACGACCAATTTATCTTTATTAAGAGTAGAAAGTCATGCAATATTTATGAGTTTTTTTTTACTATTTGATTTAACGCTACATCACACATGTAACACACATGAAACACTACACATACACGTTACAAGATCTCCTCTAATGCTACAAGTCCTAGCTACTTAATGAAAACTATTTAACACATATTTGATTACCTTACTGTAGACGTTTCCTGTAATATACTTAGAAGAGTTACTTTCAGAAATGACTGTGCCTCTTAGAGGCCAGTCAACTCTAGGAACCAAGTCACCCTATGATAGGGCTAGTACAAACCAGAGAGAGAGAGATGAATGGGCTATGGTACTGTCAATCAAAGAAATTCAGTGACAGTAAAAAGGCTCAGTACAAAGACCAACTAGTAAGGTACAAGTAAAAAGAAAAAGAATGGGTATAAAGACTCATAACCCTTGGGACTAAGGGGGTGTACACTACCTCAAACATGGACAAACTACCATAGTTATAACCACAAGACCAAAAACATAAAAGGAGGTACAAATCAATATATGCAATATCTCCTTGTAACTACCTCATATATGCAATATTTCTTTGTAACTACCTCGTATATGCAATAGCTCCTTGTAACTACCTCTTGTAACTCAAATAGTACCACCAAAAGGTATGATAGAATGCAATCTTCCTAACTAAGGTCAGGAGGGTGGTACGAAGTGGGTATAAAGACTCATAACAATTTGGAGAAAGTGGGTGTACCTCAAATGTGGACAAACTACCATAGTACCCACAAGACCTAAAACATAAAAGGTGGTACAAATCACAAGATATCCCAATATCAGTAAAACACCCAAAAGGTAAAAGGTAAGGTACCACAAAAATATTATCGACAAAATGAAAGGACCATAAGACAATCAACCAAGGTGGGGTACAACCATTCATCTCTCTCTCAAATGTACCATTGTTCCATATAACTTGAAAGACCATCATCACAGTAAATGGAAAAGTCCACACGGGTGATGTGATCACCTGGTCCTCTAGACTACTCCTACGGTCATCCTCTAGACTACTCCTACGGTCAAGCATTAGTGGCTCCATGAAGGGGTGTTTAGTCCCTTCAGAAGACCATCTAACTCAACCATCTCAAAGACCTAGGAGAAGAGGACATCACACATCATCAAATAAGTATTGGTAGCTACAGTGTATGAACTCAAAAACCCTAAAGCAACCGAGCATGCAGAAGGGGAGCTATGAAAAGACAAGGCTCACAGGCCAAAAAAACAAGCTCAAAAAACTGTACTGGGACCAATGTCACAGTAAGCGAGCTGAAACAAAAGTGGCCAGAATGCCAACAAGTAGCACTAAAAAGAAAAAGACCCTCTAAAAAGGCGAAAATGCAAGCAAACTTCCTAACTAGGAGCTGGAGACCTCGACAAATCGTATCCTTCACAAGGTGATGAAATGCAAGTCGAACAATACGAAGTGAGAGACCGAATTTGAAGGATATCCCTCTACCAAAAGGGATCCTGGGTAAAAGAGCCCTAGTAGAAAAGTCACTAAGCTACCTCGTTCATGGCACGTCGGAAAATGTTTTCGGTGCTTCTGCCTTATCACCCTTATATCACCAGTATGGTGGCCGGAGAATACAAGGAAGAAAATGATCGATGTTTCCTTAGGGCTAAGTGGAGTGCAGCATTCCACATAGTCCGTCTGGTTCTCGATCTCGCGATGGTTTAACCCCTGAAACAACAGGAGGCCCCTCCACAAATTGGTGTATGACCGTGTCAACAAATACTAGAGGATTCTGGTACCCTAGGGGACAGCAACTATGTCTCAGATGATAATGACAAGGGGGAATTATTTGGATGCCTATCCCCGGTGTTCTACCTAACTAGCAAATTCTTTTGCTCCTCAAGTGAGGTTATGGTGTGTTTAGTTAGGGGATGTAAATTTTAGTGGTTGTATTACTCAATTGGGTGATGGAAGTGAAACTCGTGGTGTGATGACTGACTCAAACCATGCAAATGCATATGAATAAAATAAGCCTTTGCTTTCAATGAATGCTAGCTAAGGTAAGGAGAGAGTTCTTTCAAACTATAACTACTCTTTCAAATTAAATGAATCCATTAACAATAAATTTCTTCTACTTCTAATGACTAAAATGCATGACAATGTTTAAACCTAATTAGACCGCATAAGCATGACATTGTGATATTGTGAATAATCGTGTATGGTAGGACACATTATTTCAATTTAAAACCCATTTAATGTACGCTAGGAGACTTAAATTACAGAATGATCTCATAAGTATAAGCCCAAGAATATTTGTCACAATCCAAAATCTATTCACCAAATTCAAATCACTTCTACTATAGCTCAAGTTATGTGGTGTAGTACAAGTACAACAAAAGGGATCATGATTGCTAGGGTCCACAGTCAAACATGCATAAGCAAAATGGAAAATTCAAAGCTGGAAGGTAAGATAAGTTAATTACAAAATTAGGTCAACGGGACCCCTAAGTACAAAGGTGTTGATATAATGTGGGAGTGCAAAAGC
Organism: Larix kaempferi; assembly: GCA_027924585.1. NCBI lineage: Eukaryota > Viridiplantae > Streptophyta > Pinopsida > Pinales > Pinaceae > Larix > Larix kaempferi. The sequence continues at coordinate 476,797 of BSBM01000870.1, forward strand.
GGCTCCTTTAAAAGGCATATTCTATTGAAAGAAAAGGAAACCTGCCTTTGCAAGATAAATGGATCTCCCAAGTCCCAGTACACATTCAAGCAACAATTTTTCCATCTACAATAGAAACTGGGGACAATTTCTTCTTAAGCAGGGAGGAAATGATGAGCACTCTGGGGTTAAAGTGCTTATGATATGTTGCAAATTCGGAATTTCACTGGCAAGATATCCCACCAATCTATTTGGAAGTTCACTAGTTGTATCTCAAATTCTAGTTTTATCTTGGATACACATTAGGCTTATAATTGTCAGCAACTACATGTATTGGATTAAAATTAAGATAAAGGGCTTGAAATCGTCTCCTCAGCTTGCAAACATTTGTAGGAATTGCATGTTTTTCCATCAGACCTAATGATTAAGGCATTGTGATAGAGGAAGGCCTTATGGATACTTCAAGCTCTTATCCTAGGATCACCTCTGTACTATGTTTTTTTATTATGAAACAACAAATGCAACATTATTCACTATTGCAAGAAACAAAAATGCTTACTTCTCACTCAGGTATGTTTGTCTTTGAGTGGTATGCATAAAAATAAGGACTTTCGGTCATCTGGTACTTATGTAAAGTGTTTGGAGAGGCTTAGTGTTGCTTTTGTTGGTGATAGTGACATTGGGATGCAATGTGTTCTATCAAGTTGTATAAACAAATGTAAGCTTGAGATAAGGGATAGACCATTTAGTGATTTGGATCTTTTATGAATCAAATTCATCCCTTTGTTTCCGAAATGGCCTATCATTTCCTATTCACTCATATGCACACCTAGAATCTGTCCACTTATTCTTTTGTCATTTTTCAAACTTCACACATTACACACACACTCCTAACAAGAATGGTATTCAATTCCTTTCCCATTTATTGGCCCGGCTAATAACATGGAGAAACATACCATCCTTAGATAGTAAGGTTAGGATACATGGGATAAAAACTCAAAGTTGCAGATATGGAAACAAACTAAGAACAATTCTCTACAGTTTGGATACAAAGGACGTGATACTTCATCAAGGTTCAAGCCAACATGCACTAATATTGTTCCCTTGGACAAAAAATACCTATATACCAACCTATATCTATAGCATTAGTTAAACTAGATAGGGAAATCGATGTGTGGAATATAGATTGTCCAGCATCAAACAAAAATTTAGGCTAGGGTAGATATTGCAACAAGGAGCAATGTATCACTATGGAGGATAATCCTTGCACTCCCCATCCTTCATGGGAACCTACAAAAAAAAGCATGGAATTGCAGCTATAGGAACAACACACAAAGAAAATATTATGTGCAGCAACATCACATGGAGATGGAAGAAATGATACAAAATAAATATTGCTGCGCTTTCCTTTATTATGCACTAAGAATACACACTTACAATTTCAGAATAACTGAAACTTTCAGCTTTCCACCTTGACACATGTGGGGTGAACTACTTGAGTTAGTTACTTGGAGAAGCATGCTTGGCACAAGTTTTCATTTCACCGCATACCTTAGCCCATGTGAGGCGCATGAGTTGGTTATGTTAACCGTTAAAATGGACCTTGTCAAGGTGGAGTGATCCACTTGTGGACCTAGTATAATGTTTTTACCTGTAACTCCCCTCTCTGTTGTTCCATAAAAGAGAAGGAGGTGCACATGACTTCTAAGCATGAGAGCTAGAGTGACGAGTGGTGTGATGTGATAGCTAGGGTATTCTATTTAAAGTGTATTGCTTTATGAGGTTGTGAGAAGGTGGTTGGTTTTGTATAGTAAGCTTGGGAGACTCTGATTTTGGATTATGTAATTCTCTTTTCTACTATAATAGAAAGACAAGTGATTGTTGGTGCATATTCAGTATGTTAATTTGATTTTTCTAGAGCTGATTTCTATTTAAAATGTAACTTGTAACTCCCATATCTTTTGTTCTACAAAAGTGAAGGAGGTGCGCATGAATTCTAAGCATGAGAGCTAGAGTGAAGAGTGAAGAGTGGTGTGATGTGATGGCTATGAGGTTCTTGACTCTTCCAAGTATTCTGCTATCTTCAAAAGGGATGTCTGTAGCTATGCACATGGTTGCAGTTTGCAAAGCATTCACACAACAACACTCAGTTGCCCTTGCAAGGGTATTTTTTGCTCATCTGAAGGAACATATCAAGACTACATTAAATGTTTTGGATCATGTTGTAGGGACTAATTTATTAGCTACAAAATATGGAATGAATCAGAAAGTATTTTGGTGCTTGTTTGTGGTACAATTTTTTGTCTTTCTAGCTGATGATACTAAAGAGAATCGATGGCTGGTAGCATTAACGGCAGAGTTTGGAAATGATAGAAAGGATGTGCTTCTTGATATTGGGATGATACATCAAGAAATACTATGGCAAGTTGCACTTACTGAGGATTCAAAGGCACTGCTAAAGAAAGATGATGGCAATGTTTCCAGCAGTGTCACAACTGATTTGGATGCGCATGCAAATGAAATTGATGATCACTTGCCAACTTCTGTTGGACACTATGTGGATCTTATTTTGAATCAACATAGGCAATTATCTGTTTGGAATGTTGAACCTCAACTTTTTTATCTAATACATCTATTTCATGATATTGGTCACAATGCTCGGCTTCAACGAAGGTTGAACATTGATTCCTCTTCCCGAGGACAACAAGCCTATGTTCGTCAACCACAGTATTCTCATTTTGATGAAGGCCCTTTCAAAATCAAAACGAAAGGCAATAAGAAAAAGTCACTACATTCTTTTTTCTATGAGATATTAAGGTCATTTTCATTTCATATAAGTCATTTGTTTTCAAAACTAGGAATAATGAATTGCCAGTCCTGCTTCCAAATTTGTAGCATCCACATTTTCAACCATCTTTCAAGCTGATGAGAAGCATAATAGCTTCCATGGGAAATGAAAAAGAGGTGAGGGTTCACCCATCAAACTAAAAAAAACACTAGATGCAATAAGATAAAAATACCCCAATGTAGATTGAATTAGCAATGAAATCCTCTTGGAAGATCGAATTAGCAATGAAACCACAGTGATTTGCTACCTAATTTTTAAATTTGTCAAATCAAAACAATTTAGGGCTTGGTACTCACGGACTTGGGAGGCATTTCTGGCTCCTCTTATAGTTTCTTTGTTTGGAATGCCTGCCCCCTTCCACAATCACAAACTGCCTCTCCCACTATCCACTGGTCCAAACCACCTCTCCCAATGCTTGCTCGTTGGGTCACTCCCACTTCTTTCTCGTTAGGTCACTCCCTCTCCCCTACCACAATCACAAACCACCTCTCCCACTATTGAAAACTAATCTAATCTGCCTCCGAAAACTCCAACTATCCATTGGTCCAAACCACCTCCTCCACTGCTTGCTTGTCAGGTCAATCCCACTGCTTGCTCATAGGGTCACTCCCTCTCCCCCACCGCAATCAAAAAATGCCTCAAGTCTCAGGTTGAGAGTAGGTCCAAATCGAGAGCAGGTCACTCCAAATCGATAGCAGGTCGAGAGTAGGTCCAAATCGAGAGCAGGTCACTCCAAATCAATAGCAGGTCGAGAGTAGGTCCAAATCATAGAGGGTTTATGGGTGTGGTTTATGAAATACATATGGGCTTTTTCTATTTGTTCTATATATATTTTATATAATGTTTGTTTTTTGGTTTTTTTAATTTGTTTTTAATTAAATCTATATATAACATTATATATAACAATTAAATTTTAATTTTTATATATAATGTTATATATATATATTTAATTAAAAACAAATTTAAAAAACCATTTTTATATATTCATGTTTTAATTTTATTTATTATATATTCATTTTTTTAATTTTAATTGTTTTTTTTTTGTTATATATAATGTTTTTTTTAATTGTTATATATAATGTTTTTTTAATTATTATATAATTGTTATATATATAATGTTTTTTTATTGTTTGTTACATAATCATTGCCATCATCATGATCTTGGTATATGTTGACCATTCTTAACTACCTCCTATTGCCAATTGGCTACTAGGGAAGATAAGGAAAATATGCACCCTTCCTCCTCATACTTTCAAGAAGGGGCTTAAAAAATATGGTTCATGCCAGGCTCTGAAAAGTGGAAGGGTCATTGCAAAGGATAAAAGGAATCACCAAAAACTCATGTTGACCTTAATGACTGTGGAAAGATATTTTAGGAATATTTTCTTCATTCATGTGAATTTGGCGATAACTAGAGCGAAGGTCAAGATCAATGAAGAATTTATCTCCATGTATCATATAAGAGATAATTAATGATTGGAATGAGAAATTTATCTTTCACTATCAAGGAGTTAAGAGATAAAAAAATTGGGACACATGTGCCAAGTGACTTGTTTTTTAAGGACCATGACAACCAAAGAAGAGTACGGGTTGGTACTAGGATGAATGATACCAATAGCTAAGAACAATGATACAATATTTTTAATTTCATATATTATTTTGTTCAAAAGTATGACAATATGATCACACATTGGATGGGAGGATACGATGAAGCAATGAGATGCTATGATCATGCCCTCTCATTTGTGATTCCAATAAATCCATGGTGATATGACATAATCTTATTATCCATTCACACCGAGAACAATATCACACCCACCCGTTTCAATAGAAAACATGTTAGTTTTCTGGGAGTAATCACCCATTTGAAGCATCACATTTTCACAACTTCCACCATATTTGATAGATCTCCCATCAATAATCATTATCTAAAATTTCTTAGTAACAATGATTTCAATTGGTTTCTTGGGAAACTCAATGATGAATGAAATATGGGTGGTTCTGCCATTAATCAAGATAATGAATTTTCTCTTCTTGATATAGCCAACCATGTTTAACATTAATGAGGAGAATAATTACTAGTCAAATAATTAAGGGAGATATAGGGTTCTTCACAGGGTTAGGGAGAAAAAATTCCTCAATGATGGGAGGGGATTCCTTTTGAGTTCTTCCATCAAGTTCATCATCATAAATGTCCTCAAATATGTCAACAAATAATTGATGTTCCTTACATCTATGCTCAAGAGAATGTTTTTCATTACAATTGTAGCATAGAACCTTAAGTTGAAGTTCCTCCATTTTGTCCTATGCCAACTTATGGACCTTGAAAGGTGGAAGAGGTTGTTGAAGAGCCACCATAGTTGGGGAAATGAAATGAAATAAAGTTGGGGATTTTGGACTGAGCATATGATATAACATAGGCATTACAATAAATATTATTGTCCTCCAACCAATTAGTAGGGTGGTTCACCTCTAAGTGGGGTTTAATTTCCTCCTTAAGACCACAGATGTGGTTGTGCTTAAAAAATAATCAATTAATTTTTATGAAAAAACAAATGAACTTTGATGACTCCTATAATAAATTTCATTAGGTAATAAAATATTACATTAAGGGAAAGTTAGTGCTTCATTTGATCGATCGAACCAACCAATCGAATTTGACCCTCCAAACTTGTTTAGAATTACTTCAGAAAAATGAGGCGTCATATTATTGGAAGGGTCGGAAAATGAGAAGTGATTCTTGGTTTCCATTTTGCTAACTAATTGGGTGATAGAATCAACCATTTTTTTTATGTCCTCTATAGTTTACATGTTATGAGTGTTTATCATGGGACCATTAGGTCCATCAAAGAGGTTAGTGATGATTTATCCCAACACAATCAACGACCTAAGAGGATTTCCTTGTGAGGGTCCATAAGCAATGGTACTAGCGAGTCCACAAAAAAATAAGTTATTTCAGAGTGAAACCATGATGATCAAATTAATCCTTGTTGAGTATCATTACATGGTTTTTAATGCTCCATTAATGGTTGGTGTTAGTAATTTTTGAGTCTAGAAACCCTCCCACACCGTCAATGCATGCATCTAGTCCAACCATGCCAAATTTCAGTCCAAGCCAACACATATTTAAAAAATTTCAACGTTGGCCCCATGTATCACATTATTTAATTTATAGGTATGGCTTTTGATGCTGCAATGATGAGTGTCATTCATTCGAGTCTTGAAACCCTCCCACACCGTCAATGCATGTGTCTAATATCAGACTTCTGACTTCAAAAGAATCCGACGAGATCGCTAAACCATCGACGACAAACACCATTGGTTTTTCTAGGTACTAGCTGCATCGAATATCATAAAACGATGATGATCATGATGAAGATCATGATGATGATGACGATGATGAAGATGACGATGATGATGAAGAAGATCGATGATGATGATGATGATGAAGGTGATCGATGATGATGATGATGATGACGATGATGATGAAGATGATCGATGATGATGACGATGATGATGAAGATATTGCTAATGATGATGAGGAAGATGATGATGATGATGATGGTGAGGATGATGATGATGATGCTGATCACAATGATGATGATGATGGTGGCCATGACGACGATGATAAACATGTTGTTGCTGCTACTGATGATGATGACAATGATCAAGATGATGATCAAGAAGAAAAAGATGATGATGATGAAGATGATCACGATGATGACAATGATGATGATGATGATGATGATGTTTTAGTCTTGATAATTGTGCATTTCCTTACTAAGCTTCTCTCTATTTCAAGAATAATTTAATATTCTCCACTAAACAGGGCCAACCACGTGAAGGTGGAAGCTCTTATGGCCCCTACCCCCCCTCACATCACTCTCAATTCCCCATAACCCGACAAAAATATCTATGTACACTAGAAACTTTAAATGTGTTTCTTGACATACTCTAAAACAAGCAATGTTTCTAATTATATCATATAGGAAAATGGAAACTCACTACGAAACAATTAATTTATTATTACTGCATACCTCATAAACTTCAATGGTCTTCATCATCTTCTTCATATGGGTCATCGTCTGTACTATCATCCGATGATCCAGATTCAACATTGTAAGGATTGGCCATGTCATCCTCGTCGTCGATGTCAGTTACAATCAACATGTCATCATCGATATCATCTTCATGGAAATTGTTTGATAGTACATCATCTGATTCAATACTTTCTTCAACATCTTCTTCTGGACTATGATCATCTAACCCATGTTGATCATGATCATCTTCTGCAGCGTCTTCTTCTTGGAGAACGTCTTCATTACCTTCATCAATGTTATACTTTACTGACCTTCCCCTTGGATCGTGCCTCACAACAAATGACCAACCCTCTCTACCTGGAACCTCAGAGTAAAATACCTATTCACATTGGGTTGGAAGAACATAGGGCTCCATTCCTGGCTCAAACAACCTTGTATTTACCATGGTAAAACCATTATCATGTTCAATAATTGTTCTATCGGGATCACGTTGATTCAATCGACACCTATACCATTTGACAACGAACAGAAATACCTTGAAGGAGTTAAAGTCACACTGAAGAATGTCTTCCAGATACCCATAGTATCGATTTTTAGATAGTTCTAGATGTCTGTCACTTCTAGAAGAAACATTGGTCACCTCAAAGACTACAGATATCCCACAATCAGATGTTTTCTTTGTTTCATCCAACTTTTTGATGCGATATCTACATCCATTACACCACATAGCCTTATGGTGTTTTACCTAGTACAACAAGCCATACAGGAAAAGATTACATAATGACACCATATTTATGATAAAGTAGTGCATGTTTATTATAATGCCATAAAAGGAAAATAACCAGCATGATGTACAACGACATTATTTAAAAAAATAACTAAATAGTGTCGTTGATTAATATGCTTACCTGCTTATCTTTTAAACCTCTTGCTAAATCGATTTCCCTTTGTGTTAGATTGGTGTCTCCATTGCAATGTGCAGCTTTAACCAATGAAGCCACACCTTCCCATGATATTCCATGACTAGATTGTTCACATTTTTCGATCCATACCTTCATCGAGTCAAGATTGTTTGCGATGTATAAATGAATCGCATCCCACTCTCGACCAACTGTTTGATGACAATAAAATTAAAATTCAATGAAAATGTATATTAGTCACTTAAAAAAGTATATAATTACACTATAAAATGATGCAAAATACTAAATCAAAAAATAGAATATATATGTATGATATATAAACATTAAAATCACCATTGAAATGTGTTATATTACCTTTCACCTTCCTCGATCTACCTTTCCCCTTCGGGTACTCCCCTTCGAAATCATTTTTGGAGTCTGGATCACAAATGCGACGTAAATTGAGCTTTGACGCCAATATAGGAAGATATTCACTAATGTACAACATGTTTTGGTATACCATATATCCCTCCATCATAGAACCCTCAGCATATGCTCATTGTCTGATCAAACCCTTCATAAATTTCAAGTGCCTCTCAACCATCCACATGGACCTTGAGTGCGCAGGTCCACACAGTTCAATCTCCTCAACTTGGTGTATGAGGTAGTGTTCCTGTGCATTGAAAAATGATGAAGGTAGATGCTTCTTCATTTCACACATGAGACGAGAAATTTCTCTCCTCCAATACTTTATGTCTTCTTTATGGAATTCTTTAGATGACAACCATCTACAAGTGACATGACAACCGGCCAATCAAGAGATTAAAGAAAAAAGTCATTATATTACGTAACATGAAGTAGAGAATGAAAATCAAATTAAGAATAAGTTCTATGTTGAATTAAACAAACAACACACAATATAATAAAATACAATATGATCATATTCAATGATTGATTATACATACCTTGAAAATTTCTATTATATTGCAACTTCCATACTTGAGGTGTCATTCTCTTTGGTTTTAATGCAGTCTCTTGCTTGCCATTGAAAAGATGTTTTTTGGTAGTTCAATACCTGTGATTCTTGGAGAGGAAGTGCCTATACTCATCAAACACCTCCTTTCCTAAGCTTTTTGAACGACGAGATTTGATCTTAGGACCACATACTGGACATGCAAATTTCCCCTTTGTCTGAAGACCTAAATAAAAAGATGGAATATCAATATTAATGTCTATTATAATTATATAAAAAATGACTGGATTATTTAGAAAAACATGCATGTGTATTATATTAACTAGTAGTTCATAAAATTAAATGCAACTAAAGTGGAACTTATAATTACATACCACAGAAATGGGTTAACCCTGGTGCATCATGTATTGTCCATACAAGCATTGCATGGAATTGGAATTTCCTTTGTCGTATTGGTCTAGATAAGTCATACATAGTGATGCCATTCCATAACTTCAGTAGCTCATCAATAAGAGGTTCGATATATACATTCATATCTTTGACTTGGTACTTACCTGATTGATTTGAACATATAAAATAAATATTCTGATTATGAGACGTACCATTTAGATATATAAACCATATTTCACAATAGAAAAACTTTAAATATATATATAACATTATGAGACAAAAAATGACAAATGAGAATATACCACTGCAGTAAAAAAAAAATGTAATGTTCGTACCTGGAATAATCATCGACAACATTATGTGCTCCCTCTTTATTGTCAACCATGGAGGAATGTTGTTGTTGATAAAAAAAAATAGGCCACACTGAGTAAACAGATCTCATCTCTGCAAAAGGATTGACACCATCTGTTGCCAAAGAAATCGTAAGATTACGAGGTTCGTCTTTAAAGTGAGGCCATTTTTCCTCCATATCTCTAAATGCAGACCCATCTGTAGGCATCCGAATAATGTCATCTTGACTTCTGTTCCGTGCATGGTAATCCATAAACTGTGCTATGTTTTTGCACCTGAACAGTCGTTGCAAATGGGGAATAATGGGAATATAACGTAGAACCTTGCGATGCACCTTTTTAGTTACTTGATCTGTGCGATATCTACTAATATGACATTCAAGACATTCTGTTGCAAATTCATTCTAGTTGTAATAAAGAACATGATCATCGGGGCATGCATGAATTGCTTCATACTGCATTCCAATTTCTTTCATGATGGAAGATAAATCTCAATATGTGCTATGTAAAATATTTGAAGGTGGTAACAAATATTCACCTATCATGCTACAACAAATTAAAATAAAAATCTAGTTAATATAATATAGAAATAATATTAATGAAACAAATTTCATCCGTAGTAATTTGACTTATATATGAATTAACAATAAAATACATGACAATCATATATATTTTGTGATGGAATATATTACATACCTTAACATCCATGTGACTGATATGTTTGAAAGACCATTCATAACCTTCAATTTCATTACCAACAATATAGCAAAGAGAAGATTTGTCTTGGAGCCGTCATAAAGGAGTTCGTATGCCTTGTCAAGAAGAGGTATATCATGAATATCATCAAAATGTTGATCATTTTCATGATCATCATCATCATCCATTCCAACATTAAATGAATCATGGATCAAAGTATTTGTAACATCATCTTCAACTATGTTATCAGTATGATCATCTTCTTCAATGTGATCATTAACTTGTTCTCCTTTAATATTCATAGCTCCATGTTCCTCCGGTACTTGTTCTAGAAGCACTTGTTGATCCGGACGATATGCCGTAGGATGTCTTTCCTTTATAATTACATGAAACAATCAATAGATAAAAGTTAATATAAGAAATTCAAATGCAAAATGTAAAAATTTATGTGATACATTAAAAATTTAACAAATTTTGTACTGTTGGGATGAAAAGAACAATGACCAATTGTACTGTTGGTCAAAAATAAAAAATATTATAATAATACATAAGAAATATTATAATAATACATAAATTTACAAAAGCAATCAAAATAAAAACATATATGATGCAAAACTTACAAATGGATGGTATTCATGTCCCCCCTCGGCGTGCCCATGCTCCCTACAATGTTTTGTGGCTGTTGTGATCAAAATTATTCTCCTCTTAAAGCCTCTGCATTGATTACATGGACAATATCATTTACCATCACCCGTTCTTTCAACTCCTTCCCACAATCTAGCAAGCAATTATCAATTTTGTTCGTCTGGATCTGGAATATTCGTAGTTGACATTTTCTTGTAAAGAGCTTAAATGAAGATTATTGATCTTAGAAAATGAAGCTCCAACATACTTTGCTCACTTGAATAACAAAAAGAACGAAAAACAGTCCGTCGAACAAAAAAAACATCCACAAACCGTCGCTGGTATGGCAAACATGTCGGAATGGTTTGATATTTATAAATTTTAAAAGTCAAAAAGTCAAACCTACGTCGGATATCCGACGACACTAATCTAGTTACTGTTGGGAAAAAATCCATCGGATATCCGACCTCTTCGGGTTCGAAATGGAGTCGGTTATCCGACATCCAAAGCGTCAGATACCCGAATAGGCGTCGGATATTCGCAGAGCTGTTGGATAGCCTACAAGCCTCGTCGAATACTTAAAATTAAGTTGTATATATGACGGACACCTCTCGAAATTATTAAAAAAAAAACAAGAAAAAGTAATTTTGAAAGAAAAATCCGACGACACAGTCCATTTCGTCATAGGTCGTCGGATTTTGGGTTCAAATCTACTAGTGAACCAATGCAATATCCATATCAGTTGTTGTTTAGAACTACACATTACCCTTACGTTCACTCCACTGACAGCAGTAACATCATTAAGTTGGTCAATTCTTTGATCTAGAAAACCCCCAGATGTCTTTTGCTTTTTACTGCATGTAATAGAAGAGATAATGATTATGGAATAAAATTGAAACCTCTGAAAAGACAAAACACAAAAAGTGTTACGATATTCCTATACTCCATCATAGTCCTACTAGCATTTTCATCCTTTTCATTTTAAGTCTTGCATGCATTCCTGCATGCAGCATGCATCCGCATGCTGCCTAGTCATTAGGTTGACACCTCCAGCACCTAGTCCCTAGTCTTCCAACACTTAGGAGCTTATTTCCACTCAAATTGAGCCCTCCTAGCTAGTGATGCACCCACATCTCACCATCCACTTGACAAAGGTGCCCTTCTTCACCTACCAGTCCAGTTGTCTTCAGTTAACTGAGTTCTCTCCTTGATTTTAGGCTTGACTCACTCTTAACTGACCTTACCACTTCGATGGACCTCCAGTGTGACTAGTCTGCTCATTCTTACTTCAGTTAGCTCCTCATGCGTCCTCCACTGAGCCTCCTTCATCCAGTTAGTTCCAGTTACACTCAGTTACACCTACCACACTCAATTAGACTCAGTTTGACTGATGGTTGGCAGTTACTTGAGCATTGATGACTCCACTGATGATGAAGAAGACTTCCAATTGTGCTTCGATGATACTCCAGTGATCCTTTGATCACTCCATGAAGGCTAATTCAAATTTCCACCTTAGGCATTCGAATCCTCATGCAGTGTACTACTTATTTGTCCATATTGTGATTAATTAATTAGTGTGTGTGAAGTATTTTTGCTTCTATCCGAGTTCTACTATATTATTATTCTGTTGCTTATCGTACTGCATTGACCACTCTTAATCTTATTCCTAAATTCTTTCTTGTGAGGTATACATCATCTCTTAGATCTGTTGTGAGGATTTTCACATGGTATCAGAGCATGTTGAGAGTAGTGTTTATCTCCATTCCTGAGAGTTTTTTGCAGGTTATTATCAAGAATTCGAGTGCAGCAGTTTCTGCATCTTTTGCAGTAGTAGTAGTTGCAGACTTTTCTATTGTTTTTGTAGGTCTTCTACAGCTTCCATGAATTCAGAAGAAATCCCTCCTCTTTCGCCATTCAACTATGATGAATGGAAACCAAAAATGATAGCACATTTGAAGAGCCATGATCTCTTTGATTATTGTTTTGAAAGAGAGTTCAAATCCTCTGAAGAAGAGATTGACTGGTTAAATAAAGGTGACAGTGTCTTTTCAACAATGATGTTTGCTATGTCTCGATGCATGAGACCCCTCTTCATTGATTCTACTGATGAATCTCCAAAAGAGCTATGGGCCCAACTGGATGAAATATTTGGCAAGTAGAATGAAGGGATTGGTCCAAACCCTTTCGAGAGAAAGAAAAGTGATGCATTCACCCTCCTTGATGATCTCATTGATCATGAATCAGTATCAAACATATCTCATATTGAAGTTAGCCACAAAGAAGAACTTGCAGATTCTACACTCATGCTCCAAATTTCTTCTATTTCGAATTTTGTGCCAAATCACACTCTAGAAATTGGAGAAGGTCCTAAATCCTCTCTTGCACCAGAGTCTATTGGTTCGCATCATGATCACATGAATGTTTTAGAGGTAAAATCAGCCATTGGAGGTAATTCATTCGATCTCCTTGATCACTCACCTATTATGTACTTCTATAAGATCATTATTTCATGCTTTCAGAAAGTTATTGAAGATTATGGCCATTGCCATTTGCTTGGGAAAATTTCTCATGCACTTACTCGTTTTGATGTCACCTCTAATGGTTCAAAGGAGATCTCAAGAAACCATGATTCAAGTCTTGGATCTAATTTGGATTTAAGCAATCACTACTTGGGATAATTTCTCATCCATATGATGGTTTTGATCTCACCCCTGCTGGTTCGAAGGAGATCTCAAGAAACTATTCTTCAAGTCTTAAATCTGATTTGGATTTCAAGCAATCATGTGATGGTTCTTTTTGGCATAATCTCACCCATGATGGTTCGAAGGAGAAGACAAAAGACTATCTGCACATTTATATATTTGATCCTACCTCAACTGATTCAAATCACAGGGTCAAGGATCATCCTCATACTTTTGGATTTGTTCTCATCACATTCGATCTGAAGAGCAAGTACAAGCACATGCCTTTTGAGCATGATCCACTTCTTCCCAAGAAGAAGATACCTCCAAACATATGACCAAGCATCACACCTACTTGAGTTTGGAGCATTTATTTTTGTGTGTGCCTTACAGTCTATTTTGAGGGGGGGTATTTTTCCCATGAGGTTTTCCCCATTTCCTCAGTTTGTTGACTGTTATTATTCATTATATTGGGTGACCTTTGGTCTTAGTTACCAAGGCCCAGGATGGATTAAGGGGGCATGCTAGGATATTCCTATACTCCATCCTAGTCCTACTAGCATTTTCATCCTTTTCATTTTCACTCTTGCATGCATTCCTACATGCAGCATGAATTCTGCATGCATCCGCATGCTGCCCAGTCATCAGGTTGACACCTCCAGCACCTAGTCCCTAGTATTCCATCTCTCGGGAACTTATTTCCACTCAGATTGAGCCCTCCTAGCCAGTGATGCACCCACATTTCACCATCCACTTGACAAAGGAGCCCTTCTTCACCTACCAGTGTAGTTGTCTTCAGTTAACTGAGTTCTCTCCTTGATTTTAGGTTTGACTCACTCTTAACTGACCTTACCACTCTGATGGACCTCCAGTGTGACTAGACTGCTCATTCTAGCTTCAGTTAGCTCCTCATGTGCCCTCCACTGAGCCTCCTTCATTCAATTAGTTCCAGTTACACTCAGTTACACTTACCACACTCAGTTAGACTCAGTTTGACTGATGGTTGACAGTTACTTGAGCATTGATGACTCCACTGATGATGATGAAGACTTCTAGTTGTGCTCCGATGAAACCAGTTGTGCTCCGATGACACTCAAGCGATCCTTTGATCACTCCATGAAGGCTAATTCGAATTGCCACCTTAGGCATTCGAATCCTCATGCATTGTACTACTTATTTGTCCATATTGTGATTAATTAATTAGTGCGTGTGAAGTATTTTTGCTTCTATCCAAATTCTACGTCATTATTATTCTGTTGCTCATCTTACTGCATTGACCAATCTTAATATTATTCCTAAATTCTTTCTTGTGAGGTATACATCATCTCTTAGATCTGTTGTGAGGATTTTCACAAAAAGAGACAATGTTCCCTGAGATTAAGAATTAAATGGATTTAGTAAGTGCATGCATCATGAGTGTATCCAGATATAATATAATAGAATATAATGTATGGCCTACAACAAAGGAACAAATAATACCCAACAATATTGATATTGACCTTGGAAGTTGTACTAAAGGACCAACAAACTCATAAGGCTTTTTCCATCCAATTAGGGGCTTTTTTGTTGGAGTCTTGATCTGAGAACCAACTATTGAAGAAGGTGGTGTTGAAGGAAAGGGAATGCGCATCTGACCCTGTAATGGATTACCTGAAGAATGTGATATAGGTCCACCAAATGAAGACAATGAATGATGTAAGGTTGCAGCTGAAGCCATGCCAGAAGTTACTAGCGGTGCCTTGAAAACATACAACAGAGATTTCAGCAAAATTGATTACAGTGATAGCACTTGCAAACAAGACATAAAATTGCAAAAATGCACAACTGTCTCAAACAAAATAACGTGGCTTCCATTGGTCTACATAAACCTTTCATACTTGGAAACAAATTCAAAAAAAACTCAGAACCAAAAGAATTTAAGCCATCCATACCTGTGATTCCTTCAACATGATATTCTACAACAAAACAGAGGAACGTGACTAATATTAAAGAAGCTTCTAGATATACCAAATATGTTGGGGATATAATATAATTATGTGCTCTCTTCTAAAAAAAAATACTTGAATTATCTACAATCAACTCTTTCCGCTTCAAGTTTCCAAGTGCTTTAAGTGGCACTACTTGAGCATTCATGTTATCATTATAATCCCAATCAGACCTGAGATAATAATCTATTCTCAAATATTAATGACAGACATAAAAATTATAGTTAGCAAAATAGATCTATGGAGGTTCCTAGCAGGAAACCAATAACAAGATCTAACAATAAAAACACCATACCTTGTTGAACATAATGGAAAGCTACAAACCCACAAAATGCAGTCTACACAGAGCTAGGAAATTAATTCACACTGTAATTTATATGTATAAGTAATTATTTATGAGCCCACACTTGCTAACCCAGAAAATAGTCAAACAATCTGATGGATTAGCCTTCCTTACAACCTCCAACTTTGATAGAGAATTGTTCAATTGGCTACTGGATGGAATTCATCCTCAGTAGCAAAAAGTAGCCTATATCAGTTGGGGGTTTAGTTCACCATTTTGTCTTTACAACTAGAAAAAACCCTCAACCATCACATCGTGAACCGGGGGTGCCATCCTTTACACCCTCAGGTAGGATAGCTATTCAAGAGTTCAAATGGGACAATTGAGATAGGGAAAGAAAGAACTATAGTTGGAGATGGGCTGTTGGGATAACTCACTCTGTTTCTGCACTTTTTTAATTTAAACATTCTGTTGGACTCATTGTAACCTTTTTAATGATAGAAAAATTAAGGAAAAATTTCAAGCATTGTGCAAATTTTCCTCTAAAATTTCAAGACAGAAAAATTAGGGAAAATTTTCAAGTATTATGCAAAATTTCCATTAAATTTATAGCATCGAGTAAATTTTTATAGCAATGGATTTCTCTTTTAACTAAACCCTAAAATGCAACGGAGATTTGAAAACATTAAAAAAAATATGAAAAGTTGTTCATAGCATACCAATTTCTATGGGGCATGGATACTGAAGATTCTTTCAAGACAGAAAAATTACGGCAAAATTACAAGTATTATGCAAATTTTCCATTAAAATTTCAAAACAGGAAAATTAAGCATCCACTTATTTTTTATAGCATGAATGAATTTCTCTTTTGGCTAAACCTTCACAAGCAATGGAAATTTGAAAATATCTAAAAATTTCGGAAAATTTGTTCAAACCCTACTGATTTCTCTGAGGAATGGATTTTGAAGATTCTACTCCTCTTGATGCACTTGAGGTAGTCCTCCCACGAATACAACTTCTTTTCTTCATTGATAAATTTCTCTCTCGGGCATTATCCTTGCCTTGGTGTTACAAAATTTCTTGGGTTTCTCATCCACCTCTGTTGCTCTGTTGTATTTGTTATAGAATTTGAATTCAAATTCAATCGATGAGAAGGAACCACAGTTTCCCTCCCGACCCTGATTGATGCACCTACACCACGTAGTATCTTCTTTCACCATAAAAATCGAGTGGATAAATGCCCTACCTATCTGTTGGCGGTCGAGGGAAGTATCAATGCCCCTACATCTATCAAAGTCAGAGTCTACAAAGGTTGGGGAAATCAAAGTAAAATGGGTGGTGCTATAATTAATGGAGTAGTAGAAGGTGTTCATCTTTTTGTGATGGAATAAGAGGGGAAATGCTTGAGATAGTGATCAGGGAAAAAAAAAATTCTAGAAACCCTAGGGCCATTCCCGGATGTGTGACAGTGGATGTAAACACCTTATACAAAGTTGAAGATAACTATATTATCAATAATTACTTCTGGCATGATGTCATCAAGGTCCCTGTGATCTCTATTAGTCTGCCATTCCCGGATGTGTGACAGTGGATGTAAACACCTTATACAAAGTTGAAGATAACTATATTATCAATAATTACTTCTGGCATGATGTCATCAAGGTCCCTGCGATCTCTATTAGTCTGCCATACCTACTGTGCAATGTAGTGTGAACCACTACCTGTGATCCCATCTACAAGGGTTAGACCAAGGTCGTCGTATTTAGGGTCAAAATAACTGACGTATCCATAGCCAAGGGAGCACTGGGTCATGCTATCGTGGAAGACTCGAACAGAGGGGACGCTTCCCATAAGCTCGAAGTGCTCAGCAAGCTGGTCGTCTGTAACATTTGGTTCTAGATTTCCCACATACAGAGAAGCCATTGGTGGAAATTGTGGTGTTGTTACTACTTCTATGATATTGCTACTACAATCCATAAAATTTGGGTGTGAAGAGTAATAAAAATGGAGCAAGCTCAACGAACTTTGCCCTCTTTTGTCTCTGTTTTAAATTCTCTTTCGTAACCTTCAGCTGAGTCCCGCTCCTAGCAATGTATTGCCATCCACGTCAAGGACAGTCCGTTACGCAAAAATATTGACATTAGCATTCGCAATCTTTGTGATCCCATCTGCAAGGGTTAGACCAAGGCCATCCTATTTTCATACATTTTGAAACCCACGAAAACCTTTTTAGAAGCAAAGAAAATTTTAATTAAAAAATATAAAATATAAAATTACGGGAAAGTTTGAGACCTAAGGATAATTTTGAGACCTTTCGTCTTAAATAAATGTCTTAAACCACCCCGTTGTGTAGTAGTGTCATAAAGTAGCTGAAATATGGATATTTATTACTACTAAAAGGTCATTTCATGTCTTTAGCTGATTTATCTATGATTCTTCCCACAGATCACATACTCTTCTAGTTCATTGAAAAACAAATGTAATGTGCAAACTAATAAACTATTTTATAAGAAAATTCAAATACTTGATCTTGACATGCATATGTAATTGGCTATGACATGGTTTCTTCTTCAATGTATGCTTAAATGGATTCTATTGATGATGTAGCTAGGTGAGGTATCCTCACTAGCGAAGCCAACCTACAAAATAAATAGACAATAAATTTGTAGGTATATTGAAAGAAAAAGGGGAATAAATGTCAACCTGGGTTTTGAAGGATGATCTGAGGATGGAAGATATTATATATATTAGTTTTGAAAATGAGTTCCAGTGGAAAAAAAACTTAACTTTTTCACGTCTGTCAAAATCCTTGGTCATTTCATTGGGTCGAGCTGTGTGAGTTCAGCACTCTCTCATTTTCTCTGGCTTGTAGGGCTTCGACGTCTCCTTCCATGAGCTACAAAGTCAGGCTATCTGAGTATGATTTCTCTGACCATCTCCTTTCCACAATGCGTGGATTCCTGGATTGGTCCTCACCATTACCTTCACCTCATGTAATTTAGTGTTTTTGTGATGTTTTGCTAACTGTTGGAGCAGCCAAGTATGGAAACATTGGTATATTTTGATCGTTTAGGTTTTAAGTTGCCAGTATTTTCTTTCTTCCCTCTCCTTCCTGCAAATGGTTTCTTGTCTCTTCTCTGGCCTGTCCAACACTGTGGGATTTCCTGTGCTTATTCTATGTGCTAGGTTTTAGTTACCTTTGCGTGGCCTGATTGTTAGTCTACCTATTTTGTAACACCTATCTTCTCCTGTTGGTGGGTCTATCCTATTTGTAGCAACATTTATTACTCTCACATCATTTCGATGAGCGTTCCCTCTTTTGCCTAGGGTTTCTGGGATATGCCAATCGTGTTGGGATCCTCTCCATTCATTCCCTCAATGGTGTTCTCTGCTCACCCCTTGAGTACTATGTGTACCTGCTGAGACTCTTCCCATTGCTGTCATTCAGAGCATCTCCACTTGGTCTAGGGTTTGTATGGAATGCTTCCTCATGCCAATGGTGTCCTCTCTGTCATTTCTGCATTTTGTAATGCATATCATTTCCAAGTTTTCGTTGGACTGTAATGTCCCCTTTCCGGTCTACAACCTCCCTGCCAATATTAGGGCCTCGAACCTCCCTGCCAATATTCGGGCCTTGACTAGGATATGACATGTGTGTCTTCTGCTCCAACGATTCATGGACAACGATATAGGGTTAGGGTTAAGAGCCCCATCAAAAGATTCTTTTGTTTATAACTTTCTTTGGGATTCAAAAGGGGGCTTTAGTGACGATAGGGGAAAGCAAGAATAATTTTATATTCATGGAGAAGGTTTTAATCTTTATATTTATATTTATTTATTCTTTTAATGAAATAAGGGAAGGGGATAAATAAAGGGAGAGGCATAGTTAGGGAAAGGGATTAAATGGGAAAGAAGGATTTCGGAGCTCATAAATAAAAGAGTAAAAGATTATTATATAGGAAAAAATATCTTATAATTATTTCAAATATAATATATAATAGTCAAGGGCTTTTTAATAATGTATAAAGTGCTCAAGGAATAATTTGAATTCTAAGACATGGGAATGACAACAATACCAATGGTAGGAAAAACTGGCGAATTTAGGAGGACACGACTTTGGCGGCAATCTTATTGAAAAGATACACTTTACTCTAACTTGCCGAAATTTTGACTTACTACCGAAATGGTCAAATATTGGTAGCGATTTTTGCCAAACAAAATATGAGCAAGACTAGGGAGACGAGCCAAATGCAATGGTGTGAAACTCATGACATGACAATAGGCATGGAGAAAGAAGATGAATATCCCTGAATATCACAATGGAGAAGGTAAATTCTTGAAGCAATAAAAGACCATCTTGATTTCCTTCATTTTATTTTAGGTAGGCAAATCAAAGCACCTTGACTTCTTATTTCTTTATCCCCTCACTGAAACATTTCCTAACGTTTATATTGAATGTATTATTATTTTGAAAAATATAAATAGTTTTGTGAATTTTTAAATTTGATGATTTGAAGTTTTTTATTTGGCTAAAAAATTATGATGGGACTTAATAGCGCATAGGAATCATTTCTTGTGTTTTTCGACATAGTAAAAAATTATTTAAAAAAATTAAAGTTTTAGAATTTTATGAATTCGTTTATGGATATTTATATTTATGTTGTTTTTTTTATGTGAGTAATAATAATGATAATCTGTTTTTAAGGTCGCAACCAAGCCACATATTAATTTGGTGTATGAAACTTTAACAAGCTGCCGAGATGGTCAAACGACGATGGTTTTGTTGAAACAAAATATGAACACAACCAGTACAACAAGTTGAACAGAGTGACACTAAATCCAAGACATGACAATTCCAAAAGGGAAGACGACAAATATCTAAGGCTCGACTCAACCACATGTACTAGAAGAACTCATCAATCACTTGATAAAGTATATGCAAGACATTATGTATTATCTAGATATCAACTCACCACACCCAAGGCACTAATTAGTAGAGAAACCCCTAAATGAGCATCTCAATGATTCTCCTATCATCAACACAATAGGTATCAGGATGGCCTCAAAGAAATAATCCCTTAGAAGACATATATTGAAAAATAATCCAAGTTGTGTAATATTAATGTTACAATTTACTAAATTTTAACACTGCAGATGGATTCGGAGACCCCCTAGAAATCTGCAGTGTTAAAATTTAGTAAATTATACAAATTCATTATCAAAATTATAATTTTCCATTGCTGGAATGACACAACTAAAAATGACCAATTGTTATGTGGTCATTTTTAGTTTAGTTCTTATCTCTTGACCAAATTGGTCATTTATCTTGGTCATTTTTAGTTTAACTCTTATCCCATGACCAAATTGGTCATTTATTTTGGTCATTTTTAGTCAATTCACTTAAAATTTCTCAATTTTGGTCATTTATCCCTTGAAAAAGCTGTGGTGACCAAATTTTTTTGTCTCCTGGCCACTTATATCTCATTTTTTACTAGTGTTAGTCTCCAAGTGGGAAATTGTTGGTTATGGAGCCCGATCTTCCCAATTTAGAGATGTTATTGTTTCAACCGTGTTTGTACCCCAGTTTTATATGTTGTGCAGGTGGAATGTACAATCATCCCAGTGAAGGGTCTGGGGGTGAAGCCCCTGAAAGATTTTTTTGAGTTTTTTGTTGGCCAACAGTTTACAGGCCCATGGTATTGGGTAGCCCATAGTATTTTCCCATGGTGATTTCCCTTTAAAAGGAATACATTGTGATGCAAATTTGCAATGTATTGTAGCATTGTAAATATCTCTATGATTGTGTAAGAGAGACTGTGAGAGAGTGAAGAGGAAGTTGCAACGGATCTGCTACATGTTGTATCCCTTCAATTGCTATATGGTATAATAATAAAAGGACTAGAAATTTCTCTGTGGATGTATCCCATATTGGGTGAACCACATATATTGGTGTCTCTCTTGAAATGTGTTTATTTGATTTATATTTGCATCTTGTTTATTGTTATTTCTCTATGATCCTGTTTTTCTAAAAAACACCTCCCACATCCATGCCTGGGAGGGACAAATCCACTAAGAATGTAGTAATAAAGGTCCAATGAAGAAGGTTAAGGATGCAACATGCACGAGTTGGATTTTTACGTTGGTGGCTTCACCATGAATCTTAAGTTGAGAGATTCTATTTGAAGCATTAAAATCAACATAGGAATATTAATGTTAAAGGTGTGACTTGAAACTTTTTTTCTTCACAAATTCCTACTTAGTTATTTGTTAGAAGGAAATGACCATAACACCATGATTAACATATAGTTCCCCCTCAAGATTTTAATTAATATTGATTGACTTGTAGTGGAAATATTGGTGCAAACTAGAAATCATATTTATCTGAGTAAATGTTTACCATATTATTTACCTTGTGAATCAGTGTCATTACGCTTGTTATGTACCAAATAAAATATTCAACCTTGCCTCATAACCTTGAACAAGTGCAACTTGCAAGACCATTTAGCACATGTATAAACTATTTTTAGTTTGGTGTTAGTAAAATTTTGCTACTCAATATTCAATATTGACATGTTGGCAAAAATAACATTTGAATACTCACCATGATTTTAGGATATATGCCATCCCCATTTGACATATTTACATTATTTGAAAATGTTGTCAATTTGACAATATCCCAACATGTTTGCAAAGCATGTTACCTTATCTATATGGACCAGATTTATGTGAAAAAATCCATGATATAGTAAATTTTCAAAATTATGCTAATCCCTATATATTGTGACATTATATTTCTATTATTATAATGGTATTTTATTTATTGGTTAGTTAAGACCTTAATTGTAACTGTACCATTTGTCTTCTATATATATACCAAGCATACCTACTTGATCATCTCATCTTGTATTGTAAATTGATACATTATATAAGGAGGTTTCCCCTTGAAAGAGGATTCTTATTCATCTCTTTATTTCATTCTCAAGGAATTGGGTTACTCTTTCTTTTTATTTTATGCTATTTTGGGAATTTGGTGCATAACATTTGGTATCAGAACCATTTTTGCTATAACAAACATTTTGGGACACCTTAGATAGATAAATTTTCAAGATACTCAAAAGACATAGAAAAGTACATGTGGTAAAAATTTCAGGTCCTAATTCATTGTAATTTCAAAGTTATAGTCTATATAAGTTACGTTTTTCGACTAGTCCAAAAACTAGTCTCAAATAGGTGTCTTGGGTAAAACTGTTATATCTGAATATTTAGATATTCAAATTGAGTGAAAACACTTGAATCAAAAGGAATATAGAACATAGTGTTTGAGGTAAAAATTTCAAAATAAAAATAGGAGAAAGAGGACACTCGTTAGTGTGTACAACTTCGCTCTTCTGAAAGGGACAAAAATAACAAGTTTTGGGAAAGTGATCACAACTCTCTCTTGGCACATCATAATTGGGTAAAAAATTTGGCATTATATAAAATACATATTGGGATACTTCAGGATGAAATTTTAGACTCATGGGGGCCTAAATTTTAGACATAATTTAGGATCAAGGTGGGCTACCAAGACAACCTATAAACTGATGTTTCTAAAGGTACATTAACCTGAAACTTGCATAAATTTTGATTGAAATATCTATTTTGGGTGATTCAAAAGGTGTGATAAAGAGTAAATAAAGAAAAATTATAGGTAAATATTATTTTGGGCTCTCATGGCAAGGGGATCTACAAAAAATAATTCACCAATTAAACCTCCAGAGGGCTCAACCGTGACTCATGAAGAAAAGGAAGAAACATGTAACCATTTATACAATTTGAAGGCCAAAGTTAAGAAATTGAATGATAGGTCAGTGACATGGGTCATGTTGAATTGATAAACAAAAAAATGATATATAAAGTGAGTTGAAAAATATGGATCAAATGATGGCCAATAAGCATGTTCTTGAAGTTACGAAGGGGGTGATTCTGAATGAGATGAGACATCTCTTTCCTCATAATTTAGCTCCTCAAGAAGAGGATAAGGAGAATAAGAGGTACTTATACCACTCGAAGATTGATAAAATTTAAAAATATTTGGAGAAAAAAAAGGTTTGAGTCCCTAACATTTGATCATTCATCACATGATCATGGGTTCAACTCGGGACCAAGGAACTAATTCATTACCAAGATTGATATGAGAAAGTTTGTTGGAATTAATGATATAATAACATGATGGAGAAAACCTTTGATATACACCAAGTGCCAACTTTACAAAAGGTAACTATTGCATCCTTGTATTTAGAGATTGATTAATATTTATGGTATCAATGGCGTTGTGACCGTAAAAGGGACTATATTGTCTCTTGGTATACATTTACAGATGAATTGACAACATATTATGGGGATATTAAGAGAAACACCTTCTTTAGCCAATTAATAAATTTCAAGTAAAAATTCAAGTTACAAAGAATAATAAGCAATTTCAGAAGTTAAGTCTTAGAGGAAGAACATTCCAAAGGATAATTTGTTGTATCTCTTTATTGTTAATTTAAAGGAGAGAATTTAGCATGATCTGAAAATCTTTCAAGATCTTTTTAACCATAAATTTTCATGTTAAATCTCATAAAATTGGCTTAAAAGATGAATTTTAATTGCTTTAAATTAAACACATAAGCAGTTAAAATAAATATCCAAACCAGAAATTAAAGACAACATATGATAACAGAGTTCACCCTTATTGGGATACGTTGTTAGAACAGTCTCACCATCATCTTTATGTTTGCATGCATCCCAGTCATCAATATGGTGTCCCCCAGCACCTAGTCCCTAGTTTGCTAGCCCGAAGAGCTTATTTCTGTTCAGTTCCAACCCTCCTAGTCCATGATGTGCCTTATTTTCATCTCTTAAGACAAACTTTGCCCTCTCTCACCTACCACCAATGACACACTCAGTTAGTTGCTTGATTTGTGGACATGTTCGTTGATTTGAGGACATATTGACTAGTTAACTGACTGAAACACTTTGATGGACACCCAGAGAAACTAGTTTGACTATTCTGACTCTAGACAGCTCCTCATGTGACCTCCTTGGATTAACCTTCACTACATTAGTGCTCCATGCACCAGTTACACCTACCTACATTCAGTTAGACTCATTTTGACACCTGGTTGACCGTTACTTCTGCATTGATGACACCAATGATTCGATGATAAGGACTCATAGTGGAGACATGCTACACCATGCAGGCTATTCGAATGACCTCCTTGGTTAATTCAAATTATTCAGTCATTGTTACTGTATTGTATTGTATTCTAATTATGAAATTCGACACAATGGATCTATGGAACAAGAGAAACCATTACAAGAGATGCATGCAAAATAATATGTTAGGATATTCTCACCATCATCTTTATGTTTGCATGCATCATGCAGGAATATAGGCATGCATTTTACATGCATCCCAGTCATCAGTATGGTGTCCCCCACCACTTAGTCCCTAGTTTTCTATCCCCAAAAGCTTATTTGTGTTCAGTTCGGGCCCTCCTAGTCCATGATGCACCTTGTTTTCATCTCTTGAGACAAACTGCACCCTCTCTCACCTACCACTAGTGACACACTCAGTTAGTTGCTTGATTTTTGGATATGTTCCTTGATTTGAGGACATATTGACTAGTTAACTGACTGAAACACTCCGATGGACACCCATAGAGACTAGTTTGACTATTATAACTCCATACAGCTCCTCATGCGCCCTCCTTGGATTCTCATTGAGTACATTAGTGCTCCATGCACCAGTTACACCTACCTACATTCAGTTAGACTCAGTTTGACACCTGGTTGACCGTTACTTGTGCATTGATGACACCATTGATATTTGTCACGTCTCCTTCCATCAATCCAATGCAAAGGAGGGAACATGACTGTAACATGAGGTGTCTAATTCTTTCCCAAAGCCATAATGGTAAAAAAATTTCCATTTAGATAAAATGCACAATTAAATTACACAGCGCAATTAAAATACATAATTGCACACACACAACAGACATACATCAGCATATTTATCTCAAGCAAATGATGCATCAACAAGAAAAGAATCCATCCCATTCTCATGCTATGCACAGACTTCATACCAATTCCATTAATCATGAATAAATATCATTATGAATTAACACAATGCAGAACACATAATGCATATAATTTATAACACATATAACACTTATCTTGAAGATGAAGTTGTCCAAACAACTGGCTATGTGAGAGCAACGTTCCACCCAACCATAGATCATTGTCCATTTTGTATTCTTTCAGATGAGAGATCACCTCCGAGCTGGGTTGTGTATCCACTGAGGAGGAACTAGCTGGGCTCACTCACAACCATGGTTTTGACTCAACAACTATGCTAAGACAACACACAGTTGGGTTTTTCAAGCATATGAAAGACAAAGGAGGGCAATGATAAGCCAGTGAGCTCAACCAAAGAGCTACAGGCATCTGAAATGAATTCAACAGTCAAGGAACCCACATTACCTACCACACCCAACACAAGGAAGGTCTCATTCTCTGTTGCACAGTCCCTCAGACATCCCTTCCCTCGAGTGCTTTTCAGGGTGGGAATAGAAAGGTCTAGCTGCTAATCCTTGAGATTCTAGCCTTCATTGGGTTTATCAAGCAAACCCAACCTCTGCTCAGTCATTCACAATTGGATTTCTCACAATTTTGTTCATCAAATAACTCAATCCCGTCACTGGTTTTCTGGGCTATAAAAACTGGGTTTTCCAATATATTTTGGGGTATCTAATCCTCTCAAATTCGCCCCAAGGTTCATATGTATGGATCCCCCATTAGATTTTACTATTAAATACCAAATCTAAGCGTTTTTGGCTCTTCAAAACGTGGGTTCTTTCAAAGTTGCGATTTCTGGTTTTTCTCACTGCTGGCAATTTGTTTTTGGATGAAAATTGATGCTGGTCCGTTCCACAATGGAATGGGGATGAGGAAGAAGCAACTACCATGAGGTAGAATGAATTGTGGTACAAGAAAACAGAGCCCAGACCCGCCAATACGAATTTCTGGGTTGCCCATGCTCCATTGAAGCCATGGACTGAAATATTCAACTACTTACTTACAACAGAAATAAATGTCGTCAAAGAAAGTCAAATGGGTTCTCACAATGACATTTGGAAGCATATGGTTCATCCCCACAACCCGCTCACCACTCCCTAGTGGATACACATGGCCCCTTCTCATTGGTTGCTTCCATATCTAGTTTTGATATTTGACTACAATATTAAATATTTACATCAATTTACAATATCCCATGGATTAATAGCACATGGATAACAACATGTCAAATGCTTGCTTATTTTAAATAAAATTCGAACATACACTAGCGGGGCCTTGGCCTTGAACTCCATGCTAAGGAAACATACAATGCATGTATACAATATTTACATTAAAAGCCAATATTTCACAGGGGTCAAAATTGGGGTATTACATTACCCTCCCCCTTAGAACAACACCATCCTCGGCGTCCTCAAAACTGAACAAAAATGGGGATGCCTCTCTCATGGCATCCTCCAGCTCCCATGTAGCCTCATCGGGACTAAGGTGCTCCCATTAGACCTTTACCAGCCCGATGGCTCTGTTCCAGAGCAAAGTGACCTTCTTGTCAAGAATGCGCATAGGTTCTACTTAGAACTCTCCCTCGGGTTCCATCTGTATCACATTCCAATCAATCATATGATTAGGATCATGTACATACTTTTTAAGCAAAGATACATGGAAAAAATTATGAGCGCGTATGTTAGCAGGCAATGCAAGTCTATATGCAATTGGCCATATCCTATCTAGGACTTCAAATGGCCCACAATATCTTGGTGACAACTTGGCACAACTCCCCAACTTGAGAGAACTTTTCCTTGGTTTCGCTCTCAAATAAACATGATCCCCAATCTTGAATTCCTTATGCATTCTTTTCAAATCTGCATAACTCTTTTTCCTGTCCTGAGCTGCCTTTAAATTCTGTCTGATCTTAGCAACTTCTTGTTCCATTTCCTTGATCATCTCTGGTCCAAGTACTACCCTATTCAACGGGCTATCCCAATTCATTGGAATCCTACATCTCTTGCCATACAATGCGTCAAATGGACTCATTCCCAAGGATGCATGATGTCCATTATTGTATGCAAATTCTACCAAGTGTAGGAAATCTCCCCACTTGGATGGTTTGTCCATTACATACATTCTCAGCATGTCTTCAAGAACCTAATTCACCCTCTCAGTTTGGCCATCTGTTTGAGGATGATATGTTGTACTGAAAATCAATTTAATTCCCAATTCCTGAAATAATCCCTTCCAGAAATTGGAAGTGAACTTTGTGTCATGATCATAAATTATTTCCTTAGGCAATCCATGCAACTTGAATATCTCTATCATGAAGATATTTGCAATGTCACTAGTCTTGTGAGTGGACTTGACTGGAATAAAGTGAGCTACCTTTGATAGCTTGTCCACCACAACCATGATTGAATCATGCTTCTTCACTGTCATGGGTAGACCTGTTATAAAATCCATAGAGATCACTTCCCACTTCCATTCCGGAATGGGTAAGGGCTACAACAATCCTGCTGGATGTTGGTGTTCTGCCTTGACTTGTTGGCACTTCTGACATCTAGCAATGTACTCAGCTATGTTCTTCTTCATGCCATGCCAAAAGTATTGCTTTCTTGTTGCTATTATAGTCTTCTAATATCCTAGGTGTCCAGAGTATGGCATCTGATGTATTTAATCCATCACTAGCTTCTTCAAATCTGCACTATTTGGAATGTATAGTCTATCCTTGTAGATGAGTATATTGTCTTCGCCAAGCTGATATTCCGCACACTTTTCATCCACATTACCTTGCTGCAACTTCTCTTTAATTTGAAGGCAAGTTTCCTCACCGTTTTGGGCTTCAAGAACTCTTGTCTTCAAATCTGATTTGCACATACTTAATGCTGCAACATGAAATTTTCTGCTAAGAGCATTTGCAACCTTATTCTCCTTCCCTTTTACATGCTTAATTTCAAAATCAAATTCACAAAGAAACTCCTTCCATCTAGCTTGCTAGAATTCAAGTTTGGTTGATCAAACAAATACTTTAAGCTCATGTGGTCGGTCCTAAGCTTTAATCTTCTTCCCATCAAATAATGTCTCCACATTTTGAGAGCATGTACTATGGCTGCTAATTCCAAATTATGTGTGGCATAATTCTTTTCATGTTCTTTTAATTTTCTTGACTCATAGAAAATCACAATTCCTTCTTGCATGAGAACTCCACCCAGTCCTTCAATGCAAGCATCCGTGTACACTACAAAATCTTTCTTTGGATCTGCTATCTTCAAAACAGGAGTGCTGGTAAGTAACTCCTTTAACTGCAGAAAGCTTTTCTCACACTTTTCAGACCATACAAACTTAATATTCTTTCTTTGCAATGAAGTGATCGGATGATATATCCTGGAGAATCCTTCAATAAACCTTCTATAGTAACCAGCACGACCCATAAAAGATCTAACATCTGAAACATTTCTTGGAGTTGACCAATCCATGATGGAATTAATCTTCTCCAAATCCACTACAATTCCTTCTTCAGAAATGATATGACCCAAATATTGCACCTTCTTTTGATAGAATTCATACTTGCTTAACTTGGCATACAACTAGTGTTCTCTAAGGACTTGGAACACCATCCTTAGATGTTCCTCATGTTCTTCTTCATTCCTTGAATAGACAAGAATGTCATCCAAGAACAAAATCACAAACTTATCCAAATATTTGCTGAAGACACTATTCATGAGACACACGAATGTAGCAGGTGCATTGGTAAGTCCAAATGGCACCACAGTGAACTCATAATGACCATATCTAGTTCCGAAAGCCGTCTTGTGAATGTCTTGTTCCTTAATCCTTACTTGATGGTACCCCGACCTCAAGTCAATCTTTAAAAACACTTTAGCTTCCTTGATTTGATCAAACAAGTAATCAATTCTTGGCAATGGATACTTGTTCTTAACTGTCACTTTATTGAACTGCCTGTAATCAATACACAGCCTTAGAGTCCCATCCTTCTTCTTAACAAATAACATCGGTGCTCCCCAAGGAGACACACTTGGTCTAATATACCTCTTGTCCATTAATTCTTGTAGCCGCATCTTCAACTCTACCAATTCTGGTGTGCTCATTCTATAAGGAGCTTTGGAATTCGGTGCTGCCCTTGGAACAAGATCGATGGTAAAATGAATATCTCTCTTTGGTGGTAGTTTTGGCACTTCATCCGGAAATACATCTTGGAACTCTTGAAACATTCGAAAGTCTTCAATCCTTGGTCCTTTGTCCTCTGACGAATCTGACATATGAATTGCATATAATTTACAACCCTTTTTATAAAACTTTTTCAACTGTAGAGATGAAATCTGCCTTACTGAAACTTGCTTGGGAATTCCTCTTACCAATCTTGGCCTTTCCTCTTCATCAATGCATTCAATTGTTTTCTCATAACAGTCCAATTTGGCTCTATGTTTTTCCAACCAATCCATGCCAATCAAGGCATCATACGATCCCAATGGTAGTACATTTAAATCTGCATGTGTGTGGAGTCCATTCAATTCTATGGGGCACTCCACCACTACTTTACTTACTTTCCTCTTAGTCTCCGTGGATAATTGAACTAGCCAAGATTGATTATGATTCACTTTTCTAAGAGAACAACCTTCAACCACTTTTGGAGAAACATAACTATGAGTAGATCCTGGATCAATCAAAACAGAAATAGATTGCGTAGCAATCTTACCTTCCACTTCCACCATTGATGATTGATGGTCTGCTTGGTGATTATCCAATGCTGCATAAATTCGAGGCACTGCCCTTGCCATGTCCTCCACTGTAGCTACTCCCTTTAAGTTGTGCAACCTTCGGGGATTATCTTTCCGATGTAGACAATCCTTCAGCATGTAGTTTTCTCCACATCCCCAACACTAAAGTGGTCCCTTTGATATTTTATTTGCTACTATTGCTGGTTTGAATCCACTCCTTACTTGCTGCCCCTGTGGAAAGGTTCTAGACTGACCTATGAATGGTGGCTTGAAGTCACTCTTCTTTTGAACAAACCTCCCTCTTGGATTTCCTTTCCATGCTTGGTTAACCTCTGTTTTTCCTTTATTCTGCTCATAGCAATGCATTGCCATCCTAATGGCCTCATCAAGACTTGGTGGATTAACAAATTCAATCCTATCTCTGAAACTCTAAGGTATACTCCCAAGAAAGCATTGGAATTTTACTCTCTCATCTTTGATGTAGTCCACATACCTCAACAATTCCAAAAACTTATGAACATGCTCTTCCATAAATTTTTGTTCCAACTTGAGTTCATTGAATTCCTTTCTATTACTGTCATAATAACTAGTAGAAAGGTATTTCTCCTTGAAGTACTTATTGAATCTCTCCCAACTGATCTTCCTTTCACTAATTCTTTTCACTTGCAAGAGGTTGTCCCACCAAATTGAATCTTTACCATTTAGATTGTAAATGGCAATTCTGGCTCTTTCATTTCCTGAGTAGTCTTAAATTCAAAAATATTTCTTCATTTCAAGAAGCCATGCCTCTACCTCTTGGCCAGTCTTGTCTTCTCCATCAAATGTGGGAGGTCTTTCCTTCCTGAATTCTCCCAGTGGGATTCCCTTGAAATTCTTTCTTCCCTCAAATCTCTTGGGCACATGCCTTTGACTTCTCTGAGAACCTCTAGATTCACAAGATTTGCTAGAAGAAGATCTAGAGGAAGGTGTTCTATGCTTTATGCTCACCGAACTCTTCCTTGGGCTTGGAGTCCTCTTCTTTGAACGACCTCTAGAGCAACTCTCTACATCTCTTCCTTCTTCACCCACATTGCTTGGGTTGGACCCAAGGTTTATCCTCTAATGCATATTAGTGAGACTTTGCAAGATAGCAGCATTGAGTTGGTGTTGTTCTTCTTGAGCCTTCATCAATCTTTCATTAAAGCTCACCATGGTTTCAATCAATTTCTGAGGAGTCACCTGCTCCCTTCTCCCATTGGATTTAGTCTCAGCATTCTCTTCATGCACATTTTCTCCTAGAACGTCTTCTTCATGCTCATAAGTATCTTGAGCATCATTTATGGTCACCATTTTTCCTGTATGCTACCTCTGCTACAATTATTAATTTTATGAGCTGCAAGCACTGTGCATTATGAAAATATTTGTTAGACATCATAAGAATGCATCTAGAAATATACAACAATCAATATTTAACATAATCAACTCATGGAATAATTCACATAGCTGTTATGCATTCATTTCTTTTGCCCATTCATGCAATTCTGAAAATTGCCCATATTATCAACAATTTGACAAAACAGTCACTGACACTTTTCTGCTCTAATTATCTATGATGTCTGATAACCCTATTCAAATTCTGGTCATACAACATTATTCCTTGCTGGACAAGCTTTCCAATGCATGTCCTTGTACTCCATTCCGACCTTGGGTGTGGAAACTACGTTATTTCAAAAATGACAACTTTCACCCCAATTCTACACACTTTTACACAGTTGTATTTTGGTCCAGAATGCCAACTTCAGCCACTTATGGAAGAAAATCTACGAGGAATCACGAAAAGGTTTATACCAGGAGAATTTATTCCATATAGCAACGAACACTTAGCAACTTGCGGATCTCCGTTCCGATGCTCCATTCATCTTCTATAAAATTTTGGTTTGACTACTTTCCACTTTTCACATTTTTCCAAAATTCCAAATTTTGGACCAAAAATGGCTATTTCCCAAACGGTGCATTTATGGGAAATCTTTTTCTAACGGAATATGTTTAGTTTACTGAGAATATGAATTGTTGAGTTCAGTAATTTTCTTGATTCCGAATTATAGGGTCACTTTCAACCACTGCAAGCTTTTCCAAATTCCCAAAACGTGGCCCGAAATAGTGTTTTTTGGCATTCTTACACACCCCGACTCCACATCCTTTGGATTTTGGCTCCAAAACTCCAAACATAACACCGTGCCTACTCCATGACTGCCCCATATCAATTTCGGCTCAATTCGACCTTCTGTCAAGCATCGGGACACCGATTTGTAAAAGCCAATAATTCCAATTTTATGCCAAATTAGAGCATAATGAGTTTGGGGTTTTCACTTGTTCATTCATGGCCTCCGTCGATGGCCTCAGAATGCCACTGAACTCATCAAATTCTGACCTTGCATTCCCGCCACACATAGGCCGCAACCCGTAACCCGAAATTGTGGGTTCGGGATTGCGAAAACCAGAACGCGCAAGTTTACAACTTTGCGTCCCCGCAACCCGAAACCCAACATCCCGAAAGCCAAAAATTGCGGGTTCGGGATTTCAGAAATCCAAACTCAAATTTTGAGAATTCACGTTCCCGAAACCTGAAACCCAACATCCCGAAAGCCGAAAATTGCGAGTTCAGGATTTCGGAAATCCAAACGCAAATTTTGAAAATTCGCGTTCCCAAAGCCCGAAACCCGAGATCTTGAAAACTGAAAATTGCGGGTTTAGGATTTCGGAAATCCAAATGCAAATTTTGAAAATTCGCGTTCCCGAAACCCACAACCCGACATCCCGAAATCCTAAAACACTTGTGTTTCCTGTAACTTCCGGGGTTCATAAATCCCTCGTCCCTTGTCCAAATGAGGCAAGTCTGGTACCGTTGGAAAGCTGTTGGAGAGCTCTATGCAATGGTGTGATCCTCCCCCACAGCTGAGAACCCTAACCCTGTCATTTTTTCAATCGAAAATTTTGCCCCAACTTCACCAATACTACGTTAAAACCATTCTGTTACTTGCCTGTAACTCAGAGTTTGGCCCAAGCAGCCCTAGTGCTGCAAGCTGGGCTCTAATACCACTCTATCACGTCCCCTTCCATCAATCCAATGCAAAAGAGGGAACATGACTATAACATGGGGTGTCTAATTCTTCCCCAAAGCCATAATGGTAAAATTTTTGCCATTTAGATAAAATGCACAATTAAATTACACAGCGCAATTAAAATACATAATTGCACACACACAACAAACATACATCAGCATATTTATCTCAAGCAAATGATGCATCAACAGGCAAAGAATCCATCCCATTCTCATGCTATGCACAGACTTCATACCAATTCCATTAATCATGAATAAATATTATTCTGAATTAGCACAATGTAGAACACATAATGCATATAATTTATAACACAAATAACACGTATCTTGAAGATGAAGCTGTCCAAACAACTGGCTATGTGAGAGAAACGTTCCACCCAACCATAGATCTCTGTCCAGCTTGTATTCTTTCAACTGAGAGATCACCCCCAAGCTGGGTTGTGTATCCACTAAGGAGGAACTAGCTGGGCTCACTCACAGCCATGGTTTCACTCAACAACTATGCTAAGCCAACACACAATTGGGTTTGTCAAGCATATGAAAGACAAAGGAGGGAAATGCTAAGCCATTGAGTTCGACCACAAAGCTACAGGCATCTCAAATGAATTCAACAGTCAAGGCACCCACATTACCTACTACACCCAACACAAGGAAGGTTCCCTTCTCTGCTGCACAGTCCCTTAGGCGTCCCTTCCCTCCAGTGCTCTTCAGGGTGGGCATAGAAAGGTCCAGCTGCTAATCCTTGAGATTCTAGCCTTCACTGGGTTTATCAAGCAAACCCAACCTCTGCTCAGTCATTCACAATTGGATTTCTCACAATTCTGTTCATCAAATAACTCAATCCCGTCACTAGCTATAAAAAATGGGTTTTCCAATGGATTTCGGGGTATCTAATCCTCTCAAATTCGCCCCAAGGTTCATATCTATGGATCCCCCATTGGATTTTACTGTTAAATACCAAATCTGAGCGTTTTTGGCTCTTCAAAACGTGGGTTCTTTCAAAGTTGCGATTTCTTGTTTTTCTCACTGCTGGCAATTCATTTTTGGATGAAAACTAATGTTGGTTCGTTCCACAATGGAATGGGGATGAGGAAGAAGCAACTCCCATGAGGTAGAGTGACTTGTGGTACAAGAAAGTAGAGCCCATACTTGCCAATACGAATTTATGGACTGTCCATGCTCCATTGAAGCCACTGACTGAAATCTTCAACTACTTCCTTACAACAGAAATAAATGTCATCAAGGAAAGTCAAATGGGTTCTCACAATGACATTTGGAAGCAAATGGTTCATCCCCACAACCCCCTCACCACTCCCTAGTGGATACACATGGCCCCTTCTCATTGGTTGCTCCCATAGGCAATTTTGGTATTTGATTGCAATATTAAATATTTACATCAATTTACAATATCCCATGGCTTAATAGCACATGGGTAACAAAATGGCAAATGCTTGCTTGTTTTAAATAAAATCCGAACATACACTAGCGGGGCCTTGGCCCTGACCTCCACGCTAAGGAAACATACAACACATGTATTGTTGGCTTGGTTTTGCAACCAAGCTTTGTGCAATGGGCACCTATCAATAATGTGGTAGCAGTTTCAATATAGAAAGCAAAAACGATTATGAATTAAAACTAAATCTAAACTAACATGTGCATATAACAAATAAATCTAAAAATGATTCATAGAAAGAACAAGAAATAAAATAATGTTTTGTATTAAGATACCTCAAATGGTGAGGATATGATGTTGAGCAACTCTAAGGGTGACCAGCTCCCAGCTCCAATGGTCTCTTCTCCAAGATGCTAAAAATGGCCAAAAGTCTCAGAAGAGATTTTGATAGCGTGAGGATAGGATGATGGATGGATGGAAAGTGACGAGCCCCTATCACCCTTTTATAGTTTTTGGTGGTGGGGAATACCATTATGGTTTTGAGGAAACCAATGGTATTGACCAACATGGTTTAGGTACCTTTTTCTCTCTTTTTTTTTTTTTGAATATTTTGAATATTTTTATTCCCTTTTAATATTTTTGGGAATTCTGGACCATTTTTTACGGTTTTTTATGCTTTTTGAGGAAAAATATTCATTTTGAGTGGAAAAGGGGGTGTATTATGGTCTTTTGGTGACCTTTTGATGGCTTTGGAGGCTCAAATGGTGGAAAAGTGGACAAATGGGTCATGTGAATAAGGAAATGAGCTAGTGAGCACTTTTTGGGTGTTAACAGATTGCCCCCTGATGTGTGAGGACATGAGCTCATCGTATGGCCGATAGACATCATAGTTCTTTTGTCTTTTTCCTGGGGTTTGGGGAAGAGAAGAGACTAGTTGGAGACTGGATCAACGGCCCTTGGAAGCTGCAAAAACAAAAAATATTACATGGCCTCAATATGAAAGAGGAATAATTTCTGATAATGGACGAGGTGGGCATACCCATGATCGTATCAATACATATACATAACAATTAGTCCCAAGAAGGGGGATCTAAATAATACATAAAAAATCTGCTGGTACATCATAATGGTCCATAGGGGACACTATTTTGGGATGTACTCATGATCATAACATGACTGATCTCAATGACTGATACACTGGAATAACGTGACAACCGTTCTGAACAAGGTCTCAGAAGGGTTGATGAACTACTGAAACTAAAGGTGTCCAACATATGTAGGGACTCAATGATTATGAGTAAACTCTGAGGAGTATATGTAACTGTATACTCGAGGGAGTATAAAAATGGGGTACATTTGAATACTATCGCCATGCGCAACTCAGATATCTATAGGAAAATGTAACTGGTTGTTTCCGTAAGTAGACTCTCAAATGTGGAAGAGTCAGGTGGTATCCGAGGTCTTCAACAAATAATTGAAATGACCAATACCCTGTGCGAGTCTCAACGATGCGATCAAGGTGTTGAAGTCGAGCATGTGAGAAAAAACCATTTGGAGAGGCACTGAGGACTCTTCTCGAAATGATTCATAGGCACTCATCATGAATGGTGATGAGTCCAAGACACAGGGACCTCTAGGTCTATCCTCTGGAATAAATTTGGTTGGCGTCGACAGAGGGAGACCAACAACTAATAAGGAAATGATGTTTCCTTGATAAGAGCGTGAGGTGTAGAACTGAAATGTGGTAGTACTGATGGTAGGACTGACATACTGTGGGGATGGAAAATAACTGGGTCATAGACTGGGTGGACTCAAACTTCCTTTGTTCAGAACATGATGACATGGTTGACCCGGCAGCATAGGGAACTGACTTGTAGGTGCGGGGATCATAGCTTTTAAGGACTGAAGGGTATGTATTAACTCTGGGGGGGACGAGATGATGGGTGTTGTCGAGGGATTCTTAGGGTGACATACTGCAGAATACTCTGAAATGGTACTGTCCTGTGGATTTTGTGAGCCGAGGACTGTTCGTGCTTATGGGTGCTTTCATTTTTAAGGAGTCTGAAAATGATAAGAAGACTCTGTAGTGGTTGTGGAGTACCATCCTGTGGGTTTTTACAAGCCCAGGATGGTGATTGCTTATGGTCGCTTTCATGTTTAGAGAGTCTGAAAGCAGTAAGTGGACTCCATTGGTTGTCTTTTTCATAAGTTAGTCTCCAAGGCCCGAAAAAACATAAAATAATGCAAATGGAGAACTCTTCTAGCCGACGTGACTAGAGTATTCATTTTTCGTAATTAGTCTACAAGGTCTGGAAAATGGGTAAACTTATACTAGATAGACGCCCTTTCAAATACGTTTAGCGAGCATCAAAGGAAGCAAGATTGCTCGACGATCTTTTCATTGTTTTAGGAGTCAAAAAAGAGCTTAACAGAAACTCCCTAAGTGCCTTTTTCGTAAAAGGAATTTCTCGGCCCGAAAAAGGGGTAAAACTATACCAAACAAAAAGGTATTGATGAGAGCGAGAAATGGTCTCAAGCATCATCAAAAGTGCGGAATACTGAATCTGGTGACATAAAGATTGTTAAGAACGGGCAACATCCAATGTGGCATGCAAACCGAGGTGATGAGTGGCATTTTGAAAAAATGCCCGAAAATAGGGTGTGAGAGCGAGAAATGATCTCAAGCATCATCACGAGTGCGGAAAACTGAATCCAGCAGTATAAGATTCGTCAGAAACAGACGATGACCGATGTGGCATGCAAACTGAGGCAATGAGGGGGCATGGGAAAAATGCCCAAAAAATCTGGGCGTGAGAGCGAGGAATGATATCAAGCATCATCACAAGCGTGGAAAACTGAATTGGGTGATATAAGACTCATAAAAAATGGACGACGGTCGATGTGGCACGCAAATCGGGGCGACGAGGGGCATGAAAAAAAATTCCTGAAAAATCTAGAGGTGAGAGCGAGAAATGATCTCAAGAATCATCACAAGTTTGGAAAAATGAATCCAATGGTATAAAATTCGTCAATAAAATGACAATAGTCGATGTGGCATGCAATTCGAGGTGGCATTGGGCGTCATCTGACCACTGTTGGCGTGCTCGCCCCAAATGGGGGCAAGTGTGTGTATAATGGCCGTATACCCCACATATGGAACATGGGTGGTTTGTTCGTAAATTGGGGTTCTTACCTTGTTTCGGTGGTCGATCAGGGTTTTGGTTGGTGGGGGTAGCGTTGTTGTTGTTTGGAGGATAAGTCTGAGCGATTGGAGGTTGTGGTGCAGCAAGGACTACCTGTGGTGGGAAATAAGCCGTCGGGGCTTGTGAGTGAATAGGAGCATGTGTGGCCTGTTGCTGGTAATATGTAGGGGGTGCAACCAGAGGTGGATAGGCTGAAGGTGCGTGACCATAACACTGTGGTGGACATGGGGGTCCATGAGTGTGGTGGGGGTGGGCCATGGGAGCATACAAAGTTGTAGCTCCGGAGTGAGATGTGGCCCGTGAAAAATTAGGGCCGTTATTATTGCGCATAATGGAAAATGGTTGGTTGTGGGACGCAACTTGTCCAATGATGCCGTCAGCGGCGTGGGATGCCCCCGGTGCGTCAGTCAGGAGGAATCACCGTGGGGAGCATCAGGTAAAATGGTATACAGGTAACCACACTGGGCATAGATCAGATCAAACTACTGGGCTTTTAGAATGGCTTCTTCTTCCGACTGGGGTCATTCAAAAGCTACATCCTTGGTTATGAGGGGTAGGAGTGATTTGAGAAACCAATCCAAAAATATATGGTCGTCGAGTTTTATCTTGCAGAGGCTACGGTGCTTGCGCCACTCATGGATATGGTCGGTGATGTGGGTAGCTATGTTTTGTCTACAAGACAACAGTATTTCAACTCCTGCATCATAGCATATAGGTAACTGAAAAAACTGAAGGAAAGTGGAGGTGAGGGACGTAAATGTATGGTGGGTCCCATGTGGTTGTTCAATGTACCACTTGGCTGTAGAGCCAGTGAACGTTCCTTGCAACAGTCTTAGTTTAATGGAGTCATCCACTATGGAGTTAGATGAACACCATAGGTGAAATGACATTATGTGGTTTTGGGGATCTTCCCCAGGTTTTCCTTCAAACTTCAGGATGTCCGAGGGAAGCCTTGTGGGCATGGGGGGCCAAGTGGGGTCATGTCTAATAGGATCATTAGTTAGTCTTGCCAAGTCTGGCAAATTCAAACTTGCCAGAAATGGTAGACTGATCGAGGGGTGTGATGTAGTGGCTGGGACATAACTGTTAATGGTAGCATTATGTAATGGTCCAGTGGCCCCTAAGGGTATGCTAGGTATGGAAGGTATGTGTGCTCCAACTGATGTGGTGTGGGAAAGGCTAGCACTCCCAAGTGCAACATGGGTTGCAGAGGGGTTAGGAATAGTGCCAGGAATTCCTGGGATCTGGGTTGTGGTAATGAGAGGGGGTGTGACCCCTATGTTGGGCATACCCATAACAGGTGGTGGCCCTGTGTTGGGCATACCTAAAGGGGGAATGGCCCCTATATTAGGAATGCCTAATGGGGCTGTTGTTACTGTGGGTGGCACAGTAGCAGTAGGGTTTGTCGATGTATCTCCAATAGTACTGGTGAAAAGGGGATCGTATTGTGATCCAGCCATGGTGTTGGTTGGTGATGTTTCAGTGGGGTGTTCAGATTCAACCTCGAAATCAGATGTGAAGTGAGGCGAGTTAGAATTGGATGACGGTGTTCTATGCTAATGACGTGTCAATTCAAGGGCACCGAACTGAGGGGGTTCACCCTGAAAACAGTGGGACCGTCTTAAATTCTCAATGGTGGGAAATATATAAAATTTTTAGTGGAAGGTGGTGATGTAAAAAACTCGAAACCCTAGTGCAACAATGAGTGCAAGAGGGGAGTGAAAAAATAATGGCTCTCAGGCCAACAACTAACCTCAAAAGCACTTATTATAACAACTGTGCTATAATAAGTGGAGGGATCCAACAAAGTGGTCAGAATACCAAAAGTCAAACAGTTCCTAGAAAAAAGTGGTGCTCACTAGACCAAAGGTGGGTATTGTATCATGCAACCACCTAACTTGAAGTATTGTGAGTCAACAAACGGTATTCTCTGCAAAGTGATGAAATCCAAGTCAGACAATATAGAGTGTTGAATCAATGGATAGATATCCCCCTACCGGGAGGGACACCGGGTAGACAATCCTAAAGACTGGCAACTAGGATACCATGTTCATGACACGTTCGGTTGGGTGAATCTGCAGTTTGGTTCTATCGCCGTTGTACCCCCATACGGGTGTACACCGAGAACTTTGAAAGGTATCCTTCGGTTACTGAATGGATTGCGGTATTTCAGTCAGGCTTTCGGAACCAGTCTGGCTACTTCAACCCTCCTAAGGGAGAGGCCTTCTCGATAAATTGGTTGATAAACGTGTCAAAATTATAAGGAATTTTGGTACCGTAAAGGACAACCACTATGTCTCAAATGTAAATAATTGAGGGGTGTTATTGGAACACCTATCCCCTTAATCCTACCTAACTACAAGATTCTTTTAAGTGCTCCTCAAGTGGGGTTAAAAAGTTGGTTGAGTTAAGGTAGATTTTAAGGCTCAGTTTAAATAATGTGGCAGAGTGGGTGCAAGTGAGATTATTAAAATGAAATTGATTTGCCTCACTTGGGTGATTGATTACAAATGAAAAAATAAGACTTTTCCAGTTTGCAAAAAATAAAAGCGCTTTCGAAATGTAAATGCTTGAAAAAACTATTCAAAACTAATGGATCTTTGAAATAATTTAAAGGGAAGCAAATAACATAAATATTTCAAGAAATAAATGGATCTCTTAGAAAATTGCTTGAGCAAACTATTGAGCAAATTTAAAGTGGAAGCTATGATCTAAAAATAGTGTTGAAAATCTTTTTTTCACTTACTGAAAATTTTTAAAAAGACTTTTTAATGGAGCATATGTAAATAGAAAATGTTTCACTATGGCTGTAATAATGCAGAAAAAATAATGCTGGAAAATATGGGCCAAAATGGGTGAACTGAAGTGATAAATAACACTAAAATAAAATATTAGATAAATTTATATGCAACATTTATTAAATCTAATAGGATATTTGGATTCCTTGATCGAAAAAAACCCAATTTGAAAAAAAAAATCGTCTCAAACGGAGTTTGGGAGAGGGAGATATGGTCGTTTGAAAGTTGAGCTACGCTACCAGAAAATTACATCGCGGGTTTCGGGCTAAAAGTCACGATGCGCATCACGGGTTTCGAGTGCATAGTCGTGATGTGCAGCGCGAAAAAATGCCGCAAAGCCGTGATGTGCAGCATGGAAAAAGGCCGCAAAGCCGCAATGTGCAGCACGGAAAAAGGTCGCGAAGCCGTGATGTGAAGCATGGAAAAAGGCTGCGAAGCCGCGGCGTGCAGTGCGGAAAAAGGCTGCGAGGTCGGATTAGCCACGCGACTGTCGGGCGAAAAGCTGCGAGGTGAAAACGGAAAAAAGTTGCCAAAAAATGAACCCGAAAAATGAATTTTCAGGTTGTTTAAAGGGCACAGAAAGAGCCAAAAACTAGTGCAGCAATGGATCTGCTGCCTAGGATGGCAGATCTATAAATTAAAATGATTAAAAACTAACAAAAACTAAGATCTAAGAATTCAAAGCCAGTGGAGTTGCCAAAAACTGTTGGCTTGGTTTCGCAACCAAGCTTTATGCAATGGGCACCGATCAACAATGTGAGCAGTTTCAATATAGAAAGCAAAAACGATTATGAATTAAAACTAAATCTAAACTAACATGTGCATATAACAAATAAATCTAAAAATGATTCATAGAAAGAACAAGAAATTAAAGAATGTTTTGTATTAAGATACCTCAAATGGTGAGGATATGATGTTGAGCAACTCCAAGGGTGAGTAGCTCCAAGCTCCAATGGTCTCTTCTCCAGGATGCTGAAAATGGCCAAAAGTCTCAAGAGAGATTTTGATAACGTGAGGATAGGATGATGGATGGATGGAAAGTGAGGAGCCCCTACCACCTTTTTATAGTTTTTGGTGGTGGGGAATACCATTATGGTTTTGAGGAAACCAATGGTATTGACCAACATGGTTTAGGTACCTTTTTCCCTCTTTTATCCTTTTTTGAATATATTGAATATTTTTATTCCCTTTTAATATTTTTGGGAATTCTGGACCCTTTTTTAGGGTTTTTTATGTTTTTTGAGGAAAAATATTCATTTTGAGGGGAAAAAGGGGTGTACTATGGTCTTTTGGTGATCTTTTGATGGCTTTAGAGGCTCAAATGGTGGAAAAGTGGTCAAATGGATCATGTGAATAAGGATATGAGCTAGTGAGCACTTTTTGGGTGTTAACATGTATACAATATTTACATTAAAAGCCAATATTTCATAGGGGTCAAAATTGGGGTATGACAATATGATGATGATGACTCCTAGTGGAGACATGCTACACCATGCAGGCTATTCAAATGACCTCCTTGGTTAATTTGAATTATTCAGTCATTGTTACTGTATTGTTTTGTATTCTACTTATGAGTTCAATAGAGTAGTGAAGCAAGTCGTTTGCACAATTTTGACATATTATTCTGCATGCATCTCTTGTAATGGTTTCTCTTGTTCCATAGATCTGCTATGTTGAATTTCATATGGTATCAGAGCCATGGCAAGGACAGGCCAACTATTCTGCACTACATGCATATTCTGCACTACATGTCGATTCTGCAGTGCATGCCAATTCTGCACTAGTGATTATGCACTGGTGATCCTGCACTAGTGATTTTGCACTGCATGCATATTCTACTCTGCATGCCATTTTTCCAATTCTGCACCAGAAGCTGAGAGTTTCCACAAAATTCCTGGATATTCAAGCTTGCTTGATCTCCTATGTTGGGTGTGATGCAACTTGAAAAGTGCAGGTTGTCGACCTAATGGTTCTTATTTGTTTGTGACTGCAGGTTTCTCTCAAAGATTACAACTTCTTTGATGGATCTAAAAGCAATTACTCCTCTCTCTCCATTCAACTATGATGAGTGGAAACCAAATATGATAGCATATTTGAAGAGACAATTTCTTTTTGACATGTGTATTGGTATTACAAGAGATTTTGCTTCCTACGAAGAGGAGAATGATTGTCTAAATGATTGTGATAGGCCCTTTGGAGAAATGTGTCTTGCTATGTCTCCTAGTATGCACTACCTCATTAATACTGCTGAACATCCAAGAGATCTCTGGACCAATTTGGATAGAGAATTTGGAAAGCAAAAAGAAGAGGATCATGCTATCCATTTGGAGAACAACCCTAGTGATACCTCCTCAAGTTTTCTCTCTAAATATGTCTCGGCCTCAACCATATCTCATGAAAAAGTTGTTCAAGATGAAGAAGAAACTGCAGATTCAACACTCATGTTCTCAATGTCTTCTATTTCAAATTCTGAGCAAGATAAGCCAACTCATACTCTAGAATATGAAGAGGTCCTTTGATCCTATCTTTCACATGAGTTTGTTGGTGTGTGGAATGATGAATTATTGAATGGTTTGGAGGCTAAATACGTTTTTGGAGGTTACGCATTCGCCCTCCTTGATCACATGCTTTCTATGCACTTTTGTTCGATCATTAACACATGTTCTCACAGTTTCATTGAAGATGGAGGACAGTACCATTCGCTTGGGTTCAAGTCTCAAGCACATTTTGGTGTTTTTGGTTTTGATCTCACACCTATTGGTTCAAAGGAGATCACAAGAAACCATCTAGCAATTCTTGGAGTTGATTTAGCTTCCATTGATCAAAAGTTCGAGTTCAAAAAGCCTCCATGGGCTAGAATTTCAACTAAGAAGAGAATATATTTAGATCCACAGAGTACTGAGTACATCTTCATTGGATATTCTAAAGAATCAAAAGGCTACAAACTCATGGATATCATATCCAAAAATATATTCATCGAGCGAAGTGTCAAATTTGAAGAACCGCTTCAAGATATAAAACTAGTGGAGGAAGAAACTGTTGAATTGCCTCCTCTACAAGAAGAAGATTTGGAAGAAGATGATGAAAGCTTCTGTTCTGATATTTATGATATTTTATCAGACATTAATGAACATGAAATATCAGGTTCAAATTCAGAGCGAGATGAGCCCCCTTATTTTCCAAAGTGGGCAGAAAAGACTCTCAATTCTGCTGGTTCTAACATTGGAAATCCTGCCGATCCAAGAAGAACTCAAGTAGACTTTCAAAGAGCAGGTATGGATATTTCATATTCTGATCCTTTACTATCTTAAAAATGTTTTTTTATGATAGATTCAGATCCTAAATCATACTATCATGCCCACCGAGATCCGAGATGGCAAACCGCCATGGATTGTATCTGCCTAGTTTTGGCAATTTCTGCATCTAAGCACTGGGAAGTGCACCATATGGATGTAAAGAGTGAATTTATTCATGGATATATGAAAGAAGAAATTTACATGAAGCATCTTGAAGGATACATATCAGATCTGACATTAGTGTGCAGACTGAAGAAATCATTGTATGGTTTAAAATAGGCCCCAACAGCTTGGTATGCAAAGATGGACTCCTTCCTTCTGTCACAGAATTTTACAAGATGCAAATCAGATCCAAATGTGTACCTACATCAGAATGAAGGTAATTTTCTGATCATTTTCCTTTATGTTGATGACCTTTTAATAACTGGAAGCAA
The DNA here is from genome assembly GCA_027924585.1 of Larix kaempferi. Classification (NCBI taxonomy): domain Eukaryota; kingdom Viridiplantae; phylum Streptophyta; class Pinopsida; order Pinales; family Pinaceae; genus Larix; species Larix kaempferi. The sequence continues at coordinate 521,597 of BSBM01000870.1, forward strand.
TCTTGCTTCGATCGGCAACACAAAAGATGCTTTAAATATAGCTTTTGACATGAGTGATTTGGGCTTGTTGAAGCAATTCCTTGGGTTAGAGATAGCTAAAAATTTTGATGGGATCACCATATCTCAGCAAAAATATGCTTCAGACTCACTAAAATTTTTTAATATGTCACATTGTAAGGAAGCACCATTCCCATTCCTCTCGGGAATAAGACTTGAGGATGGTGACTCCACACCATTGGTGGATTCTACACTTTATCGACAGTTGATTGGAAGTCTTCTATACTTGACACATTCTAGGCCTGCTATTTCTTATGTCGTGAGTGCCATGTCAAGATATATGTAGAAACCCCATGGAATTCATCGGAGGCAAGCCAAGAGAATCTTGCACTATGTGTAGGGTACTAGACATTTTGGCATACACTATGTTGCAAATTCCGCGCTAGATTTGGTGGGGTTCACTGATTCAAATTGGGCGGGTGATAGCATTGATCAGAAGTCCACTTTCGGATATGTTTTCATGATTGGAACAAGGCCTATTTCTTGTTCAAGCAAAAAGCAAGCAGCCATTTCCTTATCTTCAGCAGAGGCAGAGTATTGAGGAGGGGTCAACGCTTGCATTCATGCAGTTTGGTTGTAGGGTATTCTAGCAGAGTTTGATATTGGTAGCACCACTTCGACTATCATATTTTGTGACCATCAAAGTGCTATCAAGATATCAACAGATCCAGTTCAGAGACATAGGACCAAGCATATCGAGATCCACATGCACTACATCCGAGAGCTTGTGCATGACAGAACCATTGTACTGCAATATTGCCCTACGGACGAGAAAATTGTAGACATCTTCACCAAGAGATTCACTGAGAAGAAGTTCTCTTACCTCCATTCACTGTTGGGGGTGAGTTCTACTATGGTGGAGACATATTAGATCCTTTATTGTTCATCTTAAGGGGGGGATTTCTTCCCACTGGGTTTTCTGTCTTTCCTCACTTAGATTTTTTCTAGCATTTTTGGATTATTTTATGTATTGGGGTGACCTTTGGTCTCAGTAACCAGGGCCCTATCTTTTATTTTTTACCTCATATTATAGCTTGTGGGGGGGTGTTAAGATATTCTCACCATCATATTTATGATTGCATGCATCATGCAGGCATGCATTTGCATGTAGGAATGCATTTTGCATGCATCCCAGTCATCAGTATGGTGTCCCCCAACACCTAGCCCCTAGTTTGCTAGCCCTGGGAGCTTATTTATGTTTAGTTCCATCCCTCCTAGTCCATGATGCACCTTGTTTTCATCTCTTGAGACAAAATGCACCCTCTCTCACCTACCACCAGTGACAACACTCAATTAGTTGCTTGATTTGTGGATTTGTTCCTTGATTTGAGGATAGATTGACTAGTTAGCTGACTGAAACATTCCGATGGACACCCAGAGAGACTAGTTTGACTATTATGAATCCAGATAGCTCATCATGCACCATCCTTGGATTCTCCTTCACTACATTAGTGCTCCATGTGCTAGTTACACCTACCTACATTCAGTTAGACTCAGTTTGACACCTAGTTGATTGTTACTTGTGCATTGATGACACCATTGATCTAATGATGAGGAATCCTAGTGGAGACATGCTACACCATGCAGTCTATTCGAATGACCTCTTTGGTTAATTCGAATTATTCAGTCATTGTTACTGTATTGTATTGTATTCTACTTCTGAGTTCAATAGAGCACATATGCAAGTCTTTTGCACAGTTTTGACATATTATTATGCATGCATCTCTTGTAATGGTTTCTCTTGTTCCATAGATATGCTATGTTGAATTTCATATACGTCTCTGGGCCACTTCCAATGAGAAGGATGATCTTATTAAGTATTTAAAGCTTACAAATATGATTTTCTAGAAACACTTGAGTTATGTCAGTGAAACTCAGAAACAAACCCCACCACTGCGTTTCTCTCTAAATTATGAGAAAAATGAGTGTAAAATTGACTATATATTCCTGAGGCCTCCTATGGCACGCAAATCGAGACAACCTCTTCCTGCAACTGTACAAATTATACGAATTCGCACCTCGAGAAGTGCGCCCATTAATTCTTGTACGGACCTCGATAACTATGCTCTAAACCTCCTCGATATCTATGCAAATAATGCGCTCGTACCTTACCTTTTTGTGGCTCCAAAACGAGTTTTATATAATGGTTTTGGGTGGTTCTTTGGGCGTGGATTTGAGGGCCACACGTCCTTTTTGGGCCAAGATTTATGCTCACAACTTATAAATAAAAAATGTTGTTTACCAAACAATGAATATGTCATGGCCTAATGGTAAGACGTTGTGTTGGTAGTGCGACGGTCACGAGATCCATCCCCATTGACTCTGTTTATATGTTATTTGTTGGCACATTGGCTTGTGACTAGGCTATGTGTTGGCACTTTACTCCGTCGATTACATTGTGACTTGGCTATGTGTTGGATCTCCACCATTCTGTGTTGGCGTATTACTTAGAGGCCTCGTGTTGGCCAAGGGGTCGAGGGCCTAGCCCTCGATCTCATTCATTTTTCCAAATGAATAAAACCACAACTTTATATACAAGGTTTTCCCTATGTATGTTAAGAACAACTGCTGGAAGCTATGGCTAGATGGGCTTGATGGATATGCTGGAGGCCTTGGAGGTCATGGGTTCGATTTCCATGGTCTCCAATAATTTTGGTAAAATGTACAATCCATTGGCCAATAGGGATGCCACATGGCAGACCCTAATTAGTCCACATACTGCCATGTCATCCAAAAACTATCCACGTGGCACATTGTGGGGCTACCACGTGTCTATAACGTTGACTTGTCCATGCCACATGGCACCCCGTGGGTGTGCCACGTGGCCCCCTTTTTCTCCTTTTTTACATCATTTTTATCCTTTTTTTCCAAATCTTAGAAACTCAATATATTTTTCGTTTGGAGGCCGTTTCACGCAAAAGGAGCATTGCAGGGAAGTTGTCGATGATATCTACGCATCTGTAATATTATCTAAATATTTTGAAGACTTTCATTTTGATCAAAATCTGAGATCCTCCTGGATCAAACCTTCCCACTGGGAAGATTTTGGGCCACCAAAATCATGAGATCATTCAGAAAAAAGGTGAGGATACAACTCCCTCACTCTTCTGATCTCTATCCACCGTGCTTTGATTAGATGCATTACTTTGATCCACATGAAGAAATTCCATGGCACCTCTTCATGAATATCTGACCTTCTTTCCGAGTATAACATATTCCTGAAGCTCATTGAGATATTCAGGAGGAAAATCATCAATATAAGGTACTTGAAACAATTCATCTTGGTCCACAACCATAGGAGGCTCATACAATTTTAATTTTTCCACATTAAAAACATAATACATTTTCATATGAGGAGGAAAATCTAACCAAAAATAATTATTACCAACTTGATCCAAAATTGTAAAAGGTCCATACCTGACAGGTTTCAATTTTCTACCTTCACCTGGGAGTCGGTATTTGCTGATATGAAGCCATAATCTATCATCAATTTGGAAATGATGATCCATATGATGTTTGTCATGTATTTCTTTATACTTGGCATGACTTGATTCCAATTGTTCTTGTACTACTTGATGTATTAACTGCATTTGCTGAATAAACTTCAAAGCTTTTTCCAAATCAAATTGAACATATCCCACTGGATTTTTCCCATAAAGAAAGTCGAAGGGATACTTTGGAAAATAACCAAAACATGTCTCGAAAGAATAATTTTGTGTCGAAGAGTCCATAGCTCTGTTGTAGGCATGTTGAACATAATGCAACTATTCATCCCACATCTTGGGATGCTTGGAAGAATATCCTTGAATAATATGTACTACTATCTGATTGACCACTTCAGTTGTAATATCCCATAAAGATGACCAAAATTTCCCAAGGAAGCGAGAATCTTGATTATAAATAATAGAAGTAGGTAATCCAAAATGGACCCATACATGCTGGTTTTGGAGTATTTTAAAACCCATCCATGTAATTTAATACTTAGGATAGCATTAATTAGTCATTTTGATAAATTCCTAGGTGCTAGACTAGGTAGTTGGCCAAAATTACCCATTGTGTGGACCAAAAGTCTCCTTTGTGTGGACCACCAGCATCCATGAGTCACTAGGGCGCATTTCTAAGATTCTACATAATATATGATATGATTCTGGTAGATTTTATCCAATTCTGGAATAGAAAGGTGCCTTCTTGCTTTTTACCGATTTTTACTAGTTTTTGTGAAAATGTGAAAGCTAGTTGACTTGCCTTAACTATTTTTTGGCCAACTCATCCTCCATGATGTTTCCTCTTCATAAATTCTGAAATTAGAATTATTTTCCATCATACATCACCATATGATCACTACTTCACCAATACGTGAGCTTTAGAGGTGACTGGGAAAGCACTCTTTGCACCTTGGGGCTTTTGCATAGATTTAGTAAGCCTGTTTTTGTGAGGATTCGAATGGAATATTTGGCCTTCAAATATATAATGTAATTATATATATGTACAACCATTAAAATGCCTAATTTTGGCTGATGCATACTTATTCAATAGAGTTATACTGTTTACATCAAATACATGATTGTTTTCAGTGTTCCATGACTTGTTTTTGCAAGGCAATTGTGAGAGTTTGTAAATGCTTGAGTAAATATTGGTGTGTAATATAATTTCACATGGTATCAAAGCTATCAATATCTTCTATTCTCCTTTTTTCATGTAGGATCAAACCAATCTGAGAAAGGCACAACTAGTCATCCAAGGGGTGCATTCATTCATCCAGAGGGCGCAACTAAGCATTCAGGGGCACACCCAAACCAATACAAAGGCTATTTAAGAGCTTCCGTGCATCAGTAACATCAAATCATCCTCACTCCATTCAATTATTTTGACTGGAAGGCGCATATGGAGATCCTATTGAGGAGAATAGGCCTCTACAGGGTGACTATGGTAATTGAAACCAAGCCTACTTCTACAATTGAGAAGGAAAAGTGGCACAACATAAGAGATGAAGCTTATGGTATCTTGTGTCTCAGAACATCCAAGGATATCCTTTTTCATATATATGGTATTACCACTCCAAATGAAGTTTGGGAGCAGCTCCAAGACTTGTTTGGTAAGACAGATGAATTGAGATGTCACCAACTCGATAATGAGCTAGTTTCACTGAGTCCAATAATTTCGAGAACCTAAAAGATTTCTTCTCAAAGTTAAAGTCACTTTTTATTCAATTGAAGCAATTTGGAATTGATAAGAAAGATGAGCAATTGATTTTGACCATCGTCTCCAAGCTTGGCCCAGATTACTCAGTCTTTGTTTCGACCTTTCATGCTACAAGAAAATCAATTCGAAACTGGAAGAGTCCTACTCTGTCAGAATTCATGGAATCTCTCACACAAGGACAAGACAAGTTGGTCTTGATTGGAGCTATAAAAAATCCATCCAAATATCGTTGTTTGGCTATTGGATATTCAAAGAATTCGAAAGGAAGTAAGAAAGGAAACTTCAAGAAGCCACCTAATGAAAAGAAAGACAAACAAAAATCTCACGAAGACTCCTCAAATTTAAAAAATAATCCTAATAAGAAGCAAGAGAAGGCTAAGTGCACCTATTGCAATAAGGGATTTCATCCTGAGAGCTCATCCATGAAGAATACCATTGATAAAATGGCTCATCTCCTTGAGAAAGGAAATATTCCTCTTCCTGAGAGCGCAAGAAAGAAGGAAGGAGGACACAATTATGAAGACAAGGAGATAGTGCATGCTTTTATGGAAAGCACATCCAAGCCTACCTATTTCATTATAGATTCTAGAGATTCAAGGAATATTGTGTCTGCAAGAGAGATATTTTCCTCTCTTGATTCTTTTAGTGGTCCAACCATTGTGTTGGGTGATGATTCTGAAACTAATTGCAAAGGTAAAGGAAGTGTTGATCTAGAGTTTGGTTCCTTCACTAATGTGTTGTATGTTCCAGGTCTTGCTGCAAACCTCTTGTCAGTCCACCAGATGACTCACACTAGGTCTCTTAATTTTTTTTTATCTTTACACCTAATGATGTTGAAATCTGTGAGATGTCCATAGGATGAATTGTTTCCATAGGTACTGTTGACCATAGCTCAAAAGTTTATAGATTGTCTCATTTTGTGCCTTTCCCATCACCTTCTGATCTACTTAATCATGCTAATGAATAAATCAAGTTGTGGCATGAGATATTTGGTCATCTAAATTACAAGTATATTTCTCAACTCCATGATAACGATATGTTCATAGGGATTCCCAATATCAAGTTTTCTAAAGGAGTCTGTCAAAGCTGCATCCTAGGAAAACACCCTGAGCATAAGTTTGAAAGATCCAAAATTGAGCGAACCTCAGCACCCCTTGAGCTTATCCACAGTGACATATTAGGTCCATTTTCTCATGTGTCTTTGAACCATGCAAAGTACATCCTAACCTTCATAGATGAATTTTACAGATATTGTTGGATCTTCTTCCTCAAGTTAAAGTTAGAAGTGTTCAATTTGTTCAAGCTTTTCAAAGCCTCAGTTGAGAGCCAGTCTGGTAGACATATCAAGATCCTTAGATCTGATAATGGTGGGGAATATATAAAATCTGATTTCCAACAATGTTGTGCTTCTGTTGGCATACAAATTCAACATACTGTTCCCTACACACATCAGTAAAATGGTGTTGCTGAGAGGAAGAACGGATCTCTCAAAGAGATGGATACATGAATGCTTGAGGCCAAGTATTTGTCTTCGAGTATTTGGGATGACGCTATAAAATTTTCAGCCTACATAAAGAACAAAGTGGATCACAAAGAATTGAAAGGAACCACTCCGTTTGAAGCTTGGACTGGGCACAAACTTGATGTTTCTCATTTCAATATTTTTGGCTCCAAGGCTTGGGCTATAATTCCACTTGAGAAGATGAGGGCCATGCATCCCCAAAGAAAACCATGTATTTTTGCTAGATATTTATAAGAATCCAAGGGCTATAAGTTTCTGAACATTCCCTCTCAAAAATCCTTCATTGAGAGGAATGTTCAATTTGAAGAAGAGCCTTTGCAATCTATTGAAATTGGAGAACCCTCTACACCACCACCTGAGAGTATAAGTGATGCTCCTATTGATTTTTATGATTCTAATATTTCTAATGATGAATACCATATTATTGCAGATCCAATTTCACTACAAGGATGAAGTTGGCTGCTAATACCCTTCAAACAGCTGGTGAACTTGTGGGAAATCCTCAAAATCCTAGGAGGACTAGATCACAAATTGAGAGTGCTCTTATTGTGAATGATCCTTATCTATCTGAGAAGTGTTTTTTGATGGTTGATTCATATCCTCAGACATATGAGGAAGCCTCACATGACCCAATATGGCAGGAATCCATGGATGAGGAGTTTAATTCACTGCAAAAGAATGAAACTTGGGAGCTAGTCAAGCTTCCCCGAGGCATAAAATTGGTAAGGTGTAAGTGGATATTCAAGACCAAATTTGAAACTTATGGTGTAGACATGAATGATAAGGCAAGGATTTTGGAAAAGGGATTATCCAAAGTCCATGGGATTGACTACAATTATAATTTTGCACCAATTGCACAAAAGGATTTGATAAGACTAGTTCTAGCAATTTCTGCATCCAAGCACTGGGATGTGCATCACATGGATGTCAAGAGTGCTTTCTTCCATGGGGATATTGAGGAGGATATATACATGCATCATACATAAGGGTATACATCAGATCCTAGCCTTGTGTTCAGGTTGAGGACATCCTTATATGGGCTTAAGCAAGCTCCCAGAGCTTGGTATCCTAAGATGGACAACTTCCTCTTGTCACAATATTTTGCTAGATGCAAGTCTGATCCAAATGTTTACATGAAGCTGATTGATGACTCCATATTGATTATTGTGTTATATTTTGATGAACTACTAATAACAGGTATATCTATCAATCAAATAGATTCATTAAAGACCTCCTTGCATCAAGCATTTTCCATGACTGACTTGGGATTTCTTAAGCAATTTTGGGGACTTGAGATTTCACAATCTAAGTTTGGAGCTAAGGTATATCAGTCAAAATGTGCTTCAGAGCTGGTAAATAAGTTAATTATGGATGATTTCAAGACTTAAAATACTCCCTTCCTTTCAGGAGTCATAATTGAAGAAGCAGATTCTACACCATTGGTGGACAACACCCTATATAGGAAGATAGTTGGTAACTTGTTGTACTTGAATCATACTTGAACTGATATTGCTTATTGTTGTTTGGGAATTCTACCCTATAGAGAGGAGAGGGACACTACCAACTTCTGGGATGACAGGTAAATACATTAATCATATCACATAGGCTTCTACAAAAGGAAAGAGATCAAGGTTCTTGAAGGCATATCTTATTCACGAAGTTCAATCCTAGCTTTTGCTTGCTCCTCTGATCGATCCTCTACTTGATCTTCCGTTTGACAAACCTGCAATACAAAGATACCTTCCTCAATGTATCTTGACTTATATAACAATGATGAAATTTAAATACAATTTAGACATCAAATACAATCAAGCATTTAATACAAACAAATATGCAATCCATTAGACATTTGATTGGGATGGGAAGGGCATTTCAACCTTTATTGTCAAAAGTAAATAATCAGTACAAGTATACTTGATCATACAGAGTGCTTGTGCAACCGGATCCTGGGTTCTTGCTCTTCACACTAACTTTGGAATTCCTCCAGCGTAACAACCCTTAATGCATAGTTTCTCCTCCTCACTCTCATATAGCCCCCTTGTATTTATGGGACAAGATAGGTAGTTTGATTGGGAAGTTGGGGAAGTTGCAAAACCAACTGCAACTAATCCCAATTAGTCAAATTAATTTATTTTTTATTACTTTTTAAGGTGTATTCTAGTTTTCTTAAGTGGAGTAGCGTTCAACATGAAACTTCCCTGCTTTACAACCAGCGTTTGCAAGATTTTTTGAGTTGTGCGCTACTCTATTGAAGCAAAGTAGAGTATTTCAAGAGGCAAACGCTACTTTATTGAAGTGGAGTAGAGTATTTTAGCAGGAAAATGCTACTATCATGCTTATAGAGTAGCGTTTCTCCCCAAAAGTAGGTGAAATGAGATTTGTATTAGCTGCAGAGGGGTAAGTCTAGTCCATTCATCATCTAAGGCCATCATGCTCTTCAATCCCAGTTGTCCTTTTGTGTGATCGACAGCTAAAGGTGATCATGGACGGAGAAGTGCAGATTTGACCTATAACAAATGCCCCTTAATGTGTGAGGTCAAAGAGAAGTGATGGCCGAAATACATTATAATTCCAAGTCAGCGGAAGATCAAGAGACCACAGAACCAAGTCACAAAAGTACCTGAAATAAAAATCAAGTTCAGCGAGCAATTACAATCTTGACATCATGTAGATGTGTAGCATGATACAACATGATCTCCAATACATAACTAGGAGATGTATATATAGCATGGCCACTGAAATACAAGCGTGGATCCATGTCAGAATGAGAGATCATAGCCATAACAAAAAACTGGATCTATGTCTCATGGAGAGCCAAAAAATGAGTGAGGCTCAGTCTTGTGCATCTTGGGTGATAACATAATGAGGTAATGCTATCAAAATCCCAAGGTCTTCATCCAAAACAACCCAAGGTACAAACCCTAACCATGTGAATAAATGAGCTGAAGTTGAACATGGGGGGGTATCGTTTGATTACCGGTCATTGATGTATACCGTTAACAATCGCGAGGGCTTCTACCGTTAATGATAATAGGGCCCAAGGTACCTAACACGATCCAACAAGTGTGAATAAGTGGAATTGAAGTCGAACACCTAACGGACCTATCGAATAAGAGACATTGATGTATTCTCATTATTCAATGACGAGGGAAATTGCCATTGATGACTGCAATCCCCAAGGTACTAACCAAAACTCTAAAATTCATTCCCAGTGCAAAATGAGTTGATGTCGATGGGAAGAAGTCTGTTGGAAGGGAGGCCTTAAGGCATCCTCCATCATCCAACATGAGGAACACTCAAATGGTATGAGCTAATGTGGAGTAGGACATGTAACAAGACTGACACTAGGATAACCGACACATGAGGTCAAGGTAAACTATAGAATGGCCGACATAGGCTATATCCTTTAACAGTGAGCACGACACAAAGTGACTTAGGAAGTTTTCAACATGATGGGAAAATGATATAAGGCTGTAATGTAGGAGACATTAGAAGACCCTCCATATGGTTGGAAGAATAACCAACCAGGGGAGTAAACAACTCAGAGATCAGGTTCACCCTAAAGTCAAAAACTAAACCCAACTAAAATGATAGACTCAAATAGGTGTTGTGTTCAAGGATAGGACTGACTGAACTCCCTTTGAAACTGTAAGATGTGATATACCCTTCTTATCCCTTATTTTTTTTAGATAAAAGAATACCTTTCTTGTTGTTTTAATGAGGCCAAGAAATAATTAAAACTCAATAGAGCCAACCATGTAAAGAGTTTAACGATCCCATGGGAGGAAGACTCAGGACCTTCTTCATTGTTTACAAAGTTCGAACAAGAGATAGAAGATTACTCTACAGTACTGATCTCTGGATTTTATTATCGAGACGAGATCTATTCTTGCTCGCCGGTGTTTTCAATTTTAAGGAGTTTGAAAAACTTAAACAATAACTCCATTCACCTACTCATGGATTTTAGTATCGAGCCCAAGTAGGTTAATGCTCGCCGGTGTTTTCCTATTTATAGAGTCTGAAAAACTTAAACAATCCTCTATTTACCCTATCATGGATTTCACATCGATCTTGAGTAGGTGAGTGCTCGCTTGGTGTTTTCATGTTTCGAGAGCCTGAAAAACCTAAAGAAGGCTCCAAAAGGTCCTTTTTTGTAAATTTAGTCTCCTCCCTTGAAAAAGTGTAAAACAATGGAAGAAGAACTCTTCTAGCCACGGATGACTAGAGTATTCATTTTTCGTAAGTTATCCGCAAAAGTCTGGAAAAGGGTTAAACTTATACTTAAGCAGATGGGCCTTCAATTCCTTTAACGAGCTTGAAGAGGACAAGTTTGCTCGGAAATCTTGTTTAGGTTTCAATAGTCCAAACAAGAGCTTAAAATGACTTAAATAATAGCTTCTAGGATCATGACTCATGACCTGCCAAAGACTAGGATCTCAACAACCAAGTTAGTATTATCGACAAAAAATATTCAATGACATAAAATTTCAACCATAAAGTACTTAATGTGGTCCGTCAATAAAGAAATTAAGTCCTAATAGATTGATGCTACGAAAGTCTAGTGAAAATTTGAGAAACATAGGTTAAATTCATCTCATCAACATTTATAGGTATTAATGATTAAATAGAACGCTTTTTTATGAAATTTGAAACTATAGACTTTTCAAAAAAGTGGGTAAAAAATGAAATTCAAATTCATATATGTAATTTCATTTTGAAGACTCAAATATCACATTTGGAATTGTAGAGCAAGTTTTCGAGCAAACCCTTGATCTTCAACCATTCATAGCAATCGAATCGGGTGACCATTCAACCTCAAACCTCTTCCAAGTAAGTTATTTTCATCCCTACTTGCATTTTGATGGTTCATTTGTCAATTTTCATGCTTAAAAACACTTATCTAGACATGCTCAACTCGTGATTTTCGTGTATGCTACTATATAAGGGTAGAGTAGAGTATTTTTAAGGGTGAATGCTATTGTTCCTCAAGGATAGTAGCATCCAAACGTGACTGGATTCTTATAGAGTAGTGTTTTCCCTTGAGTATGCCTAAAAAATGCTCAAGAACTAAAAATTGACCCTTCTTTTGACAGGATGGCACTTATTTGGAGGGAAAGGGAGCATGAAGAGATGGATAGGGTGGCTATGCAAGATCCTACCACTCTTCATGCGCTTAGAAGGTGTGGTTTATTGAAATTCTACTGAACCGTAAACATGAGGACACTCAACCGTTTACTTCAAAGACTCATTCAGTATTGGGATGCCAATGCCAATATGTTTAATATCCGGGGAGAGACCCTGGACCTTACTGTTGATGACATATACTTCATTACAAAGCTCTCTATGAGAGGAGATCCTGTAAACCTGAAAGGGTCCTCACGTAATGTGGGTGCCATGTCCGTACAAGATTATGTAAATGCATACTATGTGGAAGGTACTGAGAAATGTGGAAGTCAGATTCTTATTTCTACTCTTACAAGCTACCCTCTGAGGGTTATTATAAGTATGTTGAACCGAATGGGAGGTAGTGCCACACAACACCTAGCCTCAAAGTACTACATGCATATTGGTATCGAATTCTTGGAAGGTCATGTATATGATTGGTGCACAAGTCTCTTAGCAAACATGAAGCTCCAACTCTCAGGGTGTAAGACCGAGAGAATGAAGAAATTTGGATATGGCAACATTCTTTGTACATTCTTCTTTGAGAGGGTACCTGCTCTTAGTTTGGGCACGCCTTTTCCCCCGGTCATTCCTCGTGAGCCGAGATTGGGCCATTGGGGTGACATTTTTCTCCGCCAGGGTGGAGGTGAAAGCCATTTTTGCTATCACACTAATGATTTCTGGGGATGTTGGGAGAGACAGGTGCCAACATTTGAGCAATTTATGTATGTTGGTTTAGACTTCCGTCATGATCCAAAGCTGGTACTTCCTCTAGGTGGTTCCTGGGGAGAGATAGGCATGTTTATGTTTTGAAAAATATTTAATTTTTTCAAATTTTTAAAGTATATAATTTTTATGATGAGTTTGAAATTCTAAACAAATTTTCATATGTAGATGTTGGACCAGTTCATCTCGAGGGACATCCTACTACTTTCGTGAGGCCCATTGATGTGGGTGTAGCTGATGCTATGCTAGGGGCTATAGAGAGGAAGATGAGTCGGTTGACTCATGATATTCCTACATATCGCATTGAGCGAATGCCCATTGACATGCAGGAGGATGTAGTCGGTGTGCCCCCAGCCTAGATTAGATTGCTGCGGAAGGTAGCCAGGCTGGTCATATGTTATCGAGAGGAAGTGGATGCAGATGAGGCCCCACCTTCTCCATAGGATAAGGATATTTTATGTATATTTTAAGGCCATCGAGCCCAATTTGGTATCTTGATATGACTCTGTGATAGACTTATGTTCCAAACTCATACTATTTTTTGTTACAGTATCGGATATATATACAATATCGGCTTATATTTACATGTGTGTGTTTAAATTTATGTGCAAATGTTTATTTATCGACGTGTATGATACAAATGTCAATCTACAACATAATTTGAAAATGAATCAGCTAATGCATCCAAATTCCTTGGAATATGTTGATATATGATGGAATTAAACTGTCTTTCCAATAATTTAACTCACAAAAACTGTCATAGCAAAACAGGATCTCTAATCTGATAAACACCCGTCAACTGAATACAACTAGTTGCGAATCAAGTCTTACCTCCAAATGTAAAATGCCCTAGATAAGAGAATCCCAGAGAAGTTCTATGACCGCACTGTACTCAGCTACATTATTTGTCATGGGACCCAAACAAACCCCCCATGAAGAAACCAGTTGGCTAGTCGGTGAGTAAATGACCCAGGCTGTTGAATCCAACTGTCGGGTGTGGCGACTGGCGCCATCAGCAAATCCTAAAAAATGTTCAGTCGACATCTGAAACATGAAGTGAGAAAACACACATAAGGTCAACTAATGATCATAAGAAAAAACTAGTTCTACAAAATGTACAACTATAATACTTCAAAAAACACACATGCCTAAGCATAGTACTTCTTCAAGTAGAGCCCATTTCTAGGCTTGGGCAGCTTATTACCCTCGTAGTCAGTTAGCTCATAAGCACCTTTCTTCAGTGCTTTCGAGATTATATAAGGGCCAAGCCACATGGACTTGAACTTGCTAGCCCCTAAAGGTTCCTTGTCCTGATCCCAAAGTAGAATAAGGTCTCCTTCAAGAAAAACCCTAGGTCTGACAGACTTATCGTACTGTCCTTTGACTCGTTTATTATGGACCTCGTTTGCTGTGAGCTCATCATGGTGCTGCTCATCTAGATGTTCTAAATGTAGCAAACGTTCTTCTAGTACTGAATTTTATGGTAACAGTTGGAAAACCAACTTTAATGAGGGAATCTCACATTCAATCGGAACGACTGCTTCTATCCCATGCACAAGTTGGAAGGGAGAGAACTCGGTAGCAGTCTTTACGTTTGCTCGATAAGCCCAAAGAGTAGGATACAACATGATGTGCCAGTTATTTCGACTGACATTACTGGTTCTTTGTAGAATAGTCTTCAAAGTTTTGTTCACCGCTTCGACCTGACCATTCGCCTATGGATAGAATGAGGACGAATGCTCCTGACGAAAACCTAGCATGGTATAAATCTCGGTCATCATGTTCTAAAAATGATGATCCTAATCTATCACGATCACTTTGGGTATGTCAAACCTTGCGATAATCTGATTGATCATGAAATAAGCGACGATTTCTCCATCCTCCTTAATAGTAGGCATTGGCTCGGCCCACTTAGTGAAGTAGTCGATGGCAACGATAATATAACGATGGCCTCCAGCCGAAACTGGATTACAAATCATTTAATCAACCCCCCATTTGGTGAAGGGACCTGCTGTGATCACAGGATGAAGAGGAGCTAGATGTGCTCTCATAAATATGGTGAAAAACTGACATGGATGGCAATGTTTCACAGCTTCCACACAATATTTAAAGAATGTGGGCCAAAAATACACGGCACACAGTATTTTCTGAGCTGTTTCCAACCCAAAAAGATGACCCCCACAAGCTCCACTATGAGCATCATTCAATACTAACTCTGCTTCTTCTAAAGTCAAACAACATCGTAAGATGAAGTCTATCCCACGTCTGTACAAAGTATCAGAAATAATGAGATAGTTTTTCGCATGACTTTTCAGTTTGCATCGTTCTTCTCTAGAAAAAGTGGTAGGACACCTCAAAGTCTGGAGATATACTAAAATATCCCCGTACCATGGGTCAGAGGAGGCAATAAGGAAGATATGTTCATCTGAGAATGATGACTCTTCTTTGATATGCACTAAGTCACTCGGAAATTCTGAAATTAATTCAACGAACACTAGTGATTTCTTCGACTTGGCAGACTGAAAAACCAAATCAAAATCTTGCAAGATTACAATCCATTTATTATATTTCCCACCGATGATACATCGAGTGAGAATGTATTGGAAAGGATTGACCTCCATAATCACAATAGTGGTTTGTAAAAGGATATAGTGACAAAGCCTCCGCATTGCATAGACCGCAGCTAGTGCTAACTTCTCAACATGTGAATACTTAATCTCAAGAGCTATCAATGTGCGCGAGAGATAATAAACGACATGCTCTTGGAGCGTATCGTCCTCCTAAACTAGTACAATGCCAATTGTGTATACGGACACCGCTAGATATAAGAGGAAATCCTTTCTATAATCAGGCAGGCTTAACAAGGGGGCTGATAGTAATGCCTTTTTCAAGGCCTCAAACGATGCTTGAGCAGCCTCATCCCACAAGAAGTAGGTATTTTGTTTAAGCATTCTCATGAAACCTTTTGTAATTTTAGCATAGTTTATGATAACACATCGTAGGAAGTTAGACATGCCTTGCAAACTTTGGAGTTGTCTCAAGGTGCGAGGAGGAGGCAGATTTACAATCGCCTCAACTTTTAATGGGTCGACCATTATGCCATGACTAGATACAATAAAGCCTAGTAAATGTCCCGATTCGACACAAAATACGCACTTGTTAGGATTCAATCGAATCTTGTATTGTCTGCACCATTCAAACACAAGTCTCAAATGAGTTGGATGATCCCATCTCTTGTGAGATCGCACCGGGAGGTCATCCAAGTGGAGTTCAACTAGGTGCTTGATATCATGAAAAGTGAAATTCATTGCTCACTGGAACGTAGCTCCAACATTCTTTAAGCCAAACGGAATCTTACAATAGGAAAAGGTTCCCCACGGGAAAATAAAAGATGTTTTGTGTTGATCTTCGGGTTTGATTTGAATTTGATTATATCCCAAAAATCCATCCATGAAAGAAAACATCTCGTGTCCCACACATGCATCTATGATCTGGTCAATAAATGGTGTGGGGTAGTTATCTTTCAGAAAAGCTTTGTTCAGATCCTAAAAGTCAGTACAGACTCGGATGGTACCTTTCCTTTTATCAACTGGAATAGGATTCGAAACCCATTCCATCATGTCGATCGGATAGATAAATCCGGCTTTAAGCAATTTTTCAACCTCCGCCTTAATCACGACCGCTTTTCGAGGATTCACAGGACGTGGCTTTTGTCTCACAAGTTTTGCGTTAGGGTATGTTGTGATGACATGCTCAACGATGGTTGGATCGATGCCTGGCATCTCCTCATAAGACCAAGCAAAAATATCGCAGAATTCTTTAAAAAGTTTGGTATACAGAGCGATCTCCTCCGGAGAACAATCTGCTCCAATAAAAATGTTTTCCACGACCCCGGGTTTGGTGGAAATGTTAATCGAGATGGTTCTTGATATATTAGCCATATTCCCTTCAGCGTAAATAGTACTTGAAGTGGAAGAGGAAAAATCAACATTCTGACCAGGTCTCATTGAAAACTCTCCTCTCTCTATCCTGTCTAGGTTTGGAAGCAGGTAGGACCTGTGGTGCATGTGTTCCCAAGGCTAGTCTAGGCCCATCATGGCTTCCAAAATGGCTTCATCAGATCACAAAACTGTGTCTAAACAATCAAAAGAGTGGGTCGAGTTTACTGACCATGCAAGAGCATAGTCCATGTCCGACTCAGCAGAGATTGGCGGACTCATGATATGTTCCGTTGCAGCATGTTGTGCTTCCATGTATGCTACTTTTGCAATGGATAAGGGCACTGATGATTCTGATACAGTAGGAATGATCCATGGATCAATCCTTAAATCGACCGTGAAAATTTCAGTAGATGTACCTTCATCAGAATGCATGAAAAGAACGGGAGTAGGTAGGTCAAAAGTGCCTATTAATGACCCATAAAGCCCTGCTCCTAAATTCTCATTTACTGGGGCAAATTGATCAACTAAAGGAACTGTGGATTATGATGAAGTATGGTTGTTTTTCCGAGAGAACGAAAGCTGATCAACTGTGACGATCTTACCTTCGTGAGGGAACATAATAACTCAGAAAACTACCGATGAAATAGCTCGCATAGCATATGTCCAGCTCCTTCCTAACTGTATATTGTAATCAAGCGGAGTGTCCAAAACTTCAATCTCTACAACAACTGTCTTATCAACCAGTGTGACGTCAAATGATGGAAAGAATTTGTGTGGATGGAAAGTTCTACCATCAAATGCAGTAAGCAGTGTGTTAGAGGGGGCTAACTCGGGAGAACCCAAGGCTTTCCAACAAGAAATCAGCATTACGCACGTAGACGCGCTCTCATCTATGACTGCTCATTCAATGGTCATAGGACCATGAACTACCTCTATTTGAAGGGCAGCGTGGTATGGAAACCAGTATTTGATATCAAACATATCAAAATGCGCAGTCATGTTGGATGATTCCATACTTCCAATCACTGCCAGAAGTGCATTTCTTTGTAATGGAAAACTTTGAAAAACTTCTAAGGTGGACATAGCACAAGGGGTCTGGGCTAGATCTTCAACAACACTATAGTTCACAGCAGCTCGTGCATTGGGATTGTGCGAAGCCCATTTCAAGACACCTTTCGGGATCTTGGGCAGTGGGTCCACAGGAATGTGGAGAGGAGTGGAAGATTCAGGAACATCTTTATCCTTATTATGCGAATACAGGGTATAATTTCTTGCCCGCGTTTGTAAAAGAGCATCTGAGTTAACCATATTAATAAAATTTTGATCAACTGAAGCGTGGGTGGTGCCCCCAGTATTGGAGGTGCCAGAAGCTGATCCCTACCCTTTTAGAAATGGATCTTTAAGGATGGCAAGTTTCTTTTCTTGAAGCATCTTCTAGGCTTCTTCGATTAGAGGGAATTGGTGAGTGAGGTGGTCCTCCTTGCAAAGCTTGCAAGGGAACTTAACCTTCTTCTTTTCTCTGTTACCCTCCTCAACATTTTCTTTGTTTTTGGGATTTTGTTGGTTCCCCTCTCCTTTCTTGCCCTTCTTTTTATTGTTGGGTTTCCAAGGGCCCTTTTGATTAGTTTGAACCTATTGTATAGATTCAGTAGTAGAAGAAGAGGTTCTGACGGGAGTCACTTCTGCAGTCGATTGTTTGACCAATAAGGCTTGAACCTGTTTAGTCAATGCTTCGAAGGCTACAAAATTAACTGAACCTACTATGCCGTCAACATGTGGTCCATGTTTTGGTCTACCTAGATCAATGTTTGATCGTGGTGCATCAGGTATAATCTTGTAAAGGAGCCCACACTGAGCATAAACCAAGTCTAGCTGGTGGGTCCTTAAAATAGCATCTTCTTCTAATGACACCCCATAAGTAGCTACTTCCTTAGAAACATAAGGAATGAGTGATTTCAGATACCACTCTAACAAGAATTCTAGGGGGATATTGGCCTTAATGAGCCTCTTCCGTCTTCGCCACTCCTGAACATGATCAGATAAATGGGTGGCTTTGTTTTGTCTAAAGGTAGACAAAAGATCTTTTTCGGCATCATATTGAACAGGAAGTTGGAAGTGGTTCAAAAATACTACGGCAAGATCCCAAAAATTAAAAAAGGTAGCTGCAGGTAACTCAATGTACCATTTGGCTGCAGCACCGGTTAAGGTTCTTTGAAAAAGTCTCAACCTAAAGGAATCTTTGTTCAATGAGTTCGAATAACACCAAAGATGAAAAGTGGTAACATGATCACCAGGATCCTCACCAGTTTTACCTTCGAATTTTGGAATGTCTGAAGGCAACTTAGTGGGAATTGGTGGCCACGTAACATTATGGCACACCGGATCGTTCATTAACTTGGAAAGATTTGACAAATTCAGGGTTGCCAGAAATGGTAAATGAGGTCTACAAGATGGCATTTGATAAGCTGGATTCATGAAGGGGGAACCTCCCATAGTTTGACCCATGAATTGCTGGTTAGGGTTGCCCCCAGCCATCTGCTGGTAGGGGTTGCCCCCATCCATCTGCTATTGTGTGAAAGTGTTGTTGAAATTCCCCCACCCAAATGAAAGTGGGTTGGTACCTTGTGCATTTGTCCACTGTGGCTAGGTGTTAGCCCTGCCATATTGTTGGTTAAAAATATTACCCCCTCCTCCAGAAAACAAAGAGAAAGGGATATTTCCTGTAGGTATATTACTTTGATTCATATTGTAACCTGCAAAGGTTTTAAAACCAGGGGTAGTTTAGGTGGACGACGCAGTCATGGTACTCATGACAGGCATAGTTGCAGAGGGACTCAGCCCAACATTGGGTGTGGAAATACAAGTACTAGGTATATGGTATGACTGTTGAGTTGTAGGAGATGGAATGACATTCACTGTATTACTGGGTCCAAAAGTAGGGGTAGTGACTGAGGTGGATGTCAAAGATGTTGAGTTTGGCATGGCTAATGTACCAGTGTTAAAACTGAAGGACGGAGTTGAAACAGAAGTTGTCTGCATCGAACTCGGTGAAACAGTGGAAGAAGGATTCACAATACTTGTATTCATACCCATTGTGGGAGTCTATGGGACTCCTTGTTCGTCTCCTAGGTTATTCATAATATGCCCAGGTGTGAAAAAATGTGCACTATACTTAGGTTGCTGGAAACCAATAGGTACCAGAAGTGGATCGTTAAGTCCGGTAAGAGGAGGGTTAAAAGGAGTGTTAAACTCACCATAAGTGATATCCTCAACCTCAATCATATTAAAAACTTGTTGATCCGGGGTTCTAGGTTGTGGTTCCCTAGGAACCTCTATTTCACCAGTAGGTTCAAAAAGACCACTAGAGTTAGTCCTCCATCGTCGTCGTGGTGGTATTGGCTACACACTGAGTGGGGGAAGTTTTTGCACCCTCCGAGACGTACGAAGCTGCTGGTCTTCCACAATTATATAAAAATAACACTAAGTAAAAACCTAGTGGCCCCTAAGACTAAGGGGAAGACAGCATACCACTAAAACATCCTAAGTAATCAAACCAATCAAACGGATAGAAAATACTCTCAGAAGTAAGTCTAGGATGATTAGGGCCCAAAACAGACTAACAGAGTACTCATGGTCAGTTTCGTGACGTCCACCGGAGGTCCACTGGGTGCAAGCGCTTGAATCACCATACCGCATTCCCGGGAGTACTACCAGAGGGTTACCTTCCATGCCTGTCTGAGGTGAAGTGGGAATAACCACCCACTCTACCTATGTAGGATCCTAAAGGTCTGATACTAAGGCTACCATACATACGAAATATCCTAGGGGGGATAGTTGTTAGCCTAGTCAAAATGCATGGGCAGGGTAGCAAAGCCCGAAGTCCAAAAGGACCCCCGTATGCGAATCGAATCTGGTTTATAGTTGAAAGGAAGGTGAGGGGATATCCTCAACGATTCCAGTTTCCCACGGCCTCGTGCTTAACTCTAGTTTGAGTAGACCATCCCAAGGTTATTTGATATATATGTGTTTACCTAAATGAAAGGTGTACTACGATTGTTGCGTAATGAAGTCGGTTGCGAGCAATTTAACGTGATTTAAGCTAGTAACTCTAGCCTAAGCTAGTTGATGGCATGTATACCTAAAAAGAAAATGTTTATAATTGATTTTATTAAAATTTCTTTTTTAGGAAAACTTTTTACTCAACGGGGTAGTTCATTGTGTGGAAATGGTTTGAGAAAGTAAAGTGAAAAAGAAATAACTTTCAAAGCAACAAAAGACTCTTTTTTTTTATGCTCTTTCCAAAAATGAAAACTAAGCAAACCAAAACAAATCTCTTTTTTCTTTTCTTTTCAAATTCAAAACAAAGTAAACTTCGCTACTTCGAAATGATTATAAGTCTTACTACTTTAAACTACCAAACTCATTTTTTGCTTTTCGTGATATATGTAAAAGAAAAAGAACTCGAAAATGGAAGCAAGTAAAACCTAAAAGAGAAATGTAAGTGAGGAAAAGCAACTCTAAGGCTCACAGCAAACAAATTGATGATTTGACAAAGACTTGTCCTACAAATTTTTTCAAAGGAAAAGGCTTTGGGCTTGGAAAACAAAATGGAAAGAAAAGAAGGATAAGAGACGCTTCAAATGGAAAGGTAAACCTCAAAGGTCACTCCAAAGCATCAAGAACCCTAAAGAGAACTAAGCCAAGCAAATGGTAGGCAAGCGAACCAAAGATGGCCTTACAATCACAAAGAATCAGATGGGAGCGAACTAAAAGACTTCAAACTTACTTGAAACTGAAACTGACAAAGTAATCAAGAAGTGTCTAGACTCAAAAAGCTTTTGAAAACACCCTAAGGACTCCAACTTGGGGTCAAACCCTAAATCAAAGGACAAGAAACTGTTAAAGTGTACTAGTGTTGCAACAAACAACAAATGTCATAAACAAAGGTTTGTAAATCTGCAACAAGCAACTAGGGTACGAACATGCAGCTATGTCCAACAAGGAACAAAGCACGGTATTCAAAAAGAGTCACAAATAAACAAGACACCTAAAAAGTACTCAAGAAAGCAGAAGATGACCTAAGGTACTTAGGAGAGGCAAACGAGACTCAACAAAGGCATACAGACCTCAAGGATCAGTTAAAAAGATAAGGCAAGAGGATGGAAATCAAACCAAACAAGTGGAAATCAAATCCCCAAAACAAACAGAGACTTACAAGAAAACACTCTACTGTGCAGTGTACAAACTTGCGTACACTGAGAGGTGTACCCTATTGTGTAGTAGGGAAAGTAGTGTTTTTCAACAGGTGTACTCTACTGTGCAAGAGGCAAAGTAGCATTTTTGAGCAGGTGTACGCTACTGTGTGCAAGGGATACCAGTGTTCATGCCAGAGCAAGCTTGAAACAAGCTCGAAAACTTCAAACTGGAATGAGTCAAGCAATGGAAACAGGCTACAGTAACCTACAGAGCCTCTCAAAGGATAAAAAAGATCAAAAAGTATTGGAAGGAAAGTCAAATGAGTCTCCTAGAACAGAAAACAACCGGTCCCCAGCGGAGTCGCCAGTCTGTTGTTCGGGAATTCTACCCTATCGCGAGGAGAGGGACACTACCAAATTCTGGGGTGACAGGTAAATACATTAATCATATCACATAGGCTTCTACAAAAGGAAAGAGATCAAGGTTCTTGAAGGCATACCTTATTCACAAAGTTCGATCCTAGCTTTCGCTTGCTCCTTCGATCGATCCTCCACTAGATCTTCTGTTTGTTGAACCTGCAATACAAACATACCTTCCTCAGCATATCTTGACTGATATAACAATGATGAAATTGAAATCAATTTAGACATCAAATACAATCAAGCATTTAATCCAAACAAATATGCAATCCATTAGACATTTTATTGGGACAGGAAGGGCATTTCAACCTTTATTATCAAAAGTAAATAATCAGTACAAGTATACCTGATCATTCAGAGTGCTTGTGCAACCGGATCCTGGGATCCTACTCTTCACACTAACTTTGGAATTCCTCCAGCGTAACAACCCTTAATGCATAGTTTCTCCTCCTCTCTCTCATCTATCCCCCTTGTATTTATGGGACAAGGTAGGTAGTTTGGATCGAGAGGTGGTTTGATTGGAAAGTTGGGGAAGTTGCAAAACCAACTGCAACTAATCCCAATTCATCAAGTTAATATATTTTTTATTACCTTTCAAGCTGTACGCTAGTTTTCTTAAGTGGAGTAGTGTTTAACATGCAACTTCCCTGCTTTACAACCAGCGTTTGCAAGATTTTTTGAGCTATACGCTACTCTATTGAAGCAAAGTAGAGTATTTCAAGAGGCAAACACTACTTTATTGAAGTGGAGTAGAGTATTTTAGTAGGAAAATGCTACTATCATGCTCATAGGGTAGCGTTTTTCCCCAAAAGTAGGTGAAATGAGATTTTTTATCAGCTGCAGAGGGGTAAGTCTAGTCCATTCATCATCTAAGGCCATCATGCTCTCCAATCCCAGTTGTCCTTTTCCGTGATCAACAGCTAAAGGTGATCACAGACGAAGAAATGCAGATTTGACCTATAACACTTATGATGTGATTGCGGCCTCAATATACATGGAGAATACACATGAGATTCATTGGAGGTATGCAAAAAGAATATTGAATTATGTGCAAGGCACCAAGTCTGATGGGATTCACTATGTTGCAGATTCTAGCCTAGATCTTCTTGGATTTACTGACTCAGATTGCGCTGGTGATAACCTAGATAGGAGGTCCACTTATGGATTTGTTTTCATGCTTGGAGGAGGCCCTCTTTTCTGGTCAAGTAAGAAACAAAGTTCATTTTCACTATCTTCAATAGAGGCCGAGTACAGAGGAGCAATGAATGCTGCAACTCAGTGTGTGTGGTTGCAGGGTATTCTTTCATAGTTTGGGATTTCCTTTAGCACTCCCACAGTCATATTTTTTGAAAATCAAAGTGCTATAAGGGTTTCAATTGATTCATGATAGAGTCAAATAACCAATCATATAGAGATTCATATGCACTACATTAGGAGTTTAGTGCATGATCACATCATTGATCTGCATTATTTCCCATCAGCTAAGCGAATTGCAAACATCTTCACCAAATATTTTACTGAGAAGACTTTCAGCCATCTAAGATCATTGATTGGGATGGTTGAACATGTGGTGGAGTGAAGGATTGATCAACAATATTTGAATTTTTTTCATGTCCATTCTTGAGGCGAGGTTTTTCCCACGAGGTTTTCCTTCTTTCCTTGTTTTGTGGACAAGGCAATATGTTAAAGGGTGACCATGCCAAGTTGCTAGACCCTATTTATTTTTGATTTTTAGAACATAAAGTTAGGATTAAGGGGGCGTTTTGGAGTATTTTAAAACCCATCCATGTCATTTAATACTTAGGATAGCATTAATTAGTCATTTTGATTAATTCCTAGGTGTTAGACTAGGTAGTTGGCCAAAATTACCCATTGTGTGGACCAGAAGTATCCTTTGTGTGGATGACAAGAATCCATGATTCACTAGGGAGAATTTCTGATATTCTGGATAATATCTAATCTTATTTTGGTATATTTTATGCAATTCTGGAATAGAAATGCGCCTTCCTTCTTTTTATGGATTTTTACTAGTTTTTGTGAAAAGGTGAAAGCTAGTTGACTTTCCTTAACTGTTTTTTGGCCAACTCATCCCCCATGATGTTGAATATTCCTAAATTATTAAATTATAATTATTTTCCATCACACAACACCATCTGATCACTAATTCACCAATTCGTGAGCTTTAGAGGTGACTTGGAAAGCACTCTTTGCACCTAGGGGGGTTTTGCATAGATTTAGTAAACCTACTTTTGTGAGGATTTCGAATGGAATATTTGGACTTCAAATATATGATGTAATTATATATATGTACATCCATTACATTTCCTAAGTTTGGTTGATGTATACTTATTCAATAGAGTTATATTGTTTGCATCAAATACATGACCGTTTTCAATGTTTTATGACTTGTTTTTGCAAGGAAATTTGTGAGAGTTTGTAATTGCTTTAGTAGATATTGGTGTGCAATATAATTTCATAGCTAGAAGAACAAATGAGCAGAAATATCAGCTTTTATCTGCTTTTTATAAGGAATTAGAATGCACATTTTACTTAATCTATCCACAACAACATATAAGTAATGATGTCCTTTCTCAGACATTGGTAACCCTCCTACAGAATCCATTGAAACACTTTCCCATGGACGGGAAGGAACATGAAGTTGACTGTAAAATCTTAAATTTTTGTTACTTGGATTACTTGTTGCACACATAAAACATCCTTTTATATACTTGGACACAATATCATTTATTCGAGGCCAGTAACAAAAATTTTGTAATTGTGCTACAGTTTTTCCTACACCTGAAGTGCCATGAAATGAGGTGTAACACCGCATATTTTGATTAGGCATATTTATCAGTTAGACACACTATACTTTATTTTCTTATTATCTGTTGAACTCAGCTCAACTGAGTAAACTATATTATGACATGATGGACCCGATTATATGATGTTACTATGTTTTATGGTTTCACTATGATTATGATGTTACTATGTTTTATGATTTCACTATGGTTATGATGTTAATATGTTTTATGATTTCACTATGATTATGATGTTAATATGTTGTGTGGTTACGATGTCATGATTATCATAGGATTCCTTTATTTCATAATTACAGTATATGTTTATATGTTTTCACTAATGAGATGTGAAATATATGATGCGGTACATGGATACCATCTTATGATATGATTTATTGAAGTTTTAGATGTCATATGCATCTATGATGAACTAAAACTGTTACAAGAAATAAAATGATGTTGATAATATGGATCAATTGGCGATCGATGGGAAATACTTTCTATGAAAAGTGTATTTTGTGAAATACTAACCTACAGGGCACAAGGGCTATGGGATATCCAATTACTTGATTTGATAAAGGAGATAAGAACTTGTTCATACAGTAAAACCTTAGCAGCCAAAAATGATGATACGATGACACAAATTGATAATCTCGTTATCAGCGAAGTATGAGTTGATAAGG
This sequence comes from Larix kaempferi, assembly GCA_027924585.1. Classification (NCBI taxonomy): domain Eukaryota; kingdom Viridiplantae; phylum Streptophyta; class Pinopsida; order Pinales; family Pinaceae; genus Larix; species Larix kaempferi. The sequence goes on from BSBM01000870.1 coordinate 547,307, forward strand.
GTGTAGGCCTAGTATGTTGAGAGGGATGGATGTGTTTCCCACCCTATGTTCCATGATACCCGAGGTCGTGGGAGGGCCGTGCTAAGACACGCTCCCCATGTTGTTGTGATGACGATGGTCGGATGACTTCTAGGAGAGGATAGGTTTGTTGTTCAGCTGATGCTATCGCTCTCAGGGTCTATGTGGTTAGGTCTGTGAGTCTGACATCCACTTTTGTACTAACAGAGGAAGGATAGGGAGGATGAAGACATAGGTTAGGATGGGAGGATATGTTTGTTAGTACTGTTGAGGGTTGGGTTTACCTTGATTATGAGTTAGTGGTAGTAGGAACCCTTCCTTGTGCTTAATTGATTAAACTAATGTAAACATTAAGGTAATGATGTGAAATATCAAAGGATTAATTCTTAAACAACTCAAGATGTAAAAGTATATATGTGCTTTTTTTGCATGCTTGGGGGAGATTACTATTATTTAGATAGTAGTTATGTATAAGTGGGAAGCTGGTTGTCTATAGAGTAAATTTCTGATCTGTGCATACGCTGGCCACACATGCACACTTTGCACTTGTACACTAATATTGATATACAATACTTAACATCGAATAATTGGATAAGTTGTCATAAGTAGATATGTTAATTATGCATTGACAGAATTCGATTGATGATTATTAACTTATTAATTATGTGTAAAACAAGTCAATTAAGCTATGTATTAATTGTATGTAAACATTGTAATAAGTAAATTAAGATAAGTGTCGTCAATATGAAATATCATTGATAAACATAAACTTTGGGAATTTGTATTGTTTAGCTGTTAATTGTGATTAAGTAAACCATTAAACATACATTGTTTGTTGATAAAAATGTCCTAGATTAGTGCTAGGGTACTTAGCAGTTAAACAAATAAATGTTGATATTGATATTTACCATCAGTTATTATTACTACATTAATTAGGATAATTATTAATTAATATTGTATGTGTATTGATTATGTTTAGTACTAAACTCAAATTACTAATAATAAATGTGTCCATTACGCAAAATCATAAGTGAATATGTGGAATTATTCAAAATAAATAAGTTAAAAATTATAAAGATGCTTGTTCGGAAAACTTGATTTATGAATTATGTAATGGTAGTATTTAATTATAAAAAAAGGAACTAAGTAAATTAAGATAGGACTTATTAATAATAAAGAACTGTGATGTCATTCAAGTGATCCAAAATTAGATTTGAAATTTAATCCAACAACCTCTTTGAAATTTAAAGAGTCAACATGATGACAATTTAAATATTATCTTAATCAACATATTAAATAGATGATACGGTTAATAATTGATCCACCATCTCATGGAAGTCCTAAATTACACCTTTCAAGAATCATTAAATGATGTACATTAGAAGCATTGAAACCAACCCAATTAGCCTTAACTATTTAACTGCTCGAGAAGAACATAATTTAAAGATATTATATTTTATTCTATTCAGTTTGAATATGGGGAATGGAAGGCAGTGGAGTGAAACTGAAGGTAAATGAAGGAGGAATGGTATATAGGGAAGGGTAAAGAGGATTAAAGGGGGCACTTTTTCAAGGAAGGAGAGGGGGAGGAAATTTGAAGGTAGCAGAGGAGAGATCTAAGTGAAGAAAGGAGTGGAGATTAGGGAAGTACTGCTCTTGGGATTATTAGTTCATGAGCTCGGGGGCTTGGAAATCCTTTGATTTCCAGGGGCCAGCATATCTAGTTAGTAAGGTGGATCGTTGGATTGCTTGTTAAGCATTATGGACGAAAATCGGGAAGGAAATCTACAGCAAGATACAGGGGAATCTACAACCTTTTACAACCTTCGAGCACCTTTAGGAAACAGGTATTTTCCTTGTTAATTGTTACATTAATCATATTTTAAACTTATGCTAAAACATATATATATATATATATATATATATTTGGTTAATCATGTAAATGGAAATAGATATTTTTTTTACCTCTGGAATGTTGATGCAAATACCTAGAAAGAGAAAATGCATCTATAATGATAGGAAAAATAGTAAAGATTAAATAATATTTATTTAGAAACAAGACTGTACAGAGAGTTTGTTTAGAACCTTGTCAAAGTGCTCTGCCGAAACCAGAGCTCTATGTTTGGTATCGGAGCTTCAGCCTCGGAAACTCAGACCTTAAGGGCTTACTAACCTTAATAACTAGTCTAAGAAATTGGATCTACACCAGAAAATTCAATTAGTTACCTACATTCGAGCTCTTGCCGAACTCAGCAAAAACAAAAAAAAAATTACCTACAAAAGAGAGAGTTACACTAAATCCTTCTTTCCAATAGTTGTAAGCACCTGGAAACTACCTGCACCCACATAAAACAAAGATATATTTAGTTTTTTTAATATATAATGCATATAGCAAGAGCGTTCTAACACAATATATATATATATATATATAATAATTTAGGATAGGTAGACCTAGAATGCTCTTTTAATTGGCCCTAGTTTAGCTTGATTTCAAGAGCGTAATCTCTCGGAAGTATGTTACAATTCTGTGAGTAGCTGTGTAATAATGAACTTTATTTTCCAGGAAGGAAATGTTTTCCTCATAATTCTTAATGACCTTTTCCTCATCAATGGCTATGCCCATAGTTGCATGAGCCATATCCATGTTTATAGAATCCAAGGCGACTAAACCTTTGTTGAAATACCAAATAGTCATATATTTACAATTTTTCATAACAGTTTATTTAAATTCTTCCTCAGGAAGGAAAGAATGATTGAATTCAAAGGGGGGATGAGCTACAGGATGGACGATTTACAGGTAGAATGTAGGCAGTGATAAAATATGCTAGAAAGGAAATTTAAAGGGTATATAAACTGTTTTATTTATTTTCGCTAATTCATACTAGACTTTTGTGTGTGCAACAATAGTTATAAAAGAATGAATATATGTATATATATATATTATGAAAATGAAAAGATCAAGAAAAAACCCGAGGATCTCCCTGCCTTCTGTGTAAAAAGAAAAGAAAAAACCTTCTCCTAGACAATAGAATTTCTACGCTAATCTACCTAACAAATGCAAATTGCCAGGATTACAGATTTTAATTTATTATTTAAATTATGACCACCTTACAATTTCCATATTGATATCCAAAATATAGACTACACTTATGTGAACTCAGTCAATTTGAATGTGCATGTATCTTTGACTTAAATTTATATATCATATCAAATAAAGAATTCCCCTACAATTTCTAGTTCATTTATATCTAAGTGATAAACTAGAATTATTCTCATGTTGTTCCATGTCTAATAAAATATAATCTCTGTGTTACCTATTCTATTAAATGTGAACTAAGACTTGTTATATATACCAGAAGAATATAATCCAGAAACTGTCATCTATTCCTGACAGTTAATAAAATTTATGAAATTTTAAATAAAGTCCAGGATAAATTTATCCCAACGCCATGATCTAATCCAAATCTCAGTATTTAAACAAAAAAAAACGGGGTAGCATCTCCCTTAAATCGAAAGATGACTGTAGGATTGAATTTGAAGTCTATTATTGAGAATCTATTTTGCTCAATTAACAGAGATTTAGAGACAGTATTTGAAGATTGATTTACTTACCAAGTCGGCAATAACGTGACCTGGACTAGGAACATTGCAAAAGACGCTAAACCCTGGAGGCGGCTTCCACGTTTTTGGCAGCCCCTGCTAGCCATCTGCGGGAGGCTTGCTTGGCGTCGACTTCAAATTTTAGGGTTGGTGCTGAATCCACAGGCAATAGAAATGATGACATTAGAATACTCATAGGAATCCTTTACAGAAATCCTTCTAAAAATTAAGAAGAAGAACTAGGTTCTCATAGGGGAGAAGAGCCTGTAGTGAAATAGAAAAACGTGAAACCCTAGCGCAGCTTCAGCATAAAATAGGTTGCATTAACGAAATTAGCTCCCAACAATGGAGGAGCCCGCTGCGCAACCCGTCCAGGCACTGCGTAGCCAGGCCATCCAAAATGCGAACCTGCTAGGAGGGTTGCTTTCTCTCTAAATAAAACCATGTTGTAGAAAAAAAAAAAAAAACGGAGCTCTACACTTAAAACAATGAGTGTGGTTAAGTACAACCACTTAATGACCCAAATTACTTAAAATTTAATTGTGATTTTTACTTCTGGAACACTACTTAGCTGGGTTGCGCTCCCTTTGGGTTGAGTTGTGCCCTCTCTGGATAAGGCTCTCAAAAGCCAGGAAATGAATACGCTATAAACAAGAAGACGAATCCAATTCCAAAAAAGGGCAAACAGTTGGCTGAGCATTAAATCCTACGAATAATAATCTATGGCTAAACTGAGGAACATCAACTAAATCACTTTTTTTTACATTCAAAAAGATAAGTTCATAAGCTAAGACAGCCAAATCATCAAACCTAAACCTCCTCCTGTTGAACAAACTCACCAAAATTAGAATCAGAATTCAAATAGGAATAAAGGTGAACCAAAATTCAAACGCTAACTTGAATGAGAATGAGAATGTGAATATCAATGTAGATGCAAACCAGACCATTCATGGGTGCATTCGATTATCAATCCTCGACTAGACCATTTTGGTACTAGAACAAAGCCACATGTTATAACCCTTACCTTATACCTTGTTATCTACAAACATTCATAAGGAACCCATAGCTCCATCACGCCTAGCAGCCGAGCTCGGCAAGAGTTGAAGAGTGCACCTGGAAAAACAAATGGGAGAGAAAAGAGGTGCACGCCCTTGAGATTGACCCTATTTAGGGTTCCCCACTTTCGTATGGCAGTGGGGTGCTTGGAGACACCATGTGCCCATTCATGCTTACTCCTTTTGCATGCCGGTGAGAGGTCGGGTGGCCTTCACACATATAATCCCGTGCATGGAGGTGGACTAGTGGAGAGGCCGCTTAGGGTGTAGGGTTAGGATAAATTATTTATAAAACAAACAAACAAAAAAATTCTATAAATACCCTCATTATAGTATAGATTTTCCTTATTTTGTTTATTTTGATTTTATTTAATTTCTTGTTCTTTCTATTTAAAATTATATATATAATGTTGAATTTTGATTTTTTTTTTAAATTAATATTAAAAGTATAAAATTAATCATAAGATTTATTGTAAGTTAATCATAAGTTTTAATTATAAGGTTAATCATGATTACATTAAGAGTTAAACATGTAATGTTAATAGGGATAATAATTATTAGATTAATATAGATTAAAGCCTAAACGTGTAAAACTTAAATAAATGCTAGCGCCAATGCTAATGGAAATGTTATTTCACATGTCAATTTAGATTTTAACTTTATAGAAATTACATGGAATCCAATGCATAAATTTATGTAGAGTTATTTAGAATATTTAGTACAAAATGGCCCCATCAAAACACACCGAACCATAGCACTTTTTCGGAAATGCATCTCTTGATAATCGACCAACAAACTAGTAATATGACGTTTTATTTACATAATTCAGGACTAATCATGGTAACAATGCATAGAGGTCGAGGTCAAGGTCGACCACTGTCACCACCGCCTCCGCCACTGTCACCATCACCTCCGCCACCATCATCGCCACCAACACCGCCACGATCAACCTTAACACAAGAAATGCAAATCATAATGAGGTCTTTGGAGGCTATTATGACCACGATGAATAGGCAGTCAGAAAAGGCCGTCGAGGTGGAAACCACTCAAGTGAGTAGAGAGAACTCTGAAAGGGCACAGGGCCCAAGATAGGAACCAGTTCAGGATGTATCGAGGGAGTTGCAAAAGATAAAGGTTCCATAGTTTTCAGGAGGATGACTCGGTAAGCATGTTGAAGCATGGCTAGAAGGCATGAAAAGATGTTTCGCATTGAATGAGTATACATCTAGTTCCAAGGCTAGGATGGCCATCTTTCAGCTTAAAGGTGATGCTCTGAATTGGTGGCCAGATCTGGAGAAGCAGCTACATATTACTCCTCTTACAACTTCTTGGGAATTGTTTGAGGAGAGGTTCCACAGGAAGTATTTGCCAAATTATTACAAGGAAAAACAGGCGGGTGCACTCCATGCATTAGTACAGGGAAACAAGATGGTGGAGGAGTATGAATCTCGGTTTATGGAACTAGTAAAATATGTTCCTTACCTTGATGCAGATGATTGTTAGGTAGAGCGTTTTGTGTATGGACTTAACTACAAGATTAGGGATGCGGTGCGGATGTGGAAGCCAACTTCACTTGCCATGGCAGTTGAGTATGCTCTTATGCAGCATATATGTCAGATGAAAAAGGGGGGTAGTAAGTTGACAGGAACCAATCGGTACATTTCAGGGAAGGCCTCACGTCCTTACTTCAAGGGAGGACAATCTAGACCTCCTTACAGTAACAGGTTCACATCGAGGGGTAATACTTCAGTTAACTCGGTCACGCAGGCGTCATATGCAACCAACCGAATCTAGGGGCTTACACAGGGAAGATCCCACAGAGGGTCAAGGGGTTTTAGAGGATCCAGGGGAAGGAACTCATCTGAGCGGACTTTTCCAAGCAACATGCAATCCCCTCTCAATCTCTCATGTTGGGTATGCGGAGGTCCTTGTTAAATTTTGACCATTAATTCATTATACTCTAGGATCTTTACCGAGAGAATAACATATACAGTATATCAATACATGACAATCACAATATGACAAGCATCAGAAGAATCAAAAGCATAAGAGACAAGAGACATAGAGTTTCCGTGGGGAAAACCCTAAGGTGAAAAACCCCACAACTTCCTCAGAGATAGAGAGAGCAATGGCTCAACCAAAGTACAACCAAATAACACTGAGATAGTCTCCTAGTAGCAGATGCTCCTCCTCCTCACTAGTGCGCCACTTTCTAAGAGAGAGTGAGTTACTTTTCTGAGTGAGTAAAATAGAGATCTCCTATCTCTATTATACTTACCTTTTTTCCCAGTTACCTTATGGGGCCGACTTATCTATATAGGTACATCCACATTATATTATATATAATTCAGGGCCGACCCCACATGGTGGTCTAATAACCCATCGGCAAGTACACATACTTGCGACACTTGTCAATCCACATGACGACACTTCCTTATAGAGGAATAACTCGTCTCTTATAAGGGTACAATAAATATATATAAAATACACAGATGAAATACATTCTGAAGTTACATATACATCAACACTCCCTCTTAACTAGGAATGTATTTCTCAACACAGTTCTGCTAGACAAGTCTTCTTCTCGGGATAATCGTCATCGATGCATCATCATCAGCATCGTCACTGCTGCTGCTATCTCAACCAATCTATGACTCTACTCATCATAGGAAGTTCTACAGAGCCAGTCCTTTTTCATACTGGATGTAGGCCCACCACCTATAGGTCTTCATCATCACTGGCCATACTATGGAATCCTCAGGACTTATTACGTGCATCACAAAAACCTGGCTGCAGCATCCTAGGCTATTACGAGCACACAGCTCTACCTGTAGGATCTCCTAGGAGCAAATTACATGTGACCCATCACAAAACCTGGCTGAAGCATCCCAGGCTGTTACGAGCACATGGCTCTACCTGTCGGATCTCCCAGGAGCACATTACATGTGATCTCACCACAAAACCTAGCTGAAGCATCTGAGGCCTTTTTCATCCTGTCTAGATCTCCCAGGAGCAAATTACATGTGGTCATGGCAAAACCTGGCTGAAGCATCTGAGGCCTTTTTCATCCTGTCCAGATCTCCCAGGAGCAAATTACATGCCATAGGACAAAACCTCTAAAGAGCATCTGCCAGATATCCCAGGGAACCGAATTACATGCTATAGGCAAAACCTCAAAAGATTATTTGCAGATCTCCCAGGGCACAAATTATGTTCCCTCCCAAAGAAAAACCTCGAAAGAGCATTTGCCAGATGTTCTAGGGCACCGAATTACATGCCATAGGAAAAACCTCGAAAGACCATCTGCAAATCTCCCAGGGCACAAATTACATGCTTACCTGGACAACCTGATCCACGGCCACAAAGTATGATCTGATACTCACCATACATCATCCTGATGTACACATGATCATCCTGATCATACAATGCATCCATCTGATGCACACCAAGTATCTACCTGATACATATCATCATACATAGTGTATCCACCTGATACATAGATACATGATCCACACAATGTATCCATCAACATACATGATCTACCTGATCATACCTGATACATATCAATATACATGATCTATCTGATCATACAATGTATCCACCTGATACATATACAAATACATGGTCCAAGCATCCAACATGATGCATATACACAATACATACAAATGATCAACCGATCATATCCAACATCCAACATGATGCGTACATACATATAAATGATCCAACTGATCATATCCAGCATCCAACATGATGCATACATACATAAAGATCATCCAACTGATCATATCCATCATCCAACATGATGCATACATACACAAAAATGATCCAACTTATCATATACAGAAGAAACCAGAACATCATCCTGATGCTCATCATCCAGCGCTTGCATCCACAGCCATGTGAAGGATCCCCCTTCCAACATGCTTGGAATGGCTTTAGCAAATGTGTCCATCAATTCTTCCTCGAAGTTCCCTCGATCTGAAGAACACCAAGCCTCTCTCTGAAGTACTCGAACTTCACCCTGGCTAGTGGCTTCGTCATCACATCTGCAATCTGCTCATCTATCGCAACATACAGGAGCTTCACAGCTCCTCTCTGCACCATATCCCTGATATAGTGATATTTGATCTCTATGTGTTTCGACCTGTCATGAAACACTGGTTTCTTGGATAGCTTCACACAACCCTGGTTATCACAGAAGATACTAGTAGCATCCAATGGGAGATCAAATAACTCAGACAGTAGCTTCCGTAGCCATACTACCTCACAACTAGTTGAACAGGCTGCAACATACTCTGCCTCAGCTGTACTCAGTGCTACGCAGGACTGCTTCCTGTTAAACCAAGAGATCACACCTGATCCCATACTGAAGCAGCACCCAGATGTGCTCTTCCTATCTGCAGCACTGCCAGCCCAATTTGAATGTACATAACCCTACAGGTTAATCTTTTGATTCTCTTCATACTTGAGCCCATAATCCACTGTACCCTTCAGGTACCTCAGAACATGCTTTACAGCAATCAGGTGAACACTCCTCGGATCCGTTAGGAACTAGCTCAATGTGTTCACAGCAAAGCAAATGTCTGGTCTCGTGTTCGTCAGGTACATCAAGGACCCAATCATCTGACGATACATAGAGACATCAACCGGCTCAGATGAAGCATCACATAGAAGCTTTAGATTCGATGCCATAGGTGTGGCCATGGCCTTGCAATCCATCATCCCAAATCTCTTTAGGATATCTACTGTGTACTTCCCTTGACCAAGGAAGATCCCACCTGCACTCTGCCACACCTCCATACCTAGGAAATAGTGCATCATTCCCAAATCTTTCATATCGAATTCAGCAGCAAGCTTCCTCTTAGTATCTGTAATCAGTCTATCATCTCCTGTTACAAATAACTCATCCACATATAGGAGTAGAATAACATGATTCCCTTCCTCAACCTTGTAGTAAAGGTTGTAATCTGCTTTACTCTTGGTAAATCCCAAACTAGATAGGAAACTGTCCATCCTACCATACCAAGTTCTGGGAGCTTGTTTCAAGCCATACAAGGCTTTCTTCAATCTGCATACATATGACTCCTTGTCATGTATTTCAAAACCAAGTGGCTGCTCCACATATACTTCCTCCTCAACTACACCATTCAAGAAAGCAGTCTTGACATCCATCTGGTGTATTTTCCATTTCATAGCTGCAGCCAGGGAAAGTACTGTTCTGATGGAAGTATACCTAGCTATAGGTGCAAAAGTTTATTCATAATCTATTCCCTCTTTCTGAAAGAAGCCACGAGCTACGAATCTTGCTTTGTATTTTTCTACACTGCCATCTGCAGCATGCTTGATTTTGTAGATCCATTTGGAAGTCACAACAGACTTCTCTCTAGGTCTTGGGAAAACATCCCAAACATCATTCTTCATTATTTATTGGTATTCCTCAACCATGGCATCCTTCCATTCTTTCTTTTCTGCTGCTTCTTCATAACTAGAAGGCTCTTTGTTCATAATGTCACAGACTAAAGCAACATAGCTGGTATGTGATCTGGTTCTCTTCTTTGCTCTGTGTTCTTCTTCTGGAATGCCAAATCTTTCTGCATCTTGAATGAGCTCTCTAGCCCATGCAGGTTTCCTCTTGTGAGATTTATCCTCATAGGGTGGATCTACAGGTTCTTGCAGATCTTCAAATTCACGAACAACGTCTGGAACTGCTTCAGTCATGGTAGTGTCTTGAAATCTAGTTTCCTTAGGTTCTTCATCAACTTCGATAGGTGCCTTGATTTGATGAATGCTGAGTTTTCATCAAATGTTACATCCCTGCTGACATTAATCTTATTGAACCCTGGAAAGTATATTCTGTAAGCCATCAAGCTTTCACTGTAACCCACAAAGATACCCTTCTTTCCTGAAGGATCTAGTTTAGTCCTCTTTTCCTTTGGGACATGAGTATATACTGGACAGCCAAATATTCTAAGATAACTGACTTCAGGTTTCTTACTAGAAAAGACCTCTTCTGGAGTCTTGTTGTCCAATATCTTGTGGGGTGTTCTGTTTTGCACATACACAGCTGTTCTAGCTGCTTCTGCCCATAGATGCATAGGCAAATCCTGGTCATGCAACATTGCCCTTGCTACTTCCATGATAGTTCTTTTCTTTCTTTCTGCAACTCCATTCTATTGAGGATTATAAGGAGCAGTCAACTCCCTCTTAATCCATGAATCACTACACAACTTCTTGAAGTCACTTGAGGTGAATTCTCCACCATTGTCGGATCTGAATGTTTTGATCTTTTTGTCAATTTGATTTTCCATCAAGGTTTTGAATTGCTTGAATTTATCAAGCACCTCATCTTTGCTCTTCAAGAAGTATACCCAAGTCTTCCTGGAGAAGTCATCAATAAATGAGACACAGTAAACATACCCACTCAGGGAACTGGATGACATAGGACCACATACATCTGAGTGGATGATTTCTAGGATGTCTTTTGCCTTGCTTTCACTGCTTGGGAAGCCTTCTTAATGTTCTTACCTTTTGCACATCCTTTGCAAACACCTTCATGTTTGGTCTTAATTTCAGGAAGACCCTCTAGTGCCTTGCTTGCAATTGGAAGTGCTCTATAGTGCATATGAGCAAGTCTTCTATGCCAAAGTTCACTTGGATCCATGGATTCATGCACCATGGCATGTTCAGGTTGTCCCTTCAATTTATACAAACCTCCCTCTTGCTCTCCAATCACTACTACATCATCTATTTTCTTTCCCTTTGGCCACATTAGGACTTGGCCATCCACAAATGCAACCCTCATACCTTTTGCATCCAATGCAGAGATGGAGAGTAAGTTCTTCTTGAGCCCAGGTACATAAAGGACTTCTTTCATCTTCAAAGATTTTCCAGAATCTAGGTTGTAGGAGGCTTCACCACTTCTTTTGATTGGGTATTGATAATCATCCCCAAGTTTCACCTTATGGGGTGATTAATGTTCTGATAGGTTCACAAGAGATTCCTTAAACCCAGTCATGTGTTTGGAAGCCCCACTATCAATCAACCAATCATTACAACCATGGGAGATGGTACCCGTGAGAGCAAAGATCAGAACATACTCTTCTTCACTTGATGAGTCATCATTACTATCACTTTCTTCCCTATCCTTCTTCTTTGGGGGTTCATCATCTTCGGCAGCATGGGCATGAAACCTTCTTTTGCTACCCTTCTTCTTCTTATTGGAGATGTTGTTGTCCTTCTTGTTCTTGGGACAATTTATGGCAATATGTCCTTTCTCATTACAGGTGAAGCATATTCTTCTTTCTTTGAAGTGATGTGAAGATTTCTTGGAGTGAGATGGCTCTCTCTTGGACTTCCCTTTCTTGGTGTGAGCTGTGAGAGCTTGATCTTAATTCCCCATCTTTTCTTCTCATGCCACAAGCCTTGCTTCTTCTTGTGAGCATTCTTCCCGTAGTCTACTGAAGGAGATCAACTTCTTCCTTGCACAAATTCCTTGAATAAAGGAATCCCATGACCTGGGTAGGCCATTTAGAGTGGTCATCACCACTTCACCATTCTCCACCATTTCATCCACTGCTTCTAGTTGTTTCTTGATCTGGGAGACCCTTGAAAAATAAGATTGAATGGTTTCTCCATTCTGAAACTTTACTCCTTTCAATTGGTTCCGCAGGGTCATCTTCCGATTTATGTTCTTCCCTTCAAATAGCTTGGTCAAAGAGTCAAACATCTCCTTGGGTGTCTTTAGAGAAGACACATGGGGTATGATATGGTATTTGATAGAATCAGCAATGATTCTCTTTGCCTTGACCAAGTTCTTCTTATGCAATACCTTGGCCTCTTCATCCTCTGGGATAGGGATGTCTTCTTTCACATATGAGTCCAACTCATTCTCCTCCAGGATTAACCCAATCCTATACTTCCAGGATTGGAAGTTATCAGCCCCTTCAAGCTTATCCTCAAGCTTGGTGTGGAGAGACATCTTAAAGAGTACTTCAAATGGAAATAGAGAAGGTTTAGGTCTTACCACTTGAAATGATGAAAACTGGATCTCATCCCGGATTAGGGTTTGTCAGAGAAACCCTAAGAATTCAAAATTTGAATTTCAAATTTCTGAAAGGATAGAAAGATGCGCTTTGATGAGCTGATCATCCTGGTGCATTCAGAATTTGAGATCAGCAAAGTTTTGCCCTTCAGAATTGCCCTTTTGTCCTCCCGGGTTCACTAGGGAGAGCCCTGAATTAGAGTTTGAGTTTCCTGGAGGTCTACCCAGCCAAAAATCTCGATCCAAAGCTCTAAACTTCGATTTTTGCAAGGAGCTTCCAGCTGTGTCTTCAGATTCCAGACATTCCTATTTTTGTGGAAACCCTAATTTTTAGGGCCAAATCTGAAAATGCTCGGAATTGAATTCTGATTAGACAAATAGATGCACCTTGATGAGTAGAGTCAATCTACTATACTGATTTTCAAAAATCTATGGAGAGAAACCCAATAAACAAGGAACTCTAGCTTCTGTCACTGTAAAATGTCTTCTTCTCAGGTTAGCTCTGTTACCATGTTAATATTTGAGCATTAATTCATTATACTCTATGATCTTTACTGAGAAAATAACATATATAGTATATCAATGCATGACAATCACAATATGACAAGCATCACAAGAATAAAAATCATAAGAGACAAGAGACACAGAGTTTCCGTGGGGAAAACCCTAAGGTGAAAAACCCCACAACTTCCTCAGAGATAGAGAGAGCAATGGCTCAACCAAAGTACAACCAAATAACACTGTGATAGTCTCCTAGTAGCAGATGCTCCTCCTCCTCACTAGTGTGCCACTTTCTAAGAGAGAGTGAGTTACTTTTCTGAGTGAGTAAAATAGAGATCTCCTATCTCTATTTATACTTACCTTTTTGCCCAGTGACCTTATGGGGCCGATTTGTCTAGCTAGGTACATCCACATTATATTATATATAATTTAGGGCCGACCCCACATGGTGGTCTAATAACCCATCGGCACGTACACATATTTGCGACACTTGTCAATACACATGACGACACTTCCTTATAGAGGAATAACTCATCTCTTATAAGGGTACAATAAATACATATATAATACACAGATGAAATACATTCCAAAGTTACATATACATCAACAGTCCTCATTTCCAGCGGGACTGTCCTAAGGGCCAGTGAAGTAGCAGGCACAGGGAAGTAAAAGCACCCATGGATAGTTCGGGTAACAGTCATCGAATTCATGCAGCGGTTCATAACCACCAAGAAGAACACCAGTCTACCATAGTAGAATCCACTGGTAAAGTAAACAATGTCAAACTTAAAATTTTGTTTGATCCGGGTGCAATGGATAGTCTTATTTCACCATTTGCATTAGATAAATGTGGGTTGGCAGTCTACGAGCATGATGACTTTAAACTGGTTGAAATGGCTTCAGGAGCTTAGCAAATAGTAGGTCTTAAAGTGAGGACTTGTGAAGTTGAATTAGGAGTGTGCACCACTAAGTTGGATGCTTATGTCACCAATTTGGGGACTTATGACCTCATTGTTGGCATGGATTGGTTAGAGGGCCATAGAGATTTCTTAGACTGTTATGCGAAGAAGGTGTTGTGCCTCGATGACGAGGGAAGGACAATTCAAATCCAAGGTTTGAAGAGGAAAGTGTCCCTCCATTTCATCTCTATGATGAAAGCTAAGCGGTGCCTAAGATAGGGATGTCAGTTGTTTGTAGTGGAGTCCGTGAGTGATAGTAAAGGACCTTCCTTAAATTCTTACCCAGTACCTTCCATGTTCAAGGATATATTTCCAAAGGAATTGCCAAGATTACCTCCAGAAAGAGAGCTCGATTTCATGATCGAACTAAAACCTGGTGCGGAGCCTATCTCAAAGACTCCTTATAGAATGACAACTCCAAAGCTCAGTGAGTAATAGATCCGGTTAAAAGAGTTGCTAGATTTGGGACTGATTAGACCTAGTATCTCACCGTGGGGAGAACCAGTGATCTCCGTTAAGAAGAAGGATGGAGCTCTGTGAATGTGCATAGATTACAGAGATTTGAACAAAGCCACAGTGAAGAACAGGTATCCCATACCAAGAATTGATGACCTATTTGATCAAATGAAAGGTGCATCAATCTTCTCAAAGATTGATTTACAATCAAGGTATCACTAGTTGAGGATCAAAGAAGGCGACATTCCTAAGACTGCCTTTCGAACTCGATTTGGGCATTATGAGTTCGTAGTGGTACCATTTGGTTTGACCAATGCTCCAGCTGTATTCGTGAGGCTCATGAATGGTGTCTTCTGAAAATACTTGGACCAATTTGTTCAGGTCTTCTTAGATTATATTCTTATCTATTCTAATAATGAGAAGGAGCATGAGGAACACTTGCGGTTAGTCTTGACATCCTTAACGGAACATAAACTATATGGTAAATTGTCAAAGTGTTCCTTCTTCCAATAAGAGATTCACTACTTAGGGCACATCATCTCAGGTGAAGGGATCTCTTTAGACCCGAAAAAGGTGAAGGCCATTGAATATTGGCCAATTCCAAAGAATGATCATGAGGTGCACATCTTCATGGGGTTAGCAGGCTATTAATGGAGGTTTGTGGAAGGATTTTCTAAAATTGCAAAACAAATTACCACCTTGCAACGCAAGGGAATTCGGTATGAGTGGAGCAATGAATACGATGCCACTTTTACAGAGTTAACAAGATTGTTGACAATTGCACCAATCTTGCGAGTACTATACATGGATAAAGATTTCATGGTATGCATCGATGCCTCAAAGCAAGGACTAGGAGCGGTGCTGATGTAGGAAGGTGGCGTAATAGCTTACGCATCTCGTAAGTTGAAACCTCATGAGGACTAGTATGCCACGCATGCTCTAGAATTGGTAGCAATAATGTTGGCACTAAAATTATGGAGGCACTACCTGGTTGGGAGAAGCTTCACCCTTAAAACATACCATCAGAGCTTGCAATACATCGTTACCCAAAGGGATTTGAATGCTAGGAAGAGGCGATGGAGTGAGTTCATGAGTGAGTATGACTTTGGTATCTCTTACATCAAAGAGAAGGATAATGTGGTGGCAGACGCTCTAAGCTAAAGACCGAGGCTTTTCTCCTTAATTCCCTTGAAGGTTGACTTGAGGGAAAGAGTACTAGGACAACTTTTGGGGATAGCTGGTATCTAAAAGTAACCTCAGCTATTCAGAATGGAAAGGAACAAGAGTCAAAGTATGATGGGTACCATCTTGAGGAAGATGGATTGTTGCGGTATCAGGGAAGGATGTATGTTCCTAAGGAAGGTGATATCAGGGAAACAATCCTTAGAGAGGCCCATAGATCACATTATTGTGTGCACCCAGGGGTGAAGAAGATGTATGCTGACATGAAGAAACTCTTCTTTTGGCCAGGTATGAAGGGTGATGTAGTGGATTTTGTTTCGAAGTGCCTTGAGTGCCAACAGGTTAAGGCAGATCATCGTCACCCAGCTAGTCTCTTACAACCTCATGATATTCCTATGAATAAATGGGAAGTCATTTCCATGGACTTTATTGTAGGATTACCGCTCACATCTCTGAGACATAATGCTATTTTGGTGGTAGTCGACAAAATGACCAAAAGTGCTCACTTCATTCCAGTCAGAGACACCTATGATGTGACAGATGTGGCAAGGGTATTCATTAATGAGATTGTATGTCTTCATGGAGTTCCTAAAAAGATAATCTCTGACAAAGACCCTAAATTCACCTCTAGATTTTGGACAAGCATGCAGTCAACATTAGGGAGATAGTTGAACTTAAGCTCAGCTTGTCACCCCGAGCCAGATGGACAGACAGAAAGGGTGAATCAAGTGATGGAGGACATGCTTAGGATGTATGTTATGGATCAACAAACACAGTGGGAGAAATATATTCCTTTAGTGGATTTTGCATACAACAATAGTCATCACAACTCCATTGGTATGCCTCCATTTCAGGCACTGTATGGGATACTGTGCAGGATGCCACTCAGTTGGGATAGGGTTAGAGGATCGAGTTTTAATTGGACCTGAATTGATTCAGGAAATGGAGGAACAAGTGGTACAGATTAGGTAGCAGTTGAGGGAAGCACAGGATAGCCAAAAGAGTTATGCTAATGCACAGAGATCGGATAAAAGTTATGGAGTAGGGGATCGTGTCTTTATTCGCATCAGACCAAATAAAAGTACCATTTGGTTTGGGAAAGGTACCAAGTTTTCACCTCACTTTATAGGGCCATTTGAGATTCTTGAGAGAATCGGACTAGTTGCTTATCATCTTGCACAGCCACCCCACTTGCATAAAAATCATAATATCTTCATATGTTTCTGTATTACGACATTACATAGCTGATGAGACTCACAAACTTCATTGGAAGGAATTGCAGGTCTTGGACGAGGGAACCTTCAGGGTCAAACCATTACGTATACTTGATCATAGGGTTCGACAACTCTGTAGTCATCATGTCGACCAAGTTAAGGTCCAGTGGGACATGTTTAGCCCAGGGTCTACTACCTGGGAGGATGCAGAGACCATGCGTCAAGAATTTCTCTTACTATTTTAACCATAACTTTAGGACGAAGTTTCCCGAAGGGTGGATGTATGTAACGCCCCATATATTGATTAGGCATATTTATCAGTTAGACACACTATACTTTATTTTCTTATTATCTGTTGAACTCAGCTCGACTGAGTAAGCTATATTACGGCATGATGGACCCGATCATATGATGTTACTATCTTTTATGGTTTCACTATGATTATGATGTTACTATGTTTTGTGATTTCACTATGATTATAATGTTACTATGTTTTATGATTTCACTATGATTATGATGTTAATATTTTTTATGATTTCACTATGATTATGATGTTAATATGTTATGTGGTTACGATGTCATGATTATCATAGGATTCCTTTATTTTACGATTACAGTATATGTTTATATGTTTTCACTAATGAGATGTGAAATATATGATGCGGTACATGGATACCATCTTATGATATGATTTATTGAAGTGTTATATGTCATATGCATCTATGATGAACTAAAACTGTTACAAGAAATAAAATGATGTTGATAATATGGATCAATTGGTGATCGATGGGAAATACTTTCTATGAAAAGTGTATTTTCTGAAATGCTAACCTACCGGGCATAAGGGCTATGGGATAGCCAGTTAATTGATCCGATAAAGGGGATAAGAACTTGTTCATACAGTAAAACCTTAGCAGCCAAAAATGATGATACGATGACACGAACTGATAATCTCGATAGCAGCGAAGTATGAGTTGATAAGGGCGTAGGCCCAGTATGTTGAGAGGGATGGATGTGTTTCCCACCCTATGTTCCATGATACTTGAGGTCGTGGGAGGGCCCTACTGAGACACGCTCCCCATGTTGTTGTGATGACGATGGTCGGATGCCTGCTAGGAGAGGATAGGTCCGTTGTTCAGCCGACGCTATTGCTCTTAGGTTCTATGTGGTTAGGTCTGTGAGTCTGACATCCACTTTTGTACTAGCAGAGGAAGGATAGGGAGGATGCAGAAGTAGGTTAGGATGGGAGGATATGTTAGTTAGTACTCTTGAGGGTTGGGTTTACCTTGATTCTGAGTTAGTGGTAGTAGGAACCCTTCCTTGTACTTAATTGATTAAACTAATGTAAACATTAAGGTAATGATGTGAAATCTCAAAGGATTAATTGTTAAACAACTCAGTATGTAAAAGTATATATGTGCTTGTTTTGCATGCTTGGGGGAGATTACTATTATTTAGATAGTAGTTGATTATGATCTATGCATACGTTGGCCACACATGCACACTTTGCACCTGTACGCTAGTATCAATATACAATACTTAACATCGAATAATTGGATAAGTTGTCATAAGTAAATATGTTAATTATGCATTGACCGAATTCGATTGATGATAACTTATTAATTATGTGTAAAACAAGTCAATTAAGCTATGTATTAATTGTATGTAAACATTGTAATAAGTAAATTAAGATAAGTGTCGTCAATATGAAATATCATTGATAAACATAACTTCTTTGGGAAGTTGTATTGTTTAACTTTTAATTGTGATTAAGTAAACCATTAAACATACATTGTTTGTTGATAAAAATGTACGATATTAGTGCTAGGGTGCTTAGCAGTTAAACAAATAAATGTTGATATTGATATTTACCATCAGTCATTATTACTACATTAATTAGGATAATTATTAATTAATATTGTATGTGTATTGATTATGTTTAGTACTAAACTAAAATTACTAATAATAAATGTGTCCATTACGCAAAATCATAATTGAATATGTGGAATTATTCAAAATAAATAAGTTAAAAATTATAAAGATGCTTGTTCGGAAAACTTGATTTATGAATTATGTAAAGGTAGTATTTAATTATAAAAAAAAGGAACTAAGTAAATTAAGATAAGACTTCTTAATAATAAAGAACTGTCATGTCATTCAGGTGATCTGAAATTCGATTTGAAATTTAATCCATCAACCTCTTTGAAATTTAAAGAGTCAACATGATGACAATTTAAATATTATCTTAATCAACATATTAAATAGATGATAGGGTTAATAATTGATCCACCATCTCATGGGAGTCCTAAATTACACATTTCAAGAATCATTAAATGATGTACATTAGAAGCATTGAAACCAACCCAATTAGCCTTAACTATTTAACTGCTCGAGAAGAACATAATTTAAAGATCTTATATTTTATTCGATTCAGTTTGAATATGGGGAATGGAGGGTGGTGGAGTGAGACTGAAGGTAAATGAAGGAGGAATGGTATATAGGGAAGGGTAAAGAGGATTAAAGGGGGCACTTTTCGGAGGAAGGAGAGGGGGAGGAAATTTGAAGGTAGCAGAGGAGAGATCTAAGTGAAGAAAGGAGTGGATATTAGGGAAGTACTGCTCTCAGGATTATGAGTTCATGAGCTCGTGGGCTTGGAAATCCTTTGATTTCTGAGGGCCAGCATATCTGGTCGGTAGGTTGGATCATTGGATTGGTTGCTAAGTGTCACGGATGAAAATTGGGAAGGAAATCTACAACAAGCTATGGGGGAATCTACAACCTTCTACAACCTTTGAGCACCTTCAGGAAACAGGTATTTTCCTTGTTAATTGTTACATTAGTCATATTTTAAACTTATGCTAAAACATATATATATATATATATATATATATATATATATATATATATATATATATATATATATATATATTTGCTTAATCATGTAAATGGAAATATATATATTTTTTTACCTTTGGAATGTTGATGCAAATACCTAGAAAGAGAAAATACATCTATGATGATAGGAAAAATAGTAAAGATTAAATAATATTTATTCAGAAACAAGCCTATACAGAAAGTTAGTTTAGAACCTTGTCAAAGTGCTCTGCCAAAACCAGAGCACTACATGAGGGAAGTGTGTGCTTCTATTATCACATGTAATCTTTCACTTTGTGGAATATAGATCTTTCCAAGATGATACAACAACTTGTCATGAATATGATTATTCAATTCTTCATTTTGAGAGCCATGTTTTAGTGATTCATATACTTCTTTGTAATCTTCATCCTGGGTGTATTGTTCAACATAACTTGAATGTACCAAAGGACTTTGTTGAATAACAATAGAAGCATTTGTTGGAGGTCTTGATAACATATCTGCAACTTTGTTTTGAATACATTGTTTATACTTAATTATCAAATGAATTTTTTTGAGAAAACCCATCCACTTGAAATGTCTTTATTGTTGTAACTTAGTTTGATATTGAAGATATTGTAGTGGTTGATGATCAGTATGTATAATTGTTTGCTTACCCATTAGGTAATGTTTCCACTTCTTCACACTTTGTACTAATGCATACAATTCTGTATCATAGGTTGGATAGTTAATTATAGATTTAGAGAAGGTTTCAGAATGATAACATATTGGTTTTTTGAGTTGCATTAAGACTTCCCCCATGGCATAACCACTAGCATCGGTATCTATCTCAAATGGATGTTGTAGATCCAACAGTGAAAGTACTAGAGCTATATTGATCTTTTCTTTCAGAGTGTCGAAGGCCTTTTGTGCTTTTCCTTCCCACTGAAAGAATCTATTCATACTTTTCAAAGCATGTAATGGATAAGCTATGAAGGAGAATTAGCAATAAAATTCCTCCAGTATTGAGTTGCTCCCAAAAATATTCTTACCTCAGTTACATTATTTGGCTTGGGAAAATTCACAATGACCTCAAATTTAGAGGGATCAATCCTCAATTCACCACCCCCGACAATTTAACCTAGATACACTTAAGATGTCTTCCCAAATTCACATTTAGACATCTTTAATTACAATTTTTCCCTTACAAGTACATCCAAAAATTGTTTGACATGCTTGACATGTTCTTCCCAAGTATGAATGAAAATCAAGATATCATCTAAGTAGACTATGAAAAAGTCATCAATAAAGGGCCTAAAAACATCATTCATCACCCTCATAAATGTTGCAGGTGCATTGCAAATCCCAAAGGGCATTACCATCCATTCAGATAAACCCTGTTTAGTTTTGAAAGCAGTCTTCCAAATACCATTGTCATGAATTCTAATTTGATGATAGCCACTTCTTAATTCTAACTTAGTGGAATAAGTTACATTCTTAAGTTGATCCAAAATATCATCAATCCGAGGAAGAGGATACCTGTTCTTAATTGTGATTCTGTTTAGTGCCCTGTAATCAACACACATATGCCATGTGCCATCCTTCTTTGGCACCAAAACAATTGGTGAACCACATGGAGAGGAGCTTGGTCGAATGTAGCCTCTTTCAAGCAATTCTTGAACTTGATTCTTTATCTCTACATTTTCAATTATTGAAGACCTATACATGCCAATGTTAGTAAGTGGTGCATCCCGCTGTAAAAGAATCTCATATTGGATTTCTCTTTTTGGAGGCAATCCTTTAGGTTCTTGAAACAAGAAATCATAATCAGTTACAAATTTAGTTAAGTATTTCTTAAGTATTGTATCACATCCTTTAAAAGAGTCACTTTGACCAACATCCTTTGCTTTAACAACCATAAGAACACAATTCTTACGAGCATTTACTTACCTCTTCATTTGACTTGTAGATAATAATGAAAGACTAGTTTTTATGTGATGGGCACGAACACCATATTCAATAACATATTTAGTGAGCTGATACCTGTTATCTTCCCTGTAAAAGATAGCCTTCCTATCATAAAGATAAGGACTTCCCAAAAAAATACCACAGATATCAAATGGAACCACATCCAGATCTACTTCATCAATGAATCCAAAAGTAACAACAAACCTAAGTCTACACTGTTTTGTCCCTTGTAATTGTGTATTATCATATACCCATCCGAGGATATTATTTTGGGTGTAACTTAGTTTCCAAATGAAGTTTCTTAACTATCTCTTCTGAAATGAGATTGGCTTGTGATCCACTATAAAATAGAGTGTCTATTTTTGTATGCTTAGAGATGACTCTTATATGAAATAAACCACTTCTCTTTCTTTTATCAAAAACAGATTCATGCTTTGTATTAGAAGTAGAATGATTTTTACCTTGTATGCCCGTAGCAACAATCTTAGTCTCATCCCTCGAGTTAGATCCCAAATCATGTTGGATGGATGTAGAAATGGTCTTCTTTTCCTCATTCTGAAACTTCTCAGGCTTGAGCTCCGGATAAAGCCTCCAACATTTGGATGCATCATGACCCTTTTTCTGGAAATGTAAGCATGTAGGTTTATCTCCTTCTTTCTTCACTGTAGTTGTATGCTTACATTTCCCCTTACCTTTGAATTTATTTCCTTTAGGTTTGTAAGGTTTCTTTGAATTTTTTTCATTTGTATTCTTCCCCTTTGACTCCATATGAGTCGCTTGAACACATACCTCATCAAGGCTATTTGGATTAAGCATAAGTATCATATGGCATAAATAACTATGTAATCCACCTATGAACTTGAGAATAATTTATTGAGTGTAGAGAGGTATACCAAGTATTAAAGATTTAAGGAAATATCCTTCAGAAGGAATTGAAGAAGTCCCATCTTATCCTTTTTCTGAAGCCATTATTCCTCTTCTTGAACCAATCTATGGATCAAAATATTCAATCTCTCCTTCACCTCCATGAATCCTTTCTCTTGTTAACATAAACAAACTCACAATGCAATGGTTGAGCTAATCTGATACCAAAATTGATCTACAAATATTTCAGGATCTTTTTAACCATAAATTTGCATGTGAAATCTCATAAAATTGTCTTAAAAGATGAATTTTAAATGCTTTAAATAAACACATATGCAATTAAAACAAATATGCAAACCATAAATTGAAGACAACAGATGATAATGGATTTCACCCTTCTTGGGCTATGTCTCTGGGCCACTTCCAATGATAAGGCCAATCTTATTAAGTATTCAAAGCTTACAAATATGAGTTTCTTGAAACACTTCTAAGTTTTGTCAGTCAAACTCAAAAACATACTTCACCACTGCGTTCCTCTTGAGATTCTGAGAAAAATGAGTATAAAGTCAACTATATATGCATGAGGCCTCCTCTAGCACACAAATTGAGACAACCTCTACCTGCAGTTGTACATATTGTATGGATTACCACCTCGATAAGTGTGCCCATTAATTCTTATATGGACTTCGGGAACTATGCTCTGAACCTCCTTGGGATCTGTGCAAATAACATACATGTACCTTACCTTTTAGTGGATCCAAAACAAGTTTTATATAGTGGTTTTGGGTGGTTCTTTGGGCGTAGATTTGAGGGCCATGCGCCCTTTTTGGGCCAAGTTTTATGCTTGCAAATTATAAGTACAAACCGTTCTTTACCAAACAACAAATAGGCCGTGGCCTAATGATAAGACATTGTGTTGGTAGTGCGGCAGTCACAGGATCCATCCCCATCCACTACGTTTTATATATTATTTGTTAGCACGTTGGCTTGCGACTGGGCTATGTGTTGGCACTTTACTCCGTCGGTTACGTTGTGACTTGGATATGTGTTGGATCTCCACCATTGTGTGTTGGCGTATTACTTGGCGGCCTTGGCGTTGGCCATGGGGTTGAGGGTCTAGCTCTTGATCCCGTTCATTTTTCCAAATGAATAAACCCACAACTTTATATACAAGGTTTTCCCTATGTGTATTAAGAACTACTACTATAAGCTTTGGATAGACGGGCTTGGTGGAGATGCTGGGTGCCTTGGAGGTCATGGGTTAGATTCCCATGGTCTCCCATAATTTTGGTAAAATGTACAATCAATTGGCCAACAGGGCTACCACATGGCATACCCTGATTGGTCCACATACTACCATGTCATTCGAAACCTATCCACGTGGAACCCTATGGGGATTCCATGTGTCTATAATGATGACTTGTCCATGCCACATGGCAACCCGTCGGTGTTCCACATGGCCCCCTTTTCCCCCCTTTTTTACATCATTTTTATCCTTTTTACTAATCTTAGAAACTCAATATCTTTTGCATCCGGAGGCCATTTCACGCGAAACGAGCGTTTCCAGAAAGATAATGGTGATATATATGCGTCTATAATATTATTTACATATTTTGAATACTTTAATTTTGATCGAACTCTGAGATCCTCCTGGATCACAACATGAGTTACATCTCTTTGGAGAATGCTTTTAGTTTGGCAAGGAAATTTGAAAGTAAAAATATGGCTACTAGAAGGGATACTACTAACATATATAGATAGGGAAATGTTTCCTCCCTCAACCTCCCTCAATCTACAAGGTTGACGCCTCAGCAAGTGGAGGAAGGATGAGTAAAGGGACTATGTTTTAATTGTTACATCAAGTACAATAAGGGGCATAAGTGCAGTGAGAAGAAATTATTCTACATAGATTATGATGATGAAGAAGATTTAGAATTGGAATAGTCTAAAAAGGTATATCTAGAAGATACTACTCCAACTATATACTAACAAGCATTTGTCGACATTGGCACTCCTCAAATTCTGAATATAGAAGAATATATCAAAAATAAAAATGTGACAATGCTCATTGATTTTGGTAGTACCCATAACTTCATTAATTGAAAATTAGCCAAACTTTTCAATGGATTTATATATCCAATACCAAAATTTCAAGTAATAATTTCATATGGAGGTAACATAAATTGTTGAGGGAAGTGCCATATTATCAAGCTTACTATGGGGAGTATTTATTATATAGTCTAATTATTTCAATCCAAATGGGTGGTGTTGATATTGTACTATGGGTCCAATGGATACAATAAATGGGAACATTTACCCTTAATTTTTCAATTGCTTTTCATGAGATTCTCGTCAGAAGGAAAGGAAATTAAACTAACAGGTATTCCAGAGAATCCCTCTAAAGCGATAAGCTCTAACAACATGACCAAATTGTTAAAAATGGGACACCATGGTGTAATTTCACAATTGTGCTCACTATATGTTCAAGCATATATACCCTCTATCTAGTGGATCTCCAATAATTTATTGATAATCATTCTGAGGTATTTGGGTAGATGCCTAAATTTATTCTGCCTACTCGTGATCACGACCTTGTTATTGACTTGCAACTAAGAAGTGTACCACCTGACATCGGACCCTATGAGTACCCATATGCACAAAAGAGTGATATTGAGAATATGGTTCAACAAATGTTAGATGTAGGCATCATTCAACCTAGTCAAAGTGATTTTTATGCACCAGTGGTGATGGGTGAATTCACGAATATGGGTGTCTATTCGATGACAATCACATCGCAAAATTCGTATTAAATAAATTTTCGGTAGTTCGACCAAAAAATTATTTAATCCAACAGCTGATTTTTTTTTGATTAAATCTAATGGTCAAATATTGAAAAAACATTTGTTCGAAAAATTAAACAGGTTTTCAGTCGAGCTATTGTTCGGTAGAAAACCTATTAATACTAAAAAATGGAATATTTTCAGGTTTCTCCAATTTCATAATGCAAAACCGATATCTAGTACTACAAAGCGACTATCGGAGTTGACACCGTTAGTTTTTTCATTGAATCTACTTTCTGTACGTATAAATTTTGTTGTGTTTAGGTGCGATATGGTATTTTTAGTTATTATTTTTTGTTAACATGTGTCTATTATTGTTTTATTGCTTTCAAAATGCAGTGAAATGAAAATTCCATAATTTCAAAAATACACAATAAAAAATTGAAAAAAATATGAGGTTCTTCATTGGAGTGTCTACTTGAAAGGGTACTCTTATATTTTTAGGTTTTAGTGAAAATTGAGAGAAATGTCCACTGAAAAAAACATGTTGATATTCAACAAGTTTTTCACATCGATCCAATTCAAAAAATTATAATAATTAGTATATTCACCCGTTGGATATGAAATTATAGTCATGATCTAATACACTCTGTATAGATTGTTGTAGCTTATTTTGTTCTTACAAATACAAGGTTAACAATGATTTATCATGACTCAAAAAAATGACTATTTATTAGTCCTTTCATTTTATAAGAATATACTGTCAAACATTTTCCAAATTGTCATATCAAATATCAATAAAAAAAATTAAAAATAATGAATAGAAATCTAACAAAATTCTCTAAAAGTTTTATTTTTACTGGAAAATTGAAATTCTAAACACAAATATAACTTTTGTTCTCCATAACTTCAAAATCATGAAAAAATCAGATTTATTTTCTCATAAGACCCCCCAAAATAGACACCCATATTCATGGATTCACCATGATGGTTCACAAAAAGGAAGGTTTGTGGTATATGTATAGATTATCGAGAGATGACCATTAAAGATAAGTTTCCTTTTACTGTCATTGATGAATTATTAAATGAATTACAACGAGCAATTTTGTTCACCAAGTTGGATCTTTGTTCTAGATATCATCAAATCATAATGAGGAAAGAAGACACTTTGAAAACAACCTTCCAAACACATGACATTCATTATGAATTTTTGGTGATGCCATTTGGTCATACTGATGTACCTTCCACATTTCAAATATTGATGATATTTATTTTTAAACCCTTAGAAAATTTGTGTTAGTATTTTTTTATGATATACTAATGTATATAAAATCTTAGGAGGGGCATGTACAACATGTTGACATGGTGTTAAAACTATTGGAGGAGCATCAACCATACGCCAATACTTCTAAGTGTGCCTTTGGGGTTAATGAAGTGGAATATTTGGGTCATATTGTATCTCATGAAAGCATCAAAGTGGATCCTAACAAAATTAAAGCTATTTTGGAATGACTGATTCCTAATACCTTTAAGAATCTTAGTGGATTCTTAGGATTGATTGGATACTACCATAATTTTATCGAGAATTATGTTCAAATAATAGCAACTATAATAAGGTTATTTAAAAATGAGGCATTCTCTTGCAGTCAAGAAGCAAACAAATATTTTGAAAAACTTAAAGTAGTTATGTGTACAACTCATAACATCCATAGTTAATTACATGTTGAGCATGACACTTGTTTGAAGGGAGGGGCATGTTAAGACCTATATATTGTGACATTACATCTTTATTATTATATTAGTATTGTCTTTATTGGTCAACTAGGACCTTAGTTGTAATTGTAACCTTTGTATCCTATATATATACAAAGGAAACCTAGTTTTAGGATAATTTCATCTTGTCTTGAGAATTTCATACACTATATAAGGAGGTCCCCCATCGAAGAGGCTTCTTATTTATCTCTTTATTTTATTCTCAATGCATTGGGTTACTCTATAATATCCCAACCAAGAATTGGCCAGAATACTAACTCCAACTGTCGAATTTATCAGGATTTTCACTAGTAATTTTTAGACAATTTCTTTACGGTGAGCAGGATGTAAGTGAGGTGTACAGGGGCACTGATAAAGTATGGTAGGGGTGAATTTAGGTTCTGGAATTTACATGGGAGAGTGTGCAGCAGCAATTTAGACATAAGAAAAAATTTTAGGATCCTTTGTACAAAGCACGGAGACCATTTATGCTTCGAACATCGGCATCGCCGAAGTCTACAACAAGGCTTCCTGGGTGCATCCACATATACAAAATGGATCAGGGAGTTGGGAATGATTAATAAACTGATATTTGTGTTCATGGATGTACAAATTTAATGTACCAACTTATAAAAGTGATACAAAGACTCTAGGTTTTTCAAATTTGATCAAAACAATGGCTAAGGAAGCTAGAATTGCTGGAGATGGGCAAGTACAAAGGCTATGGATGGAAAAAAGGTTCTGATATGATTGTATACCTCTGCACAACATACTGATACCATTTATGTTTCAAGAACATCCTGGCTGAAATCTACTCCAATGATCCTAGGTTTCTTAGCATATGCAGACTAGTATGGGTAGGGAAATTGACTGAGGGTTGGAAAAGGTTGTTTCAGACATTAGATAGGATAATAATAATTAATTTATAGTCATTGTATCATTAAATAACATTTCAGAATTTTATATGCAGATCTGGGCAAGTATGATAACAAAACTAGTAAAATAGCAATTTAGGACAGCTCAACTAGCTCGACTTGTGGACTCCCAAAAAATGCTCAAAGGAAATCGAAATTATGAAAAAGTGGTTGTATCATCACATGTGATGTATTATCTAAGTACAAGAACTCGAATGACTTCATTTGGACCTTTATTCATTGACTTATGAACCATTCATTGAAAGCTAGTCAAAATCTAGCTAAATCTAGCAAGGGTGCATAAATTGAAGAATAATTCAGAGTTTTGTAATTTTTATTGAAGTGAATTATATCAGAACATTACATGCTCCATTATTACATCAAAAATAGGCCAATATGCCTCTCAGAAGATGAAGGAAGAATCTCTCCTCTTGCACATAAGAAACTAGTTGTAGAATAGAAGGAGGAAGGATTCGATCTCTGACTTTGATTAAGATAGCTCTAAAATTCTGATTCAACCTGGTAAGATTGAGTACCTACAAAGAAACCCAGTGATAATGGCTGGATGCCATCATCCTCTCATAGAAAGCTAGGGCACATCTCCCATGCTTGACTAGGGGCACACCTCCCAAGTCTTGGATGCACAAATGCATTCATAAAATTCCTCACACTAGAAAAAGATGTGAAATGGAGTTGGAATCATTCTTTTATAGAATTCATGTTGACTTGTTGAGCAAGTTACTTGGCTTGGTGACCTGTGAGAATAGGTCACCCATGAGTGGACATACTTTCCTTGCTTTGCTTTTCTTTGCTTTTTTTCTTTCCATTTTTTTTTATTTTCCTTCCTTTTGTAAACTTTCCTACTTTCAAAACTTTCTTGCTTTTCCTGGATTTATGCTGCTTTTCCTGAAATGAGCCTCTTTTCTCCATTTTGGCAACATTTTTGGACTCTAGTGTTTACTTGACTTCTACTCCAAGTAATTCCTCCAACCTTATCATCTCCACTTGCCAATATTTATTAGCAATATTTATTAATAAAAATATTACAACTCAGAATTAATTCACACTTCAACATTTAATCAATTAATTAATGTTTAATTAACTCATGTTGTATATTTGCCTCCAAAAATACACCCTACTCCATTTTGGCAACATATTCCACATGGGTGCCCTCTTCACCCACTTAGGGGTTGATCTTGTCCCCTTTCACCCATGGTATTGGATTAGCCAAAATTGGGGACATGATAGTCCTCCCTTCCCAAGATTGCTTGTCCTCAAGCAATGTTAGGACTCCACCAAGCTTGTGCTGCACCACTCTGATTATAAATGTCCCCATCCACTGAAAATTCTAAAAATTAAACTTGAGCCTTCAAAAAAATGACTATGGAAGAAAAAAAAAACTGCACTGTAATCTATATCCGCAATTAACGAGAAATGGACAAAATTTTCAACCTAGTTAGGATAACATGAGTAGAATTCTTGGATCCCACTATTTCTCCTACAATGACCAAAAATTTTATGTCACCTTTGGCAATCTGTCACTCCCATGAATGCGAGGATCCCAAAGTATCATCTACCTTTTCCCAATCTTCATAATCGATTTAAAGAATCTATCAACAAACATGTGCCTTTTCATCCTGGGAATAACTGAAAGGACATTACTGCCAACCAAACCAAGTAGAGAGAAAAATGCTTCTTCAAGTGAAGACATCCAATGGCTCACATCTCTGCCATTGGAGAAAAAATGAAAGCATACCTCCAAGCATGTGGATTCCCTCCACATAGGCCAACTTCTGCAAGTAATCATTAATTTATCTTGGCAACTTGCCTGCTTAGCTGCCTTCCCTAGGCCATAAGAAGAAACATTTTTGTAAGGATATTTCATGCTTGTTAGGTAATCTTTCACCCAATCCATATGTGGATGAGTGACATCAAATGGTTGCAAAATACATCTTTGTTGCTGGTCACAATTCAAGACAATGTCAGTTATAGCAACAAATTTATTACAGAAACAAGTGAACTTTTTACCTTCCATATTTTTCATTTCAGTGATGCCTCTATTCATCCATCCAGTGGATGAGTCATAGATCTTGCTTGCTGATTAATATGAGTTATAATAGGATCTTTCTCCCATGGGGACATATCATGATCCTCCTGCTATACATGTAACACAAACCAGAAGAATTTCTTCACCCACTGTTCATTCCCCATTGGTGTTGCTGAATCTAGGACATGTGGGAAAGAACTGTGAACCTTCTTTACATGTATGAAACCTTCAGTGATCAGAATTATGGCTGCAACTTCTTCATTATTGGCTGGCCCAAATTGGGTGCTCTCATCCCACTCTTCCATGGGAGAGTGTCTGTCTTCAAGGAACAACTTAAGTTCCCTTTGAAAAAAGTCAAGTGCTTGTTTCTCATCAAACTGTTCTGCACACTCTTCAAGCACATATAAAAATGAATGATCCTCATGATCCACCATCTCATGAGGTTCCTCCCTATGATCAAGAATGATTTCATCCAAATGAAGTTGACTGAATGGTGAGTAGGAGGGTAGGGGGGATCTTTGCAACCTTTCATGAAGCTGCAATATTTCTGTCTTGGATTCTTGGAGGGCACTTTGAGTGCTTCTCGAAGAATCTTGGGTGGCAATTAATTCATCATTGATCTTACTAATCTCTTCATCATCCCTCAAGGATGTACCATGAAACAATTCTACAAGCTCCAACAAACTATCTCTATCAGAAAGCAGGTTCAAGAATTTACCTTTTATGCTTGTCATGGCTTTCTGAAACTCTTCCATGTCTCTCATGGAAGACTGCTCCCCCAAATTCCAACATATTTTATTCATTAAGGCATGGGTTTCATTGAGGGTTTGAAGGGATTCTTGAATTTTGCATTTGTTCATCTTCTGTGTCCCTTCAAGGAAATGACGTTCTCGCATATGAACCTTCTCTTCTTCTAGCTTCCTAGGATCAACTTCAACTGATTCTGTTGAATTTATGAAAGTTGATCCATATTTTGGGGCTACAAGATATTCATATTTCAGATCATGACTATCAGATCTTTGGCTACAACTGGGGTGCTCATTCATTGTTGGTGCACTAGTAAGTCTTTCTCTCCAATTTTCAGCCCTCCCCAATTCAAGAGTCTCAACCCTTGGGGATTCAACCAAGCTCATATTATCCTCTGAAGTGGCTTCCCCATCATACTAACACATAGGCATATAAAAATCAGAATTGAAAAAACTCCCATGTGTTATGTTTTCTCCTCCTTGTGATGGTATGTTGGTGGTTTGGCCTTCCACCAATCTCTCATTTTCAATTTCTATTGCTGCAAGAACTTCTTCTTTCTCCATGGATCTTGCATCCACAACACCATCACCAATGGGTACTTCCATGTCTCCCACATATATATGAGAATACACATCATTAGATGCTTCCTCACACTTAAAACATTCATCAATAGGTTCTCTTCCAACCATGTGGGCATCATGTAAACACATTTCTAGTGATTCAGTCTTGTCACTGCATTCACCATTATCACTAAGGATGCAAGACTCAGCATCCATGGAATCCCTTATGCAATAATCATCCTTTGATGTGGCTGCAACATCATCATTATACAAAGTAGTACAAAAATATGAATGTGGTATCACGAACCCAAATTTCTAAACTAGTAAAAATTCGTAAACATTTAAAACTTTTCATCATGGATGATAACAATAAAATATAAAACAAACTCATTCCTTTTTCAACATAGTGTTGGTTAATTATTCATCAAATATATGGAACATACATAAGCATTTTTACAATTATTAAGCTATTAACTTTAATACAAGGTTTTCCGATCATGTTCGTCTCATTGTCGATTATTATTCACTCTATTTCACTTTGTACAAAGTACATTCACTCAAGGTAAAAATGAATGACTATTAATAAAAAGGGCATTAAATCTAAGCATACAATTTATCAATGGCGCATCAACATGTCTTACCATTTTAAACCTATTCATGGAATCTTCACTTAATGGTAGTGAACATAATCATATGTGCTGAAATATTTAGTACACTTCTATCCCATGGATAACATAGTCATCTAAGAAAACATATTTCACAAAGCCTTAATTGACACAACATACATTCAAAATAAATACAATTTATCAAGAGAGATATACACATGAAAAGGTACAAACCAAAGAGAACATTTTCACGTGGTTCACCCATATCTTGGGCTACATCCACAAAGGCTTGGGTTTTTATTAATTCGAGGAGGAGGTTACAATCTGCAACTTGGTTGTTGCTTTCCAAGAGGGCATTCTATAGTACGTAGAAGTATGTAAAACATACCTTTCTTTCCTCAAACTAACTTCACTTAGAGGTAACTCTTTTAAAACTAATGATTCCATTTTTCTTTTGTCACATATAAAATAATAGGCTATTATGTTTTTAGACGAGAAGCACATATACAGTTTTAAAGCCAAGATTTTAGCCTTCCAACCTAGGTTCTACATACTAGGTCTCTTTCTATAAGAAAGGTACAAAGTGATGCCTATATACCATATATATAAAAGGATCAAAGGTAAATCCAAAAGAGAGCCATTCTCATTCCTTACACTATACCCATTCAAGATTACGTGAAAACTATACAATAAACAATATCTAAATATGAGCCTTTATAAGTTATGCACCATATAGATATGTTAATATATTTTAAACATATATAATGGTATATTTTTACATTGATTCAACTATTATTTAATTCAATACTAAGATAGATAAGATGCAAGTCTTTATAAAATAGAAGGTTCTCTTCACAACATAAAGTGATGAAGTCTAATTTCTTCATAGCATATGGATATATACTAGCATACGTAACATTATCTATTTAAATAAACTACCTCATATTAATAAGCTACCACATAATGGATCTACTATATTCATTATTTAAATTTTCTACAACAAGTATATAAGATAAGTTCTACTATAGAATCCCATTGCGGCTTACATTCTGAACATAGGTTTTAATAAATCTTTAAGTATCGATTGTATCAATATAGGCATCTTTTTCACATATAAAGGAAATGATTATATATAACAGAAATATTAATAAGGATAAGGTTAAAGAACTACCTCCTTTCCATGCTATCTACATTATAAATACAACGCAAGAATAATGTATTATAGAGTCTACAAGGTTCCGCTTTATAACCTACAGGATTTCGTTTTAAGAGCGGTCCCTTCCACACAATAAAAAATAATGCACTACGGAAACTTTCGTCCACGCGATCATATCATATAAACAACGCAGAGGAGACACGAATAGGTGTCGATAACCTACAGAGAATTGGAAATCAGAGGAGGTATTCTGATCTAATACAGAGATCGATAATAACTAAAAATGTGTGCTTAGATCTCGAGATTCTTTTATTAGTACAAGGATCTACAGGATGAATAAAGTAATGAACTCTATCAAGTCATCCAGAACTCTGTCAAGCTATCCAGGGATTATATGTGATAATGTAGCAATCAAGTTACACAGTGAAGATCGTATTATGCATAGATACATACATATTATAGATCTGTCCATAGTTTAACATAGCGAAGCTGTAGAGATCAATATCCATATGATAATTCTTATCAATTAACCTACACAGAGATCGCATGTTGCGACTCTGTTCAAACAATTAGGTTCTGGCGAACTGATATGTTGAATCATTTGTATAGAGATCACGTAATGTGATTCTCTCCAGCTAAGAACCTATTAAAATAATTTATATAACGACATTTCTTTAAAACAGTGGGATCAAGCTATCAATCATAAAATCTCAAATCAGCACATATGTATATTAAGATAATCGCTCTACCTGATAAGTGGATGTAAAGATTATTTACACGAGTGCTGCTCCATTGAGAAAACGTAGGATTTACGGCTAAAACAAAAAATATGAGTTTGGAAATCAGTACCTTTCGTAAGAAGGAACCAGGATTAGGGATTGGTGCAATAATGAGCTCGATTCTAGCAGTCCTTCAACATTTGTGCAACAACCTCCACTTCTAGCATCTGAATCCGTTCTTTGCAGGATCCATAGTAGAGAACAAAACGTGAAGGCGCAGCCTCCAGGAATACTAGGTATGCGAATGTGGATGAAACTCTGAGTTGTATTTCCATCAAACAATGTAGGTTGGGTATGAAGTGTTATTCTCTTACCCCAAATCGTAGAGATTCCTGCTCTCCTGCGAACGGTAGACACACAAATCAATTACCTCCTGTCCTACCATCCGTGTGTTTCCGCCTTTTTAAAGACCCTGCCCACTTCTCCTTTTTAAGTTGTGTTTCCCTCATCCAGCTGATGAACTACTGCCACTTGGGGGATGGGACTTCCATAACATCCGCCAAGTGGTTTCTAACCACTCTTCTTTCATGAAGGCTCGACTCTCAATAGGGAGACAATTTTGCAGAGATCTCTCCCATCTTCCTCCTCCATAACTTAGTATTTAATAAAATGTACCTTCCACTATTTAAAATAGCGGAGTGAGCTCTGATATCGAGGCAATTCTCCATGACTCCCTCCGTCATATTTCAATAACCATATAACTTCCAATAATTTTTAGAAGTAGTGCGCCCAAATCGTGGTATCACCAAAAATGATTATAACCTTGGGAAAATTTACATGTAAGAAGTACTCTGATATGTTTTAAATTTCATAATTATCTTGCATGTAAAATGGCATAAAGTCTTATTTCTTTCCCTTGCGTAATATAAGCTAAGATGTATATATATAATTACCTACATAATATCTTATTTAGAAAGACCATGTTTTTCTACTAGAACTTATAATATATTTTCATGTAGGGTTATATCAAGAAGTTACCGTACTTGTATAATTGTATGTTTTCACACATATATATTTGGTTGCTCCCTTTCACACATATATATATGTTAACACTTGTAGATATGTAGCACAATAAGTATATGTTTATATATATATATATCTCCTAAAATCTCCCAAAACGTTTTTTATGAGATCATTTATCTTCTCTTACGGTGACTTACAACTTTGTCACTTTGAGCTGAGCTTAAATATTAATCTTATGCATTAGTTTAGGATAAAGTATTTTTAACTTTGTTTAAGCTTATAGTGATATCAAGTTATCATTTAATAATGATGTTAATGGTGCTAATAACCACTTAGTGATTTGTGTCTTATCAATACTTAACTTAGGGTATCTCCTTAGAGCTTTAAGCATTGAAATAAGAAGTTTTTCCTTCTTCTAGCGTATGAGGTAACTGGACGACATCTGTTGTTTTTAACCAAATCTCATGCCTTCCCCAAATTGTTTATCCATCCCTCGGTGGATTCGGTTGTTGTCGTCTAAATGAGTCATCTCGAAGTCTCTAAGTTTAAAATAACACTTATAACAATAGTTTCATGGTCCACTGGTGGGGCCTTGGCCTTGAGCTCCTCACTAGGGTCGTTTACATAATTCATAATTACATTTACAAAAAAAAATACTAATAGGGGTCGAAATTGAGGGATGTTACACACTCCACCCCTTAAAGATAACACTGTCCTCGGTGTTCGACGGTTTGTCTTTTGCATCCTTCCCCAGTTTTTTTGCTTGCTTTATAATTTATGCTTTGGTCGTCTTCATTTTTGCAATTTCTCACAACTCTTATCACTTATATCCTGCACATTACATAGATCATACAAGATCTTCCAATGTTCTTTAGTATAACCTAAGTATACAAAATTTCAAAACAATAAACGGTCATCATTCTTCCTCATCTTTGAGGGAATACTTGCTTATTCTAGCATTCATAACATTTACACATAAATACATCTTATAGTCTAGTTACAAGACAATCATTATCATTTGCTCATATCATAAAACAATTCTTTCAACAAAACTTTGTAATCATCAAACCTCTTTGATCTTCAACAATCATGGAGACTTGCATTCATAACTCTTATGTATTTCCAGCACTCATGAAGAATTGTATACATAACGCTCTTTTGTATATCAGCAATCATAGAGACTTGCATACAAACATGAGCCCTCTAGAAAATCATCAAAAATAACATCTACATACTTCCAGCAGGAACATGACAATCAACTCATAACATAGCATATTTTCAGAAAAATAAACATTGTAACAAGATCAATACATTTTAACAGCTATAGAAAAGATAGATAACCTGCCTTATGCACTCAACAATGTAAAACTTCTGCACTCAAAACATGCCTTCTGCACTTAGCAATGTAAAAATTCTGCACTCAAAACATGCCTTCTGCACTCAACAATGTAAAAATTTTGCACTCAGAACATGTCTTCTGCACTCAGCAATGTAAAACTTCTACACTCCAAACATGCCTTCTGCACTCAGCAATGTAAAACTTCTGCACTCAGTAGTATAATAGGCAGACTTACACCATGATAAAAAACATATCATATCCCCTCATCGAATCTGTTGGGTGCAAGAACAACAAAACCCCAAGGTAAATTTCCTCGTCGGGAAAAGTGATGAACCCCAGTCCAAAATTCGATGGCTTTATAAAGATTGCCTAGGTCTTTAGTGGTTAGTTTTCAATAAATGAGCCTCGAGCTCCAGTCCCACCTTCCAGGGCACTATGACCACATTTCAAGGGAGTTTTCCCATACCAACAGCTAGTTAGGTGCATCATGATGCTGCCACATGTCCATTGACTTCTACCCTAGTTTTCATTCCTCCTAGTGGGTTAGTAAACACTCTTTCAATAGTATACATAATCATAAACAGATAAGAAATTTAAATTTTTTCTTCTGCATTATCAATATGCAACTAAAGGATACTAACTCAACATTAAATGATAATTACTTAAGAGATGAAATAAGTAGAACCTGCAAGGGTAGACAATCACCCAAGGATTCTAATAACTTTAAAAAAGATCATGTGTTCAATCAATCACAACAAGGTTATGATTCTTCATTCCCAATAATCAAACTCGTACTACTTAATAAGATCATTTTAATTCGATGCACGTCAATATTTTATTAGAAGATAGTCCCTATCAATAGTCTATTTATGAGGAAAATAATTGAATTTCAGATGCATTCTAAAATAAGTTCATTCAATCTTCTAGGAAACACTGCTATACAAATACATTCCTTAAAATTCTAAAAAGGGTAAGAAATTCTGAAATGCAATACAAATGATGATTTTTCATAAACAAGAATAATATTCAAAACATATCGGTCATTTTTATCACATGAATTAATACATGTATTTTATATTTAATCATGTAACCTAGTATGTTATATCTTTTATCAATACTTGGGATAAATAAATATTTCTTCAGGCTATATTCTATATGAACTTGATTCTATTGGATCTATGAAAATAATGAAAGAATGACCGTATACACCTTTGTGTTTTAAGCATGCTATCACAATCCTAAGTACAAGGATGCACCTTCTAACTTTTGATGTTTGAGAACTAACTTTTATTTCAAAGAAAGTAGCTAAATAATTATAAATTCTACCAACAAATTCTCTATATGATCATCTTCTAAACATTACATGAATCTTGTCGTAACCACTATGTATAGATACTGAAGGTGTTCAAGTAAATTTTGCTAAATCTAACAATTTTACTTCTTCATAATGTAAAAACTACGCTTTTTACTTAATGATGTCCATAGGTAACAAAATTTGGACAACTAAAATGCGTAATTAAAAGGTGTCTCTATGAAAATTTTCAAGTTTATAAATAAGCAGTATGTTCACAACATTTTGCACAACTACAGAAATCATTTCAACTAGTTACCACTTTTCATAATAATACCATACGACAATATATAGAAAAAGAAAAACTCATAATACAGAAAACATTCCTCATCCAAATTTTTGTAAGAAATACAAAAATACTTATCTTTATGTTTTCAGAGAAACTTGAAGTGGTACTTTGAATAATATTACTCCTCGTCCACTCCAGTCCATGCATTCAAAATAAAACAAAAACAACTAAGTGATTAGTTTATCAACTTTCATGTTTTACTCAATCCATGTTGAGCCCAATAGGCTCGAGTGTTTTAACCTAGTGCTCTCATACCATTTCTCACAAACCCAAATTTCCAAACTAGTAAAAATTGGTAAAAATTTAAAACTTTTCATCATGGACGATAACAATAAAATATAAAACAAACTCATTCCTTTTTCAACATAGTGTTGGTTAATTATTTGTCAAATATACAGAACATACATAAGCATTTATACAATTATTAAGCTATTAACTTTAATACAAGCTTTTCCAATCATGCTCATCTCATTGTCGATTATTATTCACTCTATTTCACTTTGCACAAAGTACATTCACTCAAGGTAAAAATTAATGACTATTAATAAAAAGGGCATTAAATCTAAGCATACAATTTATCAATGACGCATCAACATGTCTTACCATTTTAAACCTATTCATGGAATCTTCACTTAATGGTAGTGAACATAATCATATGTGCTGAAATATTTAGTACACTTCTATCCCATGGATAACATAGTCATATAAGAAAAACATATTTCACAAAGCCTTAATTGACACAACATACATTCAAAATAAATACAATTTATCAAGAGAGATATACACATGAAAATGTACAAACCATAGAGAACATTTTCATGTGGTTCACGTGTATCTTGGGATACATCCACAAAGGCTTGGGTTTTTATTAATCCGAGGAGGAGGTTACAATCTACAACTTGGTTGTTGCTTTCCAAGAGGGAATTCTCTAGCACATATAAGTATGTAAAACATACCTTTCTTTCCTCAAACTAAGTGCACTTAGAGGTAACTCTTTTAAAACTAACGATTCCATTTTTCTTTGGTCACATATAAAATAATAGGCTATGTTTAAAGCTAAGATTTTAGCCTTCCAACCTAGGTTCTACATACTAGGTCTCTTTTTACTTTATAAGAAAGGTACAAATTGATGCCTATATACCATATATAAAAGGATCAAAGGTAAATCTAGAAGAGAGCCATTCTCATTCCTTACGCTACACCCATTCAAGATTACTTCTTCTAAAAACTATAGAATAAACAATATCTAAATATGTGCCTTCATAAATTATGCACCATAGAGATATGTTAATATATTTTAAAGATATATAATGGTATATTTTTACCTTGATTCAACTATTATTTAATTCAATACTAAGATAGATAAGATGCAAACCTTTATAAAATAGAAGGTTCTCTTCACAACATAGAGTGATGAAGTCTAATTTCTTCATAGCATATGGATATATACTAGCATACGTAACATTATCTATTCAAATAAACTACCTCATATTAATAAGCTACCACATAATGGATCTACTATATTCATTATTTAAATTTTCTACAACAAGTATATAAGATAAGTTCTACTATAGAATCCCATTGCGGCTTACATTTTGAACATAGGTTTTAATAAATCTTTAAGTATCGATTGTATCAATATAGGCATCTTTATCACATATAAAAGAAACGATTATATATAACAGAAATATTAATAAGGATAAGGTTAATTAACTACCTCCTTTCCATGCTATCTACATTATAAATACAACGCAAGGATAATGTATTATAGAGTCTACAGGGCTCCGCGTTATAACCTATAGGATTTCGTTTTAAGAGCGGTCCCTTCCACACAATAAAAAATAATGCGGTATGGAAACTTTCGTCCACGCGATCATATCATATAAACAACTCAGAGGAGACAACAATAGGTGTCGATAACCTACAGAGAATTGGAAATTAGGGGAGGTATTCTGATCTCATACAGAGATCGATAATAAGTAAAAATGTGTGCTTAGATCTCGAGATTCTTTTATTAGTACAATGATCT
Source organism: Larix kaempferi (assembly GCA_027924585.1). Taxonomy (NCBI): domain Eukaryota; kingdom Viridiplantae; phylum Streptophyta; class Pinopsida; order Pinales; family Pinaceae; genus Larix; species Larix kaempferi. The sequence continues at coordinate 587,329 of BSBM01000870.1, forward strand.
ATAGGATGAATAAAGTAATCAACTCTATCAAGTCATCCAGAACTCTGTCAAGCTATCCAGGGATTATATGTGATAATGTAGCAATCAAGTTACACAGTGAAGATCGTATTATGCATAGATACATAGATATTATAGACCTGTCCATAGTTTAACATAGCGAAGCTGTAGAGATCAATATCCATATGATAATTCTTATCAATTAACCTACACGGAGATCATGTTGTGACTCTGTACAAACAATTAGGTTATGGCGAACTGATATGTTGAATCATTTGTGCAGAGATCACGTAATGTGATTCTCTCCAGCAAAGAACCTATTAAAATAATTTATATAACGGCATTTCTTTAAAACAGAGTGGGATCAAGCTATCGATCATAAAATCTCAAATCAGCACATATGTATCTTAAGATAATCGCTCTACCTGATAAGTGGATGTAAATATTATTTACACGAGTGCTGCGCCATTGAGAAAACGTAGGATTTACAACTAAAACAAAAAATATGTTACAACTAAAACAAAAATTATGAGTTTGGAAATTAGTACCTTTCGTAAGAAGGAACCAGGATTAGGGATTGGTGCAATAATGAGCTCGATTCTAGCAGTCCTTCAACATTTGTGCGACAACCTCCACTTCTAGCATCTGAATCCGTTCTTTGCAGGATCTATCGGAGAGAACAAAACGTGAAGGCCCAGCCTCCAGGCATACTAGGTATGCGAATGTGGATGAAACTCTGAGTTGTATTTCCATCAAACAATGTAAACTGGGTATGAAGTGCTATTCTCTTACCCCAAATCGCAGAGATTCCTGCTCTCTTGCGAATGGTAGACACACAAATCAATTACCACCCCTCCTACCATCAGTGTGTTTCCGCGTTTTTAAAGACCCTGCCCACTTCTCCTTTTTAAGTTGTGTTTCCCTCATCCAGCTGATGAACTTAGTGCCACTTAGGGAATGGGACTTCCATAACATCCGCCAAGTGGTTCTAACCACTCTTCTTTCATGAAGGCTCGACTCTCAATAGGGAGACAATTTTGCAGAGATCTCTCCCATCTGCCTCCTCCATAACTTAGTATTTAATAAAATGTACCTTCCACTCTTTAAAATAGCGTAGTGAGCTCTGATATGGAGGAAACTCTCCATGACTCCCTCCGTCATATTTCAATAACCTTATAACTTCCAATAATTTTTAGAAGTAGGGTTTGTGCACGAAGTCGAGAGACCCTTTAGTTGCAATTCTGCATTTAAATATGCATGTTTTTCACCACTCTCTACAGCATGACATACATGACCATTATTGACGAAATTTTAGGCATAGATAAAAAAAATTATGCAGATTCCAAATATGTAATTTAAAAAAAAATATATTGAGATTTTCTATTTATTTCATAATTTTCTTGTTTCATCACTCCGTTGGTGAAAAAACATATTGTTAGTGTTTATTCCAAAACTTTTTCATTTCACAACCATTTTAAAAACAAATTGTATGATGCACTAGAAGATATCGACCTCTACGTGCTATAAACAATCCAAGTCGAAATAACTTCATTAAGACCTTCAAAGGCGGCACCCACATTTGACGTATCGCTCTCGAGGTTTGATCACTTACATAATTTTAAAAAATTAAAAATTAAACATTTAATTTTGGAAAAATAATACTGCACTAGTGCTATGGGTTCTATACATGTCTACCAATTTTTGTATCCCGAAACCGTCATTTAGGCATTGAAAGGTTGCACCCACAAAAACATGTACCTTATCATTTGCCAAAAAAATAAAAAAGTGAATGTTAGAAAACATGAAATTTGACATAGTTATGTAAATTCTCAATACTTAAAACTTATATATTCGGAAAGGTGACTCAATTTCCTAAGTTTCATCTTTTTTACTCAATGCAATATATCTTGTGTAAGAATGTCAAAAAAACCAAGTAAGTTGAGGGATTCTTGATTTTTCATTTTTTATTGCATCTAATGCACCAAAAGTGACCTTCATTAGCTTGCACATGCCTAGTAGTGCGCCCAAATGGTGGGATCACCAAAAATGATTATAACCTTAGGAAAAATTACTTGTAAGGAGTACTCTAATATGTTTTAAATTTCATAATTATCTTGCATGTAAAATGGCGTAAAGTCTTATTTCTTTCCCTTACGTAAATATAAGCTAAGACTTCTATATATAATTACCTACGTAATATCTTATTTGGAAAGACCATGTTTTTCTACTAGCACTTATAATATATTTTCTTGTAGGGTTATATCAACAAGTTACCTTACTTGTATAAGTGTATGTTCGCTTATCCTTTCCATTTAGATAAAGATAGAAATAAATGATAAACAACATTTGATAAATAATAACGTTGTATTACATGGTATTCCCTTAGTTTTGTTAATCCTTTGCATATATTTATATAATATATATATATAATTAAATACCTTTCTCATATCACTTATTTGGTTGCTCCCTTTCACACATATATATGTTAACACTTGTAGATATGTAGCACAATAAGTATATGTTTATATATATATATATATCTCCTAAAATCTCCCAAAACGTTTTTTATGAGATCATTTATCTTCTCTTACGGTGACTTACAACTTTGTCACTTTGAGCTGAGCTTAAATATTAATCTTATGCATTAGTTTAGGATAAAGTATTTTTAACTTTGTTTAAGCTTATAGTGATATCAAGTTATCATTTAATAATGATGTTAATGGTGCTAATAAGCACTTAGTGATTTGTGTCTTATCAATACTTAACTTAGGGCATCTCTTTAGAGCTTTAAGCATTGAAATAAGAAGTTTTTTCTTCTTCTAGCGTATGAGGTAATTGAACGACATCCATTGTTTTTAACCGAATCTCATGCCTTCCCCAAATCGTTTATCCATCCCTCGGTGGATTTGGTTGTTGTCATCTTAATGCGTCATCTCAAAGTCTCTAAGTTTAAAATAACACTTATAACAATAGTTTCATGGTCCCCGGGTGGGGCCTTGGCCTTGAGCTCCTCACCAGGGCCATTTACATAATTCATAATTACATTTACAAAAAAATAATATTAATAGGGGTCGAAATTGAGGGATGTTACATGTGGTCCATACCTTGGCATCATGCTTATCTCTTCAATACGTGGGGTTATGGTGCCTTGTTCTGCTACCAATTCTACTAGTTCACATGTAACTGATGTGTGGTCAAGTTATGCTTCACTATGAAGCTCAAGTGGTGAATTTGAATCTGATTTAGTTTCTTCTTTTGGATCTGATCCAAAATATGTCTCACCATAATTAACCTTACCAATCTCTTCTATGGTGATCTTGAGATCCTCAACATAGAATCTTGCAGTAGATTCTTCTTCCATTCTATCAACAATCTCATGATTGGTTTTTGGGACTTGCTTCTCCTTGGTTGTCTTAGGATGAAGATTATTGGAGGCTTTTCTTGAAGAGGATCCAAAAATTCTTGTGAAGTCACATGCATCCAATAAATATTTAGTATATTTTATTATCTCTTCCATAGAAGGTTGACCTTTGACTGTGGAACATGCAACTTTTTCCTGAATATGGCTATCAGAATAACCATAGTCTCTTCTTCCAATCATGATCTCATGGGAGATGGTTGTGGAAGGTACTTCTTGGATATTCTCTTCCTCATACTGTCTGCAATATTCTTCATACTGCTCATCATAATCATCATACTCTTCATAAAAATAATCTTCTTCTTCATGCAACTCAAACTCTAAATCTTCCATGAATGGAACTAATTCCACAACTGCAACTTCAAGATAGTGTTGAGCTACCTTTCCATCGAGACTTACTTTCCATAGGCTGAGCCAAGGAAAGTGCTCTGATACCTCTGTAATATCCCATCCAAGAATTGGCCAAAATACTAACTCCAGCTGTCAAATTTATCAGGATTTTCACTAGTAATTTTTAGACAATTTTTTTACGGTGAGCAGGATGTAAGTGGGGTGTACAGGGGCATTGATAAAGTATGGTAGGGGTGACTTTAGGTTATGGAATTTACATGGGAGAGTATGAAAAAGAAATTTATACATAAGGTAAAGTTTAGGATCCTTTGTACAAAGCACGGAGACCATTTATGCTTCGAACATCGACATCGTTGAAGTCTACAACAAGCTTCCTGGGTACATCCGCATATACAAACTAGATCAGGGAGTTGGGAAGGATTAATAAACTGATATTTTTGTTCATGGATGTACAAATTTAATGTACCAACTTATAAAAGTGATACAAAGACTCTAGGCTTCTCAAATTTGATCAAAACAATGGCTAAGGAAGCTAGAATTGTTGGAGATGGGCAAGTACAGAGGCTATGGATGGACGAAAGGTTCTTATTTGATTTTATACCTCTGAAAAATGTAATGAGACCATTTATGTTTCAAGAACATCCCGGCTGAACTCTACTCCAATGCTCCTGGGGTTCTCAGCATATGCAGACTAGTATGGGTAGGGAAATTGACTGAGGGTTGGAAAAGGTTGTTTCAGACATTAGAGAGGCTAATAATCATTCATTTACAGTCATTGTATTATTAAATAACATTTCAGAAAGTTATATGCAGATCTGGGCAAGTATGATAACAAAACTAGTAAAATAGCAATTTAGGACAGCTCAACTAGCTTGACTTGTGGACTCCCAAAAAATGCTCAAAGGAACTCGAAATTCTGAAATAGTGGTTGGATCATGACATGTGATGTATTAGATAACTACAGGAACTGGAATGACTTCATTTGGACCTTTATTCATTGACTTATGAACCATTCATTGAAAGCTAGTCAAAATCTAGCTAAATCTAGTAGGGGTGCATAAATTGGAGAATAATTCAGATTTATGTAATTTATATTGAAGTGAATGATATAATAACATTACATACTCCTTTATTACATAAAAAATAGGCCAATATGCCTCTCACAAGATGAAAGAAGAATCTCTCCTCTTGCACGTAAGAAACTAGTTGTAGAATAGAAGGAGGAAGGATTCGATCTCTGACTTTGATTAAGATAGCTCTGAACTTCTGATTCGACCTGGTAATCTTGAATACCTTCAAATAAATGTATTGATAATGGTTGGATGCCATCATCCTCTAACAGAAAGCTAGGGCACATCTTCCATGCTTGACTAGGGGCACACCTCCCAAGTCTTGGATGCACAAATGCATTCATAAAATTTCTCACACTAGAAAAAGATGTGAAATGGAGTTGGAATCATTCTCTTATAGAATTCATGTTGATCTATTGAGCAAGTTACTTGGCTTGGTGACCTGTGAGAATATGTCACCCATGAGTGGACACACTTTCCTTGCTTTGCTTTGCTTTGCTTTTCTTTCTTTCCACTTTCTCTAATTTTCCTTCCTTTTGTAAACTTTCCTACTTTCAAAACTTTCTTGCTTTTCCAACTTTCTTGCTTTTTCTGGATTTATGCTACTTTTCCCGAAATAAGCCTATTTTCTCCATTTTGGCAACATTTTTGGACTCTAGTGTTTACTTGACTTCTACTCCAAGTAATTCCACCAACCTTATCATCACCACTTGCCAATATTTATTAGCAATATTTAACAATAAAAATATTACAACTCAGAATTAATTCACACTTCAACATTTAATCAATTAATTAATGATTAATTAACTCATGTTGTATAATTGCCTCCAAAAATACACCCTACTCCATTTTGGCAACATATTCCACATGGGTGCCCTCTTGGACAACTTGCTCTTTATCCATTAATTTATTTGTCAAAATTACCTCTAATAAATAAATTTTTCAATTTGTGAGACTTAGAATAAAATTAATTCTAAGCAAATAGAATTAATACCATTTAATTCACTTAGGGGTTGACCTTATCCCCTTTCACCCATAGTACTGGACTAGCCAAAATTGGGGACATGACATACTCTTTATTTCTATATTTATGTTTTTTTGTAAATTTGATGCATATAAAATTATAATAAACTCATGGAATAAAGTGAATCTCAATAGTCAATGCATCTTGAAAATTTGGTTAACCAATAAATAATTACATAATTAATCTTTATAACAAACCAAAATTAGATCATATTTATTGAAATAATTAAGACATACATAAATTCATTTCTAAATATTTGCATTGACAAAATTCAATATGAGAGAAGAACACATTCCTTAACCTCAACATCAGGGAAATTTTGAGGGGCAAAATTTCACCAATTGGTTATTTATGGACCTTTTTTCAAAAAATAAATTTGTTATTTGGTCATTTTTATTCTCTAATATCGCCTATATTTACATAGAATATGTTTTTTTATCATAATATTCGCCAAACTTTACAAGTTTCGGTAGTAAATTGGATGTTTCATATTTAATATTCGCCTACCAATCTATATTTATAATTTTTTCAATCCAAAATAATCGCCTAGAAAACTATAATTTAGTATACTTTTATAATCCTTAAAAAATACCCTGCTCAACACAATATCCTTACCTAGGAGAAAATAAATTAGAAATATTCCTTACCATTGTTCATTATATACAATCGTATAATATATTTTGACCTTGATTTTATAATACTGCATTTTTTATAGAATGGTTTGAAGTTTGTAAGTGCTATAATATCATTAATCAATGTTATAATAATATCATTAATCCCATGCACCTTTGTTGTGCATATGACTTCTATGCTTGCACAATGATATGAATCACTATCGGTGGTGTCATTTTCGTTCAAGAGCCTCTCGATGTCCACAACCCTACACGATGAAGGCACTGTCAACGTTTCTTGGATTTAGATGAAGAGTAATATTTATGTATAACATAATTTCATCCTTTTGAATATATGTATAACTAAAAAAATTAGGCATGTAAGGTTGACTATTGTATGAAAACATGTAAGGAAAAATTATTATGTATGGTTTAATTATTAGTTTAATATTATAATCCATAATATAAAATAACTTACAATGGTATCGAAACTTTGCTTCTATTTTATATATTAAATTACTCATCGTTTCACTTAGAAATTTGTTAGAAATTGCGCCAGGTTTAAGGAAAAGATATGTCGTATAACAAAACCAAAATTTATTGTTTATATATTCAGTAGGGAGTTTTAAGAAACGTAGGATGTTACAAAGTCAAGTTCTAGGTTTGGTTATCTATGTGAATGCTGAGGGGCCTCACTTGATGTACCCACCGAATTAAGCTTGCCAAAATTGCAATTGAGTAGTTTACCTTAAGTACCATCCTCAAAATGAAAATAAATACTTAAAAAATTTCATGTGATGTATATTCCATTGAAAACAAAGAATTTTAAAACACTTAGATAAAATATATTATATTCAAGATAAACTACAAGATAATAATATATGCTTCTTAATAAGCAAAGGGACAATTATACCCTCTATCCCTTACAATCCTCGAGACAAAAAAAATAGTTTATTCTTAAAATTAATCCTAAATTAGAAATGTAATCATTGACCTTTTGTAATTATCGTCGAAACTACTATAGACTATAAGTAGTTTTCACTTATTCTACTATAAAAATAATCTTATTGGAATTTTGATTGTTCAGGACCTCCTATTCAACCATTGAACACTGTCTATACATCATCTTATTCTAAAGGCACACCAATTTATTCCTATTATGGATCAAATTATAATATACCTCACATCATCATTATTAAATGATAAATTTCTCATTATAAAGTGGAAATTATTCTTATCATGACCCATCTCATAAGTATGTATCAAGATATCACATGTATATAACATGTATAGGTTTCCTAACATTTCCTATAGTATAATGTCAATTTTCATGTCCCCTCATCGATGTTTAGTTGAAGCAATTCCTAGCCCAACCAATCCCTTGGGTTGAGGAGGAAATTTCATGCACTTGGGGTTAATTCCAAAGTTAAGGCATTAATTAGTTAGGAAGTTTAATTTTATTTTTATCCTAAGTTTGAAATGCACTTGGTAGAAGTAATTTTTATTAATTAGATATTTTTATTTTGGACTAAAGTGGATAATGCTCCACAAGCGTGCCTTAGAGGATAAGGTTGACGAAGAGGTAACTTGAAAGACAAGAAAAGATAAAGCAATCAAATCAAAGAAAGTAGGAAAATGAGAAGAAAGCATAATAAAGAAGCAAAGCTCAAGAAAAGCAGAATACAGCAAAAAAGCTGAATAAAGCAGAAAAGGAGGACAAAATTAGGACAAAGTAGAAAAGCAAGAAAAAGTAGGACAAAGCAAAAAAGCAAGGTAAGGCAGAAAAAGTAGGGAAAAAGTAGGACAATGCAAAAAAGCAGGATAAGGTAGAAAAGCAGGAAAAGGAAGGATATAAAAGAAAAAGCAGGATAAATCAAAAGAAAAATAAAAGGCAAAATCAAAATCAAAAGCAAAATCAAAAGCAAAAGCAGAAATCAAAGCAAAGCAAAAATCAAGACAAAAGCTAAAGCAGGAAGCAAAGCAAAGTAGAAAGCAAGGAAAAAGCTAAAGAATAAATCAAAGCAACCTTATCCACTCCATCAGGGAGCCTTAGCCCCAAATTACTTTCTCAAAAATTCACCTCAATCTATAATAGAAGGATTACAAATCCATTTCACAGTGTTGATCATTTGTGATTTGAATTGAGAGTAATTTTCCCTCTTTGACCTGGGAGATGTGCCCCTAGTCCTAGATGGGATATGTGGCCCATGATTATACTGAAAGGATGATGATATCAAGTCTTTGTTGAATATTGTAACTTCCAAGATATTATATTTGTACATTATTATTCCGGAGATGTTTCATCCCTCCGAGGTGACTCTATTATGTATCCGTAGATGTTTATTCCTCCGATGGTTTGTGATAACTAGGGTTATTAGACCCACCATGTGGGGGTCAGCCCTGAGTTTATATTTTAGGGGTTATTAGACTTCTCTAGGAGAGGTCGGCCCCATTAGGGATTTTGGTCAGTCGGGAACTAGTATAAATAGAGGAGGAGAGCTCCTCATTTGACACACTTCCACAACTCAGAAAGTGGCGCACTTGTGTCTGGGAGATCTGCATGTGAGGTAGAGAAGAATGACAAGTCTTGGAGCACATCTTGTATTTTGGTTGATCATCTTATCGAGGAAAGCTTTGCTAGGTTTTCTACCCCATGAGGGTTTCCCAGGGTAAATTCTGTGTCTATCATGTGATTATGTTTCTTTCAGTGATCTTGCTAGTTTATTTGGTTTAAAATTAACATGGTATCAGAGCTAGCCTGAATAGAACATCTTTCACAAGGTGAAATTATATTTCTCTCTCTCTCTCCCAAAATTAGGGTTTCTACAAAAGTTAGTATTTTTGGATTCTGGTTGCATGACTGAATAGCCCTTCTAAAGATCTATCTTTTGAGCCTTGGATCGAGGTTTTTGGTTGGGTAGAACTCCGGGAAAGTCAAACCCTAGTTTTACCAAAAGTGTGATAAACCAGAAATTCTGTTGCAGATCCGGAAAAGTGAAAAGTTAAATTTTTCGGGTAAGTACTACTCTATCTCTTATCTCTTGGACTCCCCCAAGAGAAGATGGATCCAAACACTAATCTTGAAGATAAGCTAGAAGGTATAGAGAATTTTCGGGCATAGAAATACAGAATTGGTCTCATTCTTGAAGAAAATGATCTTGCTCATTATATCAAGGATGAAGTTGCAGAACCTGAAGGAGATGAAGCCAAAGAGAAGCATAGGAAGGATTTGATTAGGGAAAAGAGAATCATAGCTGATTCTATTAAAGACCACTTGATTCCCTAAGTGGCTTCCAAGAAGACTCCAAAGGAAATGTATGATGCCCTAGGAAGAATGTATGAAGGAAAGAACATCAATAGGAAGATGAACCTAAGAACTCAGTTAAAGAGTACCAAAATGCACAAAGGAGAATCCATTCAAGACTACTTCTCAAGGGTCTCCCAAATCAAGGAGCAAGTAGATTCCATTGGTGATACTCTTGATGAAGATGAACTTGTGATGACAGCTCTAAATGGTATCACTAGACCTTGGGAGTCATTCATACAAACTATGTGTGCCAGAAAAGAAAGTATGAAGTTTTATGTAGTTTGGGAGGATTGTGCACAAGAAGAGGCCAGGGTTGCAAACCAAGAAGCCTTACTCAAAGAAGATGACCAAGCCTTGGCCACCCACACCAAGAGAAGAAGGAATCAATCCTACTCCAAAAGGGATAGTCACAAGGAGTCTCATTCTCCACATAGATTTCAAAAGAAAAGAGCAACTAATCAAAGAAGAGATTACTCCTCTTTCCAATATTTTTCTTGTCACAAAATAGGACACCTTGCTAGAGATTTCCCTCTACAGAAGAAAAAGGGTTCTCATTACAAAAGACATCAAGCACATCTTGCAGAAGATGATAGTGAAGAAGAAGTAGAAGAGGAAGAAAGGCCTCACAATAAAAGACCTAGAAGTGAAGAAGAAGAAGAAGAAAGGACCTTCTTCAAAAGAAGATCTAGGATAAATGAAGAAGAAGATGCGGAAGAATATGTTGTTTTCTCCGCACTCTCTAGATCTATAACTCCTGGAGAAGATACATGGCTTATTGATAGTGGTGCTTCAAAGCACATGACAGGTCAAAAAAAGACTCTCTCAAGACTTGAAGAAAAGACCTCTCCACAAAAGATATCTCTAGGAGATGACTTTCAATATCCCATCAAGGGAATTGGTGAAGCAAGCTACAAGCTTGATTCTGGTACCTCCATGAAAATGAAAGAAATATTGTATGTACCAGGATTGAAGAAGAACTTGTTATCCATCTCAGCATTGGATAAGAAAGGCTATAGGGTTGCATTCATTGATGGACAAGTATTAATGTGGTCCAAAGGAAAATCTATCAAGGATGCAATTATCATTGGTGAAGAAGAAGGAGGTTTGTACAAGCTTAAGGGCCTTCCAGAAGCAGCTCTTGTTCATGAAACCATTAGCCCAAATGAACTATGGCATAGGAGACTTGCTCACATTAACTACAAGGCACTACCTTATGTAAGCAAGGTAGTTATAGGTTTTCCAGACTTAAAGATTGATCATGATGGCACATGCAAAGGATGTGCAAAAGGGAAGAATATCAAGAACCCATTTCCTAGGAGTGAAACAAAGACTAAAAGTACCTTGGAGTTAATACACTCTGATGTATGTGGACCAATGCCCTCCACATCTTTGGGTGGATATGAATACTATGTCACATTCATTGATGACTATTCGAGGAAAACTTGGATATTCTTTCTAAAAGGTAAGAATGAAGTCTTTGGAAAATTCAAAGAGTTCAAGGCCTTAATAGAAAATCTCTCAGAAAAGAAAATCAACATTCTAAGAACAGATAATGGCGGAGAATATACTTCAAAGAAATTTGAATACTTTTGTAGAGAAGCTGGAATCAAGAGGGAACTAACCACTCCCTACAATCCCCAACAAAATGGGGTTGCTGAAAGAAAGAATAGAACTATCATGGAATCTGTAAAGACTATGATACATGATCAAGATCTTCCCATGTATCTATGGGCTGAAGCAGCCAGGACAACTGTCTATGTACAAAATAGACTTTCTCATAGTGCTCTTGAATTTAAGACTCCAGAAGAAGTGTTCACAAGAAAGAAGCCTGAGGTAAGTCATCTCAAAATATTTGGATGTCCTGTGTATATTCACATTCCAAAAGAAAAGATAACCAAGTTGGATCCCTCTGGTAAGAAAGGAATATTTGTTGGATATTGTGAAACATCCAAAGCTTTTAGAATTTACATACCTGGTTTTCATCATATGGATATAAGTAGAGATGTAACATTTGATGAAGAAGCAGCTATCAAGAAATCTAGGAAGTGCCAACTTGAAGAAATCTATGAAGAAGATTCAGCTCCTAGAGTTACAGAAGCTGTACCCATCCCTGAAGATGATACACTAGAAGACCATGACATGATAGAACCTCAAGAACCCCCCATTACAAATCTATCTAGAAAAAGAAGACCAGCATGGGCTAGAGACATTATTCAAGGAGCTGAAAAATATGGAGCTCCTGAAGGTTCCACTAGAGAAAGGAAGAAACCCAAGTTAGTATCCAACTATGTGGCCTTAATGTGTGTCTTTTGGATCATCAACCCACCAACTATGAGGAGACAGCTCAGAAGAAAGAGTGGGTAGAAGCTATGACAGAAAAGTACCAGTCAATAATGAAAAATGATGTTTGGGATATAGTTCCCAAACCAAAGGATAAAAGTGTGGTTTCTTCCAAATGGATATTCAAGATAAAACATGCTGCAGATGGTAGCATTGAAAAATATAAGGCAAGATTTGTAGCCAGAGGTTTCTCTCAAAAGGAGGGAATAGACTATGAAGAAACATTTGCACCAGTTGCTAGGTACACATCAATTAGAACTATCATGGCACTTGCATCTATGATGAAGTGAAAATTACACCAGATGGATGTTAAAACAGACTTCCTAAATGGTGTCATTGAAGAAGAAGTATACATAGAACAACCACAAGGATTTGAGGTTAAAGATGGAAGAACACATGTATGCAAGCTGAAAAAGGCTTTGCATGGATTGAAGCAAGCTCCCAGAGCTTGGTACGGAAGGATTGATAGTTTCTTAACAAGCATGGGCTTTACCAAGAGTAAAGTTGATCCAAATCTTTATCTCAAGGTTATGGATGATGAACCTGTTATATTACTATTGTATGTAGATGATCTATTTCTAATAGGAAATGAGAACCAAATTATCGAATGTAAGAAGAAGCTTTCTTCAGAATTTGAAATGAAGGATCTAGGATTAATGCACTACTTCTTAGGTCTAGAAGTATAGAAAGAACCAAAAGGAATCTTTTTAAATCAAGGTAAGTATGCTGTGGGGATTTTGAAAAGATTTGATATGTTGGAGTGTAAGGCCATGGCTACTCCCATGGACTCCAACTTGAAGTTATTAGTTGATGACTCATCAAAATTAGTGGATGTAACTTTATATAGACAAATCATTGGGTCATTGATGTTTAACAAATACCAGACCATATATATGCTTTGCTGTAAATACCTTGAGTCAATATCTAGTAGAACCAAGGAAGGTTCACCTAATAGCTAAAAAGCATGTAATGAGGTATCTAAAAGGTACATTAGATTTTGGTCTTTACTACCTTGGAAATCATGAACTCAGATTACATGGTTACTCAGATTTCGATTGGGCAGGAAGTGTTTTAGACAAGAAGAGTACATCAGGTGGATGTTATGGACTTGGATTTGCCATGATCTCTTGGTTCAGCAAGAAACAATCTAGTGTGGCTCTCAGTACTGCTGAAGCAGAATATATAGTTTCCTGCTCTGCTAGCTATGAAGAAGTATGGCTTCGGAAACTACTATCTGGAGTATTTGACTTAGAATTGGATCCCACTGTGATTATGTGTGACAATCAAAGTTATATCAAGATGACAGAAAATCGTGTATTTCACGATAAGTCAAAACACATAGAGATCCGATACTTTTATATATGAGATATGGTGCAGAGAGGAGCTATTAAGCTCAAGTATGTGAGCACTGAGGATCAAATTGCTGATATTTTGACCAAACCTCTATCTCGAGTGAAATTTGAATACTTCCGAGACAAAGTTGGTGTGGTTCAAAAGGACCCTCCTCGAAAGGGGGAGTAGTGTAGTCACTGATGATGAGATTTCCTCATCGACAGCAAGGTCGATGATGTGGATACCTGTTTACTACATTTAGATACTTAGATCACTTAGACTTAGGATTCTTATACTTAGAATACTTATTTTCTCTTACTTACTTTTACTTTACATGATTTATTGATGTATTGATGAGGATACATGTTTTATTGATGTATTGATGAGGATACATGTCTTGTTGATGTATCGGTGAGGATACATGTCTTATTGATGTATCGGTGAGGATACATGTTTTATTGATGTATTTGTGAGGATACATGTTTTATTGATGTATTGATGAGGATACATGTTTTATTGATGTATTGATGAGAATACATGTTTTGATGATATCTATATTGATAAGGATACAGGTGGGGATTGTATCATCCCTAGACTTCGGTCCCTTGAATTGATCCGTAGACGTATGGTCTCTGACAATGAAGTCCTTAGTGGATTGATGGGGATTGCATCATCCTGGAACCACTGGTTCAAAATGTACGTGATGGGGATTGCATCATCCCGGAACCACTAGTTCAAAATGTACGTGATGGGGATTGCATCATCCCGAAACCACTAGTTCAAAATGTACATGATGGGGATTGCATGATCCCGAAACCACTAGTTCAAAATGTATGTGATGGGGATTGCATCGACCCAGAACCACTAGTTCAAAATGTACATGATGGGGATTGTATCATCCCGAACTTTGGTCCCTGAATTGGTCCATAGACATATGTCTCCGAGAAAGTGGTCCTTAGATTTTGTCTAAGTTGACGAGTGGACTGTATCGTCCCTAGACATGTTATGGTGTCTTAAATGATGATGTGTATACTTGTATTGGTATGGATACTTGTATTGATGATGTGTATACTTGTATTGGTATGGATACTTGTACTGATGATGTGTATAGTTGTATTGGTATGGATACTTGTATTGATGATGTGTATACTTGTATTGGTGTGGATACTTGTATTGATGATGATGCTAATGATCGTGTGATGACGATGCTGATGATTGTGTAATGATGATGCTGATGACCGTGAGATGATGATGTTGATGATCATGTGATGACGATGATGATGACGATGCTAAAGATCATGTGATGACGATGCTGATGATCGTGTGATGACGATGTTGATGATCGTGTGATGACAATGATGATGATTGTGTGATGACGATGCTGATGATCGTATGATGACGATGCTAAAGATTGTGTGATGACGATGCTGATGATCGTGTGATGATGATGCCGATGATCGTATGACAACGATGATGTTGATGTTCCAGTAATTGGTCAAGTTACTGAAGATGATGTATTAAAGAAAGCTTCCGATGATATACAGATGTATCATGTGTGATGTAGTCAATGACTCCTTGCTCCTGCAGATGTTGTTATAATATCCTTCTCATTAAGGGGGAGTGTTGAATATTGTAACTTCTAAGAATATTATATTTGTACATTATTATTCCGGAGATGTTTCATCCCTCCGAGGTGACTCTATTATGTATCCGGAGATGTTTATTCCTTCGATGGTTTGTGGTAACTAGGGTTATTAGACCCACCATATCGGGGTTGGTCTTGAGTTTATATTTTAGGGGTTATTAGACTTCTCTAGGAGAGGTTGGTCCCATTAGGGATTTTGGTCATTCGGGAACTAGTATAAATAGAGGAGGAGAGCTCCTCATTTGACACACTTACACAACTCAAAAAGTGGCGCACTTGTGTCTGGGAGATATGCATGTGAGGTATAGAAGAAGGACAAGTCTTGGAGGACATCTTGTATTTGGGTTGATCATCTTATTGAGGAAATCTTTGCTGGGTTTTCTACCCCATGAGGGTTTCCCATGGTAAATTCTGTGTATATCTTGTGATTATGTTTCTTTCAGTGATCTTGCTAGTTTATCTGGTTTAAACTTAATAGTATTGATAACTGATTCTATTTCATATACTCAAGCATTTCTACATGCAATATCAGCTATCATTGAAGAATGCAAGCCATTCAAAAGTGTTTCCTAGAATCAATCCAATCAAAGATAGATCTCGAGTAAGTTTTGATAAGAGGAGTACATACAGTTGCTTGAGTGCACTCCAAGGAGAGTTATATGAGCTCAGTGCACCTTTCATGAACATACATATTCTCAATATCCATCATCATAGAAGATCCAGTGATTAAACTCCTTGTTCTTACTCTTCTGTACAATATTCTCCTTCAATCAATGTAATAATCCAATATTGGTGGCTTCCTATGAAGTTCGAGCCATGAGATTTATGTTTATTGATTATCCAACTCAGTGAATGTTTGTTGCTACTGTTAATTTAATTTATGATCCAAATCAATTATTACATAATGATTTTTAGAACCTTAGAGGTTGATTATGCTCATATTTAGCAAGACTAGCTCTTTGTGCATCTATTACTTGACTAGTTTTCAAGAAATTGAATTATATAGAGTTATATGAAACCATTCCACTTATGAAAGATTATTTATATTTTAATTTTCTTTAAGAATACATCCCAAGTCCAAAATCATATGTTCATGACCCTTGATGACTTCTTGTATTCCTATTTCTTAATACTAACTCATTGAGCTCTTTTAATTCACTAGTTTCACAATAGTTTTAATTAAGAGATATTTTGTAGTGAAATTTCAGTTTTATTAGTCATATTATATTATTGATACCTTGATGAAGACACTCCAATGATCTCCTTGAGAATTTGTATCCCTCTCAGCCTATTTAGAAGATCTTGGAAACAATCTAGTTGAGTAGTCCATCCTAGCTCTTTTTCTCTCCTTGACTCCAAACAACACCAAAAACTAACAAAACCTATGTAAAAATTGTCCAGTAATATATTAGGGGGTTATTACCTTTTATGCACCTCTGTTTTATGTCTAGTGTAAGCGAAAGATTTTAATAGCCATATGTTGGTGTGCCCAAGCAACCTTGGAGAACACTTCAGCCTAACTATTGTTCGAAACATAAATGGCCCTAGTACATTGTGCTTAGAAATCAAAATATGGACTTGATGTTGTTTTCTTTGATGATGAAAATTCCCAGTACATTTGGTATATTCAAAAGTGTCCATTAGTAAAGCTCTGGGTGGGTTAATCAATGACCAGTTCTAGTTCCTTCTTCACTAGTTTTCAGAACTAGTTACTACTTGGAAAATTTATGATTTGAAGTTTGAATTTTGAGATAATGTCATCTGATATCAGATCAAGGATATTATAGTGGTATTAGAGCACTTTCCTCTACTCCTATGGAAAGAATACTCTCAATTCAATGAATTTGCATCCATGTCCATGATCAGTGAAGACGATTCTTACTCCGATGATGATTTTTATGAGCAGTATGATGATGAATATGATGAGAAATATGAAGAGTACTATAGACAGTATGAGGAATAAAATGTCCAAGATGTAACTTATACAAGTATATCCCATCAGATAATATTTGGAAGGAGAAATTATGGTTATTCTTATAGCCATATGTATGGGAAGTTGCATGTTCCATAGTCAAAGATCAACCTACTTGTGAAAAGATCAGAAAAATATGAAGCTTCGTTGGATGCATGTGATTCATACTTGATGATTACTTTTGAATCTACTTCAAAAAGAGTCTGTCTAAAGAAGCATCTACTGATGGATGTTATGAAGATGTACCTACTGATGGGTGCCTAAGTTTTGAGGAGACATCTATTGATGGATGTCCATTCCCCTGTGTTGGTGACATAGATATACCACTTGAGAAGGATACTGCAAGTAAAAAAACCACTGAATCTGAAGAAGATGAAATCCTTGTATTCAAGTAAGAGATCGAAGTATCAAAATCACTTTCACCATAAGAGATTCATGTTTTTAATCCACTAATTGATGATGGGGAGGTTTTCTCTCAACCTTCTCCTTTTGAGAGACCACTCAAGATGAGTGAAAGAAAGATCAAGGAGGCCTTACACATACTCCATGACACACATGATTCAATGCCACAGTCTTGTTGGAGAGCTCCTTCATTGGAAGTTTCATCTTTCATTGAAGCCATGGAGAAGATCCAGAAAGAAATGACTACTATCCAAGGTAAATTCACATATGCTTTCTGACAGATATTATTTGTATGATATTGTTCACATGTTGCAGGGAGTATCCTTGAAGGGCGATGAGAATATTTGTAATATCAATGATGAGTTAGGGGATACCCAATATTATTTGAGAAGCACTCAAAGTTCCCTCCAATAATCCAAGATATAGATAGTGCAAATTCACCAAAAGTTGCAATGATAACTTGTCTGAATCAACCACTCTGTTATGGTTGGTTGTACTCAGATTTCAAGGAGGAACTTCATGAGATGGTGGTTCATGAGGTGAAGGATGAAATCCATGTGCTTGAGAAGTTTTGGTATGCAGATGGTGAGTTCCAATCACATACTCTCTACCAGAGCGAAAATGAGCTTCTTCATGGAGCGAATCATTCCTCCATTAAGAATTCATAAGAGCTCTTGTTCAATGGACCAACCTTTGATGGAGTTGATGCATCCATTAGATTGATGGATGAGGGTTTCAGTAAGGATATTTTTTTCCACGATACTACCCCTATGAAGAATTCACATGATGAAAATTTCACACTTTCTGATCATATGGGTGAGTTGGTTCATTCTCCTACATCCTACACTTCCACATTTTGCAGCATTCATCCTAATGAAGTATGGGTCAAAGGTTTCTTTTTGATGGTGCCACATGAGGAGTATGAAACTCCTATCCCTCCTTTTGATGATGAAATAACTAGAGAACCTTCTTATTCACATTTGAAGTAGCAACCTTTTTTACCTTATGATGATCCACATCTTGATGAATACACATATGGTACAATTCCCTTGAAGGCTCATTGTTCCCTTTGTTCGTTTCTTGATGGGAGAGTCCCTTCATACATTGTCACGTACCCAAAATTTCGTAAAATTTAAAACTTCTCTAAGTGCCTAAAATGCCGAAATATAAAGTGTGGGTTTACTTTCTTAAATTATTGCTTACAAATAATTAAAACTTTGCAATGTTTATTATTGTTTATAAATGTCATTATAATAATCAAGGAAAAGATCCCTCAATGAAATTCATGTATATTAATTACTATCTCCCGTCATTTCTGCATGAATAGATAGATGTTTTACTTTTAACTAAATCAATGCTTAACTTAAGATGTCAACCATTTCTTAAATCTTGCGGGAAATACAAACTTCATTAAGTCTTAATATACATCCTTTAAGAAACATATACTTCTTTCAATAAAACAATCTAAATGGTAACAACACAATCATAATCATAAGAGAAGCATTATATCAACAACTAACCTTCTATATGAATCGTATACATCAAAGTAATCATAAACATTTTTAAGGACAGAAACAAGTACTCATACATAAGACACATTGAGAAACACCATAGGAAACATAGGAGACAAAATATAACGCGGTTCACCCATACACGGGCTAGTCCACAAAGGTGTGTGCATCTTTTAAATAATATTTCCTCCATAGGAATTTACATCGTACAGCTCAATCGTTGTCTTTCAAGGAACACCTCTTATAGAGGGCTTCATCAATACACTTTCGACAAAACAATGTCGAGACTCTTTCATATATAGATCACCCAACACTTATTATAATTTATAAGGTGAATCTAAGAGGATCGATAACCCTAATCCTTTCATGGTCAATATTCCATGAGTGATTCATTTCTTCATACAAGAATCCTTGTCCTTCACTTTTAAATATAATCACTTACTTAGGATATATATAAATATATATATAGCTAATAATTACTACTAGGAGAAAATACATACATGGTATATTATTTATCAACCTTCTTGCACTAATAAGAGACTTCCTTCAAATATGTAACATTAGAAGTAATTCATACGAACATTCCTATGTCATTACCTTCCCCATTGAAATACTGAAAATATATAATATAAAGAAATTAAAGGATTATTATTGGGAGATCAAGGCTGTACAATATCCTTTTCCAGGTTACCCTACGATTTCTCTATAGAATTAAAACCCGCATGCAGAGGTCGCATACTTAAATAAAATTATGACTGAGGTCTATACCATTGGATCTGGGTATTCTAGAAGTAATAAGAAAAACATATAAAACAAAATATACAATATCTAAAAGAACCAGAGTTCATAGTTGCGCTCTTTCCGAGCCTTCACCAACAGGTTTATTAGTAAACATAGGTATACGACTTTTGAAATATAACTCATCTTCATCGCAGAGATCGGCGGCAGAGAAATACGAACTAACCTCATCATCAATAGGTTAGCCGCATCCTTTAAACACAAAATAGGTTTTCTAGAATTAACGATACTAACCATACCCATATCTTCACAGGATGGTGCTTAACTGGTTCTATACTTGTGTTTAGGAAAAAGCTCAAGAAACTAAGAGTGCATAGCTCAGTACTTTAAACAATATGTGAAATGAAGGAGAACAAAATATAAGGGTAATTAAGGAAAATCATAACTTAAAGATAATACTTCTAAAATGTCAAATTGATTAGGAGTAATGTAATTCATAGTAGGAGCTGTTCTTTTGGACCCATGTTGACTACCAAGTAGTGAACCCTTCCTTGTCCTATTTACGATGACAATGAAATTTCCAATTCATAATATAAATATACTCTTTGAATTTCAAGAGAGTTCTACTCCTATCATTTCGTCATCTACTATCGTTGATTTTTAAAGCTTTAATAGATTTCGATGCTATAATTCCTAATCTAAACCATCAATAACGTAGTTTCTTTTAAGGATTCTGTCAAGGTTTGAACTACAATTTTTAGCGTTATACATACAACAAATTTACAAAAGATCCCGAGCGATCTCACTCCAGGATAAAGTATAAATATAAATATTGTTTTACTGAAATTTTTGGTCTACGATATACCTAGGATATAAATAGATGACATCATCCTGAAAAAAAAGACCACCAAGCACACACTCGACCACGCCACAGCAGTGGACATAATTGAGGCACTGAGAAAGAAATTTATGAGCATGGAGAAAGATACTGCAAAAAGTGAAAGAGAACTATTACATCTTGCAGTTCAGCACAACAGATAACTAGAAAAGAATCTGTGATGTTAGGTAATGGCTGAGCATAACTACTCATACCATAGACAAAGTATTTTAACTCTGTCATGACAGGCATCGATTGAACCCATAGAATGTCTTAAAATCTACCCAGATGGTGGATTAATCCAGGATGTAAGCAAAAGATCATTTTGACTCTGGAAGAGAAGGAATATAAAGTAAGGAGAAAACTGATTACTGGCAGCATTCTTATGAAAACCTAAATCTATTACCTCAACCAATGTGAATTTTGAGCTTCTACATTTACATTTCAGTAATCTATCAAAAGGTCAAAGAGATAACATCCTTCTTCCTATGGGGACTTAGCGTATCTTTAATATTTTACTCCATACATGAATGCTTGTAAAAAAAAAAAAAGCTTTGCAGGGAAAAGAAAACGTACCTCTCAGTAAAACGAATGTAGATCCACAATCCATAGATTACTAACTAATCTCGATATCCTCCTCCAAGATTTCGTGCTTCAAAAGATTAAAATGGAAGGATCCAATTTCCACAATTAAACAATTCAACATTCCTATCTGCGCATTCCCACAAGAGAGCGTTCTGTTACTGTCCATCCAAATGTATTAACAAACTGAGAATTGCAAACTATGATGCCCCTCCCCTCTAACACAACGATGGGACTTTATAACTCTGCCCATTTCCTTTCTTGTTTTCTTGCAGTGTAAAGACTTTTCCTGAGACCATGATACCGAATTTACCCCCTCCCGTTTCCCAAAAATAACCATCTCCCATACAAAGACAACCCTTTCCTTTATGAAGGAGGAACTCCCAATTCGAATGGCCAACACCTGGCTCACCCATGAGGAACAAGTGGCGGTAAGTAAGAAAGAAATAATGCTCCACTACGGAGGCAATATCGCAGAAAATCCTCCTAATCATTCTCCAATAAGTCCTACGTTTAATACTCCACTATGGGAACTAACTTCAACTCTACCTGTTTTTTTTTTATTACTCATCAATTGGCAACTAAAGACTCACAACATCATTCCAATGCGACAGCGTGTAAGAATCAATAATTAAGGTCCAATTCTAAGAAGAACTGTGGGGGATCGTTGGAGTAAATGGGCTTCTCAACCAATTTTCTTATATGAATGCCCATCAACATGAAAAGATATGGTATGGCTTAATTCCAACACGTTTTCCATAAATCGAGGAAGGTTGTCTACCTTGTATTTCTATAAGTTATAACACATATATATATTTCAGAATTTACGTAAAGCATTCTATGTATTCATTTAAGACATTAAGTCTTAGCTTCTTTTAAATATCATGTATAAAATTTCTTAAATATTTGACTTTACTTTCATCACCCATATGTATAATAGATGTACATAATTACCCATTCTCCTTAAGTCTGAGTGTACTCTCTTTACATTACTTCGAGTAAGTAATATATAAATATATAAAAGAGAACTTAGTGTTATCTTATTTAGGGATATTAAATATACTTTTTACGACACTTTTGTCTACGTTTTAAGTAGTTGTGATATATAGTTTTACTGCGTAGTTTTATGCCAATAGGTAAGTCATCACAATTTAAATCTATCATGTAGTGAATAGCTGTTATCCCAAACTTAAGTGATGACCCTATCACCAGTCTCCCAAGTGTAACACAACACTTATGAAAATAATACTAGCTCGAGGTCCACTGGTGGGGCCTTGGCCTTGAGCTCCTCACTAGGGTCGTTTACATAATTTTCATAATTATATTTACAAGAGAAATAACAATAGGGTTTGAATTTGAGGGAGGTTACATACATTGTTTGGGTGAAAGGACACATGGAAGAATTACTTGACACATTTGAAACCTCCTTGGGGAAGCATTCATTTCTCTCATTTGATTACTATCACATTCATGGATGTATTTATGCGACTTCTTTGAGCCACTTGAAGTCTCCTTGTTTTCTTTGGTCCTTACTTGGTTCAAATTTTGGTGGAGGTTATTCATTAATTTCTTAGATGAAAGAACACATGGATGATTATTTTGAAGCTTCTTACATTCTTTTGGAGCATTATTATAGTACATGGGATCCTCACCTATGTCATTGGATTATATTTGATTGGTCACTTGATGCTTGTGTGCACTTGGCAAGTGGAGGTCTACTTGCTTCGATCGATAAGCACTTTCATGATCCTTTGGTGAGGCACTTTCCTGATGTACATTTGTATGATGCTGAAATTTAATTTGATGATATATATTTTGTAATTATGATGTTTGGAAGGATTCTCATTATAAAAATGGATCCTGGCATCTCCCACCTTGGTGTAAAATTTTGTGTTACTTTGCTCATTGATGGAATGCACCAATTATGGGATCCTCGCATTCTGCACTTGGTTGAAATAGTTTGGAGGATATTGTACACATCCTACTTTGATGTATTGTTTTGGGAGACCTTGTGCATGATAGGAACTCACAAGAATTGGGACATGGGAATCCCACATTCTGATTTATATGTGTTCATAATGTGTAGTGATGGGGTGTGAAAGTGTTGGGACCTTGGCATCCCATACTTGCTTTATTGGTTTTTGATGATATTGTGCATTAGGAGGGTGTGAAAGTAGTGGGATCCAAAAATGTTTTATCATGTGCAGCTCATTTGTATCACATTTTGGTTGGTTGGATTGATCAAGAAAGCCTCTTCTCTTCCCCATGGGTTCATCTTTGCAGTAGATGGTGATGGTTCCTACATGGAAAACATATTCTTGGGCAGACTTGTGTTTTTCTTGTAGGGTGTTATGGTGACTTCCATGTGACTCTTATGCATTGCATATGAGAATATATATTGCACCTTGTATTCTTGAGTATCATTTGGGATCCTGGTATCAGTTGTGATTAGTCTCCACACTAAGTTCATGGTTGGATGGTAATATAACAATATGTTGGGAGATTTCATGAGTAGTTTATAATCAGAGTGGTGCAGTAGAAGCATGATGGCTCATGCTGCTTAGTTGGGTTGGATTTAATTATTGCTTGAGGACAAGCAATATTGTGAAGGGAGGACTGTCATGTCCCCTCATTGATTTTTAGTTGAAGGAGTTCCTAGCCCAACCAATCCCTTGAGTTGAGGAGGAAATTTCATTCAATTGGGGTTAATTATGAAGTTAAGGCATTAATTAGTTAGGAAGTTTAATTTTTTTTTATCCTAAGTTTGAAATGCACTTGGTAGAAGTAAGTTTTATTAATTAAATATTTTTATTTTGGAATAAAGTTGATAATGAGCCACAAGTGTGCCTTAGAGGATAAGTTTGACTGAGAGGTAACTTGCAAGACAAGAAAAGATAAAGCAGTCCAAACAAGGAAAGTAGGAAAATGAGAAGAAAGAATAATAAACCAACAAAGATTAGGAAAATCAGAATAAAGTAGAAAAGCAGGACAAAGCAGAAACGTACGGTAAGCCAGAAAAGCAAGGAAAAAATAGGACAAAGCATAAAAGCAAGATAAGGTAGAAAATAAGGAAAAAGTAAGATAGAAAATCAAAATAAGAATAAAGAAAAAGAAAAGGAAAAATAAAAGTAAAAATAAAAATAAAAATAAAAATAAAAAGCAGAAAGTAAAGAAAAGTAGAAAGCAAGGCAAAAGCTAAAGCATAAAGAAAACTAAAGCAAAGCAGAAAGCAAGGAAAAAGCTAAAGAAAAATCAAATCAACCTTATCCACTCCATGAGGGTGCCTTATCCTATATTAATTGCTCAACAAGTCACCTATATCTATAAAAGAATGATTGAAACTCCATTTCACATATTTTGATCATTTGTGATTTGAATTGAATGGAATTTTTCCTCTTTGACCCCAGATATGTGCCCCATGCTTCTAATGAAAGAATGATGACATACAATATCCATAATTGAGACTATTTCATATCCTGAAGATTTTCTACATGCAGTATCAACTATCATTGAATAATTCAGGCCATTCGGAAGTGTTTCCTAGCATCAATCCAATCAAAGAGAGATCTCGAGCAAGGATTGATAAGAGGAGGAGATCTAGTTGCTTGAATGCACCCCTAGGATAATTATATGAGATTAGTGCACCTTTCATGAGAATCCATATGATCAATATCCATCATCATAGCATATACAGTGATTAAACTCCTCATTCTTACTCTTATCTACATTATTCTCCTTCAATCAATGTAATAATCCAAGATTGATGGATTTCTTTGAAGTTCGAGCCTTGAGATTTATGTTTATTGCTTATCCAACTCAGTGAATGTTTGTTTATACTTTTAATTTAATTTATTATCCACACAAATTATTTGATAATGAATTTGAGAACCTTAGAGACTGATTATGTCGAGTCTTTAACAAGACTAGCTCTTTGTGCATCTATTACTTGAAGAGTTTTCAGGAAATTGAATTATATAGAGTTCTATGAAACCATTCCACTTATTAAAGATTTTTTATATTTTCATTTTCCTGAAGAATACATCCCACATCCAAAATCAGAGATTCATGACCCTTGATGACTTCTTGTATTCCTATTTCTGAAGACTAGCTCATTGAGCTCTTTTAATTGACTAGTTTCGCAGTAGTTTTAATTAAGAGATATATGGTTGTGAAATTTAAGTGTTATCATTCATATGATATTCTTGAGACCTTTATGAAGAACCTACACAACTCTCCCTGAGAATTCCTATCCCTCTCAGCTTGTTTGGAAGAGCTTGGAAACAATCTAGTTGAGCAGTCCATCCTAGCTCTTTTTCTCTCCTTGACTCCAAACACTGCCAAAATCTCCAAAAACCTATGTAAAAATTTTAGAACAGTATATTAGAGGGTTATTAAATTTTACGCACCTTTGTTTTATGTCAAGTGTAAGTGAAAGAGTTTAGTAGGCATATGCTGGTGTGCCCAGGAAACCTTGGAGCAGACTTCAACCTGGTTGTTGTTCGAAACATAAATGGCCCTAGTACATTGTGATTAGAAATCAGAGTTGGGAATTGATGCTATTTTGCTTGTTGTTGCACACTACCCAATATAATTTGAATATACAAAAGTCTCCATCAGTCAAGCTTCGGGTGGGTTAATCAATGACCAGTTCTAGTTCCTTCTTCACTAGTTTTTAGAACTAGTTCCTACTTGGAAATTTTATGATTTGAAGTTTGAATTTTGAGATAATATAATTTGATATCAGATCAGGGATATTAAATCAATATAAAGCACATCCTTAGGCCCATATAGAAGAAAGTCATAAATTTCATCCATGTAAAATGATTCAAAATTTGGTATCTCTTCATTGATCTACATGAATCTAAAACTAGAGCATTTTTTCACATCCTCATAAGTCTTGAGGAGCACATGATATTGCTATTGAGACATTCTAGTATGGGGACAAGTAGTTTTGTGAATCCAAAAGAAATATATGTGCCATATTGATATACTAAAAGCAAATATTTCATAGAAATTGAGCAATATTAACTAAGAACTCAACCAATTTGAGTTTTCTTTTCTTAACCCTAGGGTATACATAAATAAGCACATTTCATCTCTATACACACAAATTACTAATATTTAAAAAATGTCGAAAACCTAGGATTTTAAAACCATATCTTGAATTTTTTATTTCATTTTTAATATCCCCTCTTCACAATCTCTTTCATTCTACTGTGCTTGTCATGATATCATTCCCTTTGATTTGGTTACACTCCTATCATTTTCTTAGCTTTGGTGCCTCAATCAAATAAAAAAAATGAGAAGTAAAATCCCTTTTTAATAATTTTCACTCTGCTTTAAAAAAATGAAAGTTTGCAACAATGTTATTGATGACGCAATTGCATCATCAGTAATGTCAACATAACATTTAAAATATAGCTTAAAAGTTTTAGGTGTCACAATGGTCAAATGGGTCATAGGGGTAGTCTGTATAGTATCTTAGGGATCATAATGGTTATGAGTTAAAATTTATTAAGAGTCATAATAGTTTGTTTGTAGTGTATTAGGGATCATAGTATCTTATGGGATGATTATGTAAGGGGTCATAGGGATTAAGGGTTATAGTGTAATGTCCCCATTCTGGTAGCACTATGGTTCACCACTATGCCCATTATATTTCCATAGTTGGAGTGGAAATTAAATAAGCTTGCTAGGGAATTAACTTTGGCCTATAGTCATATTGTATAATTAAATTAAACCATGCACAAGTAATTTATCCCATAGTTTCAAATATTTAATTGTTAATTAATTATTTGATGAGTTGTAAATGCTTAGGTGGATTAGGAGGGGTAATAGGAGATTAAGTGGACCCTATGAGTTGTATTCCAAAAAGGAAACTGGAAGAAATGTAGTGAAAAACAAGAAATCAACTAAAAATCTAGAAAGCATAGAAAAAAAAAAAGCAACAGAAAAACAGGAAATCACATAAAAGTAAAAAGTAGTAGAAAAGCAGGAAAGCATTGGAAAATTAGGAGAAAATAAACAAAAAGCAGGAAAGGAAAGAAATCAAGGAAAAAATAAGATAAAGATGCAAGTCCAAATTTATCTAGTGAGGGCGCATTGGAGGTGGCTAGTGGTCCACATGCATTTCATATTAGAAGATGACTGGATTATAAAAGGAGGAGGAGAACACCCATTCATATCTTTTTCTTGTTTTATTATTCATTTTGAAGCTCCGAGCTTTCAAGACTTAGGAGATGTGCCCCTAGTCGCCAATTGGGAGATGTGCCCCTTCTGTTCACCATACTCGTTGAGGATTCATATAGACCTTGAGGAGGAAGGCATTCAACATTTCTCACTAAGAGTAATTTCAATATTCTCATGTCAATTGTAGGTCCATACCACTTCCAATCAAACGTGATATTGATCACATAGTATTGAAGACTCCAATAGTTGGTGTATTTTCTGCAATATTTGTATTTTCCATGTTATGGATGGTGTATGGTGATTACATGGGTGTTTGATGCTATACTTCAGCCTTGCAATGTAAAATTATCCTCTAAAAATTAGTATAATAATTTTTCTTTCCATTTCGCAAATTCTATCTTTCATCTTCAATGAATAATTATTCCCATGCTTGTTTAGAGGCTAGAATTAGCTAGTTTTCAGTATTGTTGTATTTAACTGTCTTCCACCTCCCCACATATTATTTTGTGAGTATCTGTCGTAAGAAGACATAAATTTGGACTATCCCATCCTTCAGGTTTGAAATTTGTTACCCCATGGAATCATTCGAATTGGGTAGAAAATCTCCTAGTTGAGCTGTCCTAAACCCCAATTTTCCTCCTACCTTCCAAACTTCACCAACTTCAGCTCTATTGTTAGTATCAGTGTTTGAATAGTATGTTGGGGGTTAATACAGGCCAACCAATTCTATTTATACACCAGAATCCATTGTGTTCCACATAATTCCTATGGCCATTTCCTTGAAGCCTTTGGTTTAGCCAAAGGAGCATACCTAGGCATGATGCACCCAGATAATGTGCAATTGTCAAATTTGAGTGTCTATATAAGGATACTGTAGGATATTATAAGGTTGTATTTAACCTTAGTACTAGGTTTGGTAAGAATAGGGAATGTTTTCTCGTGTTTGAATAAATTCTAAAACAATCTAGCTAGTTCGCCTTTGTAATTTTTTCTGAGTGTGACTTTTTTTGAAGAGGTAAATTACAGTGGTATCAGGGCATGGTCCTCTAAACCTATGGGAAACAAGACCAAGATACATTTCTCATTTAAAGAAGAAAATTTGTAGAATGAGGTTGTTCCTAGTAACCGTTGAAGAAGACTTTGAGCGGTATGAAGAAGAAGAGGTGATCTTGGTTGATGGATGTTTGCAAATCACAAGAGATGAGGATGGTTACTTGAGTAACCAAATGTAAATTGAAGGTATCAGGTCCAAAAAACCAATGTCCAATATTCTTTATGGTAGAGAAGTATTTGGAGGAAAGCCACCATGAGTTGATCCTTCTGAGTACATTTGAAGATACCAAGCATTAAGAAAATAGATCCATGAACTCTTGTATTTTCAAGAGTTATGTGAATCTAAGGTTAGAATCTTATTTTGGAATAAGGATCCATTTGGAAACTCACATCATAATAGAATAAACCATATTGTCAACAATGTGTGCAGAGAAGTGGAGCAAATGTTGCAACAGAATGAAGTTTTACCATCAAATTTCTCTACCTAAAATCTATGTGAAGAAAGTGCATCCAATATCATGGTGGAGACTACTCACGATGCTGATCCTCATGCTTATCAATATGAATAATCCTCAAGTTTCCAAGAGGATAGCATGGAATCATAAGCACCTAAAGATAATAATGATGAATTGCGTGTCAAGAATGAAACCTGTGTTGTGGATGCATGCCATAAGCAAGAGGATATTAGGTGTCATCCATTGGAAGAAGTAATAGTGGTGGAGGATCTCCTCTGTGAGCCACATCATTTGAGTGGATCACTAAAGGAGAATCAAGAGAAGCTCATGGAAGCCTTGAATAAATTTATTGATACCAATGCCTTGGTGTCAAGATGTTGTTGGAGATCTTCAGGAGATGGTTGGGAGAAAGAATCCTTTTTAGAATATTTAAAAACTCTCAGAGAAGCAGTGGCCAAGATGAAAGAGAGTTACACGAAATTACTCTTAGATAGAAATCAACTTCTCTGGATTGCATACATGTACCATCATGCACTCAAGGACAAGAAGAATAAATAGAAAGATTGGTAGTGAATTGGAGGCTACATATGTTTCTCTGGAAAACACCCAAGAATCTCTTCAAGAATCAAGGTTGCATATTGACCAGATTCATAGAGAGTTGAGCATGCCACATCCTCCATCTTGCATGGAAAATGATCATGTGCACATGGAAGGATACACTCTAGCTTTGATGGAGGAAACTCATATGGAAGATAAACATGAGGAAAATTCTAATTTGCAGGTGTTTCTGAAGGGAGATGATATTGAAAACATTGGCCAAGCACTTTTTTTGAAGAATGATGAGAAGGAATCAACTATGAGAGAGATAGTTGAGGACAAGTAAATTGGATCAACTAGTAGATGTGCTTATTTATCCAAGGATTGGGTATATGAGTACATAATAGATATGGATATACAAGGGTACACCCTTTGACACCTCATTCATTGTAAAATATTGTGAGCAAGAAGAGAAACCCAAAATACATGCTCTTTGGAAGAAAAATGTCATGGATGAGGTTGACCGAGTGCTATATGTGCATTAGAAGGATTATGATCTTCCCTAATGGGTGCAAGAAATGATTTTGGAGGAGGTAGATACATTTTCTCCACTTGGACTAGCCAATAAGTGTGTTGATTCATCCATGTATTGGGTGGATAACTACATCTTAGAGATGGATGCACATGGAGGTAAGAGTTTTGTTCACACTAGTAGAAAGTTAAACGACACCTCTCTTGATTTCCAATCATATGAGTAGCAACAAACATATCTTTTATTATCACATGATGCATTCAATATGCATAGTGGGACTTGGAAGTTCCAATTGACTTAGTGGGATGGAACATATGGAATTGATGCTCAAGATGAGTTTCTCTTCCTATTGGAAATATTCATAAAAATTCCAACAAGCACTTGGAAGAGTGTACTTCCAATTTGGGTGTGGGATCCTGGGATCCCTTAGAGTGATGGACTGTTCCTAATGTTAGAGAAGCACATGGAGTGGGATCCTGGTATTAGTTGGTTTTATAGTTTAGCAGTTGGAAATAGATTTCAATCCAACCATATTTTTTAGGAGTCTATCCATATGGAGCAGTGGTTTAGTTTCTTACATACGAAACCATATGATGGATGGGCTTACTTTTATCCTACTTGGTGGTTTGAGAGTCTGTAGAAGGCTCTTTTTGTTGACACTGGGCAATGTAGACATGGTATTAGGATAAACTTGTCACTTCTCAAATTCATTTGGGACCCTGTAATCATTCTTGGCCTCAACTATTCCAGCTGGAAATATTATGTAGCAGTGTGTGGGAGAAAGACACCTCTTGAGAGGAGTAAATTGCAGAGGGTTAAGTACCTCCCCAAAATTGACCTCCACCTTAATCCACATCATCAAGCTCCTATGGATGAAGAAGTTCTGCATAATACATATCGTTGTTTCAAATGGGACTATGTGTGATTCACATGCATAAGAATTAGTTTGGATAGCGCACCTACGGATTTACCATCTTACATGAGTAGAGAATACAACCAACACTTTGGTAATATTTTACTTGTTCCTTTTGATGAAATTCTGGTTCATTGCAGCATGTTGGGAAATCATTATTTTGGTTTGGTAGCTATGCAAAATACTTTGGAAAAGCATTCATTTCATATCCATTTGTCTACACATGAATTTGGAAGGATTGAGGGATCATATCTTGATTCTATGGTTGAGCTTGGCAAAGCTGGTGCCTACATGAAGAGGACTCGATTCACCCTTGTTTGGATCAATTCTATAGATGTAAATAAGTGGGAGAATGGTGCACCATGTAGAGATTCTTTCTTATTCAAATCACATTTGGTGGACCAAGTAAGGAAGTGAGTCTCCTATTAGGATGAGTGTCATGCCCCCTCAACAGTGAACATTGGATCAAGATCCTAACCCAACCAATCCCTTGGGTTGAGGAGACAACTTCGGTATCATGGGGTTAATTTTTGAATTCCAGGCATTTAATTAATTAGGAGTGTGCATTTAATTTTATCCAAAGTTTATTATGCACTTGGAATATTTAATTTTGATGTATTTAATATTTTTATTATGAATAAATGAGGATAATTCTCCACTAGGGTGCATTAGTGTCTAAGGTTGACTAAGAGGAGACTTGAGGAAGAAGTTAAGGAGACAACACATAAATATAGAAAATAAGGGAAATGAAAAGAAAGATGGAGCAAATCAGAAAAGCAACAAAAACTTAGGAAAAGCAGCATAAAGCAGAAAGAAACACAAAAGAAGAAAGCGGGATAAATCATAAAAGAAGGAAAGTTAAAAAAAGAATGAAAATTTAGAAAATCCATAAAAACTAGAAAAAGCTAAAGCGGAAAGTGGAAAAGCAAACAGAAGAGGAAAAAGGAAGAAAGCAAAGGAAAAATGAAAAGGTAGGAAATCTAGCTTTCCTTATCCACTGAAGGAAGGTGCATTAGCTAAGGATATTTTCTCCTCAAGTCACCCACTCTCTATAAATGAACCAGTGTGCAACACATTCACACCTTTTGTCAGTTTGATGTTTGGATTGAGAGTAATTGTGCCTCAGAGACTTGGGAAATGTGCCCCTAGTCCAAGATGGATGATGTGCCCTTGATTCCTGTGAGAGGATGATGGTATTCAGACATTTTAATTTATTTTATTTTAAGGTTCTATAGTTGAACCAAGGATGGTTCTAATTTTAGAAATCTCCAAGAAGTTCGTGGTTTGAATCTCAGATTTTCTTAGTGAGTTCTAGTGTTGTATTGTTGAGAAGAAGAGGAGAGGAGTTTTTGTAATGTTTTGAGAATACTCATGGATATAATATGATTTAATAAAATTCAATAATAATTTATTATATCATTCATTACATTTCATATTGCAGAAGTCTGATAATTTCTTCATTTTCTCCACCCCCTCTAGAATTACCTAGATTTTAACTAGTTTTCAAAATGCTTGTGGTAGATGAATGAGAATATATACAAATGAGATCATTTATGATCCTGATGTTATTTAACATGTTGTATTATCCAATACATGTTTAATAATAAAAACACGTGATCCTTCCTTTCATGTTTGGAAGCTCCTGAATTTTACTAGCTATGCAATCCTAGAATGTTATTTTACTTGTCTTTTTGTAAATATTTCTCAGATATTCCTTAAAATTGTTGGATTTATATATGAATTTATATTGACTAATATTTCATTCTTATTAGCCTCCTTGATTCAGAAACATTCATTCAACTCCTTTAGTCAAAACATAGAGTAATACTAGTCTGCATATGTTGGGATTCCTAGGAGCATTGCAGTAGATTTAAGCCTTACTGATTTCAACCCATAAATGGTCCCAGTAATTTTTGCAGAGGTATTAAATTATATACCAACCTTCCTTCCACCCATAGCTTCTAATCCTATCCCCCTACAGTTAAACTAGCTCACCAAAACACTATTTTTAATTGGTTCTTTAAGAAATTGAGTTTTTGTATCACTAATCCTAGTTGGTACATTACAATGAGAACTCCAGTAGAGTTTTCAAAGGGGTAAAGAAAAGGATGCATGATTATTCCTTTCCCCACTAGGTTTCGCTCCACCATTTTTACATAAAGGTGATGCTTCCCAAGGAAGCTTAGGAATGGTTTTGAGGCAAAATAGACACCCCATGAGGTTGCATCCCCATCATAGAAATTATTGCACCGAGAGGCGCTCTACAGCCCAGTATGGGGGAGATGTTGTAACATGTGTGAGTTTGTCAAGTAACATAACAAAATAATAACAAAATATAATTTGAAATATTGTTTAGTCGGACATTAATAATAAAAAAATGTGTATTTTTGAAATATTTCCTAAATGAAATCATTGACTATATAACTAGGGAAGCTATTATACAAATTATAGAAAAAAATATTTCGGGTCAAGAATCTGCCGCAAAGATATCTTATTTCAAATGATTATCTATTTAAGAAATAATATTCACGTGATGATCACTATAATATTCACTATTACTTTTTTAATTCACATAAGTTTCGAATGAATATTAGCTTTACGTGAATATTAGCATTACATTTTTTAATTCACTTAACTTGTGTTGTTTTTAATTGAAATCCATAAGTTTCAAATGAATATTAAAGATTTACATGAATATTAGCTTTACATTTTTTAATTCGCCTAACTTCTGTTGTTTTTAATTGAAATCCATATGTTTCAAATGATTATTTTTTAAGAAATAATATTCAAGTGATGATCGCTATAATATTCACTATTAATTTTTTAATTCACATAAGTTTCAAATGAATATTAGTTTTACGTGAATATTAATTCTTTAATTCACCTAACTTTTGGTGTTTTTAATTAAAATCCATAAGTTTCAAATGAATATTAGCTTTAGGTGAATATTAGATTTACATTTTTTAATTCGCCTAACTTATGCTATTTTTAATTTAAATCCATAAGTTTCAAATGAATATTAGTTTTACGTGAATATTAGATTTACATTTTTTAATTGAAATTCATAAGCTTCAAATGATTATTTTTTTAAGAAATAATATTCAGGTGATGATCGCTATAATATTCACTATTACTTTTTTAATTCGCCTAACTTTTGTTGTTTT
This sequence comes from Larix kaempferi, assembly GCA_027924585.1. Classification (NCBI taxonomy): domain Eukaryota; kingdom Viridiplantae; phylum Streptophyta; class Pinopsida; order Pinales; family Pinaceae; genus Larix; species Larix kaempferi. Next base: position 621,349 of record BSBM01000870.1, read on the forward strand.
TAATTGAAATCCATAAGTTTCAAATGATTATTTTTTTAAGAAATAGATATAGAATATATGAAATTTTATTTAAATAATATAACAAATTGGAAATAATTTTAAATATTAATTGAACCTTTAGTTTTAGTTTTCGTTAAGTTGAATCTTATTATTATTTTTTAAATATTTGAAAGTACATTTTTTAATATTATATATATATATATATAATGGTGAGAAATATAGACTTACATATTTTAGTCCTAATCATTAGGTATCTACTTGAATTAAATACAACAATTTGAGTTAATCATTAGGTATCTACTTTCTCTATTTTTTAATTAGAGACATAGTCATATACATTAACCTGACAATTTTAACCAAATTATATAAATAATAATTAAATTTAAAATGTAAATTTTACTTAAAAAGCAAGAATTAACATTTTAGCCATTCAAATTCAACAACGCTTAAGTTGTTATAATTTTTTATTTCAAACACTATATATATTTACAATGAAAGTTAATTATTTTCTAATAATTATTTTATTATTTAAACTACATGAAATTATATTTAAAATTAAATTAACATTTAATTGAAATTAAAATATATATTAATATTTACATATAAGTATATAAGTTCTTTATTATGTATAATAAGAACTACATGTGGTATAGTGCTAAGGGTGTTGGGATAATGGGCGTGAGGTTCAAGGTTCAATCCTCCTGGATCACCTAATTTTTTTTTTTAAATATAGAATTTCGTAAATAAATTGAATTTTATTATCATGTAAAGTGAGTTTTATACTTGCATAGATTTTAGTGTATTGGGTCTTTTTATTGCATATTTTTCAGTGTTAACGTTATTCTGTGGACACATTGATTTCAGTGTATGGACGCATAGATTTCAGTGTATGGGGTTTTTTATTGCATATTTTTCAGTGTAGATGTTATTTTGTGGATGCATAGATTTCAGTGTATGGACGCATTGATTTTAGTGACAACAAAAGAATGAGAAGAAGACTTGAAATGAAAAGCAGAAAAACAAAATAATTTCGGAAAAGGAAGTTGGACGAAATGAGAGAAGAAGAACTAGAAGAACGAAGAAAACGAAACGCAGATCAACAAAAAAAATATCGAAAAAGAAAGTTAGACGATTTGACAACAGAAGAACGAGAGGAACAAAGAAAATGAAACGTTGATTGACAAAGAGTGTATCGAGAGAGAAAGTTGAAGCAGTTGGAAGAACAAAGAAATTAAGTTGCAGAACAACAAATAAATCAAAATGTACGAAAGGATGAAATGCCAACAGAAGAAGGAGAAGAACGAACAAAACAAAATGCATATCAACAAAAAGAGAATCGAAAAAAAAAGTTAGGCGAATTGACAGCAAAAGAATGAGAATAACAAAGAACATGAAACATTGATCGACAAAGAGCGTATCGAAAGAGAAAGTTGAAGCACTTGGAAGAACAAAAAAATCAGTTTGCAGAACAACAAATAAATCAAAATGTACGAAATGATGGAAGAAGAAGGAGAACAACAAACAAAACAAAACGTAGATCAACAAAAAGAGAATAAAAAAAAAAAGTTAGGCGAATTGTCTCTCTTTTCCAGTTTAACAATTTACTCAATCCTTAATACTTATTACTTATGTTATGATAATCCTCGTAAATGTATCTGTGTTTTCAACTTAACCTGTTCCTTACAATGCTGATCAAACTCCAGTTTTGTGTCACCGCCCACGACTGAAACTAACCTAGATCAAAATCCTAGGCTCTATCAAGCACCAAGAGGGATCAAATCTCCCGAGGTGCAGACCTCTTCTCAGGTATTGCACTCAAGGAGCTTTTCGAGGAGAGGTTTGCACCTCGGGATATTTGATCCCTCTCGGCACTTGATAGAGCCTAGGATTTGCATCTAGGCTAGTTCAATCACAAACATGGAGGTGTTAGTCATCATGCATGCATTGGTTAAGTGAATAAAGTGCTTAAGTGCAAGAAGGATTGCGATTGAAATTTACCATAATGGTTCAAGGCCAATACTGACACATTAGGAGCTCAATGTATGGCAGAAAAAATGGATTGAATGTGAGTTATTAGGTGGAGTGAATCATGTAGAAGGCTATAGCATAGTCAAATTCAATCTATATATATTGCAGCTCAATTTTCCATGGACTGTTTCAAAACCAGGTTCATTCATAACTTGATGGAGAGGATGACCAATCCAAGTTTGTCAAAAGGGTCATCTATGATGGAGATGAGATTCAAATGGTTTTTGAAGCATGCTTGTAGAATTTTGTGTAAAAATGTACAAGTGCTTCATCATCCATGATCTTCACTTGCTTGAGGATAAGCAAATTTTGGGAGGGGAGAATTGTAATGTCCCCATTTATGTAGCACTATGGTTCACCAATATTCCAATTATATTTCCATGGGTGGAGTGACAATTAAATAAGTTAGTAGGGAATTAAATTTTTCCTATAGTCATATTGTATAATTAAATTAAATCATGCACAAGTAATTTATCCCATGGTTTCAAATATTAAATTAAATCATGCACAAGTAATGTAAATGCTTAGGTGGCCTAGGAGGGAGCATATGAGATTAAGTGGACCCTATGAGTTGTCTTCCATAAAGAAAACTGGAAGAAGAAAAGCAATGAAAAGCAAGAAATCAACATAAAAGCAAGAAAGCACATAAATGCAAAAAGCAACAGAGAATCAGGAAAGCATAGAAAAGCATAAAGTAGTAGAAAACTAGGAAAGCACTGGAAAAGAAGGAAAACAACAAAAAATCAATAAAAATTAGGAGTCACCAAAATCAAGAAAGGAGACTAAAGCAGGGAAGGCAATAAATCAAGGAAAAAGTAAGATAAAGCTACACATACAAATTTATCCAGTGAGGGCGCATTGGAGTAGGATAGTGGTACACATGCATTTCATATTAGAAGACAATTGAATTATATAAAGGAGGAGGAGTGCATCCATTCAAATATTTTTCCAGTTTTATTATTGAGTTGGAAGCTTTGATCTTTCAATACTTGGGAGATGTGCCGCTAGTCACCAATTGGGAGATGTGCCCCCTTCTGTTCACCATACTAGTTGAGGATTCAACTAGACCTTGAGGAGGAAGGACTTCTTCCATTCTCACTGAGATTAATTTCATGCTTCTCATGCCAATTTCATGTGCATACCACTTCTAGTCAAGAATGCTATTGATCCCACATTATCAAAGACTCTGACAGTTGGTGTATTTTATGCAATATTTGTATTGTTCATGTTATGGATGGTGGATGGTGATTCCACGGGTGTTTGATGTTGTACTTCATCCTTTTAATGTAAAATATATCTTTTACAAATCATTATAATAAATTTGCTTTCCATTCTACAAATTCTATCTTTCATATTCAATGAATAATTACTCCCATGCTCGTTTAGAGGCTAGAATTAAGTTTTTAGTATTGTTGTAATTAAATATCTTCCACCTCCCCAAATATTATTCTATGAGTTTCTGTAGTAATAAGACATAAATTTTGACTCATCCTAGCCTTCAGGTCTGAAATTTGTGACCCCTTGGCATCATTCGAACTGAGTAGAAAATATCCTAGTTGAGCCGTCCTAAACCCCAATTTTCCTCCTAGCATCCAAACTTCTCCAAATTCATCTCTATTGTCAGTATCAGTGTCTAAATATAAGTTTGGGGGTTGATACAATCCAACTACTTTTAGTTCTACACTGGAATCCTTTGGTTTCCACATAAGTCCTGGGGCCATTTCCTTGAAGCCTTTGGTTTAGCGAAAGGATTCTACCGAGGCATGATACACCAAGCTAATGTGCACCTATCAAATTTTGGTGTATGTATAAAGATCCTATAGGATTTAATAACGATTTAATTAACTCAGTACTAGGTTTTGGGAAGAATAGGGAATATTTTGTGGTGTTTGAAGAAATTCTTAAAGAATCTAGCTAGTTTCCTTTGTAATTTTTGCCTAGTGTGTCTTTTTCTGAAGAGGTACATTACACATAGTATATTAGGGAGCTAAAGTGTTCAATTTCATAGTGTGTTAGATATTTATTGTTAGGATTCATAGGGATTAAAGGGTATACTATGTTATAGGTCATAGTATTTAGGTGTTAAGAGTGTGTTAGGGGGTTAATGTGTTTGAATGTATTAGGGCCCATTGGGGTTAACAACCACATTGTAGTAGTGTTAAAATAATGTAACTGCGGAAGATATTCTATTTATATTATTGTATTCCTTCTCCGGGATACGATGGTCATGTAATTAATAATGTAAATTTCATTGAAAGAATCAATGTAAACCCTATGACATGTGTTGGCCTAGAAAAGCCCCTAAAGATTATTATATTATGTAATTGACCAGTCAAGTAGAGAAGTCGGCCCTGTTGGGAAAATTGTCACTCCAATGGAAGAATATAAATAAACGATACCTCTCTCACTTATATTCACTCATTCACTCAAGAAAGTTCGCATTAGTGAAGAGCGAGGGGTGCGCACAAGTGGAGGAGTAGCTGATTTGTCTTGGGGAACTTTTGTACTTTGTGATTTCTATATTGAGGAAGGATTTGTCGGGGTTTTCTCCCTTTGTGGTTTCCCCGAGAGAATATATGTGTTCATTATGTTTTATTTTGTGCTTGTTTATCTTTCAGTAATTGTTAATATGCTATATGTTGTTCAAGTAAAAACTAACATGGTATCAAAGCTCGCCTGAAAGATTAGATTATGCAGCCATGGGAAATTAGGGCTTTTAACAGAAGAGGAATTTTGGATTTCTCTCAACATAGGATTGATCTCCTCAGTAAAATCAAAATTTAGAGACCAAGATCGATATTTTTAGTTGGGAAGAACCCCAGGATCAATCAAACCCTAGTTCAGGTTTTGAACCAGAAAACCATAATTTGACAGAAATTGTAGATCTGAAATTCGCAGGTCACTTTTGAGGGGTAAATTTTTGGAGTTTCCAAAATCTAAGCACACTAGCTTGCTCGCCTCAGTCAAGTGCATCTCCTTGTCATGACAGAAGTTTGAAATTCCAAGTTTGGATTTTTAGGGTTTCTCTGTCAAACCCTAGTCAGCTCGAGATCCAACAAATCATCAAGGTAAGACCTACAAAATTTTCTATTTCCATTTGAGGTTCTCATTATAGCACAATGACAAGCAATAACAAGCTTGATGAAAATCTTGAAGGAGCTAAGAACTTTAGATCCTGGAAGTATAGAGTCCTGCTCATCCTTGAGGAGCATGAACTAGAAGATTATGTGAAGGAAGGACTTATAGAAGCAGAGGGAGATGAAGATAAGGAAAGGCATAAGAAGAACTTGATCAAAGCAAAAAGGATCACTTCTGATTCCATCAAGGATAACTTGATCCCCCATGTGTCTTCCAAGAAGACACCAGAAGAGATGTTTGATGCCTTGACCAACCTGTTTGAAGGAAAGAACATCAACAGAAAGATGACCTTGAGAAATCAACTCAAGGGTGTGAAGAGTATGAAGTCTGAGTCCATGCACTCATACTTCTCCAAATTATCCCAGATCAAAGAACAACTCGAAGCCATTTGGGATATGATAGAGGATACAGAAGTTGTGATTACTACCCTGAATGGTATCCCCCAAGATTGGGAGCCATTTGTTCGTGGCATTTGTGCCAGAAAGAAACTAATCAAGTTCAGAAACCTATGGGAAAAATGTGTCCAAGAAGAAGAAAGAATAGTCATAAGAGAGGAGAAATTAAATGACGATGAAGATCAAGCTTTAGCTACTCATGCTAAAGGACGGAAGAAGAGGAAGAACAACCCTCATTCCTGAGAGGACTCTCCAAGAAGAACCTAGAAGAAGAGAAGGACCAGAAAGGATTTCTCTTCAATTGAGTGTTACTCATGCCATAAGACTGGACACATTGCAAGGAATTGTCCAAACAAACTTGGACAACACAAGAAGCAGAAGAAGAGGTTTTATGCTCATGCAGCGGAAGATAGTGATGATGATAACAAGACCAGAGTTGATGAAGACTCTAATGAAGAATATGTTCTTATCTCAGCACTCACTAGTTCAGTATCTCATGGAAGTGATACTTGGCTAGTGGATAGTGGAGCTTCAAAGCACATGACATGATACAAAGAATCATTATCTCACCTCGTCCATAAGGAATCCCCACACAAGGTAAAACTCGAAGATGACTACCAATATCCCATCAAAGGTATGGGAGAATCCTCTTAAAAGTTGGACTTTGGGAAGTCCATGAACATGAAAGATGTACTTTATGTACCTGGGTTGAAGAAGAACATTCTATTTATTTCAACATTAGATAAGAAAGTTCTTCGAGTTGCATTTGTAGATGGTGAAGTTCTCATGTGGCCTAAGGGGAATACTATTGATGATGTAGTAGTCATTGGAGTAGAAGAAGGAGGAATTTACAAACTAAAGGGTCATGCAGATACAACACTGATGGCTAGTACCATGAACCCCTATGAGCTATGGCATATGAGACTAGCTCATGTACACTATAAGGCCTTACCAACTGTAAGTAAGGCGGTGACTGGATTACCATAGATCCATGTGGATCATGAAGGAGTATGCAAAGGGTGTGTTCAAGGGAAGAGTACGAAGAACCCATTTCCAAGTAGTGACAACAAAGCAAAAGGTATTCTGGATATCATTCATTCATACATTTGTGGACCAATGTCCACCACCTCTCTAAGCGGGTATGAATATTATGCATCCTTGATTGATGATTATTCTTGCAAAAACTGGATTTACTTTCTAAAGAATAAGAATGAATAAGAATAAGAATAAGAATAAGAATAAGAATAAAGTGCAAATATATTTTTGCACTTAATAAAAGCAGTTGAACAACTTGAAAGACTAGTACAAGGCAAGCCATTATGGATCTATAGTAACTTGGTAATCATTATTTTGTATGCTTGAATGATGCAAAAATGCAAAAATCCTGGGAAAAAAGCAACCTCTCAAAATAATTTTTTAAAAATTAGATAGAAATTTTGGAATCAACAAGATAGGATCCCTTGTAATTTTCTTTAGTCTCCAATGGAGCAACTCATTACTCAAAATGTATAAGAATAGTAAAAATAAATATACTACTAATTCCATTTCATATCAATAAGAATGGGCATTATCTCTAAGTACTCTTAGCCACTAGATAAATGGAAATGAGATGAGATGACAAGATCCCAGAGTTACTACCAACCCTAACAACAAAATAATTTCATCAAAGAATGGGTTCTGTTGTAGGTAAACTCTAACCCCAAAGTTTTCCAAAAGCTTTCAGTCCAGACTGGATCAACTTTACCCATTGTATCATTAGGATGAACAGGAATAAACTTCCAAGAATCAGAGTCATAGGTAAGACGAGTTGAATATGCTGGAACATACCTGCACAATAGCATAGCACTAAGAAAAGACAAATGAAGAATGCTAGGACCACCATTTGATATCAAAGGGCTATGTCCAAGCCTATTAGTCTGTCCTGCATATATGTACTTTCGGATCCTTTGGTATATGTCAAAGTATTTAAAGTTGTTTGTTCTTTACTTTATTCTAGGTTTTTTGTCCTTAATTTTGTAGTTTCGGGCCTTGTGTTGTGGTTGGGGGGCTCAAGTCTATTGTTACTCCCCTTTTCCTTTTGAGTTTGAAAAGCACTTTGAACATATATGTGATTTGGTAGTAGTGGGTCTTCAAGACACTTTTTGCCTTAATATTTTGAGGAGTTTGTAAATGGTTGAATCTTTTTATGGGATAATCACATAGTGTAAATGTTCTCTTTAATTCATACTCTATGAATAACAAAAAATAACATTTTTTCCTACTTGAAAAAAAAGGCAAGGCTCACTAGATCATAAAAAGTAAGACCAAGCTCTGAAATGTAAAGATAATCTTAGTGTAGTCAAGATACATAAATCAAAAGTGAAGTGTGAATATAATCTTAATGCGGACAATCAAAATATAAGTCTATATATATATATATATATATATAATTTTAAATATATTATATATGTTTTACTATTAAATATATTATTTAATTTTGTTCTCCTCAGTGTAAATTGTATACCCAAATAATTTTTTATCAATTCAAACTTGTTAACTATGAACATGATCACAATGTGTAAATTGTATACACAAATTATTTTTTATCAATTCAAACTTGGCTACTATGAACATGATGACAATGTGGGTCGAAACTATTTCATTAAAAATGTTGATTGACTTTTAGCTTTGAAATGATTTCATAAAAAAATGGTGATTGACTATTGACTTTTACCATTCTCTTTCTTGGTGGCTCGACATTTATGTAGATTGTTTTCAATTTAGAGCTCAGGCCTATAACTCAGGAGCAATATAAATTCATGACATCATACTTAGTCCATCTTAAATTTTTAACTTCCACCGAGCTCTTTCAATTTTTTATTTCTAGCGAGCTCTTTCAATTTTGTAGCTTGCTTATCAGATTTATCAGGCGCTAGATCAATCCGCAAAAGCTTCAGTATGGATGCTCATGAATCAATTCTTGGCTCATTGAACGTATTCTAATTTCCAGGATTCAACTTTGATCTGATATGGGACTGCTATTAAAGCTCTCTAAAAATCGTGATGCCATGTTCAACACTTGGGCTCATCGGAAAATACATATGATATGCAAAAATAGCTATCTAATTGTCATTTATATAAAGATATGTTCTCATAATGTACAACATCATCCTCTCAATGAAAGCATCATTGTTGCAGAAGATATAGTATGGACCACCAGTGTGAATACATATATCTTCATCTTCACAATCAATCCATGAGGTTTAGCTCAAGTCATTTGAGGGAATATTTTCACTAATTCAAGGGGTGTCCATCTCCACTTATAAACAGATGATTCTGCCATCCAAAATTGAGACTAGCCTTGACCTAGACTCAATTTAGTATGAAGAAGATAATTCTCCCATGCAACATTAAGACTAGCCTCAACTAGAGCATCATTATTGCAGAAGATATAGGATGGACCACCAGTGTGAATACATATACCTTCAGAGTCAATCCATGAGGTTTAGCTCCATTTGTGCGAATATTTTCACTACTTCCAGGGCTGTCCATCTCACTTATAAATAGATGATTATGCCATTCAACATTGAGACTAGCCTTGACCTAGACTCAATTTAGCACAAAGAAGATGATTCTGCCATCCAACATTAAGACTAGCCTCGACCTGAGCATCATTATTGCAGAAGATATAGGATGGACTACCAGTGTGAATACAGATATCTTCACAGTCAATCCATGAGGTTTAGATCAAGTCATTTGTGGGAATATGCTGGAACATACCTGCACAAGAGCATAGCACTAAGAAAAGACAAATGACAAATAAAAGGGAAACACTATCATTTATACTCAGACGAGTTACAACTTTCTAGGGGTAATATTAGTATATTTGGACAAAAGGTCAGCTTATTGAGCAAATACCCTGCACCTGGAAGATTGTAACATACATCTGGAAAAAAGACACAAGATATGGAAGGAACCTGCTGAGAACTCAGCAGTTGACGTCTCCAAATCACCAGAAATCATATGACACAAGGATTCTTACTTCAGGTCTAAGAGCACACAAACTATATCCAACAATAGTATTATGAATAAACCTAATATGAAGCAAAATTTATTTTAGGCTACTGTATAGTGTATACCTTGTTGTTGAAAGCATGCACACTCCTTTATGATCTATTCTCGATCCAACACAAAGTTCACTTGAATTTTTGCAATCTTTTGAGCAGGGCAAGGAGTCTTCTCCTGGAATAGAGGTATGCTCTGCGAGAAAATTCCAAATAAATCGGGACATATCATCAACATAATCAGGATATGAAGACGAAGGGTCTCCCATGATAACACCAACATAGTGATTTGTGCAAACTTGGGTAGGTGTGATCAGCTCTTTAACCAATCTACAAGATAGCCCTGGTTTACAAGACAACAAGCATCCTACTAGCTCTTCAACAAGTGATTCGTTCACATTAATTGACTGCAGAACTGTATTGCTTCCTGATCCATTGTTTGCCAGAATATACAGGCTCCGTGAAACCAGAGAAGCAGCTACTGCAATTGATGAAGAGTTGACATTTGATGCACATGCAGAGAAAGCAAATGAGAATAGCGTTGATTATCAAAACTTCCAATTGAACAAATAATTTGTCCAGGAAAACTATAAATGAGCTAAAATATGGGCTTCTGGCTACCAAGGAAAGAAGGTAAATTGAGACCATACGTGAGTCATCGAAATGACTGATAAAAATTGTTTTTGAAGGTTGTGTTGAATTCTTCCAACACAATTGTTGGAGTTGAAGGGTCCTGCAAAGATTAAAAGAACCTTTTAGTTAAAATAAAAGCATCCAAAATTTCTCGGATTTTGGAATTTGAAGGAACCATGGATGCATAAACTTTAAAATGAAAGGAACCTTGTTTAGGAAGGACATTAATGATGAAGGTGGTATCCCTGGATTAAAACTGATAGCTCTTTCAACTTTAATAACTTCAGATCCAAATGATGCAGCAGCCCTTTCGAAAGCTTTTGTAATAGCTTGTGTGCTATTAGAGTCCTACATCCAAAAGAAGAATATCCATGAGCTTTCAAAAGATTTTGCAATAGCTTGTGTGCTATCTGAGTCCTACAGCCAAAAGATGAATATCCATGAGCAGACAACAACAACAATAAATTTTGCAGGAAAGAAAGGTTTTCTCTATATTGAGGATCTGTCTCTATAGAATATGATGTTATATCAGAGAAACATAGATGAAACATTTTGAATATTGTGTTTTGGATATAATTGAATAGCCAAGTAAATTAATCAAGATCCAAAGGTCAAAAGACTCAAACAAATACATGTGTATTGAATCTAGTGGAGGGCCTATTTTAAACATAGTTACTGACTAGGCTTGGAAAAAATTTGCTAAGACAAAAGAGACAAGACTACGACTCGACTTAGGAAAATTTTACTAGAAACTCGGCAAGTACAAAATTATTAAAAAAATATTTATGTAGGTTTTTTTGCCTTTTTCTACAAGTCAACAGGTCAAACACAGTGACCTGGTCATAAACAATGTCAATGTTGAGTTGGTAAGCCAAACTCATCAACAAAGAGTTTGATTCAAAATTACATACTTGGACTTGGCTGGCCTGGCAGTCGACAAGACTCAGTGACTCCAGAAATTCTTGGCTAACTTGCTTGGGTTTTAGACCTTGTTTTGTTGCCATGGTGAAAACCCTCTTCACCAATGCTTCAGGATTTGTTTCTATAAACAATGGCTTGTCCAATGATTTTTTTTCCATTAGACCATTTGTTCAGGGTGCTTTTTGGCTTATTATATGTATGTACTAACTGCAAACGGGTAACCTGCTGGAGACTACTCATACTGCGGGGAAGGTTCGTGGTATTTTTCTCCCAAATGATTCAGCGATGATTAATAACAATTTGCAAACGAGTCAATTGATGGGGCTCTTGGAAAGCTATAGTTGGTTTGGTCCATTGGAATTGAGAGGGAAGCAATGCTGTTTGGGACTTAGCATGCCACCCCATTTGCAGCTGGAGGTTGCAGGGTTTGTCTGTGGTGGAGATGCCTCACTTCCAAGCATGTCAATTGAGTAGGAATGACATTTTTGTCTAGGGTATTCATTCGAATGCAATGATTTGTGCCTGGAATGATTAGCATGATCTGGTTCAGGAGTATGGATTGGTTGCCTCTGATTTCCTAGCAACTATGGAGTTGAGACTTGAGGACTCATCCCAAAGCCAGATACTTTCAAAATTAATATTGGGATGCCTAGGCCATTTTGGAGGGATTAGAGATGGAATTTTGGTCATCCTCTATTGCAGTATGATTCCCAGCAACTCTATTTGGTATTTTACTATTTTATCATCGACATCTGCTATCCCTGGTCCTTAATGCACAATGAGTGTCTTCTGACCCGCAGGAGAGAAGGGTTCATCAATGTCATAGTGTGTGCTCCATTATGTTTTTTTAAGTTAGGGTTATTTGCTTGGTCAGTGTTGTATCCAGGGATCCCATCCAAAGCCCATTTGGTCAAGAGTAGTATTTCGAATGAACTATGCCCTGTTTGTAGTTACTCAAAGATAGTGGAGTACATCTTCCTAGGATAGATATATTTGCAGTATCGGTTTTCAGTCCTATTTTAGGACTTTTTGGTAGGATACTTTTTTTTGGTGATTGTGGGTCCCTGATTCATTCTGCCTTCATAGGGGTCTGGCACTCTTTGAGTATTTCAACCTTGATCATTCTTTGGAAAATCAAGTTTAAATTTGTTTTTGAGCAAGAGGTTAGCTCACTGTTTACTTTTTGTACTATGTGGCATGATGAGGTACACTATGAGCTCCTGGTACACTCTCAGAGAGTCAAATCAAGGATATGGTCTCATCAATTGATCTTATGGATGAGAATTGATATATTTTGGACATTTATTGATATCTTTTTGACATTTATTGATATCTAGCAGTATATGGACATGGTTACTTTGAATATCAATGAAAAATGTTTTTTTAATTCAAAATATGTGTATATATATTTTTTTTGTATTTGCCGATTTTTTCCCGATCTGTTTCAAAAATTTGACTCTTTGCCTCGCCGATTTATTGCCATTTCTAATTCTAGTAACACTGATACATATAGTCGATGTTACTTTTATTCACTAAAATGTATAATTAGCAATTCAATAATATTGTTGTATCAATCATGGCCATTGAAATACATTTACTCTAGGAGAGCAGCCATTGGAATACATTTATTGCTGATCCTTTTCTTTAGCCTTTTGTTGGTCAAGTCTTGTTTTGAATTTTTTTATCAGATTCTTTGTCTTTTGTTGGCATGTAGTCACACTATGGAGTTTGTATCAAAACATGCCAATCTCATTGATCATTTCCCTCATGAAAGGACAACAATACAACTTCCTTCTTTTATTCTTTTACTTCCTTGCCCTAAATTATTTTGCTAGTGCATCAAGGACTAGCATGTTTTGTTAACAAGCAAGTATTTCTTTATCTCAATCATTTTCCCTCAATAGGTTAGAAATTGGAATATCTAATATTAAAGCAGGTAGTTCTTCCCAAAGAGTTGCAATGAGGGTAAATTTCTATGAGAGCTGTGCAAATACCAATTAGGATAAATGAGAAAGTTTACACTTACAAAAAATACTTGACCAACAATTATAAATTTTAGCTAGAATTTTTTCAAGTATAATTCTGCTCTAAGAACTTGTGGATTATGACCCACCTGTTGAGTGTGTGTAAAGAATGTAGGAACTCCCTCCATCATAGCTTTGCCAACAGAACCAACTTCCACTAACTATGCATAAGGAAGAAAATAATTAATGTAGCAGAATGCCAAAAAAGGCTCTCTTGAAATCAATATGCACCAAAATTGTGTGAATTTTTTTTAAAAAACAACCACGTGGACAGAAAGATATGAACTATCCAAGATTATAACTTCAATCAGCTAGAGATGACTACATTTCAGTTAAAAAAAAAGTCATGTTAGCAGTAGTACCTAGTCAATCAATGCACTAATAAGGCCATTAACTGAATCTGCACCAGAGGTAAGTTCTGCAAGAAATTGTCGAATGCCAAGATAACCCAATGTTTCCCCCATGACAACTAAAAAGACCAACTGCAGAAGTGAAACATATGAACAGCCAACAAATGTGCAACATACCACACAAATTTACCAAACTAAGAATTGATAAATTGTAAGACTTTGCATATCATTGATAAACATCCACAACAAGAAAAACTCTCAGCCCACCTCATAGGTCAATTTACAACAAGTTCATAATGTCAGGCAATCCATATTTTACAAACTTATCACTTAGAAGTCAAAAGAGTGAGTTTGATACATTTATTGCTTAGGACCATCCAAAACAGAGATAATACATCTTTAAATGACACAGCAAGCTAAATTTTCCCCAGTAAGAATTGCCATAAGCTAAACTTGGAATCATGCTTTATGTTGTTGCAAAGATGTTTTCTATCAATGCACTCTTTGATGGCAGAAAGCTTATGAATATTGTATTTGGGATTGGACTTATTTGGCTTTGAGCTGGTGTTAAGAGTTTAAGAGGTGCCTTTTATTCTGCAGCAGGAATCAATGAAAAATTTAGGCTGAAACAAAGAGGAAATGTTGCTATATTGAAAAAGGAGTTGAGCCATGTCTTTTTCAAGGCTTTTACCTTGATGGCCTTCTCAGTTTTAAGGTTTGTGTAGTTTTATCTTTACAGGCACTGACCTAGGAATAATGATCAAGTCCCTAGTCTTTCATATGTAATATATAGTTTTAAACTTTAATTTCTTGCACAACATTGGAAAATTTCTTTTATGAGATCCCTTTGTTCATGTTTTTTACAATTCTGGGTTGTTTACTAGCGTATTTAGGGCCCACTGTTGATTGATCCTTCTGATTGCATCATTGCAAAAACACCAATTTTCCATGTGATGTTTCTACTCCTTAATGGGGAATTATCATAATTGCACAATTCAATTTATGACTAATTGCTGGGTCCATTGAATATTGTAACATGATTGCATGTTTTGGTATCAATAATTGTTTAGTTTCTACCATCAAAGGTACAACTGACCTTCTATCAATGTGCAGACCTGTTAGAAAATGGCAGTTTCTTACAATGATTTTCATAATTGGTTTTCAAAATTCTGTTAGCCTAATCTTGGACCAGTCCATGCATTTTAGACCTGCTTTGTAACTAATGAGAATTAGAATCAGCGGGATGTGTTGGTTGGAGGTGATGTGGCTAATGGTTGGGGACAAAGGTGCACAAGCTTTCCCCAACTAGCCACTACTACCAGTCCATTTTCTCCTCTATATGAGGACATACCTTTGCTGAGAATTGCCATTGCACATTACCCCTAGGTGAGATGATCAGGCAATTCTACTTCTACTTGCACAAAATGATCCATAAAAAATATAATTATTTTTACTATTCTACATGGAGATTTGATGCATCTGTCCATTTTAGATGTTGTTACTTTGTGCATCCTTATGCTCCCTGCACTCTTATGCTTTGATAGATTATCACCATGAGAAGTAATTGCTAATTTAAAGCAGCTAAGGTCTCCACCATGTCTGGTAAAATCAAACATGGGGAAGAGTTTAGGTACAATACTATTTTGAGCGTGAAGTGTGAAGCTATCAAATATTATGCCCACTATGCAAATTAAAATATGTGGAGTTTGAAATGGCATAGAATGTGAAGTGTGTGGAGCTGCAGAGAGTCTGAAATCATATTGAGTATGAAGTTGCTACACCACAAAATGTGAAGCGGTGAAGCTACTATGTAAACTTTGTGTAAGTGCAAGTGTGAAGTTGCCAAGCCACCACAAAGGTTGTGAGATCCTGAATTGTGAATTTGTGTTCCAAGTTGCACAATCTTGGTTACAAAGAGTGTAAGGTAGGTGAGTGTGAGCATTCGGTGACAGTTATGATGGTCGATTTTAATTTGCTTTTGAGGTGACTTGTGCAATAGACCCTAGCAATAATGAGTGTAAATGCAACTTTCAACTTTTTGTTAGCACTATGAAGGTATGTTTGTTACTATCATATCTTCAGGTAGGTACATTTAGTAGCTATTAATGAAAATATGTACTCTATATCAGAGATATAGTTTTGTAACAGTTATGTAAGCTGTTACAATAGAATCTGAAATGTAGATAAAAATCATTTTTAAAGCAAAGAATATTTCAAACCAAAGAAAAAAATAAAGAATCATAATGCAAATTCAATGGTTGTTGAAGTCTTGACATTTAACATGGAAAAATATGGCAAATATTTAAAGAAATTTTGATGGTTAACATATTATTTTTTGGAAAAGGTATTTTAGCCAATGGCAACAAATAGACAATAAGATGTTCTCTGACATAGAGTTCCTCTATGAACTACATTGATTGTGTGACATATGGTGACAAAGAGTTCTAAACTCCTGATAAAAGATGAAAAACATAGAGCTTAACCTACAATTTAATTTAACCAAAGAAAATGCAAGTTATATAAGACAGATTGATCAACGCATAGAAAATGTCAACGATTCTATACTGTTTCCAAACTCTACACCCAATCAGGAAAACGACTTTAAAAATGGAATTTGACTAGTAAGTGACTCAACCAAACAACATGGAATCATTGCAAACATGTGCAGATATATTGAGACTGAGGAAATTGGACCTTAATCACCTATACAGTTTTGGCTATCACAAGTCCCTGCTGATACAAATTCCTCACTAGACATATGACTAAAAATGGACAGAAACTCAGATTGTCCCAGAAATGTTGAAAGTCTGTATGTCCCGATGCAATATACAAAGCTAGAGATCAATACATATTTTTTTTATCTATGGTTGAGCAGTTTCATTCTATTGGCCAGTCATCGCCAACAAATGATCACAAATCAAATCCCACGAAACTAGTTCACTTGCACAAACAACGCAAGCCCTAGCTCTAAATAGTGAAACTGATGTGCACAGTGTTAACAAAAAAGGCCTGCATCACCTTAGCATTTATGGCTTGCAGTAGTTTCCATTTCATATCAATCCAATAATAAATACCAGATTAATACCCAAACTAAGAATCAGTGGATTTAAACCAATGCCCAAAACAGGTATAAAGATAGGGATTGAGATCCGCGAAACATAGAAACATTGTGGTAGGTGATAGCAGTTGCCGACAAGATGTCAAGATTTTGAAACTCATGAAATTTTTTTTTGAATTCAACAAAATCCGATACAACATCACAGGAGAACATGGAGCTCTCGATCTCAGTCTACTTACACTACTCAACAATGGATCAAATAGAAGATAGAAGGACAAAAGAGACCCCCTAAGACCTAGAAGAAATTCACAGGCTCAAATCCCATTGATACCCGGATCATTGATTGGATGATACTTGTCCAAAAACAACTTGCGTTACATATGAAGACCTAGCATAACATGTGCACCTATATGCATTGGGTTCGATTATGTCGCCACTTTATTTTATAATCGCTATTACAGTTATTTTCATACAAACACAACACTTCAATTAAACAATTAAATAATCACAAACACGACTTCTCTGATAGTCTATGTTGGGTCACAGATTTGTCCATATTTTCATCACCTTTCGACATATATTTCATCCCGCTTCTTCTTATTATCACCCATTTATCATTCCATTTTCCATCCATTTGTTGTAATTGCTCGAGAAATGCCATATTAATCTTATTGATGCTTTAGTGGTTAATCATGATTATTTTCCTTTATTTTTGATGAATTGAAGACTCTTATGCATAATTTTATTGATGATGGTTTATAGAGTGATTGTTCATATTAGCAGCTATATCATCCATGGTTCAATCCTCCAAAGTTTGCATGCTAGCACACGTACACATAGAGATTCAAAACATGTTTTCATTCCTAAGATTGATTATGTGCATTTGTGACTTCAATTCGTGCTCAAGTCCAACTTGGCAGCCTCTAGCTCATACTCAAATAGTTCCAACTAGAAACACATGTCAAATAAGAACACAGTGATTCGCATCTCGACTTGCGGGCAGCTAGAGACAAATCTCGAAAAATCTGGGACATGGGTTTTGTGCGCAACGACCTCATTTACCTAACTTGTTAGGAAATCGCCAACCAAAGCTACGGTTTGAGCTATACAACTAGTTCTTGGAACATGTAATTCTCAAATTTATTGTTGTGGCCGGTTTCAAAGGTATTAGCAGTTACGACCATGTTCCAGCTTTTACAGATCACAAGTTGGGTTTCGGTTTCTCATTCTCATGAGAGATTTTTATGTATAAATATGTAATCCTTCTCATGTATTGGGGGGGGAAGAGAGAAAGCAATGTTATGCTATAGGATTTGATCCAGACTATGCTGTAATGATTCCATTCTGATAATACATGCTGGCAGTTTCATGATCTAGAGTTGTAGACTTTCATTGTGGAGTTCCAGCTCTGCTCAGTGGAGGAAGGGCCCTCTTCCCTGAGCAAATGCTGGTAGTGTTGATTGTTATTGTGTAGATTTGTTTCTTATTTAGTTCATGCTTTTATTCATTAGATTTAGTTCATGCGTTTATTCATTAGAGTTAGTTCATGTTTTCATTCAATAGATTTATCATAGTTGTTTTCCTGATTAAATTCATTTTGATAGATCGTTGGCCAACATAGCACTTCTTTTAGATTCATGCAATTAGATTTTGATTCATAAGAGTTGATTTTGTCTAAGTTAGATTTATAGTTTGGTTTTATGAATTAGATTAGGGTTTGATTTACTTTCAAGAAGGTGTGATCTAGTTTACATAGAGTTTTGATTTCATACCAATAGATAACAGTGTCAGGTATAAATTGTGCTTGCATAGATCTTGCACTATAGATTTGAAATAAAAGACTTCCTCGGGTTGATAATATATGTTTGGGAGTTTCATCTGTTTAATTAATTAGACAATTAACCCACCCAACATTTTGGCGCCATTGCCGGGGAAGTTACCAATAGTGCAAAAGTACATCTGACATTGTTTTGTAGATGCATTGTTAAAGTAGAGCATGTAGGTTGCATGATTATTTTTCAGTTTATTGAATTTGCTTTGAGTGTGAATTTTCTCTTTTTTTTGCATTTAGTTTCAGTTCATTTTTAATTTTTGGAGCTTAAATCTTATCATTCCCCTTAGTGGTGTTGTAAGCACCACCCATTATACTAACAAGTTGACAGGAACATTCAAAGGAGGAGCCTCCAGATAACACACGAAGAATCTAATGAAGAGATGGCAGGTAAAAAAGATGCAAAAGTTGTTACCTTCGAATTTCCCATCAGAGATTCAGGAGGAGTGGTACCAACGAAAAGCATTCCCCCACATGTTCTACCAAATTTTCATGGTTTGGAAAATGAAGACCCTGATGTATTTTTGTTTCAATTTGAAGTACTTTGTAGAGGATATGGTTATTGTTCTAATGATCAAAAGTTGAATGTGTTTCCCCTTACTCTAAAAGGAACAACCCTCCAATGGTTCATGAGCCTCGGTGGGAATTGTATACAAACTTGGGAAGACATGAAACATGTATTCTTGAAAAGGTACCAATATTATTGCAGGGTCAATGAAGATATATTCAAAATGACACAAGGAGAAGAAGAGAATTTGGAGGAATATGTTGAACGCTTTCAATACAACCTTCAACGATCAAAACAAAGGCAACTAGGGAAAGAGACCTTAAAAACACTTCTACTCAAGGGAATCCAAGAAGAATCCTTAGAAATATTAAATATGATGGGAACAGGTGATGTATTTCAGTTAGCATATGATGATATTTGTGAGTTATGTAGAAGGTATTCAAGAGGAAACTTCAAGGCTGGTAAGAATTCTAGTAATCCTTATTTTCAATCTTTGAAATCTGCTACAAGAACAAGAGTTATGGGAGCTGAAACCAGTAATTTATTTGAAAATTCTAATGCTGATATCAATGGTTCACTAAATTCACAATTGGGTGTTTTGCAGGTGAAGGAAAAGCATGAGGAATTTGAAGAAATAGTTTTCCTTCAGTGCCAGAAGAAACATCTTGCAATAGATTGTCCTTTGGATAGTCTCACAATTTGTGGCATATGTGACTTGAATCATTCCACAGACCGTTGTCCCTCATTACCAAGGATGAAAGAAACATATCAAAGAGATCTAGGAGTTGCAGCCAACTCGTTGCAATAGTCATGGCAACCATGGCCTACATGTATGGTTCAAAACTCTATCTCTCTATTTCCTTACTCTCATACTCAATCATTGAATACTCCTCCACCATGGAAGCCATTGCAGCCTCAATTTAACTCTTACCTACCTTATCCACAATGTTGGAATGGCCTATCTTATGATCACATGGCCACTCTCTCTCATGCTACAACACAATTTGGTCCTTCAATATCAACCTCACAAACCTATCCTCTACATCAACCACATCTATCTTCTCATCGAACTCCTTGGTATCCAACACAATTTCCTGTCCAACCCACCCTCCATCCTAACCATAATAAAGCAGTACAGTATGCTTATAGTGCTGAACTACAAAATTTTCCTACATTTCCCTCTTGTTCTACCTCATCTACACCGCTGCAAAAAGACTGTGCACTGTTGGATCCAATCCATACGAGGCCTGGACATGTTTTAAATCCAAGACTTGGAAGTGAAGTTTCTTATGATCATCAACAAGTTAACAAGATCAACAAATCTGATGAACGGACATTGGAACCAAAAGCATCCTTCACGTCATTAGATTCGAATCTCTTATGCAATTAGGAAGATCAGTTTACTAAGGAGATTCTTGGTGTAACAACCATGAGAAATCAAGGGAACAAAGGCTATATTGAAGCTTGGTTTCAATCTATTATCAATCTGCAGTATCATTCCTTACCTCATCAATTCTTGGCACCATCATTTCAAGGGAAGTTTACCTCTAATATCCTAGCACTCATAAAGTTATATTTTTCTATTGGGAGTATGAGAATACTTGAGTCATTTCTTCGAAAGTGGCTCCATTGGAAGTTCTCCTACACTTGAAAAAAAAAATTGTTATTTCCAAGTAGTGTAGGACATTGTAACTAAATAAAATCTAGGATGCATAGACAGTATCATTTTGTTTTGAATAAGAACTCTTGGACACATGGTGCAGTAAGAGCCACCCATAGTACTAATCTCTCTTTTTCAGGAAGTTGGTGAGAGGAAGGAAGCATTGGTGAATGAAGACTCCATGGAAAAGGAGCTAAACGATTATGGAAACATTCAAGCTAGAAACTTATGTGATCATCATGGTATGTGTTTAGTTTTTATTTCTATATAACACATCCATAAAAATACACAGACTTTATTTCAACATTATATCACTTTTTAAGAGTTGCAGCTGCAGCTGTAACACACTGTGTAAGTCAATCTAGGTACTCAATGCTTGAAATTTTTGGTATGTGTATGTGTTCTATTTAAATTTACATCATTAAAAATATTCATACCTATTCTGGTCACTTTTTGGGAGTCAAATTTCATTTATTGGATTTTTGTGGCATTTTGACTTGAAATTTTTTACTGAAACACAGTCGGGACAGTCCATTTTTTGGGAGATCAAATGGGATTATTTTTAAAACCAGTTTACATCCTAAGTAGCCCTTTGAATCTAGTTTCCAAACCAATTTGAATTTTTGAGATTGGGCATCAAATGAAAATTTTATGGTCAAAATACTAACAGGGTATCAAGCAGGAAGCTTAGGAACAGAGCTGGGACAGTCAATGTTTGGATGACCTATTGGATAGATATTCAAAACCTGTTTCTATTGGAGATACCTACATGAATCTACTTTCATATCCAATTGTAATCACCTCAATCCGTCATCAAACGAAAAAGTTATGGCCAAAATACTGACTGCCTATCATAAATCAGCATTTTTAAAACTCTGTTTCCTAGACTGTTCATTGGACTGTTCGACCCATGCATTCTCATTGGAATAAAAACATATTTCTATTGGATATACCTACATGAATATACTTTCATATCCAACTGGAATCACGTCAATGCGTCATCAAACGAAAAAGTTATGCCTAAAACTGTGACTGTTGGTCTAGTCCCGAATTCGAGAAACACCTTGTCATGCAGGCTATCATCACATAGAATTTTTAAAACATGTTTCTAAAGGACATATACCTATTAATTTACTTTCATTTGTCTTTTGAATCACTCAAATCGGACAAGGAACAAAGAAGTTATGATCAGAATACTATTGGTGAGTCTAGATGGCCATCACTCTCCCGCAGGTATAAAATGGATTTTTCTTCGTTCATTTTTCTTTGGATTTGTTTTATAAGTAATTGCTTGTTTTTTCCATAAGTATTGGATGAAGAGAGATCAATCACCTCTCTTCTTCCATGATCTCATGTTTTACTGCAGGCAAGTGCTAGGTTTTTGCAGGTCCTTGGAAGAAGAAGGTCAATGCATGCACGAGTGACTCTTGAAGACTTTTTCTCAAATTGCAAATGGATTGAGCACATAAAAAATGAAGATATTGATGTGAAACCCATAAGAAGACCAATGTTCCATGAGTGAAGTTCCTTTGCTACATGAATTTCTACTAAAGAAGCCTCCCGAAAAAGTCCTTTTGCCCATCATGCTCATTCACCAACACCATGATTGCCCATACATTTCCTTCTTGCCTCCACCATTCCATCACTTCCATGACTTTCTACTCCATTTCATCACTCCCATACTATCCACTCCATTCACACCTAACCCATGAATAATGTCTCTCAGCTCTCTTACATGCTGAGTCACCCCATATCCTTTTCATTTTACCAATAAAGCCTACCTGCTGGAGAAAATCTTCCATCTCTAGTTCTTCACAATCATTTGTTTTGTACTCATATTGGATGATGTGGAATTCATTAAGGTCCACCTTCCAATGGTCTTATCCCATCGACCTCAACACACTATCTGGGCAATAAGACTTGAGTGATTCATAGTACCTTGAAATTTACATGCATCAATGGTAAATTTCCTCGCTGATGATCAAGGGAATACATCAATGTCTCTTGTTTGTTAGATCTTGTAGGTGACTCGACTTCAACACATACATTCATACCTGACAGGTTGTACTATTGTACCTTGACATCATTGGTGAGTTGTCTCGTGTTGGTTAACAATTTTCATTATTGATTGGTAATCCAACAAAGTTTCTCCATGTTCGACTTCAAGAACATTCACCCACATGGATTAACTTGTACATAAGCATGGATATTGGGTGAAGAATAAATCTTTTTGTTCCAGCAATTCAATAGTATTCTTTTCATTTAGTTGGCAGCATTTGTTTTCAGTCAGCTTGCATAGTTACTCATCATGGATCAGATTCAGCCTTCATCAGTTTTAGCTTCTAGCTACATCTCTCAACAATAGTTAGCAGCATACATCAGCCCCAGCATACATCAGTACATTCATGTCAACCAAGGCTTCCATGGAGGTAAAAATTGAGGTAAAATAGCATGATTTTTTTATTTATTAAAGATTTAGGACAAATTCATGAAAGGCCACTAAGTATTATCCATTTCCATTTTCTATATAGCATTTTCCGTCCATATATTCCCATCCTTTCCCACTCAACTCTAACACTTCATCATTCCAATTCATGCACACCCAATTCAAGTCCTTCCCAACATCCAAGTATGAAAAATGGTCTACTGCTACTACACAAGAACTAGCAGTAGGAATACCAAGCATTTGTGTTGCTCCATGAGAACCCACAGTTGAAGAAGACTATGCTTGCTAGTACACATCATTGTTTGGAAATGGTTCATGTGCTCATAATATTTACCAGCGGAGCATGATAATGGTTCTATTGGGTAGTAGCATGGTGTCATATTTTGGCAACCTCTGTTGCAATTATGAAAATATTTTTATTGTTGAATACACCAGTGCTAATAGAAGGGAGTCGTTATTAAAAGGAAATTGAAATAGTGTCTCTACCAAAAATTTAAAATTTTTCTGTAGTGGCTTGTTTCAGAGGCACTTGTCCCTATTGTATGGCAGCATTGGCTTCTTCTCAACATATTCTACATCTAATCATGAGACAATTCCTTGCTGCTACTCTTCAGAAAGCTACAGCAAAAGAAGCATATAGTTCCATAAAATAGAGAATGCATTTCATTTTCTAATGATCACTTTCAGCATTAAGCAACAACAGAAACAGAGTTTTATCACAGTGATTTTAACACCATAAGAACAAGCCAAAGAGAAATTTTGCAAGCAGGGAATAGGCTGGCCATAAGAACCTATAGCGGAATAAGTTGTTGTAGAAGCCATTCCCACATGAGAACCCACTAGCATACAAACAAGGTGGAAAATGGAGAATATTTCATACATATTATATCCACATTGTCAAGGTATTTGATGGTGAAACTCATGGCTCATAAGAAATAGAATATTCAAGGATCAATGACATTGCTAGCCTCTTCCTTGATGAATGACACTCCCATATGAATATCATGCCTACTTAATGCCACAAATGGAAAACACAATCAACCCTTGTGCTTAGACCTGTAGAAACTTATGTGATCTAATCAGTCAACCTACTTATTGCATGAGTCACAGTCCTTGAAGATTGGTATCACTATTATGCAAGAGAAGATAAAGCAAATATAGATTAGCTGGTGGAATAAGATGGCATCATGGTTGTTTGTTTCCCATGTATTTTCTTCATAAGCAAGGTCATGGTATCAATTGAAGAATGTATTTGTGTTGCAAAATCAACAAATTTTTAATATATGATGTTGTTTAATGACAATATCAACAAATTCGAACACAGACATTCTTGAGGTTTTATGGGTAACATCAATTATCTTCAGTGGCACTATTTGCAAATATCTAGATGGGTATGCTTCAACACAGGGTTGATCTCAATCAAGATTCATCCTTAATTGTACAGCAGCTTGCAATCAGAGGTAAAAAAGGGCATATGCACTTCATATACAGAAGAGAAAGACAGTTGGATTGCTTGTGCATATTAACTAGTTCAAAAATCACTGTCTAAATAGAGATTAAGAGAGAACATGCATTTGATGGCTCTATTTTTTTTAATGGAGAGATGTGCCTACAGTTAACAATGGATTTTTAAAGAAGTTTAATACACAAAATATCTGTAGGCATCTATTTTCAGAATTTGTTTCTACATGGGGCAAGTGGTTTGAATCTTCTCCTTTGTCACAATGCTACTAGTTTTTTTTTTTTTGTGGAAAAAGACATTCAACCATCATTTTTTTCTTTTCACAAATGTTCATATATTGTTGCATTAGATGTCTTGGAAAAGAAACTTTGGCAAACACAACTGTGAAGGGAGTCTCTTTGATATCAGTATGAGTATTTTCCAAACAATTGAATATGCCTATGTTCAACATTTTGGTCAGCTCTTTAGTTTGGGGGAGATGGATTTTTACAGCTAAGATGAAAACTCTTCTCTTCCATGAGGACATGGAAATTATTCAGTTTGGGGGGAGGAGTTACCATGCTTGCTAGTTTGCCATTCACATTCATATGCACATTATTTTTCATATTTAATGTAGAAATTGAACTGATGATATCTTGCAAACCGAGAATCGGATTCTTGTGAAATTTGGACAGGAAGTGCATAATATTATGATGAACAAAATTGGTAAGTTTCAGCACAATCCAATGCACGGTTTTCGAGAAAATGGCCATCATTACCTATAGCCATTTTGCCTATATCTCGTTATCTGTGCATTAGATGAATTTGAGCTTTGGGGAGCAGAAGCATTATGTTAAGAGGAACATACTCACCAATTTAAAAAAAAATACTTCACGGATTGAGAAAAAATGGCCATCATCACCTACCGCCAATTTGCATTTTTCTCAAAATCCGTGATGTGGGTATCTCTGATTTTTGGTGTGGATATGCATTGGACCTGTAGTAACTTGCTTGCACAATTTCAGCGAAACTCAGATCATAGTTTATGAGATATTAGCTCAGGAAGTTTTCTACAACACTAGCTAATACTCCACCAATTTTGTCCATTTCCCTATTATGGAAACTGTGACTCCGCCAAATTCTCCGCTAAATGGCTAGGACTCCGCTAAATCCTTCGCTAAACCCTCCGCTAACCAGCTGTGAATCCGTCAGATTTATCCATTCAGTAGCTGATACTCTGCCATATTTTTCCATTCAGCAGCTGTGACTCCGCTAATTTTGTCCATTTCCCTATTCTGGCAGCTGTGACTCTGCCAAATTCTCCGCTAAATGGCTGGAACTCCGCTAAAGTTTCCGCTAAATTCTCCGCTAAATTTTTGGCTAAATTTTTCACTGAATGCAAAGCAAGAATTGGATGAGTCTTTATAGTTTGGATGCCACACAGGTATTGGGTTGCATGAGGACATGCAACAAGTTCAGTTTGGGGGAGATGTTGGGTCATGGATTTGTCCATATTTTCATCACCTTTCTGTTGGGTATGTTATATCTCTTCACATGGTCGCTACGTGTACAACACGAGTCATAAATTTTTTTGGGTTATTTTTTCTTTTTCGCGATTTTAGCCCATTGTACTCTATCTAATCCTGGTAAAAGGGATTAGGGTTGTAACCTAATTTCGAGTAAACGAATTAGAGTTTGAGATGCTGCGAAATACCATATATTGTATTGTAAATGGTTGAATAAACATATAATGAAAAGGAGCAGTGCGGCTCTAAGTTTTGATGGTTTTTTCCAGGTTAAGGGTTTCTAGGTGAAAATCTCTATGTTATGTGCGTGCCATTGTGTATTTTCTATTAATGCTTAAGAATCAATATAAGTTTGTACTTCACTGTTAAGGTTTACAACTTAAAACTTACATTTGGTATTAGAGCATTTTTGGGTTCAGAGGGACGCCTTTGTTTCCAAGGGTTTGGCTCGATCTTGGATTTGTGATAAACCTGGTTTCAGTGGGCTCTTTGTAGCGGTGATTTTTTTTTTTTTTAAAGAATGGCGCGCAGTCCTAGATTCGAGATTGAGAAATTTAATGGCCAGATCTTTGAGCTATGGAAGCTCAAGATGGAAGATCTTCTGGTAGATAGAGAACAATGGATCATAGTAGATCCAAGTACCATGCCCACTGGTGCGGTAAAAGAAGAATGGGATAAGCTGGAAAGAAAAGCAAGGAGCACCATTCGTCTTTGCCTCGCAGATTCGGTATTGGTGAACATATCTAGAGAAGAGAGTGCAAAGAAGCTATGGGATAAACTGGGAAATCTGTATCAGTCAAAGTCCCTGGTAAATAAGTTATTTCTGCAAAAGAAATTGTACCTTCTGAGGATGACTGATGGAGACTCTATGTCAGAGCATCTAAACGCCTTCAATACTTTGGTAAGTCAATTGACATATGTTGGTATTACGATTATTGATGATGAAAAATGTATTAGTTTGTTGTGCTCTTTGCCAGATTCATGGGATAATCTGGTTATAGCTATTGGGAGTAATGCAACCATGCTAAACTTCGATGATGTGGTTGCATCCCTGTTATCGGAGGAAATGAGGCGGAGATCCATGGATAGTTCAACCAAGGATGCCTTATTTGTAAGAGGTCGCCCTGGAGACAGATCTAAAAATAAGTCTTCAGGTGGTAGATCTAAATCTAGAGGGAGATCTAAATCTCCAGGACCTTCTGTAAGAAAATGCTGGAAGTGCGGTAAAACTGGGCATTACAAGAAGGATTGTAAATCCAAAAATATTGATAAAAGCAAAGGACCTAATGATGCTCCATCCGCAGATGGGAAAGAATCTACAGAGGAAGGAGGAGATGTGTATCTGGCATCTTCAAGTACACATGCAGAGCATGATTCGTGGTTGATTGACTCAGGTGCGTCTTATCATATGACTCCTCACAGGGAGTGGTTTTCTGAATATGAAAAGTATGATGGAGGAGATGTATTTTTGGGAGACAACTCGGTGGCAAAAATCATAGGTCGAGGAAAGATCAAGCTACTACTCAAAGATGGAAGGTTTAAAACTCTTCCCGAGGTTCTGCACATTCCAAAGCTGGCTAGAAACCTTATATCTGTAAGTAAAATGGATGATGTAGGTGTGAAAACTTTATTTGAAAAGAACACATGCAAGATGGTTCGAGAATCACTGGTGCTCATGAGGGGAGTTTGGATTGGAACTCTATACAAGTTGTTGGGAAGCACCTTTAAAAATGGATGTAACAGTACTATTGTTCCTGAGGGTAAAAATGAAGGAGACAGAGTCCTTACTGTCTTTAGTGAGAAGACATCGCTATGGCATCAAAGGCTGGGACATATTGGAGAGAAGGGTCTTCGACTATTACAAGGTAAAAGTATGGCTGAAGGCATGTCTGATTTCACATTAGATTTTGATTTCTGTGAACATTGCTTATATGGTAAACAGAATCGGGTAAGATTCTCATCTGGTGTTGTAAGAGCTAAAGGAATCTTAGAGTTAATACACAGTGATGTTTTTGGACCTGTGCTTGTTCCATCACTAGGTAAATCTGTGTATTATGTTTCATTTATAGATGATTTCTCAAGGAAAACTTGGATTTATTTCCTGCATAAGAAATCTGAGGTTTTTAAAAGATTCAAAGAATTTAAGGCTCTTGTAGAGAATCAAACTGAAAAGAAAATAAAAGTACTTAGAACAGATAACGGTGGAGAATTCTGTGAAAGTGAATTTGAGGAGTTCTGTAAAATGTGTGGAATAGAAAGGCAAAAGATTACTCCATACACACCTCAACAGAATGGGGTTGCAGAAAGGATGAACAGGACATTGATGGAAAAGGCAAGGACTATGCTCAGTGGTGCAGGGCTAACACAACAATTCTAGGCAGAAGCTGTTGACACTGCATGTTACTTAGTGAATAGGACACCCACATCAATGTTGGTTGACAAGACACCTCATGAGGTTTGGACTGGTAAGAAACCCTCTCTCTCTCATCTCAGAGTGTTTGGGTGTGATGCTTTTGTACATTTTCCAAAGGAGAAAAGGAGCAATTTGGATAATAAAGCGGAAAAATGTATCTTCATTGGTTACAAGGATGGAGTGAAAGGTTACAAGCTATGGAACCTAGTAAAAAGGCAAATAGTTTACAGTCGAGATGTGATCTTTAGAGAAATTGAAAGCACTTACAAGATTGAGGATGTACCAAAGGAAAAGGATTCAGAGAAGCTACACTTTGATATCAAGGATGAAAGAGGTGATTCTTTTGAGGAACCAGATTCGTCTGAATCAGATGAGGAGGCAGAATTGTCTGAATCAGATGAAGAGGTGGATCCACAGACTCCGGTATTGAGGAGATCTGACCGAGTAAGAAGGAAAGTTGAAAGGTACAGTCCCCCTGATTTTCATTCTAATTTTGTGTTATCTATTACTGATGATGACCCTAGAACTGCTAAAGAGGCAATGGATTCAGAATATAGTAAACTATGGAAGAAGGCCATGATAGAAGAAATGGATGCCTTGGATAAAAATGAGGCATGGGATCTGGTTGAGTTGCCAAAAGGAAGAAAGCCTATTGGAAGCAAATGGGTATTCAATAAGAAGTTAAATGCAGTAGGTAAAGTGGAGAAGTACAAGGCTCGAGTAGTAGCGAAAGGTTATTCCCAAATTGAGGGCATCGATTTTGGTGAGATTTTTTCACCTGTTGCAAAATTGACTTCTATTAGATTTCTTCTATCTATTTCTGCTGCTTTTGACCTTGAAGTAGAACAGATGGATGTAAAGACGACTTTCCTACATGGAAATCTTAATGAAGAGATCTATATGAAGCAACCAGAACGGTTTGTGGTGAAAGGAAGAAAGGAGCTTGTCTGTAAGCTGAAAAAATATCTATATGGATTGAAACAATCTCCAAGAATGTGGTATCAAAAATTTGATACTTATATATTGGGACTTGGTTTCTCAAGAAGCAAAGTTGATCACTGTGTTTATTTTGAGCTAACTGGTGATCATTTTATTTATGTAATATTGTATGTTGATGATATGTTGCTAATTGGAAACAACAAGGAAATAATCAAGGATGTCAAAAATCAACTGTCATTTAAATTTGACATGAAAGATCTTGGTGTTGCAAATTTTATTTTGGGCATGGAAATAAAAAGAGATCGTGAAAACAGGAAACTCTAGTTAAATTAGAGGAAATATGTTGAAACGATATTGAAGAGATTTAATATGCAGGAAAGCAAACCAGTGAAGGTGCCCATTCCTGTAGGTGTAAGGTTATCTGCAGAACAGTGTCCCACGACACAAGAAGAGGTAGAGGACATGTCTCATGTTCCCTATGCTAATGCAGTTGGAAGTCTGATGTATGCCATGGTCTGTACTAGACCAGATATAGCCCATGCAGTGGGAGTTTTGAGTAGATACATGTCAAAACCAGGAAATGAACATTGGACTATAGTAAAGAGGGTCTTCAGGTATTTGCATGGCACTACAGATTTTGCAATCTGCTACCAAGGAAGACCTAGTCTAAACAGAGAGATAGATATACAAGGATTTGTTGATGCTGACTGGGCTGGAGATATTGATCACAAAAGATCTACAAGTGGCTACATTTTTAATCTATTTGGAGGAGCAATCAGTTGGATGAGTAGAAGACAAGCTGTAGTTGCACTCTCAACTACAGAAGCAGAATACATGGTAGCTACCCATGCAAGTAAGGAAGCTGTATGGTTGCAAAGATTGTGTTCAGGTATTGGTTTTGTTTAGAATGCAGTAAAGATTGGCTGTGATAGCTCAAGTGCAATATTTATGGCAAAGAACCCTGCTTATCACTCGAGGACAAAGCACATTGATGTGCAGTACCATTTCGTCAGAGACATGGTTGAACAAAACAAAGTGTTGCTAGAGAAGGTTGACACTTTAGTAAATGTTGCAGACTCTTTGACAAAGTCTGTGAGTACTCAGAAGTTCTCTTGGTGTAAAGAGAACATGGGCATTGTTGCCCTGAATTGTTGAAGTCATAAATTTCTCCTATATGTGAAGAGAACAACAAGTGGGAGAATGTTGGGTATGTTATATCTCTTCACATGGTCGCTGCATGTACAACACGAGTCATAAAATTTGTTGGGTTGTTTTTTCTTTTTCGTGATTTCGACCCATTGTACGCTATCTAATCCCGGTAAAAGGGATTAGGGTTGTAACCTTATTTCGGGTAAACGAATTAGGGTTTTAGATGCTGCGGAATACCATATATTGTATTGTAAATGGTTGAATAAACATATAATGAAAAGGAGCAGTGCGGCTCTAAGTTTTGGTGGTTTTTTTCCTGGTTAAGGGTTTCCAGGTGAAAATCTCTGTGTTATGTGCATGCCATTGTGTATTTTCTGTTAATGCTTAAGAATCAATAGAAGTTTGTACTTCACTGTTAAGGTTTAAAACTTAAAACTTACACTTTCGACATATATTTCATCCCGCTTCTTCTTATTATCACCCATTTATCATTCCATTTTCCATCCATTTGCTGTAATTGCTTGAGAAATGCCATATTAATCTTATTTATGCTTTAGTGGTTAATCATGATTATTTTCCTTTATTTTTGATGAATTGAAGACTCTTATGCATAATTTTACTGATGATGGTTTATGGAGTGATTGTTCATATTAGCAGTTGTATCAGCCATGGTTCAAGCCTCCAAAGTTGGCATGCTAGCACACGTACACATGGAGATTCAAAACATGTTTTCATTCCTACGATTCATTATGTGCATTTGTGACTTCAATTTGTGCTCAAGTCCAACTTGGCAACCTCCAGCTCATACTCAAACAGTTCCAACCAGAAATGCGTGTCAGATAAGAACACAGTGATTCGCGGCTCAATTTGTGGGCAGCTGGAGACGAATCTCGAAAATCTGGGACAGGGGTTTTGTGCACAATGATCTCATTTACCTAACTCGCATGGAAATCGCCAAACAAAGCTATGGTTTGAGCTATACAACTAGTTCTTTGAACATGTAATTCCCAGATTTACTGTTGCGGCCGGTTTCAAAGTTATTAGCAATTACGACCGTGTTCTAGCTGTTACAGATCACAAGTTGGGTTTCGGTTTCTCATTCTCATGAGAGAGTTTTATGTATAAATATGTAATCCTTCTCATGTATTGGGGGGGGGGGAGAGAGAAAGCAATGTTATGTTGTAGGATTTGATCGAGACTCTGCTATAATGATTCCATTCTGATAATACATGCTGGCAATTTCATGATCTAGAGTTGTAGACTTTCATTGTGGAGTTCCAGCTCTGCTCAGTGGAGGAAGGGCCCTCTTGCCTGAGCAGATGTTGGTAGTGTTGATTGTTATTGTGTAGATTTGTTTCTTATTTAGTTCATGCTTTTATTCATTGGATTTAGTTCATGCTTTTATTCATTAGAGTTAGTTCATGTTTTCATTCAATAGATTTATCATAGTTGTTTTCCTGATTAAATTCATTTTTATATATCGTTGGCCAACATAGCACTTCTTTTAGGTTCATGCAATTAGATTTTGATTCATAAGAGTTGATTTTGTCTAAGTTAGATTTACAGTTTGGTTTTATGAATTAGATTAGGGTTTGATTTACTTTCAAGAAGGTGTGATCTAGTTTACATAGAGTTTTGATTTCATACCAATAGATAACAGTGTCAGGTAGAAATTGTGCTTGCATAGATCTTGCACGATAGCTTTGAAATAAAAGACTTCCTCGGGTTGATAATTTATGTTTGGGAGTTTCAGCCGTTTAATTAATTAGACAATTAAACCAACCAACAGTCTAGGGTATTCATGTAGAGCTATGATTAATTCAAATTATTATACATTGAAATCTTCAATCATGCCCTGCAATCCAAAATATGGGGGATTATAGTTAATTCCTTCATAGTTCATTAGCCCTTATAAGCCCCAAGTACATGGGATGGGATGGAACAGGTTTCATATTAGAGAATCTTTATCCCAGAACCCTGCCAGGAAGACCCCAGTTGTCATCGCACCTGCTCTGAATAACCCCCCCTTCGCTGGATTATTACCAATGTAATCATAAAAAGCGAGTTTCTTGGGAATTTTTTACCAGGCTTCCGATAGGCTCAAGGTAAATAGTAATTCAGAAAGTAAAGAGCAACGTTCATCCCACGCACCCAAACAAGCAAGCACTCGATTCATTTCCTAATTCCCTACGGCTTGAGCCTGGGTGTCAGAACAAAGTAAAGGGGATACCTAAATCTTGCTCGAGTTGCACAACTTGTTCATGCAATTTTATCACAAGACTTCAAATCATTCAAACCAGCAGTTGAACGCTGATTCAAGGGTAAACCACGCTAGTGTCAGTAAAGAACGATCTGCCAGTAAACAACCTCCTATGTGCTGTTAATTGTGTAGTGGTAGAGCATTCATAGTATGATTGGTTAGTGGGATGGCTTAGATAGCTTGGCTGGGATGGCTTGTCTGGATTCAGTGTCAGAAGCCTACTCCACTAGAGGAAGAACTAGCTTGGCTATTTCTTTTTTTAGATTAAAACCCACACATCAATAGATTAATAGAGATGAAATAACACTTGATACTTGGATACAAAACACATTGATTTCATTAATTTGATCTCTGTAAATGATTCCTACAACTTAGGAATCCTTCTATCTCTCGCTGCTTGCCCTGATTTTACACAGTTTTTTGGGTGCTTCTATGGCCTTGACAGCCATCTTGATTATTCTGTGCCAAGGCCATAAATATGTGGAGGTTTTCTTGGCATGTGGAGGACCATATACGGAGGACCTTCTCAATTATGGCCCTGGCCACCTTCTATGGCCCCAATATGGTCTTGCATTTTACTGATCCCTAATAAAAAGGGATTCGATTTTTACTATGGGAAAGGAAATAACAGTGGTAAAAATTAGGGCTGCAAAGAGAAGCATGAGGCATAGCTGTTGGATTAACCTATCCACCATAACCATCATGTCTGACCACTTCCTCAAATGTAACAGTTGCATCTCTGGGAACAACATACAAAGTTCAAAGTACCCATATGCATATAGTTCATACCTTTGACGAGTGGAACTTCTTTTGTTAGGTTTTTGTTCAAAATGCAGAGCCCCTGCAACAAGAGGGTTCTATTCGCGGGAAACTCTAGATTTGGAAAATGAAAATGAATTTGTTTTCTATATATTTTTTATTTTTTAGGAGGGTTCCATTAGATTTGGAAAATGAAAATGAATTTTTTTTTTCTGTATATTTTTTATTTTTTTAGGAGGGTTCCATTAGCGGGAAACTCTAGATTTGGAAATGAAAATGATTTTTTTTTCTATATATATATTTTTATTTTTTATTAATATTAATAAATTACTAATGTCACTCAATTCAAATATAGATAAATATATTATTTAGTTTTTATAGAATAAAATAAATAGGCTAGTCAACCTATGAATTATGGTAGTTTTTGCACCTTTCTGAATAATATTGAATCAAATCTTAGAACTCTTTCCAATATCTTTGTCTTTGTGATGAATTCTACTATAGATTTGAAATATTGATGAATTAAATAGCTATTATGGATAATATAAAAGTAGTTCATTCTTAGAATTCACACCATATATATCTTAAAACCAAAATTACAACATTGTTAGAAAATTAGTATTGTAATTTTATAAATATCTTATGCAACTTTTAGTCAATCACACCAATGTTGAGTCCATGTTGGAAGTATGGCCTCTTGCTTAATAAGATTTGTGAGGCCATTTCACAAATATTATATACCCCTTGCATAATGTAAGGTCTTCTCATTATATGCATATAATGTTAATAATAACCTTTATGCAATGGTAAGTAATGATAAATTGTTTCATATGAGAGATGTGGATAGGAATTCCTAAACATTTGTTCTATGAGAGATATTATCACCATTTTGAGTGCAACATCAAGGATAGTTATTGGTGGAGATAGGATATCAACATTTTTACACCAAATTATAAGAAAAGAACTACTATTTTTGGAAGTTTTTTCACACAGCATGCCCATAGCTCTCGGGTTACACCACATAATTGAGTTTTCTTGCTTAGTTTACAGATATAATGGGGATTTATTATACAAAAGGAAACCAACACTTATGTGTATAATCATCCCTATCTAGCGTTACATTTTGGTAGGGTAAACCAAAAAGTGATTCGAGTCATAGTTTAATGAACCAAGGTCCTATTAGCATGAACACACAAAACTCACTTTTACTTTATACAATGCTAGTAATCAATTTGAAATGTAATAATCTAATACAATAACTTTGCATGTATTTGTCCTAGAAATAGTGGAAAAACAATAAATTTTACCTATTTCATCATCATTTCTTTGTGATCAATCATTAAAAATAGTTTACCATATTATCTTTAATTTGATTGTTTTTGTTGGGATGCCAATACATGAAGGGCATTGAAGATTTCCTATGCATTTTTTCATATTTATAAAATCAACAATAATTATCTACTTAACTAGGTTCACTTTTCTAGATGTGGGATTAGATTTGGATGATTGAAATAAATTCCTACATTACAAGTACTTGACAAGGATCCAACATTGTAAATTGTCATAGTGTTTTATGATAGTGTTTTAGAGTTCCCTCGAAATAATATCATTGGAATTTTAGAGAATTTATAGTGATTAATGATTTATATGAAACTCTTAATAAGGAAAATATACATACCAAAAATCAAATGTGCAAAGGGACTTAGGTCTAAAGACCCACCCTTAAGATTAATTAATTTAGAAGCCAACTGGCATTCCAAGAAGCACAAAGGACAGGCAAATCTATTTCACTTATGCAAGGGAGCACTCATGTCATATAGCATATTTGATCCTCAAACCTACAAATGGATACATTTGGTACAGGGTTTTAAATCCCATTTAATCGGGTTTGAGCATGAAGGTGGGATATATCCCACGTAAGGGATGGTGATGATCAAGGGAAAATACAACATTTACAATTCCTGCTCTCGGAAAGGTGATTGGCATCTTAAATAGGCACACAAGGGTCTTGTGGTTAGTGGTAAGCTTGACCTCTCCTTTCAGTTTACCCGCATGTGTTTTGAATTCGCCTTGCTTGGAATTAGAAGTTATGTTTCTAGGCACTTTTGTGTATCTTGGGTCAAAGGAAATTTGTTAAATTGTGTTGAAATTCACAATATAAATGACTAATTCACATTAATCATTGTTAGGTAGTCATATTTATATTTATGTGACTAAATTAGTCATTTATGTTAGTCATTTATATTTTAGTCACTTGTTATCTAGTCATATATTTTATCCCATGACTAAATTAGTCGTTTATCTTAGCTGTTTTTTGTTGGATTCTTTAAAATTGTTCAAATTTAGTCGTTTATCCCTTGAAAAAACTATGGTGACTAACTTTTTTAGTCGCCTAGTCACTTATCTCTCATTTTGTACTAGTGCCCATAATGCTCTTGGAAACAAGACCCTTGAAGAGATGTTCACCACGAAGAAGCCTGAAGTCAGTCATCTAAAGATATTTGGTTGTCCGGTGTTCATCCACATTCCAAAGGAAAAGAGATCGAAACTAGATCCTTTAGGGAAGAAGGTAATATTTGTGGGTTATAGTGAACAATCTAAGGCTTACCGCATATACATCCTAGGATTCCGTCAGATAGATATTAGTCGAGATGTTGCATTTGATGAAGATACAGCCTTCAACGAGTCTAAGAAGACTCATGAGGATGAGGAGGAGTAGGAGGCTCCCAGAGTTGCAGAACCAACCAAAGAACCAATCCTAAATATTGAAGGGGATCCTATTCCAGAGGATCATGACATGGAAAAACCTCAGAGACCTGAGGAGATACCTCGTGAGGAGATATGTCGAAAGAGAAGACCAGCTTGGGCACATGAATTAATCCAAGATGCAGGAAAGTATGGTGCCCCAGAAGGATCTAGTAGAGAGAGAAAGAGACCAAGGCCATACTCCAGCTATGTATCCTTGATGTGCAATCTTGTTGAAGAAGAACCGTCTTGTTTTGAAGAAGAAATAAAGAACAAGGAATGGTTGGATGCCATGAATGAAGAGTATCAATCCATTATCAAGAATGATGTTTGGTATGTGGTACCAAGACCGAAAGACAAATTGGTTGTTTCATCAAAATGGATCTTTGAAAGAAAACATTCAGCAAACGGAAGCATTGAAAAGTTCAAGGCAATATTTGTGGCCCAAGGATTCTCGCAAAAGGAAGGAATTGATTATGAGGATACTTTTGCCCCGGTAGCCAGATATACTTCGATTAGAACCATTCTTGCCTTGGCAGCCAAGATGCAATGGAAGATACATCAGATGGATGTGAAGACAACTTTCCTGAATGGAAGCACAGAAGAGGAAGTATATATAAAGCAACCAAAAGGATTTGAAGTAGAAGATAATAAGTCACATGTATGCAGGTTGAAGAAAGCACTGTATGGGTTGAAGCAAGCTCCAAGAGCATGTTATGGAAGAATTGACAACTTCACGATGAGCTTGGGATTTACCAAGAGTAAAGTAGACTCTAATATTTATTACAAGATTATGAATGATGAATCCATGATATTATTACTGTATGTGGATGACCTATTTCTGACTGGAGAAGACAAGCCCATTGTTGAATGTAAGAAGAGGCTTGTAGCAGAATTTGAGATGAATGACCTTGGAAAGATGCACTACTTTCTAGGTCTTGAGGTATGGCAGTTTCCAGACGAGATTTTTTCGAGTCAAGGAAAATACATAGTAGAGATCCTAAAGAGATTTCGGATGCTGGATTGCAAGGCCATGACTACTCCAATGGTGATAAATCTGAAACTTCTGAGTGATGCTTCTTCAAAGAAAGTGGATGTCACCATGTATAGACATATTATTGTGTCATTGATGTATTTGACCAATATTCATCCAAATATATGTTTTGCGGTAAACACATTGAGTGAGTATATGGTGGAACCCAGGAATGTTCGCCTGATTGCAACAAAACATGTGATGAGATATCTGAAGGGTACATGGGATTATGGACTTAGATATGCCTCAGATAGTGAGTTCAGACTATATGGGTACACAGACTTAGATTGGGATGGAAGTGCTGAAGACAGAAAGAGCACTTCAAGATGTTGCTTTTGTTTTGGATCAGGTGTGATATCATGGCTCAGTAGAAAGTAACCCTGTGTTGCACTCAGTATAGCGGAAGATGAATATGTAGCAGCTTGTTCAGCTTGTGGTGAAGTAGTGTGGCTTCGCAAGATGTTGACAGGATTGTTCGATGCAGAGATTGATGCTACAGAGATACTCTATGGCAACCAGAGTTGCATCAAGTTAACAGAAAATCCTGTGTTTCATGATAGATCGAAGCACATTGAGATTAAGTTCGACTATATCCAGGATATGGTGCAGAGGGGAGCTATGAAGATCGAGAATGTTCCTACAGAGGAACAAGTTTCTGATGTGTTGAATAATCCTCTGGCTCGTGTGAAGTTTGAGTACTTTCGTGGCAAGATTGGTGGGGTCTAGAGGGACCTCTCTAGAAAGAGAGATTGATAGATTCCATCCAAAAGGATAGATGCATGTACAGGAGGGGCGGTTGTTAACAGACAATCTACCGAAAGCGGACTTAAGGCATGATCTCCCTAGTTCAATGTGAATCTAGAATAAATAAAAAAGAACATAACCTACTTTCCTAGATCAAATAGAAGTGAAAATAGATAGATAGATCACTTACCTTTGATTTGCAGATCCCTTTTCTCTTTGTTGATCCGATGCCCCAATGTCATTAGATCTCCAACTGCAAGACCATGTTGAGCATATAGGAACCAATGAGCAGTGAAAGCATACATTTCATACGATTGATCTAAGTTAACAGTGTCGGCCTAGGGAGACTGTTAACGTCGCATCCCCCATCCAACATGTCCAAGCCAAACCTCCAAGATGGTACAAGCTTCCCAAGATGATTAGGGATCACCAATATGGATTCTACCAGCATAAGGATACTATAGAATTTCCTTCCTTTTCCCATGGGGAAAGGGGGTGCTTATAGGGATAAAGAGATAGGATAGGTTGAGGATTAGGGGGATATGGTTAAGGGATCCTTCCCATTAGGTTAGGAACCGAAATTACACCTCACGTAGAGTCTAGGAATAGGTATCCACCTCAACAAACCTCTAGAAATACCTCAAGACTCCCCAAAATAGCCTCTAACTAACCCTGTCACACCCTGGTAGAGGAGACAGAGCACCAGATAGGGTCAGGCACACCCTGTAGGAGGACAAATTGCACCAGTGGCTCACCTTAGCTAACCAGGATTTGCATCGTCGCACCCTAGATGAAGGAGAAGTGCGCCAACCTACTCAACAAGGTAAACCGGGCAGGGATAGCCTCCATGTTTGAATTTGTTTTAGTCCGGTATGAGTTTAGGGGTCAGAGCAAAGAGTTTACATAATGATGACGACACTTGCAATACTTGCGACACTTGCACAAGGGTGACAACATTTTGGTGTAACAATGGTAGATCAATACTAGCTGATTGATAGTTCCATCTTTCATGAGCTGATGCCTATCCATAGGGATGGATGCCTCTCCAAGGGTGAGGGTAGATCAGTACTGGCTGACTGATAGTTCCATTTTTCATGAACTGATGCCTATCTGTAGGGATGGATGCCTCTCCAAGGGTGAGGGTAGATCAGTACTGACTCATTGATGGTTCCAGCTTTCATGAGCTGATGCCTATCCGTAGGGATGGATGCCTCTCCAAAGGTGAGGGTAGATCAATACTGGTGGACTGATGGTTCCAGCTCTCACGAGCTAATGCATGTCCATAGGGATGAATGCCTCTCCAAGGGTGAGGGAATATCAATACTGGATGACTGATAGTATTAGTATTTAGTTACTGATGTTTGTTGAAGGTGTTATAGCTGATGGTGCTACTAATGAGAATGTTCCAGTAGATGGTGTTCCAGCTGACGATGATATTGTTCCAGCTGATGGTGCTACTGATGAGGATGTTCCAACAAATGGTGTTCCAACTGACAAGGTTGCTAACAGTAGAATATGTTCCAACTAATGATGTTGTTGATGATGATGTTCCAGTAGAAGAAGTTCCAGTTGACAAAGTTATTGTTCTAGTAGATGATGTTCCAGCAAGAGGATGATTGCTGATGATGATGATCATATTTTAGCAGATGATGATGTTTCTACTTCGTAGATGATGCCCCAGACAAATGATGATCTAAAGCCTTCCTACGACCTATAGAAGTTCACAAATTAGTTGTGCATATATTGTTACCTGCAAGATACCTTCCTAGTTAAGAGGGAGTGTTAAAATAATGTAACTTCGGAAGATATTCTATTTATATTATTGTATTCCTCCTTCAGGAGATGATGGTCATGTAATTAATAATGTAAAGGTCATTGAAAGAATCAATGTAAACCCTAGGACATGTGTCGGCCTAGAAAAGCCCCTAAAGATTATTATATTATGTAATTGACCAGTCAAGTAGAGAAGTCGGCCCTGTTGGGGAAATTGTCACCCCAACGGAAGAATATAAATAAAGGACACCTCTCTCACTTCTATTCACTCATTCACTCAAGCAAGTTCACATTAGTGAAGAGAAAGAGGTGCGCACAAGTGGAGGAGTAGTTGATTTGTCTTGGGGAACTTTTCTACTTTGTGATTTCTATATTGAGGAAGGCTTTGTAGGGGTTTTCTCCCTTTGTGGTTTCCCCGAGAGAATATCTTTGTTCATTGTATTTTATGTTGTGCTTGTTTATCTTTCAGTAATTTTTAATATGATATATGTTGTTCAATTAAAAACTAACAATTAGGAGGTTGGTGAATTTAGGAACACAATGTGTCAATGTTTGATTATGTTACGGGATACATGGGTTAGTGGATAGGGGGCATAGTGAGTTAGCATGTTAGTGGGTAAGGGTTGAATGTAATTATTCAGTGTGGAGGTTCAAGGGTTTGTGGATCAACCATGGTCAATATGGTAAATGACAGTTAAATATGGCTATTGGCTTACTAGGGTTAATGGGTAAAGAGGTTGGTAAATTGGGGGATCAGGTTTTAGTGGCGTTAGGATTCCAATAGTAGGAAAGCAATCAAATACTAAACAAGACATAATATTAGGTGTGAATGCACACTATTCTCATTAATCGAATGTACCATTTATACAATGAGAATGACTCTTGGGTTATTATTCCCAAGACTTCGCATGGAATTCTGAGTTGATTCCTCATCTTTACCTAACCTAATAGATTAGGTTCTAAAAATCCCCCCCTTAATCCGAAAGGGGTGTATGTGAGTGCAAGTAGAGAGATGAAATTAGAAGTGGAAAAATGCCAAGGGACAAACATTTATAACTTGACAATTTGAATTTTCCAAGAAATCTAGTAGAAGATGACATATTCTGCTAAATATAAGTTATCTTTGAATTGGCAGTTTTCGATGACCACAAACCAAAAGGGATAGAAGAAGCAATCGAAGCTAAAGTCTTCTACTAAGTCAGTTGTTTAAGGATGACCACAAAATTTCAAACTTGGTGATAACTCCGGTTCTGTCTCAAAGGTTCTCTCTGGAAAATGGTTGTTTGGGGACCACCATCTAATGTTTAGAAGAAGCTGAATTATTCTTCTAAATGATTGGTTTTAGGCTAGCGAAAAAATATAGAGATCGATCGAACATGATTCTCACTCTAGTTCAGGATCTCTTGTTTTGGCTCGCTTGTTCTCGTTTGCGTGTTTATGATGGTCCATCAAGTGGGTCATTGTGTAGTTACCCTCAATTTGACCCTTATAATGTATTAAAATAGATTATCAAGGTCAAGGCCAAGGCCATGCCTAATGATGTAAATGTGTTAGATGGATTCCTAGTGCGGATATCAAGGCCAAGGCCTGATTAGTGAATGGCTAGGCATGTATGGTATAAATATATCTATATGGATCGCATGGTTGGATTGCCGTGATGACATAAAATATAGGTAAATATTATGTTGGAAAATAATATTTATGGTCCAAGATGGTTGTGTAAGGAGCACCAAAGGGGATATGGTTAAATCCTCTATTGCCAAATGTCAACCTTAGAGAGCGTATGGGAGATTGAATCCTCTATTGCCATGGAAGATTAAATCCTCTATTGCCAAGTGTCAACCTTAGAATTCACCCAATTGTTGACATTTCCATTAAATGAGACAATTACTTCCTTTTGACTGTTAAATCCAATCATTGAATGCATGTGTGATGTTGGTGACGAATGTTTTCTCATGTAGTTATGGAAGCATGGGATGAAATATACTTCTATGACTCTAGTAAGAGTTCTCTCTGCCATGTTCATAAGTTATGTCAGTTGTCTTTTCGACCATTCTCTCATATCCTTTGGAGTCTGTTATCCATTTTTCAATATGAATATTTTAGCACAACTTTTACACTACAAAAAATTGTTTCTCTTGATTTTCATCCCATTTCCATTATGAATTACTAGATTGTGCATAACCGAAAATTCGAATTTGGAAATAGAGTTGCATATTTAAGGGAAAAAGAGATGTTGTATATGAGCATAGATGTTGGAAAAGATAAGAACCCTTATGCATATATTTTTACTATGTATGCATGCTTGAGAAACCATGAATTAATGCTACATGAGGTTATCCAACAACATACAACTGATTGGACTCTTACTATGCACACTAGTAAGAAATGTAAGGGTTGGATTTCCTAAGGAAATTGTGGATCATTGAAGGGAATGCGTTCCTTGTGTTGTGTGGGGAAATTGGAAAGAGTGCCATGGCTGTGACGACTAATTGAAATTCATGTTGATCTTCAAATTAGAATTTGGCTAATCATTGAGAGAAAAATGGGTTGTGGGTTAAGATAGAAGCTTGTAGGTGTTTCCTTCGCCGCGGTGGCATCATAGCCTAACTTGGGGGTGGAATCTCCATAGAAAGAGTATATGTTGGAAAAAGTGCCTATAGTTGAGTAGAAAATCACTCTTACATAACCATTTGCTTGAATATTCTTTATTTAAATGTAAGTATTATATTTATATATGAATGTGAAATGATTTTATGTTATGCCTATGATGAAGATGCTCATATATGCATGATGTGCATGTGGATATAAATTTATTTCAGTTTATTTTTACAATTATATATTTGCACACACATTTTATTGTTTATGAATTCATAATATGGCCACGTGGAAAAATTTACAATCCTGGAATTTGTAAAATAAAGTTTGTTCATGATCGCATTCTTGAAGTGCTATTTTTTTCTATAGATGATCAAGTTGTAGAGATCTTCACCAAATCTCTTACAAAATCGAAGTTTTCTAAACTTCAATCTATTTTAGGAGTTGAGGAACTTGTCATTAAGGGGGTATAAGCTCTAATGCCTCATTCCTTCTCCTAATAGTGTCTTGTAAACCCTTCAATCCTATCCCAAGTTGTTCTTAAGGGGAGATGTTAGGATATTTAGACACTTAGGAGTTAGTTAAGATCAAATTATCATAATATATCCATTAGGTAAAGTGTGTTTCTTTAGTATGAATTAGTATGCATTTGTAAATATCTAATCTGATGGTCACGATATGTTATATACATAGAGTAATCCAATGATTCAACTTCTCTTAGATCATAACTGCCTTTGATCCGTGGCTTAACACCTGATTGGTCCATGATATCTATTTAAAGAGCATGGAGGGTCAATTTCTAGTTGATATATTATGAGAAGCTCATTTGTAACTTTCTTTCTTTTGCATAATAAACTACCTCAAGTAGCTATTTGGCCGGGACCATGGAGTGTTCCCCTTTCGAGGATTTAAACCATGTGAAAACATCGGTGTGTTGATCTGTTATTTGTTTGTGTGAGTGACTTCTCTAGGTGTTTGTTTGACAACATTGACCATAAAATCATTCTTCCTATTGATATTTCTTGGGACATTCCTTTCTTTGTGAACATAAAAGTAACCCATTTATGTGGGAGTTTGGATTGGAGAAATTCATCCTAGTAGGGTTTCACTATATGAATATAGCTTATATATTTTCTATTAGAGGATAAGGTTTTTCAAATTGCATTATATATTTCTCAGTATCATTTCTTTAAATAATGTCTTGTATTTGTGATCTTCTAAATTGGTTAAATTTTCAAAATTAGTGCACTTATGCTCATTTTCTCAAGTTGACTAAGTCAATTTGAACAATACAATTTTGTAGTTGTTATTTTTGGTTTCCCAAAAAAATGCCAGATGTTTTTGACATATTGTTTGGATTTGAAAATTTGATATGTATTTTTTTTTTAAATTATAGTTTTTAGAATATAGTGTTCTACAGGATGAGATTGTAGGAGCTCCACCCTTAGGTGTTGGATACACATTTCAACGTTTCAGAGATGTTTCCTTGTATGCAATTCCTCTGAAGCATGGTTGAAATGTTTCAATAAAGTTTCAAATTTTTGAAATGTTTTATTGGCCATTTTGGCTTTGCATCATCTGTTTCAGTTGTTGTTTTGGTCACATGAATGAAAAATAAAAAGGAAAAGAAAAGAAAAGGATGGTAAAACCATATTCTTACAAATCAAGTCATAAACAGAGGGTATGGTCCTTGCTTAATGATAACTCTTATTTTTGGATTTATTTCCAAATTTGAAATTCATGAATGATATTCTACTATTATTTTTGTCTTATGGTATGTGTGTGTGTGTGTGTGTATTCTTTTAAAAAATTGTCATATCTTAATCAATATATGGGCAACCTATGTCGCACCTTAGAAATGCCGAGATGATATAATTATGTGCACAATGCAAGTGAGTTTAATACTAATCCATTCTCATTTTTACAAGGCTACTTTGAGAGAGGAGATACATGAATCTAGTTCGAAAGAAAATGTGTTAGTTGTAATTAGGTTAAGTGGATTTTAAATTTTAAGACTACAATTGTTTGAAAGCAGAACTAATGGACAAATTAATTAGGTATAAGTTTGGTCCATGTTTACGAAGTTCTGTTGTGGTAAACTAGAAACTGTGAATATTGGTATGTATCAACTATGT
The DNA here is from genome assembly GCA_027924585.1 of Larix kaempferi. Lineage (NCBI taxonomy): Eukaryota > Viridiplantae > Streptophyta > Pinopsida > Pinales > Pinaceae > Larix > Larix kaempferi. Next base: position 665,899 of record BSBM01000870.1, read on the forward strand.
AGATTTGGTTGGGAAATTTTTTTTGCTATTTGTGATGATAAATTTTCAAGCGGAATGGGAAGATATGGATGATACATCAATTATCTATTGTAATATGCAATGTTAATATTTTTTCATTTATTTTCTTTGCAAAGAAGTACATGAGCAATGTTCATTCAGGTTGTTCTTGGGGTGGTTGGGGGGTAGTATCAATATAATATATTATGTTATGAGTATTGTTTGTATTTCAATGGTAAATTTCCAATGAGTGATGAACATTCTCACGATCCTTATTTTAGCTGGATATGCTTTTGTTGCAGCCCAAAACACCATTGGAATTTGATTTTACCCGTTAGTGACTTTCAGTTACCTCTTTGAATATTTGTCGATTGATTTACATCATTGCAAGTTTCCCATCCTAAGTCCTTGCAATTATTAAGATATTACTTGAATGTGAATTTGTTTTGCATTGGGGTTAGTATCAACATACTATAATATACTAGGAGTATTGCTTGGATTTCAGTGGGAAATGGGTGATCAACATTCACAGTATCCTTATTTTAGCTAGATATGTTTTTGTTGCAACCTCAAATACTATTGTAAATTTTGTTTACTCTTTAGTGACTTTCAGTTACCATTTTGAATATATGTTTATTGATTTACATAATTTAATGAATTTCCCATCCCAATTCCTCGCAACCATTAAGTTTTATGATATGTTTTTTGTATTGAAAAAAACTCTATCAATGAATTAGCTCTATTTATAGGTTCTTGGTATTAAATATGTAATTAGCACCTCGTGTGGTGCCCCTAGGTGGTCTTTCCCAAATTAAAATCAGTAGGTAGGAATATGTTAAGAATTGCTTAGTTGAATGTGAATATGTTTTGTGTAAGCATATTGTTTCTTTGGGTTAATGTTCTTCTATGTTTGGCTTTGGTTATGACAACTTATATTTTTATCCAGTGATGATGAAAATTTCATATTGACATATGACATCCTACCCCTATCCCTCTCCCTCCTCCTCCTCCTCCTTTAACCCCCTTCCCCATCCGCTCCTCCTCCACCCCCTCCTCCACCTCCTCGTCTCCCTCCTCGTACCCCCCCTCTTACCCCCTCCCCCCATCCCACTTCACCCCCCCATCCTCTTCCACCTCTACCACTCCCCCTTTTCCTTCCACCCTTGTTTCTCCTCCTCCTCCCCCTATCCCTTCCCCCTTCATTCCCATCCCACCATACTCCTCCTTCACCCTCCTCCCCCTCCTCCTCTCCCCCTAAAATTATTCCCCACCTTCCTCCTACCCATCCCCCATACCCCTACTCCTCCTCCTCCTCCTCCCCCTCTCCCCCTCCCCTTCCCCTCCACTCCCCCTCCCACCTCCTTCTCCTCCCCTTCCCCCAATCCTCCAACTCATCACCCTCTCCCTCTCCCTCTCCCTACTCCCCCTCCTTCTCCTCCCCTTACCCCACTTTCCCCCTTCCATTACCCCCCTCTCCTCTCCACTCCTCCTTACCTCCCTCCCCATGACCCTTCCCTCTACATCCTCCCCCATCCTCCCCCGTCCTCCTCCTCCTTCGATCCTCCCTTCCCATACCCCCCCTTCCCCCTCTCGTTTCCACCCCATCCCTCTCCTTATCCCCTTATCCCTACTCCTCCGATCCCCTCCCATCGCCCACTCCTCCTCCTCCTCACCCCGCAAAGCTGCTCCTTTCCCTCCCCCCTCTCCTCCTCCTCCTCCTCCCACTCCCACTCCCCCTCTCCCTCCTCCTCCTCCTCCTCCTCCTTCACCTCTCCATAAACCTAATCTCTCCCGATCCTCCCTCTCCTTTTCCTCCCACCCAACTCCCTATCCCCCCAAAACTCCCACCTTTTCCTCCTCCCCCCTCTCCCCTCCCCCCCAACGCTCCCCCTCCACCCCCTTTATCACCTTCCCTCGATCCTTCTCCCCCTTCCCCTCCTCTGCATCCCCACTCCACTCTTCCACCTTCCCTCTCATCCTCCCCCTCCTCCAAACCCCTTCCCCCCTTCCCTCCCACTACCCTCCTCCTCCACCCCTTCCTCCACCTCCTCGCCTCCCTCCTCATACCACCCCTCCTCCCTCCCACATAACCCCCTCCTTTGCACCCCCTGTCCCCCTCCCCTTCCTCATCCCCCTCCCCCTCATCCCCCTTCCCTCCCCCTCCTCCTCCTCCTCCTCCTCCTACTCCCCCTCTCCCTCATCTCCCTACCATTATCCCCCACCTTCCTCCTCCTCATATCCCACACAATCCTACTCCTCCTCCCCCTCACCTCCCCTCCACATCCCACCTCCTCCCCCTCCCCTTCCACCACTCCTCCACCTCCTCCCCCTCTCTCTCTTCCTTTCCATACTCCCCCTCCTCCTCCTACCCTTAACCCCCTCTCCTACTCCCCATCCCACCTCCTCCTCCTCCTCTTCCCCCACTCCTCCACCTCATCCCCTTATCCCTTTCCCTCTCCCTAGTCCCCCCTCCTCCTCCTCCCCTTATCCTGTATTTCCTCCTCCCCCCTCCCCCCCCTCCACACTCTCCCCCCTTCCCTCTACTTCATCCCCCCATCCTCATCCTCACCTTCCTCCCCATGCCCCTTCCCTCTGCCTCCTCCTCCCTCCCCCCTGCACCTCCTCCATTTCCTTCCTCTGCTCTTCCTCCCCCTCCCCATACTCCACCTCCCCACTCCAATCTCCTTTTTCCCACCCTCCCCCACCCCCTCCTCTTATCCCCTCCTCCTCCATATCTCCCTCCCCCCTCCCCTCCCCACCAGCATTCATCTTCCCCCTCCCCCTCTCACCCTCAACTTAACCCCCTTTCCTCCTCCTCATATCCCCTCTCCACTTCCTCCTCATCCCCCTCCACTCCCCCCCCCACTCTTCCCACAGCCCTCCACCCCTCATCCACCTCCTTCCCATCTCCCTCTAACTCCTCGTACTCATCCTCATCATTCCCTCTCCCCTCACCCCTACCCTCATCCAGCCCCCTACTCCTCCTCTTCCCCCCTCCTTCTCCTCACCTTTCCCCCCCTCCTCCTCCTCTCCCCCCCCTCTCCCTCCCCCCTTCCTCCTCCTCTCCCCCCCCTCTCCCTCCCCCCTTCCTCCTCTATAAACCCTCCCGTTTCCACCCTCTCCTCCTCTTCCTCCTCACCCTATGCTCTACCTCCCCCTCCACTCCCCCTTCTAATCCTTGACTTCCTTACCCTCCTCCTATCCCCTCCCTCTCACCCTCTCTTCCTCCTCACCCACTCCTGCCCCGACTCCTCTCCCCATCCTACCCACCCTCCCCTCTCCATCCCCTCCTCCTCCTCTCCCTCTTCCTCCTCCTCCTCCTCTTCCCCTCCCCTCCCCTCCCCTCATCCTTTCCCCCCCCTCATCCCTCATCCTCCCTACTCCACCACCCTCTCTCGTCATCCCCCTTCCCCCTCTCCCACTACCCTACCCCCTCACCCTCCTCCCTCTCTCCTCCTCCCAACCTCCCAACCTCCCTTCTCAACTTCATCCTACTCCTCACCCTCCCATTCCCTAGTCATTGTACTCCTCCTCCCCCTCTCTCCCCTTTTGCCCCCCCTCCTCCTCATCAACCCCACCCGTATTCTACCCTGTCTATCCTCCTTCCCCTCATCCTGCTCGCCCTCCTCCTCTCCCTCTCCCTCACCCTCCTCTCCCTCCTCCTCCTACACACACCCCTCCTCCTCCTCCTCCTATCCATCAACCTCCTCCCCCTCCTCCTCCTCCTCCTCCTCCTATCCATCAACCTCCTCCCCCTTCTCCCCCTCCTCCTCCCCCTCATCCTTCTCCTCCTCCTCCTAGCTGTACCAAAAATCACTCAATGAAAGTCTAAGCATGCTAACTCGGTTTCCATGTGTTGAAGGTAGCACTTTGTCTACAAACTTCTCTGTTCTTACTGTTATTAAATTAGAATTACTTAGAGATTATTACAGCTATTACTCATCTGTTGTTACTGTATCATTTGCAATTTCCCTTATAACGGATCTGGAGATGTTCATCGTATAAATTTCTTAATGATAGCATTGTATGTTGTTCTGTCAGTTACATGTCTTCGCAAGATATCCTTAAGGTTTGATTTGATTGCATCGTTACTACTGTTAATAAATATAGGGATCATATTAATAACTATCTCCATGACGCTAATATAGTAGGATTGTAAACCGTCATACTAAACTTCATTCCATTATCTAGTAAATCTAAGGATTGATGTACCCTTTGTCTTTTCTCATGAGACTCGGGTGAAGACAGAATTAGTGATATGTTGTTCTAAACCTTTTATAATTTGCATTATATCCTTACCAATACAACCGTTGTAATGTCATCACTTCCTCTATGTCGAGAATAAGTTATGACTGAGTATCGAACAAAGTTCATATTGTGTGAATTAATGAGTCAAGGTTTACTCTATACCATGAGTGATTTTTAAGATATGTATCCAAATGTCTCGACGGTTTAAGGAATGTCATGAGAACTATGTCATTTCAACTCTTATGGTTAACCATGCAAATAACCCTAAAATTCTCATGTTATAATATTTAAATAGCAATAAGGTTGGATATTCCATCGGAGTTTTGGATACTAATGACTATTGTATGGTTCTAATGTTTTACATGGCAGGTATTACTATTTACTAAGTATGTTTGATGGCTTTGTTTTCATTACGAAAAAGTGGCAAGTTTCATAATATAGTATCACGACTATCGAGGAATATCCATGCTATGCTCTCGGGTTTCCTTTGTAATGATTTTTAAATTGATTCACAAAATGATTGGGAATCACGCTGTAAAAACTATTGAACTCGACCCACTTGCATGAAAATATAATTGAGTGCTACGTGGTGTCTTTTGGACCAAGTATGGGTGATATATAAAGTTGACTGAACCCTAGCTGGGCACTTCTCCCTCACCATCAGGCTCAGTCCTGTAAACCCTCCTGTCCAAGTTTCACTAAGGTTCTAGAGTAACAGCTTCAATGCTGCTAGAGTCTCCTCGTATTTGTCTGGTTGTGTCATTCGGGAGTCTGTATACTCTATCATTTGGCATTCTGCAAGTTTATTAAACATTTCGGTTTACCTTCGATGTTGTTACTGTTTGCTAACAGTTTCCATGCTAAATTCCTCCTTCATAATTATGCACCGTATCGTTGGGAGTCGTTGTAATATTGTTGTTGGCAGCTTATGAAATGGTTGTGACCTAGGGTTTTTGTCTTCGTGCTTCCAATACAAGTCTGGCAATGGTGTAGGGTATCGTCCGACTGGTTTTTTGTCACTGGCTATCTTCATGGACGGTAACCTCGAAGTTTCCCAGCCTGTTTCCAAGGTTGGGGTTTCCCACTTACTCAGCTCGTGGCTACTGGGTCATTCTCTGTGGTTGTAATCTTCTTAAAAAAAAATCGCTGGTAAGCTACCACAATTGCTTCGTTGATTTTCAATTTAAAAGAAATTATTTATTTGAAGAACCATTTGTAACTAGTTCAAAAATTTGTACAGTGCAGGCATTGGTTACTCCTGAAGGTGTATGAAGCACAACATTCGGCGCTTGGCTCCTACCGGGTAAAGCCTGGTTTCACCATGGCTTTTCCTCCTTACTAGTTGTTGAGTGGTTAGGGTTTGGTTTTGGATAGAACAACTCTGTAATGTGTTCGAATACTACGGCTTCTGTCGGTATTGTAACTATTGTAACCTCCTTTTGGTACTTAGGTTTTTATATAGAAGATATGTATTGTAAAAGTTGAAGTGAACCCGGCTTATGAGCCTGTTCTGTAAGTGATATTACAACCTCGGGTGTTCAGGTTTTGTTCTAACACTTCTTCAAAAGATTTAAGGGTGAACTCCCAGGGATTTGAAAATATATCTTAATATAAAGTGTTGTCTGTAAGATGGCCCCCTTTGTTGTTAATGTCTGCGTTTATCCTTTAAAATGATGCTAGGTACAGTATTGCGTAAATCTTTAGTTTTTAAACCACTTGTATAGTGGGTTTGGGAACTCGGCTGTAGGTTAAATAATGTATTAGCAATGGTTTTGTTCTGGTGTTTTTCCTGTATAATTTAACCAAAAAAAAAAATTGATTTGTTATAGTCTTGCTGTATGATGGAGTCGGTGTATGGTGTGTGTTTCCAAATTTCTATGTTTATGCAGAAAGTTTCTATTACTAAATGCTACGACCGTAGGTAGAAATTGTTTTATGAAATTCAATGTTTGGATGCTACGTCTAAAAGTCTACTGTAGGTTACGAACTGATGTGTGTGGCATATATTTTAAACTTTATGTTTTTAAGATTTTCGACACTGTGAAAACTGGGCTGCGGCCATGGTGAAAATCGTGGCCTGAGATCTTAGTATTTAAAATTTTTGGATAACTGGGAGGATGGAAATCCATTCTAAATTTACAGTGTTGATTTATTAGATGAATTATGTATCATTAGGATAGGACTCTGTCGGTACTGTGCATTCACATGAAGGATATGACTAAAATATTAAAGCTCGATAGTGAGCTAAAAATACTGTTCTGTTATAATGATTAAGACTATAAGCAAATAATGGAAGTTTAAGGAAATAAAAGTACTACTTTGTTTAAGCTTGACTATGGGCTAGTTATTGTTCCGTCTTTGTTTTCTTTTGTTTAAAAGTTAATAGCTAGTTCAGAGCTCTGTCGAAAAATAGTTAAACAGGTGAAAGATAATGCTAAAATGTTGTTTTAGTTCAAGGTTGAGTAAAAAGGGTTCTGCTAGTCCTTTCGTATGTTCAGATAATAATTAAATAAACCTTTTGTTGTAGTTGGCTTATCCATTTATGTAACAGATAAAGATTTGTACATTTGTCAGCTAGGGTTTGTATTTTCATAAGCTATCATAATTATAGCTATAACTTCTTCTGAAATATTATCTATGATAATATTATTACTGTAGTTTATATGGGTATAATTATTTCTGTTCCTATGATTGTTTTAACAAGTTTATTTTTCCAGAAAAATATTTACTGTATAGTGAGCCTCTACTTATCTAATTAACTATTGTATTAAACCAAGTTTAAAATCAAAATAACCTCCTATTACTTACAGTAATAACAAGGTATAGCACGCATAAAAACAAATACCTTAACCGTAAGATATTAATGATGCTAGGAAATTTTTGAGACATAATAACTCTGCAGAATCTATCTACTGATAATTTAGGGATGCTAACTTTTACTAAACTAAATCCTATTCAGACATAAAGAAGATAAACATATCCTACATTCATATCTACTCAATAAACAGCAGGAATAGGTGGCAGAACCTGTTTCAAACTCTGGATAACAACAGCAATAGGAGGCTGTTCCTCCCTACCAACTTCTGGAGAGTGCCCAGACATCACTTCTCAGGACCCCCAAGCTTGCTCTGGTCTCCCTGGCTGGAACTAGGTGCAACAAAACAATTCACTCAGCCAAAACAGCTAAACTGGAACCAAGTTACTGCAACATCCCATCTCAAAACACTTCCTTACTGTATTTCCCTCCTCCTCAATGGGACTCCTAAATAGCATTCACCTGAATGTATTCTCCCTCCAGAACAATTTTGAACCCCTAGCTCAGTTCATTGAGTACTATTTAAAAGATTGCCTAGGTCTTTGTTGGGTTAACTGTCATTAATGAGCCACCTGCTCAGATTCCACTTTATTGGGGAATCATGACCCCAAAATATAGGGAGGTTGCCACTTGCAACTTAGGAAGTGTTTGAGGATGCTGCCACTTGTCTTTTGCCTTTCCACCTAGTTCCATCCACCAGTTAGACCAGTAACCTCTTTTAACAGCTCTCCCATGCTGTTGTCTCCATAACTTATTTATTAATAATAAAATATTCAGAATTACATTCCATTTCTGGTGACTCTGCTGAGTCATCAATTCCTACTTAGCATTAAATTTAACATAATGTCTCAGGAATATAATAAAATAATTACATTATTTTTGCAAAATTGGGGTATGTGACACCTTCCCTCTCCCTCCCTTACTACCATCCTCCTCCTACTCATATCCCCCTCCCCCCTCCTCCTCCTCCCCCTCCCCATCTCCATCTCTCTCATCCCCCTCCTCCTCCCGCCTCGCTCCTCCCATTCCCCTCCTTCTCCCCCACTCCATTCTCCCCATACCCTCCCCTTCCACCCCCATCTCCTCCTCCTCCTCTCACTTCCACTCTCCCCAATCCTCCACCCCCCTCCCATCTTTCTCCTCCACCAGCTTACCCCTCCCACTCCTTCTCCCCCCCTCCCTCCTCCCGCCCCCCCATCCCCTCCACTCCCCTCCTCCTTCTCCCACTTCCACTCTACCCACTCCTCCTCCCACTGCCCTTCTCCCTACCCTACACCTCCTCCTCCAACCCTCCCCATATCCCTTCCTTATCCTCCTCCTCATAACCCTCTCTCTTCCTCTCACCCATCCCCTTCCTTCCCCGTGCTCCCCTCCACCCCCTACAGCTCCTCCTCCTCCGCTACACGCCCCTCCTCCCCTATCGCCCTCCTCCTCCTCCTCCTCTTCCCTCCCCTGCTCCCCTCCTCCTCCTCCTTCCCCTGCTCCCTTCCTCCTCCTCCTCCTCACCTCTCCCCATCCCCCTATCCCTCACCATCCCCCCCTCTCCTCCTCTCTCTCCCTCCTTGCCCTCAACTCCCTCTCCCCCCCTTCTCCTTATCCTCCTCCCTCTCTCCTCTCTTCCCCACCCCTCCTCTTCCTCAGCCCCCCCCCTCCCTTTTATCCTCTTGGCCCATATCCGTTGCACCCTCACCCACTCCACATCACTTCCCTCTCCCACTCCTCCACCTTTGCATACACCCCATTCCTCCTCTACCCTTCAATTGCACGCTATCCTCCCAACCTTTTTCTTTTCTTTTTCCCACATCCACACCTACTCCTTTTATTCATATATTCATCTTAACAACATTTCTCATATATTCACTTATAAAACACTTCCCTACTCTTAGTACAACTTAAAAATATAAATAATTATAATTTAATGATATTGCATGAAATATAATTTTCCACATATATATATTTTTTCAAACAACTTTAGAAAGTTCTCTAAATATGTCATAGTACAATACAAAGAAGATTAAATTAATTTCAAAATAATAAACTATGAAAATGGTTTAAAAAATAAAATATGTAAACTAAGAAGAAGGGAACTCTACTTCCAAGTTAGATCTTTGACCATTCTTTGAAGATTTTAAGATTTAGGACAATAATCCTTATATATATATAATTTAATTCAGATATTTTATTTTTACTAAAATTTATATAATAAATTATAAATTTTTCTTTAATATTTTCATTAAAAACATACTAATTTTAAAAAACTAACAATAAACATAAAATATAAATGATATTCACATAAATATTTTTATAAAAAGTATGAAATAACTCTAAAACCATTTTCATAGAAACTTTCCTTATAAATGTTGAAGCAACATAAAACTAAAAATCTAAAAAAATTAGCATGCGGAATTTCATAAAAGTCTTTCCCTTTTTTTAATTAATAAATATAAAATAAAGATTTCATGATGTGTAAGATGATAGGAACCAACCAGAATTTGATCGCACCGAATAAACTCAAAAGCCGTAAATCTAAATATAAAGAGAAGATAGTAATCGATAAACCCCAAAAATCTGGCACACCTAGCTCACCTACACACAAATATTAAGAGGAGATACCCGCAACACTCAGAGCCACTGGGAATGACAAATCTATGAGACGATCGAAAGGTTGCAATGCTGCCAAATAGCTGTAATTCAAAGGAATTATGGGCAGGCTGCCAAATTGGGAATGGGCTAAACTCTAGACCGAATGTATTTTTACCGGCGATTTTCACCGGAATCCGGTGAATGGAAAATTGCTGAAACTGCAATTTGGGTTGTTTGAATTGCAATTTTGGTTGCAGGAATGGTTTAAACGACCTCTATTACCCCTGGGGCACCCCGATTATGCAATTCTAGCAACCCAAAACTGTCATTTAAACAATTTCAGCCGGATTTTCCCCGGAAAAATGGCCGGATTCTTAGTGCATTCGGTCTAGAGTTTAGCTTACTCTGCCAAATTGTAGGAACAATTGAGGAGTTGAAATGTATGGAGGTCGTGTGTGGCAGTTTTGGGCAAAACCGCGTGCTTGTGGGCAGTGATAATAGAGAATGTAGACACTGATAGTCGGAGATATTGTAGGGGCTGACTGCCGGAAAACGTATTCATTCTGCATACCCATCCCAATGCATTTTAGGGACAAATTTATTTAGGGTTTCAGAAATTGAATGTGAGTCAACACTATTGTGAATTGACATTTTATTGTAGAGTTTTGTTAGAAAAAAAAAATTAATTAATTGATGTAAAATAGGGATTCTTGACTTGCAACTTGTCAACGCAGCGAAGAAATCCTTGACTGGCCACTTGGCGTGCAAGTTAAATTTCAAGAAAGATCGATGGCACAACAATCATATTTTAAAGGAATGAAAGACGACAGTATAGTATGGAGCCCAATGCCCATGGCATTGGAGCTATGCAAGCCAGCTGGGTGCTTGTATTGACCATTGTGATTCAGGCGTATTTGGGTGCTTGTATTGACCATTTATTTACAGTTGGATTTGGGTGCTTGTATTGACCATTGTGATTCGGGCGTATGTGTGATTTGATGTTTTAACACTCTTTCGATGTTACAGTTCCAGCCTGATAAATGTGCTAGCAAGGATTCGAACGCGGGTCTATAGCGAAACTGGGAAAAGGAGGCTGTCAAGCTATTTAAAATCTTCTAAGAAATAATATGCTTAATAGTGCTACCATAAATATATATGGTACATACAAGCCAGAGTTGCAAAATAGAAGCTACTCTGATTAAGTGCACCACTACAGTTTAAGATGAGTAATATGATAAAAGTTTGTGCATCGCTTACTTGCAGTGAAAACAAGTACAAGGAATGGCAAAATTGTCACCAACGTCATTGGAAATGTTGAATCCTTTAGGATGAAACCCTATGCTTCATAGCTCAGAACAAAACCAAACCCATTTTGCTATGGGTTAAGCCACTTTCAAAAAATTAAAACCAAATCTTTTATATCACAAGTTTGTGCCTCAAATCTTATACAAAGTCCAAAAAATTTAAACTATAGATGCTTGAGATTTTCTAAGGTTTTTGAGAGGAGCAGAAATCAAACATTTATTCAAAGGAAAAGAAAAAAAAACATAAATGAAATCACTAGAGTATGGCTTTTGAGAGCAAAGTAAAACTCAGAGAACATAATAAAAAACCATTCTACTCATAACAAAACCCAACGCTCAAGAACAAAACCCATACCTCATTGCAACACCCAAGTGATTAACATAAATGAATGAGGTTGCTTCTAAGGGACGTGCTACGTGCTAGAGGAAATAATAATAGAACATACCTGGAATTGAATCCCCACAATTTTTGAGAGAAAAAATTGATGTTAGTTGTTGCATCATCCTCCTTTCCACCATTCAAGTTCATCCAGCAGCCCAAATTCTTTGCCTCTATTTCTGTCCAGCTTCCTCAGACATTAAACCACAATTACACATTAAACCATAGTCCGATTCAGACACCCATTAAACCACAATTAGACATTAAACCACAATCAAAGAAACCCATACTCAGACATTAAACCACAATCAGATTCAGATACCCGACCACTGGAACCTGGAAACCCAAGCACACAAACTCACCAAAGGAGGAAGGAGGAGGTAAATATTGAAATCCAAAACGCACCAGATGAGTCAACAGATGGAACCGTTAGCACATGAATCATGTGGTAAATCCAAAACTCCACTCTCATGCTTTTCGTCAATTGTGATTCATGATTTTCTTCAATTGTGGTTTATGCTTTTTTCTTTCTATTTTAATTCATGTTTTTTGCCAACTGCACTGCCTGAGGGTTTCTCCGTTCGGCATGTCTACCATTCAGCTTAGAACCCTTGGGCTCATACGGTAGACCATCGAGTTCAATAGCTAATAGGATCTGTGAGCTGGTTCGTTGAGATGGTCGACGAGGCAATACGAGATGGTTACCGAGGGCCTTATTTGTCTCTTCCCGGATCTATATATTCATTTCGAAGGGCCTCCCATCATTTCATTTCGAACGGAGGGCTTCCGATATGGATCAGCGACACAGAGCACCGGGAATTTTTAAATGGGCATTCGTATGCCTCTGTATCGCAGCTTTCGCGGCCTTTGTAGAAAGAAATCTCCAATCGTCGTCATCGTCATTGTCCTTACACAATCGACCAGAAAAATGCTCCCATCATTTCTCCCGTAGAGGACAAGGACGTAGCCTTGCAGGGGCGCTGATTGGGACATCGATATTCTCTGGTGCTTCGGTAAGTACTTCGTTGACTTGAAGATCGGAACCCCACCGAAGCGCTTCTTGCTCATAGATTACAGAGGCAATGACTTAGTATGGGTGAATTGCCACTACTAGTACCATGGCCGAAAGAGGCACCGCAACTGAAGAAGAAAGAATGTCTCCAGGAGAGCTTTCAACGCCTACGCATTCTCCACATTCCACCCGATCTCGTGCACATCACAAGAATGCTAGATGGTCTTGGGGCCGTCTTCCTGCAACTTATGTCGCCCAATGAACTGCATTTACCAGTATTCATATTCGGACCTGTCGAGCAGCTGTGGCATCTTCACCTATGATACATCCAAAATAAGATCCGCCAATAGCTCCTTGCCGAGACCCCGAATCCCAAATATGGCCTTCGGTTGTAGCACCAGAAAGCAAGACAATAGCTTCGATGGGACCATAAAAGTCTGCTCCCCTCCACGGATGAACACCAGTTTGGAGAAATGCACAGATACACAAAACCCTAGCGCTCCATAAAGATAATTCACTAGCCGTTAGAATGCCAAAGGAGAAAGCAAAGGAGAAAAGCGACCTCCATAAACATAATTCACTAGCCGTTAGAATGCCAGACGATATCAAACTCAAAAAATAGATAGTTAAATATTTGAATTTAACTATAGTTAATTCAAACTCATCCAACGGTATAGATTAAGAATATTGTTATGTTCAAACGTTCAAATTCAAATTATGGATAAAAGTAATCTCAGGGTTAGAGCGTGCTCCAGCACCACCACTCTCACATAGCAATGTGCCAATGAAAACTTCAACCTAACTTTTTTGTTTATCCATTTGATCATTAATTCTCGTGACTTATCCTTATCTCTATCCCAAAAATTTAATTAACAATATTACCTTTATTTTTTTTATATATAAATATATTTTTCCCGAATATTTAATTAACAATATTATCTTCCATTTAATACATATAAATATCAATAGTCTTGTCAAACTACCCATAAATTGTAATAAGCTTTAAGAAAAATAAGGGTTCAACTTGCGTGGACAAAAGTAAATATAGAAATAAGTAATTACACACATCTTCGATTTCTTTTGTATCTATGTGACCGTGATAACCTTTACTTTGTGGCCTCTAACACCTCACAAGAAATCCCAATGGAATTGGGGTGCCATGTCACCAATACCTTGAAACAACTATATGCCATAGCTCCACATCGTTAAAGAAATTTCAATAGCTTGACCCATTGCTACATAAAAAGAAACCATTATGAATGTATAATAATGATAGAGAATTTTAATTAAATCATTAGAATTTCAATGAGATCTTAATGCCACAAAAATAACACCAGATGTGTTAACAGATGGAGAAGACTTCAATGAGAAAGTTGAAGATGAGTTCTATGTGAAGTAGCTTGATGACAACTTTGAATTAAATTGTAGATAAACCACAAGATTTGGTAACTCTCTTAAATTTTAGAGTCCAGATTGGATAATGATCAAATTTTATTTGAAAATTACTCAGTAATGCTCTATGTTTGATATGTTCAGGCTAGTTACCTTGACCTTGGTCATGGAGTTGTTATTTCCTAAACAGAAGCAAGGATCTAATGGCCTTTATTCACTATCCTAGACCTTGAGACTTGAGAAACAACATGGTTTGCATTTCAATCTTGAGAAACAAACTGGCACCACACATAGCCCAAACATCAAACTAATACCCAACTTTAATATATCTTTACAAATTAAAAAATTCCAAGGCTCGGATTTATAATTAAATTTGCAGTAGTAGGAAAAACCTACCATGTCCAAGGCATTTGGTTGGATCCTAGATTCAACGCTCACCTCTTCACATTCAAAGAAGACTCTGTGTGGGTCTAGATGCCATCTTGGCCTATTCACATTCAAATAAGACTCACAGAGTTCAAATATGTCTCGTACTCTCTCTCTGTGAGCAGATCAAATCAAACAAAGAGTTAATGGCAAAGAAAATACATATAATATCATAATATTACTAAAGGAAAAAAAAAACCAGCCATAGCTAACAGCCCCTCCCAAAAAATAAAAAAAGCCATAATCAACATCCAAAAAAGAAACTGCATAGAAAGTAAATAAATAAATAGAGATTATAACAAGTTAATAGAGTAAGGATATTAATCAACAAATGCTCTAAATTGTTGAACCCCACATATCTAGTTTTTAATTAATATTTTGTTATTATGTGACATGTGACATTTAAAGATTCTAGATGAGAACTTAAAATTCAATAATTAGATTAAGGATATTGTTATTTTTAGTTAGCTAAATTTAAATTTTGTTTTCAATTTTTTTTAAGGAATGATATTCTAATTTTTTCTATAAACAATTAAATTTTAATTTTAATTTTCAAATAAATATCAAAAAATATAATTCTACATCAAATTTAGGGTAGGAATATAGTTCCAAAAATCTAAATTCAAATTCATTTTTAAAGGAAAAATCTACTTTTATAATTACAACAAAACCTAATGGCGATCGCCATTAGGTGAAAACCTCCATCCTTTGCGTCTTTGTAGACGTGTGAAAGGAGGCACACCACATGGATGTATACTTTTATTTAAATTTAAAATTTTTGATATCACTTCCACATACTCTTATGATTAATGATTTAAATAAAGTTATAAAAAAAATTAAACATCACATTTTTTGAGGTAGTGTAATTGATTCATAATTGACTCATAGAATTTTTTGTTTTTTAATTTAATATTGAAAAATAAAATTTTATATGTATATGTATCTTTTGTTAAGATGGTAAAACTTATTATAATTTATTTGTCTAATTGGAAAGGAGCATAACCATTATTGATTCATAAAGTAAATATAAGTTAATTTATCACATTTATTTAAAAAATTCATTTCACCTAAAATAATAAGAGGGGTAACCCTAAATTTCCATTCCTAACCTCTTTCTATGTATATATATAACCTTAAAAAACATATATTTACATTTTATTTTAAATTATGTAATAAATATAATGTGAAACTATATATAATGCAAGTTTAGAATATTTTAATTTATATATATATAAAATTTGTTTATTTTAATTTTGTTTTATATATATACAACTTTAGAAAATAATATATATTTACATTTTATAAATTATGTAATAAATCTAATGTGGAACCATATATAGAATTATTATTATTTTAAAATATAAAATAATCATTATTTCTATTATTTTAAATTATAAAATAATAATTAATTTTATTATTTTAAAATATAAAACAATAATTCATTTATGTTACTTAAATGTAAAAAATGCAATAAATAGAATTGATTAAAATAAATTATATTTTATATCATTTTAATTTATTAAATAATGAAAAGTTTAAATTTAATTTAATTTTTAGGAATTAATAAATTATAATTTCTAATTTACTGTACAAGGTACTTACAACTCAGTATGGGGGAGATGTGTAATGTTATATAACAATATAAAAAATGAAAAGCAAATAAAAAATAATTAAAAAATCCATATCCACTTATAAAATACAAATTTAAAACCAAATAAAAAGTCATTAAAAAATAACACCTCAAGAAATTGGATACCTCTAGGTGTTTGATAAATCTGCATTTAGGATGGATCTATGAGATAAAATATTAGGAAAGTGAGTATCATGCCAAATGTTTTGAAATTATGCTTTAATGTGAGTATATATTACAATAATATATAAACAAAATCAAATTATATATATATATATATATATATATATATATAATATTTTTATGGATATTTAATTGTCTAATTTTCGTTTTTTTAAGAGGGTTGAATTTCACATTAGTATATGATAAATTCATAAGAGTGATTTATCTATAATAACTTTATTCTTCTACAAGTCCTGGAATATCAATGACTTATTAAGGCCCAATAATAAATAAATATTCATTATTTTCCAAAGTTTTGTGAGAATGTTTTAGGGATGATTTTTGTCACATTCATGACATGAGGCAACAAGTGTAATGTCTATATTGTAGAAGATAATTCTAGTTAATATACAAGAAATATTCAAGCTTGTCATAGGTGTTGTATATAAGCTTGGACTAGACGGAATATTGAGAAGATGTGTCTCACCAACAATCACTAAGAATTCAATAATGGAATCATCACATTATGGATTCATGTGAATACATTGCTCTATAACAAGCACACCATAGAGAATTTTTTGTTTAGGACTATGGTGGTTGGCTATGTTTGAGAATTGTTCCAAGTTGGTGAGGAAATGAGGGTAGTGTTATACTATAACTCACAAGCTACATGTGGGTGGTTTTCACACATTGAATCCCATAATGTCTATCTATCCTTTTTAGCATTGGGCATAGAACTGCATTTGTCCTGTTGTGCTAGTAAATAGAATGAAAGGAAAAGGAACTTGTATATCATTATAATGGCCAACTTATTTATGAAGTGGACAAATATGAGAACTATATTTCATCAGTTTCAAAGTCACATGAGGATAATAAGAAGGGGGCTCCCAAGAGGCAAACTTGAATTGATTCAAATTATAAAATTGATGTCTGATTTTTAATATTCCAATATGCTAGTGTGCAAATATGCCCTTTTATGCCTAATTTGATGTTGAAAGGATATATATTATGGATGGATAAAGATGGAAAATAAGACAGAAAAAGAGATAGGGAGATTAAGATACATATAGAGATTAAATATGACCTAGTTTTCCTTCTAAGAACTCATGTTGTATTTCCTCCTTTCATCTAAAGTGAAGTGGTTTTTGATGCGATTCGATAAATTATCTTTATGTTTATTTAAATTATGAAAATGATATTTAAGGATACAATTTGGATGTGATCGGAAGGATACAAGTCGGAAGTGATTTGGTCTCAAGGGATCATGGTTGATAATAGTAATTAATGCAGGGACGTGTCTACACTAATTTGACTATTATTCTAAGAGCTGGTGAGTCTCTACATCAACATTATGAAAATATTATCACAAGTTATTTTAAATCTAGATTCATTCATCCATTTAAGACAAGAAAATTTAAGATCTACAACCATTTAACAGTTTAAACCACACAATGCAGGCAACATTTAAACATCACAATGGCAGAAACTTGAATCTATTCATAGTAGACCAATGGAGAAATACAACCTTACTGGGACATTAGACATGCATCCTTCCTCCATTGACATGAGCTTCCCTTCCTTCACCCTTGCTTTTGAAGCATTTGACCTCTTTCTCCTCCTTTGGAATCTTTCCAGCATTCCTTTGCTCTATCTTTGTGTCCCTTTACCATGCCCCAAAGCCTTTCTTATATAGCCTTGGGAAATGTGCCTTAAGTTTCTCTTTTGAGTGTGGGATAATCCATTTTAGATTAATTTATCTTGAAAACCCACTTTTCATAGTTTTTATACTTTTTGCACCATTTATAATGATTTTAACCATCATTAATGCATTGCTTAGAGAGGATTCGTCTTTGCGTGAACTTGTGTCATGTCTTCCTACTGTGGGTGCATGGTAAAATGTGCTTCTTCCGTCACTTGACTAAGGGTGTCAATTTTGTTGTTAACAGATGCCCCCTAATGTGTGAGGTACGAAGCAGAGCTAAGGGCCAAAATACATTACTAAAATTTATATTTTGTATACTGATACTCTTTATCGTTCAAAGCAAGGATAAGGGAAGGAAAGGTCACATGCGATCGATTGAGGATCACACCTGTAAAACATAGCAATTTCTCAAATATATAATATCTTCATGAGGCGGGCATACCCATGCTCAGCAGTAGACAAGCATGGCTAGGAACAATACACAGTGGATCCATGTCAAAAGCAAATTTTTTTGAAAATGTAAATGTGCACTTTTATGAGTGTGATGACAAAGTCTTTTTGGGCTTCTCACATGGCGGTCTAATCTTGCGCATCTCGAGCAGTGCATCGATGAGTGATACAACTATTTTTCCCAAGGTATTCAATACAAACTGACGATGGTATGAGTTTACATCATGTGAATAAGTGATATGATGTCGAGCATAATAAAACATCATATGATTACCGGTCATTGATGTATACCGTTAACAGATGTGAAGAGACCCACCGATAATGATGATGGAATCTAAGGTACTAAGTACAAACTAACAAGTGTGAATAAATAATCTGAAGTCGAATAGTTGTAGAGTCAAACAATCAAGGGTCATTGATGTATACCCACTATCATTTGTGAGGAAACTTGCCACTAATGACTGCAAGATCCAAGGTACTCCCGGGTTTCTAGATCCATGTCCTAGATGATGATTTGATGTCGATAGGAATAGATCCATCAGAAGGAGGGTATTAATGCATCCCACATCAACCGATACAAAATAAAGATCAATAGTCTGATATAATTTGGTAAAACTGCGAGATCCAACACTGTAAACTGACACAAGGAAGGCCGACATGACTAGTCAGGAATATTTGAGGAATGGTTGACTCAGTTTAGACTTCCCTTGAACACATAACACAATGCAGAATAGACACTTGGAAACATAGGACTTTGAGTAACCGACCCTTAATGAAAACCACTAATGCGAGATGCATTAATGGAAGCTCCATTGTTGACGGGAAGGATAACCCATCGGTGGAGATTTGTTCAAAATACTGGTACAGTTTCCTAAGGCAAATGTAGATGATGTACTAACAGCGGAGACCAAATTATGTGCCATGTTCAAGGGTGACAAGGACTGACTATTGCCGTTTTCTCCAAGGATTATACTATGAAGTGATTCAAGTCTACCTTTTTGGATTTTTGTGTTTTTTAATTTTTATGCTTTTTCATTTTTTGTAAAAAAGAATAAAGAATGTTGTGATACATAGGAGGGAACGAGTGTTGCATGGGCGCACGCCTATTTTTCAAGGGCATGAGTTAGGCCAAGGCAAAGATCCATATTGCAAACAAGGGCTAAGCTAGTTGTGCACACTCTTACAGCTGTTCCTTCCCAAGGTAGGCTATCTAAAGTAGGATTATGTGTCGACAGACGGTGAAGTAATACCATGTGACTGAGGTTATCCAATTTGGTGAAATAGCCAGGTAGGAATGGTTCAATGAGGTTTATTTCATCTTGAATCTTGTGAAAAATGTCAAAATAATAGATCATCATGAATCATGGTCTGTCTCAACTACCTGAGTCAAATAGTTCGAACCGTCAACGTCTTCAAGTCCTGAAATCAAAACCATTTCACTAGCCAGCAATTTAGTTAGAAATGGGTTCAAATGTGCCTTTAATATCTAAAAAGATAGCCAAAAATGAGGAATTATGCACATTTCTATCATTCAACAGTATACGGTTTGTATATGTATGAGTAAAAGATAAGTAAAAAATACTTATGAATTACCATATGTGTTCTTTATGCAGTCGATGTATGAGAGGAGGCATCTCCTTTCAGCTTGAATTCCTAGAATATATGAACCTTTAGTCTTTGTTCTTCCAGTAGTGGGTTAGTTTCGATGTTGAACTAGAAGATTTTGAAACAGTTTCCCATGTTTTCGAGTTTTTCCAAATTTTTCATTTTTTTGTTTGTATGAACATTTTTTGGGTCTTATTTGTAAGAAAAAGAATAAAAAAGGGAAATAGTATTTACACTATTCTTTTTGGTGTGTGCAAAGTTTACACACTTTTTGGGTTATGATGTAAGCTAGATTATTTCGGTTTCACTTATGTCCTTAACTGATGTGTTCAATTAAATTGGCCATGAAATAATGTACATGCTTGCTTTTTGGTATGATGTTAATGACTTAGATGCCAATCAAGTACATAGTTGGCCAAAGAATCAACCAAACTATTCAGACTTCTAGAAACATGTATATACTCAATAAACTCGAACTGACACTCTAAAAGATGTACTCGTAGAAAATTTCTAAATAGTGTAGGATGTCGAACCTGATACTAACCATTTAACTTGGATACAACTAATTCTGAGTCCAGTTTGACGATTATTCGTCGAATGCCAAGGGTGATAGCCACGATAAGAAGCTCAATGACTGCGCTATATTCTACAACGTTGTTGGTTGCAGATCCGATAAAAATGCCTCCTGAACTAAGAATTACGTTATTAGGTGTAAAAACGACCCATGCGGCGGAAGCAATGTTCCGAAAACTACGGCTGGCGCCATCCACATATCCCAAATATGTGAAAGACTCTTGTGCCATCTGCCAAAGTGACAATGCCAATCAAGATAAGTGTGTGCCTGAAATAACTAATGTACAAAATTTTATACAAAAATACAACATAATACAACAAATGGTGCGTGGCATCAGTGCCTACGCGAAGTATTTCTTCAGATGTAGACCATTTCTGATCCCCAGTATGGTTGCCAATCTGATAACAGTAATGACTATAGGGATGTGTCTACACTAATTTGACTATTATTCTAAGAGCTGGTGAGTCTCTACGTCAGCATTATGAAAATATTATCATAAGTTATTTTAAATCTATATTCATTCATCCATTTAAGACAAGAAAATTTAAGATCTACAGCCATTTAACAGTTTAAATCACCCAATGCAAGCAACATTTAAACATCACAATGGCAAAAACTTGAATCTATTCATAGTAGAACAATGGAGAAATACATCCTTACCGGGACATTAGACATGCATCCTTCCTCCATTGACATGAGCTTCCCTTCCTTCACCCTTGCTTTTGAAGAATTTGAGCTCTTTCTCCTCCTTCAGAATCTTTCTAGCATTCATTTGCTCTCTCTTTCTGTCCCTTTACCATGCCCCAAAGCCTTTCTTATATAGCCTTGGGAAATGTGCATTAGGTTTCTCTTTTGAGTGTGGGATAATCCATTTTAGATTAATTTATCTTGAAAACCCACTTTTCATAGTTTTTAGGGTTTTTGCACCATTTATAATGATTTTAACCATCATTAATGCATTTAAATGCATTGCTTAGAGAGGATTCATCTTTCCATGAACTTGTGCCACGTCTTCTTGCTGTAGGTGCATGGTAAAATGCACTTCTTCCGTCACTTGACTAAGGGTGTTGATTTTTTTGTTAACAATGGTATCAAGGTATTGGTGAAGGTATCAAGGTATTAGTGAAGGTAGCAATGAAGGTCTCAATGAAGGTATCAAGGTATCATGTGACTAAGAGAAAATATATTTCCAGTTTTGGCATGGTGAGGAGGTGAGCAAGGATGTGGGGTGAGGAAATATGTTTCAAATTATTTTTTTTCACATTATGGTTTTGTAAATTTCAATAGTTCAAATTTGTATGGTGACAGAGGTAATAGGGCGAGAAGAGTTCTCATAGTTTATATCCCAACCTTTTAAGGGGAACCATCCATGTTATTATTGCCAACAGATAAGATTGTCAAGTAGGCATCTTCGATGAAGGAATTTGATTAGTCTAGTAATTGCACCGAGAGGAGCGAGGTGCTCTACAACCTAGTATGTGGGAGATGTTGTAACATAATGTAACGTTACCGAAAATAAAAAAATAATTGTCGGCTCTTAAAGTAAAAAATACATGTCTGCTTATAAAATAAAAAATAATAAAAAGTAAAATTAAAACTTAAACCCGAACCTATCAAAGAAGAGAGGATTGAATTTATTGATTTTAAGATTAAAAAAGATTACACCTCAAGAAATTGGATCCATCTCGGTGCTTGATATATCGGAGTTTAAATGGATCTATGCTGGTTACAAATCAATGAAGGAATGTGATTAGGTAGGTAATGAAAGAATCCATGTACTATTTAGTAAATGACATAACCATGGGATCAATTTGTGGAATTAACTCCAATTTTCAAGATTTAATTTTTTATCCATATTGAAAATTGGTGACAACTTACCCCTGCAAGCTCTATAGGTCGCTAATAACAGTTGAAAATCCTTTCTTCTAGTGCATAGCATAGCAAGGGATTAATGCTAGTTTCGACAGTGTACAATCTTTCCATTGATTCTTTGTTCTCATCTATACAATCTACAATTTCTAAATCTATTCCCATCTTTAGCATGGAAGTCTGTTTTATTCCTAGACTTGTAGATGGTCTATCTTGGCAGCAAATGGAAGCCAAGTTGGATTCCAACATATGACATCAATACTTCTATGTTGTGCATTACCTTGTGACACTTCTCATCCTTCATGGAATTACACATGGATATATGCTCCTTTGTCCGGAGGTTGTAGCTTAAAATTGCATGTAGTGAATTCATGGGAACATTGTTACATTTGATATGCATTCTGGAGAGACCTAGTACTTCACTCTATTCTCCAACAATCTATAATACCCATCTTGACATGCCTTCTACAAATCATCCTCAAGCAAAATTGTTCCTTATAGCATATGTGTGAGTACAAGAATTCAAAACAAATCATATGAGATCAATACTATTATCATATGAGATCAAATAGTATTTGAAGAATCATATGAGCTCAAATATATATTATCAACTTCAATGTAAACAAATTCCTTATACAAATTTGACAAAGATAAGTGACTTACTCTTTACCATGTACCTTTTTTTTGTTCGGACTAGCTCCCCTTCTCTTTTTTCCTCATCTTATTGGTCATCCCAAACCACTTCCTCTATTGTGTCATCAATTTGCTTGATGTACTTACTACCATAATAGAATGCCTCGTATACTATGTAACCCTCCCGCATAGAATCATGGAAAGTTCCTTCTCAAACATAGAAACAATCTCAATTATATCTCAACACCACTGTGGAATGTTATGCATATGAATCTCCTTTTATGTGATCCAACAACAAATGCATATAATTTTGAAATGGAACATCATATGTCCTGGGTGAAGTCATGGTTGACACAACTATGCATAAGGGAAAGATAATGGTGTTGATGTATATGTAACTTCGGAATGTATTTCATATATGTATATTGTACTCCTATAGAGATGGTATTATTCCTCTATACGGATGTGTTTGTATTCCTATAGAGATGTTATTATTACTCTATACGGAAGTGTCGTCATTTATATTGTAAGTGTCGTAACTTATACTTGATGGGTTAGTAGACCACCTTGTTGGGGTCGGCCTTGTATAAGTCATGTAGTTCAAAGGGTTATTAGACCACCCTATTGGGTGTCGGCCCAGTCAGCTTTGTGTTATGTGGTTAAGTTGAGGCCGACCTAGTAAAGGTTATTAGGAAAGTCAAGTCAAGTATAAATAGAGTGCGGGAGGCAATCTATTTGATCATTTTATTCTCACACACACTCTTTGGAGAGTGGCGCACTTGTGGAGGAGGAGAAGCTGCTACTAGGATATGTCTATCTCTTATGCTTGGGTTGTATCATTGCTCTATCTATCTCTGAGGAAGTTATTGGGGTTTTTCACCTTTATGGTTTTCCCCAAGTAAACTCTGTGTCTCTTGTGTGCTTGCATTATTGTGTCCATGATTGATATGCTGTACATGTTGTTCTCTCAGTTAAGATCCTATATCAGATTGAATTAAATTCTGAAAAAATAATATGGTATCAGAGCTAGCCTGAAAGAAGGCATGATATGGCATGTATGACACTTGTTGCACTTACAATGTTAGTGCTTGATATAGCACAAACTAGTCATTGTATAACTTTCGCTATAAATCCATTTTGGCGAAGTTTTTGGATCTGAAATTTTTACCAAGTCGAAGATCAGATCCCCATGTAACTTGTGTCCAAAGGACAGCTTCTAATTCGTTGTACTTTGTGTTTTATGATCTGTACACTCTAGGGTTTCTGCTTCTTCCAGATCTGAGTCAGAAACAGGTGACCTAGGAAAAAAGGTCATAACTTGGGCTAGGAAGCTCCAAATGAAATTTCGTAAAATGTGACAGGTAGTACATGGACTGCAATGGCTCAGTTAACTTTTTTAGAGGCTGAAACTGAACCAATGACACTTGGCATTCCATACAAGTTTGCTCTCCTGTTTTATCCCAGAAACAGGTCATGTTGCGACACTTGGCATAACTCTTTCTCAGAGAATCCAATTTAGGTCAAAGCTGTGGGGTTGGAAAGATGATAGGTCAGGATACCACAGGTAGATGTTTCAGAACTTGTGGATCAAAAAGTTCGTAGTTACACTAGAAACAATCAGGTGCATATTTCTATCAAAACAGAATTATTTTTTAGCACCTTCATTCATGGCTTCGGGAATTTAGGGTTTCGGAGAAAGTTGGAATTTTTGTAATAGGAGACCACGGCTAGATTCTACTCATCAAAATACAAATTTAGAATCCAATATCATATTTTTTGGTTGGGAAGAAGGCCGAACTTGATCAAACCCCAGTTCGGGACTTTGATCGGAAAGATGGAAAATTAGGGCTTCTGCAAAAGTTGGAATTTTGGAAATCTGTGACCACGGCTGGAAGCTCCTCATAAAAATAGAAGCTTAGAGATTTGAATCAAATTTTTAGTTGGGTGAAGCTTTGGGAAACTCAAACCCTAATTTAGGGTCCTCCCTTATGAATCTGGAATACTGAAAGGCAATTTTGAGGTGTGAAACTTTGCAGTTTTCAAATTTTGAGTATACCAGCTTGACCATCTCAGAAAGGCACATCTTTGTATCCTTTAATAAGTTTTACATTCAAAGTTTGAATTTTTAGGGTTTCTCTGACAAACCCTAATCCAAATCCAGATCCAGTTCCTGCAAATCAAGTGGATTGGGTTAATCCTAGAAGAGAATGGAATGGTCACCTGCATAAGTGAAGAAGTTCTTGTTTCAGAGGGAGATGAGGCTAAGGCCTTACATAAGAAGATTACAAGCAATCTCGATAGGTATGACTTACAGGTATGTTTCAAATTCTGTTCATGATTAAGTTTATGGTATGTTTGTCTTCATATTATTACTGTTAGTACAATCTTGATTAAATATTAGACTTGTCGTATCACCTTAATAAAATTGTGAATGCATGATAGAAGATAATCATTGATTAGGGTGTTGACACTTATGATTGTACTAATGCATTATGGTGTTGTATGAGGTTTATGTTGTCCGCTAACATGAAAGGTACACCAAGAAAGACAAATCATGTTCTAGTTTAAGAACATATGATCATGGTGACATGAAGACAAAGATTCATCCATTGTCATGGATCACATAGAAGATCTATTTACGAGGTATGTATAACTTGGTTCCATAATGGTTAACTTATGAGATATGCAAGTTACTAGCACAAGTCATTGAAGAGAACAAGAAGACATCATGTGGGTATGTTAGACATAACTAGCTAACATACTAATCTAGGTATGTTTTTCCTATATCAAGTTAGAATCCTACCTTGTGATAGGATCTATTATATAAGTATACATGGCATGATTGATAATGATTATTCATAGGTTTGAATAATCATGGGTGTATCAATATTATGTTTCTTACCTTAATTGATGATATGACTAACCAGAAGACTCATACAAGTATAGGTTTGAGTAATCACGAGTTTAGGCATATTATGTTTCTTACTTTAATTTATGATATGACTAACCATAAGAGTCCTTGAATACTAATGCTTATTATTTCTGTTTGAAATGTTCATGACTATACATGCTTAAGATTATTGTGTTTTGATAGTATTGAGAATATATTAATAAATGTATGATTATGTCTGAGATCTCGAGAATATCACAATAATGATACCTGTAAGCATGCATAGTGATCGAGGATGGATATAAGTTCAAGGACAGGTAATCCAGGAAGCAAAGTTCAAGAGGGAGCACACTCCAATAGTTTTTGTAAGGATGCAGATATTCAGAGGGAGTCGACCACTTCTCACAATCCACATCATGATGGAGTTGCAAAGATTCAGAGGGAGTCCACCCAACAACCAAACAAAGATAAGTATTTGAATTGTCATTTCTTACATATTTGTTTGTTTAAATAATGTTGTTCAATGATGTATATGCTTATGTTCCTAGACTTAGGTTGTGTATTATGCATATTAGAATAATTGCATTAATGAACAGTATACTACTAATATGCATGTGATGGGTAAGTGGCCTATGGCACTGTACAACATTCCATTGCTACTTATCTAGAATGAAACCTTGTTGCTGACATGTTGGGAGTTGTGCACACTCTTAACAATGTTCTGGTAGAGATTGGAAGGCATCTAGAAAGCTACAAGATATGGATAAATGTTGTATTGAAGCATTGGCTAAAATAATTGCATGAATGTATGCCATATTTCTTTATGTGTAAGAATTTGTTCTGAAAATTATGAGATGTTTCTAATCATGCAATTTAACTTGTTTTGTAGGAAAGATCGTATACCATTACCTACAAAAGAAGGAATACAAAATTTGTTCCAACAACAAAGATATCTATTGAAGATATTGAAGATATTGAAGTTCCTAGGATCTAGGATGAAGTAATGGAAGAATGCCATGATCGAGGAGTACCAGTCGATCATGAAGAATGATGTTTGGGATGCAGTCCCAAGACCGGAAGGGAAGTCTGTTGTGACTTCCATGCAGATCTAGAAGATCAAGCATGCTGCAGATGGTAGAATAGAAAAATACAAAGTGAGTGATGAAGTGGAAGATACACTAGATGGATTTCAAGACAACCTTCTTGAATGGTGTAAATGAAGAGGAAGTGCATGTGGAGCAGCCACTCGGGTTTGACACACATGACCGAGAGTCACATGTGTGCAAACTGAAGAAAGACCTATATGGTTTGCGACAGGCACCCAGGACCTGGTATGGCAGGAGAGATGGCTTTCTATCCAGTTTGGGATTTACCAAGCGTAAAGCGGATTCCAACCTTTCCTACAAGGTTGAGGAAGGAAATCCAGTGCTACTACTTTTGTATGTGGATGACTTGTTTGTTATAGGTGAGGATATATTTATTTCCGAAACGCAGTGGAAGCTTGCTGTCGAGTTTGAGATGAAGAACTTGGATATGATGCACTACTTGCTAGGGATGGAGGTGTGGCAGAGTGCAGATGGAATATTCCTTGGACAAGGGAAGTATGCAATAGAGAGCCTGAAGAGGTTCAGGATGATGGACTGCAAGGCCATGGCCACATCTATGGCATCGAACCTTAAGCTTCTGTGTGATGCTTCATCTGATCCGGTTGATGTCACTGTGTATCGTCAGATGATTGGGTCCTTGATGTGCCTAACGAACACGAGACCAGATATTTGCTTTGTGGTGAACACATTGAGCCAGTTCCTAACAGATCCCAGAGGTGTTCACCTAGTTGTTGTAAAGCATATTCTGAGGTACTTGAAGGGTACAATTGATTATGGGCTCAAGTATGATGCGAATCAAAAGTTTAACCTGTAGGGTTATGTTGATTCAGATTGGGCAGGAAGTGCTGCAGATAAGAAGAGCACTTCTGGGTGCTGCTTCAGTATGGGAACAAGTGATCTATTGGTTTAGTAGGAAGTAGTCCTGTGTAGCACTGAGTACAGCTGAAGCAGAGTATGTTGTAGCTTGTTCAGCTAGTTGTGAGGCAGTATGGTTCCGAAAGCTACTGTCTGAGTTATTTGATCTTCCGTTGGAGGCTACTGGTATCTTTTGTGACAACCAGAGTTATGTGAAGCTGTCTGAGAACCTGATGTTCCATGACAGGTCGAAACACATAGAGATCAAATATCACTATATCAGGGATATGGTGCAAAGGGGAGCAGTGAAGCTCTTGTATGTTGCGACGGATGAGCAAATTGCAGATGTGTTGATGAAGCCACTAGCCAGATTGAAGTTCGAGTACTTTAGATAGAGGCTTGGTGTTCTTCAGATCGACAACACTTCGAGGAAGAAGTGATGGAGACATTTGTTGGAGCCATTCCAAGCATAGTGAAAGGACGATCCTTTCCATGGCTATGGATGTAAGCGCTGGATGATGAGCATCAAGATGATGCTCCAGTTACTGCTATGTATTTGTATCCATCATGTTGATGCTGGATATGATCAGTTGGATCATTTATGTATGTATGCATCATGTTGACGATGGATATGATCAGTTGGATCATTTATGTATGTATGCATCATGTTGATACTGGATATGATCAGTTGGATCATTTATGTATGTATGCATCATGTTGATGCTGGATATCATCAGTTGGATCATGTGTATGTATCTGTATATGTATCAGGTGGATACATTGTATGATCAGGTGGATCATGCGTGTTGATATGTATCAGGTATGATCAGGTGGATCATGTATTTGTATGTGTATCAGGTGGATACATTGTATGATCAGGTAGATCATGTATGATGATATGTATCAGGTAGATACTGTGTATGCATCAGGCAGATACATGATCAGGATGATCATGGATGACGAGCTTCAAGATGTTGCTCCAGATGACATGCATCAGGACGATGCAATGATGATGATCAGGATGATCATGTGTACATCAGGATGATGTATGGTGAGTATCAAGTTGATACTCTGTGGCCGTGGAACAGGTTGTGCAGATAAGCATATAATTTGTGCCCTGGGAGATTTGCAGATAGTCTTTCGAGGTTTTGCCTATGGAATGTAATTTGTGCCCTGGGATATTTGGTAAATGCTCTCTAAAGGTTTTGCTTGGGAGGACATATAATTTGTGCCCTGGGAGATTTGTAGATAGGATTTAGAGGTTTTGCCTATGGCATGTAATTTGTGCCCTGGGATATCTGACAAATGCTCTTTCGAGGTTTTGTCCTATGGCATGTAATTTGTGCCCTGGGATATCCGATATGTTGAGCCATGTGCTCGTAATCAGTCCTAGGATTCTCTTTCAAGGTTTTTCCATGACCACATGTAATAAGTCCTGGAGATCTGGACAGGATGAAAAAGACCTCAGATGCTCTTTAGGGATCTTGTTTGGCAAGACTCTCCTTTAAGGTTTTGTGTTGGGGGTCACATGTAATAAGTCCTAGAGATCTAGACAGGATGAAAAAGGCCTCAGATGCTCTTTGGGCTTCTTTCTAGTCAAGAGACTCTTTTAAGGTTTTGTGATAGTCACATGTAATAGCTCCCTGGGAGATCCGATAGGTTGGGCTGCGTGCCCGTAATCAGTCCTGGGATGCTCTTTCCAGGTTTTGGTGATGCACGTAATAAGTCTTGAGGATTCCATAGTATGGCCAGTGATGATGAAGACCTGCAGATGGTGGGCCTACATCCAGTACGAAAAAGGACTGGCTCTGTAGAACTTCCTATGATGAGTAGATTCAGAGATTGATTGAGATAGCATCAGTAGTGACAACGATGATGACTCGATGACGATTATCCAGTGACGATGATCCAGTGAAGAAGACTTGTGCTAGAAGACCTGTGTCGAGAAATACCTTCCTAGTTAAGAGGGAGTGTTGATGTATATGTAACTTTAGAAAGTATTAAATATATGTATAATGTACTCCTATAAAGATGGTATTATTCCTCTATACGGATGTGTTTTTATTCCTAGAGAGATGTTATTATTCCTCTATACGAAAGTGTCGTAACTTATACTTGATGGGTTATTAGACCACCTTATTGGGGGCGGCCTTGTATAAGTCATGTGGGTCAAAGGGTTATTAGACCACCCTATTGGGGGTCGGCCATGTGGGTCAAATGTTTATTAGACCACCCTATTGGGTGTCGGCCCAGTCAGCTTTGTGTTATGTGGTTAAGTTGAGGCCGACCTAGTAAAGGTAATTAGGCAAGTCAAGTCAAGTATAAATAGAGTGCGGGAGGCACTCTATTTGATCATTCTATTCTCACACACACTCTTTGGAGAGTGGCGCACTTGTGGAGGAGGAGAAGCTGCTGCTTGGAGATGTCTATCTCTTATGCTTGGGTTGTATGATTGCTCTATCTATCTCTAAGGAAGTTATTGGGGTTTCTCACCTTTATGATTTTCCCCAAGTAAACTCTGTGTCTCTTGTGTGCTTGCATTATTGTGTCCATGATTGATATGCTGTAGATATGTTGTACATGTTGTTCTCTCAGTTAAGATCCTAGATCATATTGAAGTAAATTCTGAAAAAACTAATAAATGGAACTAAAAAATAGACACACACATAATTACTTGTCATTAAACTATGAGTGCATAATATATTTTAATCTACACTATAGAAAAAAAATCATGTATTCGACATTGATACCCTTAGAAGGTTCAAATGGTCATGTGATTTCAACCCTGACAAATGTGTTAAGTTTAGCCTAATTTCACAAGCAAGATCACTGAAAGAAACACAATCACAAGATAGACAAAGATTTACCCTGGGAAGCCCTCATGGGGTACAAAACCCAGCAAAGATTTCCTCAATATAGATAATCAACCGATACAAAGATGTAGTCCAAGACTAGAGCTCCTTCTCCTCCTATGCAGACCTCTCTCTCTCCTATGCGCCAATCACAACTGAGTGAATGAATGAGATAAGTGAGGAACATACCTCCTCTACTTATAGTCATCTCCTGACGGAATTTTTACCCTAATGGGACCAACCTCTCCCAGGAGAGTCTAATAACCCCCAAATATTAAACTCAAGGCCGACCTCACATGGGATATCTAATAACCCTAGTTACCACACTCTCAGAGGAAGAAACATCTATGGATATATAATAGGGTCACCATGGAGGAATGTACCATCTCCGGAATAATAAAATACAAATATAATATTCTTTGAAGTTACAATATTTCAACACTCCCCCTTAATGAGAAGGATATTATAACAACATCTACAGGAGAAAGGAGTCATCGACTACATGATACATGATACATCTATAAATCATTGGAATATTTCATTATACATCATCATTAGTAACTCATTCAGTTACTGAAATATAATCAATACTGGAACATCAGCATCGTCAGTATTGAGTCTTCATCTTCTGCAGCACTTGATCAGCTACAGCATCATCATCATCTAGATCACTTGATGAACAGCCTCATCGTCTGGATCTACTGATCAACATCATCATCTAGATCACCTGATCAACAGCCCCTCTAGATCTACTGATCAATATCATCAGCTGGATCTCTCGATCAACAGTATCGTCATCTAGAACATCACGATCAGCAACATCGTCATCTAGACCATCACGATCAACAACATCGTCATCTAGACCACCACGATCAACATCATCATCATCTAGATCATCACAATCAACAACATCATCATCTAGATCATCACGATCAACAACATAGTCATCTATACCACCACGATCAACAACATCGTCATCTAGACCACCACGATCAATGGCATCGTCATCTAGATCATCTGGATCCTCTCGATCAATAGCATCAACATAGCAGCATACTCTGCAATGCACAAGGTCCTATTATGGGATGATCACTCCCTCTCACTTTAGGACATAGGTCCAAGGATGATATAATCCTAATCCGCTTACGGGATGATCAATCCCTCTCAATTTAAGACATCTCTCATGTCTATGGACAATGCAATCCATATCAACTTACAGGATGATCAAGCCTTATCACTTTAAGACACCTCACCATGTCTAGGGATGATGCAATCCCGAATCAACTTACAGGATGATTAATCCTTATCACTTTAAGACATCTCACCATGTCTAGGGACGATGCAATCCTGAATCAACTTACAGGATGATTAGTCCTTATCACTTTAAGACATCTCACCATGTCTAGGGACGATGCAATCCCGAATTAGCTTACAGGATGATTAGTCCTTATCACTTTAAGACATCTCACCATGTCTAGGGACGATGCAATCCTGAATCATCTTATAGTATGATTAGTCCTTGTCACTTTAGGACATGAGTCCAAGGATGATGCAATCCTGATCCACTTACGGGATGATCAATCCCTATCACTTTACGACATGAGTCCAAGGATGATGCAATCCTGATCCACTTACAGGATGATCAATCCCTATCACTTTAGGACATGAGTCCAGGGATGATGCAATCCCAATAGTCCTCTTAGAAAAATTCTAAGTAGCACTACATTGACCTCATCATCAACCTCATTGTTGGAACAGGTAACCTCATCACCAACACATGTATCCTTATCATTGATACAAGTCTCCACATCATCGATATAGTACCCTCATCAATACAGGTATCCTCATTATTGACCTTATCGTCAATATAGGAAATCTCATCATCGATACAAGTATCCACATTGATACCAGTATCCAAATATCATCATCAACCATATCACTCCCCCTTTCGAGGAGGGTCCTTCTGAACAACAGCAAGCTTGTCTCGAAAATACTCAAACTTTACTCAAGACAGTGGTTTGGTCAATATATCGGCAACTTGTTCGTCAATGCCCACATACTCGAGCTTAATAGCTCCTTTCTGCACCATATCCTGTATATAGAAATACTGGAGCTCTATGTGCTTTGACTTATCATGGAATACTGGATTCTCTGTCCTCTTGATACAACTCTGGTTGTCACACAGGATCACAGTAGGATCCATCTCTAAGTCAAACAGTCTTGATAACAACTTCTGAAGCCATACTGCTTCACAACTAGCAAAGCAAGCAGCTATATATTCCGCTTCAGCAGTACTGAGAGCCACACTAGACTGCTTCCTGCTAAACCACGAGATCATGGCAGATCCCAGAAAATAACATCCACCTGATGTACTCTTCCTGTCTGATACACTTCCTGCCCAATCAGCATCTGTGTAGACATACAATCTGAAGTCATGATCTCCATGATAACATAGACCAAATTCTATCGTACCCTTTAGGTACCTTATCACATGCTTTGCAGCTATCAGGTGAACTTGTCTAGGTTCCACTAGACACTGACTCAAGGTGTTCACCGCAAAGCATATATCTAGCCTGGCACTCGACAGATACATTAATGACCCAATAATCTGTCTATACAGAGTTACATCCACTAACTCTGAAGAGTCATCAGCTAGCAACTTCAAGTTGGAGTCCATGGGAGTGGCCATGGCTTTGCATTCCAACATATCGAATCTTATCAATATTTCCACAGCATACTTACCTTGGTTGAGAAAGATTCCTTCTGATCCTTTCCACACTTCCAGACCTAGGAAGTATTGCATCAATCTGATATATTTCCTCTCAAATTCTGAAGAGAGCTTCTTCTTGCACTCGATAATGTGTTTCTCATTTCCAGTCAGAAATAGATCATCCACATATAGAAACAATATAACAGGTTCATCATCCATAACCTTGAGATAAAGATTGGGATCAACTTTACTTTCGATAAAGCCCAAGCTTGTCAAGAAACTGTCAATTCTTCCATACCAAGCTCTGGGAGCTTGCTTCAACCCATACAAAGCCTTTTTCAGTTTGCACACATGGGTTCTTCCATCTTCCACCTCAAATCCTTATGGTTGTTCTATGTACACTTCTTCCTCAATCACACCATTCAGGAAGGTTGTCTTAACATCCATCTGGTGTAATTTCCACTTCATCATGGATGCTAGTGCCATGATGGTTTTAATGGAAGTGTACCTTGCAACTGGTGAAAATGTTTCTTCATAGTCAATTCCCTCTTTCTGAGAGAATCCTCTAGCCACAAACCTTGCCTTATATTTTTCAATACTACCATTCGTAGCATGATTTACTTTGTATATCGATTCGGAGGATACCACACTTTTTTCTTTAGGCTTGGGAACTACATCCCAAACATCATTCTTCATTATTGACTGGTACTCCTCAGTCATTGCCTCTACCCACTCTTTCTTATAAGATGCCTCTTCATTACTAGTGGGTTCTTGATCTACTAGATCACACATCAAAGCCATATAGTTGGAAAATGTCTTTGGTTTCTTGCTCACTCTGGTGGAGCCTTCAATAGCTCCATACTTTTCTACTCCTAGAATAATATCTCTTGCCCATGCTGGCTTTCTTTTTCTTGATATGTTTGTGACAGGGGGTTCTTGTGGTTCTAACTTGTCATGGTCTTCAGGTGTTACATCTTCAGGGTTGGGTACGGCCTCTGCAGTTCTAGAAGGTGCATCTTCTTCATATACTTATTCATACTGGCACTTCCTAGATCTCTTGAGAGATGCTTCTTCGTCAAATGTCACATCCCTACTTATTTCCATATGATGGAAACATGGGATGTAAATTCTGAATGCTTTGGATGCTTCACAATATCCAACAAATATTCCCTTCTTCCTAAAAAGATCTAGCTTGGTCCTCTTTTCCTTTGGAATGTGAATGTATATTGGGCATCCAAATATCTTGAGGTGGCTTACCTCAGGTCTCTTTCCTATGAACACCTCTTCTGGAGTTTTGAAATCAAGAGCACTATGAGATAGTCTATTCTATACATAGACTGATGTCCTAGCTGCTTCAACCCATAGGTACATAGGTAGGTCTTGATCATGTATCATTGTCTTTACTAATTCCATAATAGTTCTATTCTTTCTTTCCGCAACACCATTTTGTTGGAGATTGTATGGAGTGGTTAGTTCCCTCTTGATTCCAGCTTCTTTACAAAAGTCTTCAAAATCCTTTGAAGTATATTCTCCGCCATTATCTGTCCTGAGTATTTTGATCTTGTTTTCTGAATGATTTTCTATCAAGGCTTTGAACTCCTTGAACTTTCCAAAGACTTGATTATTTCCTTTTAGAAAGTATATCCAAGTCTTTCTTGAATAATCATCAATAAATGTAAGATAGTATTCATATCCACTCAAGGATGTGGAGGGAATTGGTCCACATACATCTGAATGAATCATTTCCAAGGTACTCTTAGTCTTTGTTTCACTCTTTGGAAATGGGTTCTTGATTTTCTTCCCTTTTGCACATCCTTTGCATGTGCCATCCTGATCAATCTTTAAGTCTGGAAGTCCTATAACTACCTTGCTCACAAGAGGTAGTGCTTTGTAGTTAATATGACCAAGCCTCTTATGCCATAGCTCATTTGGGCTAGTGGCTTCATGTACAAGGGAAGCTTCTAGATGGCCCTTGAGTTTGTATAGACCTCCTTCCTCTTCACCAATCACAATTGCATCCTCAATTGAATTTCCTTTAGGCCACATTAGCACTTGCCCATCTATGAATGCAACCCTAAGCCTTTCTTATCCAAAGATGAGATAGAGATTAAGTTCTTCTTCAAACTTGGTACATATAATATCTACTTCATCTTCAATGGGGTTCCAGAATCAAGCTTGTAGCTTGCTTCACCAACTCCCTTGATGGGATATTGATACTCATCTCGAAGGGATACCTTCTGTGGAGAGTTCTTCTCTTCAAGTTTTGAAAGAGTCTTCTTTTGACCTGTCCTGTGCTTTGAAGCACCACTATAAATGACCAATGTATCTTCTCTAGGTGTTACTGCCCCAGAGAGTGTAGAGAATAGAACATACTCCTCTGCATCTTCTTCTTATTCTATTTTAGATCTTTTCTTTTGAGGCCTATCCTCTTCTTGTTCTTCACTATCATCTTCTGCTAGATGAGCTTGATGTCTTTTGTGGTGAAAACCCTTCTTCTTCTTTAGAGGACAATCCTTAGCAATGTGTCCTATTTTGTGACAAGTAAAACATTGGAATGAGGAATAATCTCTTCTTTGATTAGTTCCTCTTTTCTTTTGAAATCTTTGTGGAGGTTGAGACTCCTTGTGACTATCCTTCTTGAGGTAGGATTGATTCCTTCTTCTCTTGGTGTGGGTGGCCAAGGCTTGGTCATCTTGCTTGAGCACGGCTTCCCTGTTGGCAACCCTAGCTTCTTCTTGAATGCAATCCTCCCATACCACATCAAACTTCATACTTTCTTTTCTGGCACACATAGTTCGGATGAATGACTCCCAAGGTCTAGTGAGACCATTTAGAGCAGCCATGACTAGTTCATCTTCATCAAGGGTATCTCTAATAGCATCTAGTTGTTCCTTGAACTTGGAAACCCTTGAGAAATAGTCTTGAATAGATTCTCCTATATTCATCTTGGTGCTCTTCAATTGAGATCTTAGGTTCATCTTCCTATTGATGTTCCTTCCCTCATACATCCTTCCTAGGGCATCATACATTTCCTTTGGGGTATTCTTGGATGCCACTTGGGGAATCAAGTGGTATTTGATAGAATCAGCAATGATTCTCTTTTCCCTAATCAAGTCCTTCCTATACTTCTCCTTGTCTTCATCTTCTTCAGGTTCTGCAACCTCATCTTTGATATATTGGGCAAGATCATTTTCTTCAAGAATGAGACCAATCCTATATTTCCATGCCTGTAAATTCTCTATACCCTCTAACTTGTCTTCAAGCTTAGTGCTTGAAGCCATCTTATCCAAGGGTCACAGAGATTGAAGTTTCTTAAGAAATAGAATGGTACTTACAAGGAGAAGAGATTGATTGAGTTGAGAATACTGGTGAGTTCTACTTCTAGAAACTTCAACTTTACACCTTCTGGATCTGCAACAGAATTTATGGTTTTCTAGTCTTCACACTTCTGGTTTACTGGTGCATAGGTTCGCATCTTTTCTGGTTCACTGGTGCACATGCTCGCACTTTTTTTGGTTTTTTGGTTTTCTAGTTTTCTGGTTTTCTGGTCAAGAAGTCAAACTAAGGTTTGACAAAGCCCAGGGTTATACCCACTCAAAAATTTCAATCTAGGGATCAAAAATTCAATTTTGAGGAGGGTTATCTGACCATGCAATCAAAATCCAAAAATTCCCACTTTTGCAGAAACCCTAATTTTCACCGGAGGAGGAGAGAGAGGTATTTTCACCTTGTGAAAGATATTCTATTTAGGCTAGCTCTGATACCATGTTAATTTTAGCCTAATTTCACAAGCAAGATCATTGAAATAAACACAATCACAAGATAGACAAAGATTTACCCCGGGAAACCCTCATGGGGTAGAAATCCCAGTAAAGCTTTCCTAAATATAGATAATCAACCAATACAAAGTTGTAGTCCAAGAATAGAGCTCCTTCTCCTCCTATGCAGACCTCTCTCTCTCCTATGCGCCAATCACAAGTGAGTGAATGAATGAGATAAGTGAGGAACATACCTCCTCTACTTATACTCATCTCCCCATTGACTTTTTACCCTAATGGTGTCCACCTCTCCCAAGAGAGTCTAATAACCCCCAAATAGTAAACTCAAGGCCGACCTCACATGGGAGATCTAATAACCCTAGTTACCACACTCTCTCAGAGGAATAAACATCTCTGGATATATAATAGGGTCACCACGGAGGAATGTACCATCTCTGGAATAATAAAATACAAATATAATATTCTTTGAAGTTACAATATTTCAACAAAATTTCCTTCTACAATGAAGAAATGTCATATGGTCAACCCTAATAAATTAAGGTCCCTTCTTACACAATATAACATCCTTTTCCATATAAAGATCATATTTCTTTAAAATCCATGGGACATCACCTTCTTTAAAAGACCAAGAGGTATCATCCTCTCCTCTTCTTTGTTTTCTTGGATAATGTCTCTTTTTTGTATTTGAAGAAATAAGATCTCTCCTAATATCCAATGCGTCTTTTTTTAATGATTTATGACTCCGTAGAGAAGATGAAACATTTCTAAATATATGCACAGGATCTGGTAAGTGGGAAATATTAAGATGCTTCCACTATGGAAGATCATAAAATAAAGGCTTCCTTTTCATCCCAATGGGAATTTTCTCAACATTGTTGTCAAAAATTTCAAGATCATTGAACATAGGTTCCCCATTTGAATCGAATAATTCTACAAATTCCTTCTCCTTCTCTATGTTATATGCCCTAATCCAATATGTCAGAGTGATTATTTTAGGTCTTTAGGTTCTCTTTGGTTTAACATTGAAAGAAGATGCAACTCTTCTATAAGGGTGGTCTTCTAGGAGGAATACCCTAGAGAAGTCATACATTATTTTTCATAGGTTGTTGGACCTCCCAACCTTTATAGAAAGTACACAACATTTAAATCCATGATACCCTTTTATTACAATACATTCAATGCTATCGTATATAGAGCATGTTAGCGTTAAAAAAGACAGTTGCACCAAATTAAATATCATCCAAATAATGTTACATATATAAACAAGTCAATGAACATGCTTACCAGAGAAAACTCCTAGTCATGGATAATCATGCGTGGTGTACACACATATTCCATACAATGGAAAATACCTCTCAATTGGTAGGGGTATTGATACATCATATACATGTATCCCTTCCCATAATTGCTTAAATTCATCAATCAATGGTTTCAATTAGACATACATTCTCTTCACTTGTATTCTACTCAAGACTATAAGAGCCAACATAAGATCTTCATTCTTCATGGAAAACCATGGGGGGTATATTGCTATTGATCACTACCACTAGACAAACAAAATAGTTTTTTTTTTGGAGGGAATGCGGGTTAACTCCATCCATGTCTATGCTAAATTTAAGGCTCCAAAATTCATCCTTGAATTTATTAGTCCATGTATCCTCTATATGCTTCATGGCTATTGAATATATTGAGATTCACATAAATCCTAACTTAATTCTATGTGGGGCATGCCACCCCTGCAACACAGCTAATTGTTTGCAACAAAAGATCCTTTGAACCCTTGGAATTATAGGCATGTTCCTCAATGTATTATGAGGAGGACCATGTCCCTTACTCATGTTTTTTTAATTTTTGGTACTTCTCATGCCCACATTATGGACATATCTCTTTGTCTTCATGTTCATCTCTATATAGTATACAATCATTCAGACATGCATGGTATGCTATGTATTCGACACCCAAGTTTATCAGCATTTTATTTTCCTCTACAGAATTGTCGAGCAAGACATTATCACTTGTAAGTAACTTATCTTTAAGTAACCTAGAATTAGTGGGAAGGATAAATGTACACTATCATCAAGCATGTATAAAATCAATGATTGTCATTTTTCTTTCTGTGACAACAATCCTTAAAAAATTAGGGGATTTAATAGTTAGTTACCTCAAAAGTGTTGACAAAAACACATCTAGAATACCATACATTACTTTCAAATTGTATAACAACATTTTTGTCCCTACTTGGGTAGACCTTGATCCATGTCCAAAGAGAGGGGTGGTGGAAGCAAATTTTAGGCTTTCAAAGAAAGTATCAATGATATCAACATCATACCTTAGTTCATTTTTTTCGAATGCATGTAAAAAAATTCCCTCCATGGCATGGTATCCCATAAGAAATCATCCATACTAACCTCTATATCATTTCTTTCATCCCCAGCATGTGAAGATCTAGTGTTACTATAGAGTTTTTGAGTTGGTGTCTCAAGACGTAGTGGGAATTTGTACGGTGTGATTTCTCACCCATGTGTTTCGAAAGCACCCACCAAGTTGTTGTGAAATCCTTAGTAGTAGATTCAATAAGGAAAAAATAAAACAACTAAAACTAAACAGTAAACAAAAGATCATCATTCTTCAAATTCCAATACATATAGAGATCATCGAGACAACATGTAGAGAATCAAAGAATGGATTTCCATTGTCATGATGAATAATAGTACATAAATATGTAAATTGGTACAATGAAGAGGAAATGAAGCCTCCACAACTATCCAAGGGAATATTCGTGCATCTCCTTTGTGGCCTCTCAATCTCTAGAAACTATCACAAAGTAGTCAATGTTGAAGTAGAAAGTAGGTAACGATCTCCTTCTAGTTCACGGAGAATTTCAACAGAGTAACGACACGAGTATGATATGGAAATAATGTGTGGAATGGTGACACTGAGCGATTTTTTTATAGGCTCAAGAGTGTTCAAGAGAAGGATCTAGATTCAATGTGAAAATTCTCCATTTCCTTTACTGCATAGTGGGAAAATCAAGGTTTTAGAACCTACAATCATAACTAATTTTGGACCACATCAATGTATGTGTCCACTTTTGGACCCTTCTTCAATATCGAAGTGGGAAATAACAAATGTCATCTCTAAAATCAATCTTTGGGACTAGGTCGTGAATTTTGGGGGAAATCCTACGACTTAGCTCGCAAATTTCAAGGGAAAACGTGTGGCCATATTCAAACTGGTCAATTTTGGTGTTTAACTTTTGATTTTTGGGAATTTCATTACTTCCTCAAGTCATATTGATGGAATGAGATGGAAAATGTTGCTTATAATGCTAATTGATGATGTATAAATGTGATGAATCCGATGAAATGGAAGGTCAACAAATTTTATCTATTAATAGATTGCCCCCTGATGTGTGAGGTTAGGATCTTATCATATGGCCGAAATACATCATAGGAATTTCTTACATATAGAATATGAGGGGTGATGGTTGTATAAAATACCGGAATCACACTAGAGAGGAATTCCCCTCATGAGGGACTATAGAGGACCATACCTACACACAAAGTACTCAAATTGGATGAATTGTAAATAATATAATATACATGGACAAGGAAGTCATACCCATGCTCGTATCAATGTCTCCATATAGACAAGGATCTGCACCAAAAGGGGCATGATCAATACATGAATAACTATTGGATAAAATACATCATGAGGGTCAAAGAGGGAGCCAATCTGGATACCTAATGATTGTCAATGAGGGACCCATATTGAATACACAATGGATACATAATCATGGTCCAACAATGTTAGAGTGAAAGAACACATGTCAAAACAATGACATTCCAATGGAATGCATAATGACAGTAACTGATGCCCTGCTTAAACTGAAGGGCCCCAAGACTGGAAGGAGTATATTACAAATTAACACCTTAGAGGTGACTCGGATATATAAAATACTAAATAAAATAGGTCAAGGGAATAGAAACTAGAATTGGATACCATGGGAAGCATATGCTTGGATTGCTTCCAGACATTATCGCCAACACAACTCAGATACCACCAGAAGCATATGAAGGGAGGGCTTCTGAAGTGACTCACAAAATGGCTAGAGTCTAGCATATATCGTGTTTGAATCAAACTAGATAAGGGAACCATCAACCTATATGATTCTAAATGGTGTGATGATGAGCTGAAGTCGAGCACGTGAGAAACAACCAATCTAAAGGGAACTGAAGTTTCCCGTTAGTCGGTCCAAGGGAACCCATCAATCATAGTTATGGGTCCAAGGTACAGGGTGCCTCTACATCTATCCTCTAGAATAGATGTTTTGATGTCGATAGAGGGAGACCCGTTACCCATAATAAAATGAGGTTCCCTTGAAGGAGGCATGGGGGATACAACCAAAGAATGGATAGAGATATCTAAGGGACTGATACACCAAAGGGGGATATGCGGGTAACTTAGTAGGGGACTCAAAATTTATTTATTTAGAGCATGAAGGCATGGCTAAG
The DNA here is from genome assembly GCA_027924585.1 of Larix kaempferi. Lineage (NCBI taxonomy): Eukaryota > Viridiplantae > Streptophyta > Pinopsida > Pinales > Pinaceae > Larix > Larix kaempferi. Next base: position 707,386 of record BSBM01000870.1, read on the forward strand.
ATAGTAGCATATGTGAAGTTCACGATGATAATAGGGGAGAGACACAATGGGGGTGTCGAGGAAAAAATGCAATGGTAGGACTCATGGAGGGGAAAGGGGGGGTACTGATATCGACTCTAGAGGAGAATGGAGTCAATATGACTCCATGTGTCATGTCACCAATTTTTTCTATGGTCCATGGGGGTGATTTTGGCCTAAGTCACCTAAGCATTAATTAATTATTTAATGGGTGAATGTGGTAATTATCTTATGGAATATGCCTAAGGGTATATTTGGGTGATTAAATGGATAAGGTAGGCCCCCCTGAAGAGATTAATCCCCAAAATAAGTATCTAAGGTGAATTATTAATTAATTGGGGAATTTTGAGCCAGGCCTATAGTTAAATAATTATTTAATTATTTTAATGTTGGAGTGTTGGATTATTTAGTTTTCAATTAATATTTGTAATCGAAGTTTCCAATATGTGTGCAAGTGGGCCAAGAGGGCACCCCCCTTGAGGATAATGTTGCTAAATTTGAACAGGAGGCCAAAAAATAGAAATATGGCTAAAGCAACTTGTGGATTTAGAAAAAGAACAAAAGAAGGAAATATGTAAGAGTTGCTAAAATCAAGAAAATGGAAACAATAAGAAAAAGCAAAGAGGGCGCTTTTGCTAAAAAGAATAAAGGGAATGTCAGAGAAAAGCAGGAAACAAAGGGATGGTAGTTCCAAAATGAAGGAAAGACATCAAGCAAAAGAAAAGGAAGGTTACCCACTCATAGGTGACCTATTCTCACAGGTCACCAAGCCAAGTAACTTTCTCAAAAGGTCAACATGAATTCTATAAAATAATGTTTCCAACTCCCATTCACAACTTTTGGTCATTTGAGAATTTTGCTTGAGAGCTTTGAGCTTCTCTAGTGTTGAGAGATGTGCCTCAACAACCTTGGGAGATGTTCCCCAAGTTCTTGATAGGTTTCTAGTATAATTCCAGAGGTTCATGTTGCCACTGATCAGAGGTTCATCATCCACACTTGAATACTATTCAACCATCAGAATAGTTTCCATCACTCAGAAGTGCTTGAGGTGAAGACAAATGGTAGATCCAGTGGGGAGAAATCTCCCATTCTTGAAGGAGGAGCCCAGTCATTCACAAAAAGGAATTTCATACCCCATGTGCTATTTTTTTCACCTATAGCAGCTCATCACTCATATATATCATAGATCATACCCTTTTTCCTTCCTCAATCCCTTTCTCCTTCCTTGTGCGGGAAAAATAGCTCTTGGAGGCCTCCTAATGCACTGTGGGTGAAACTAACTGTAATACTTATTCCATAACTCTGATTTATACTTACAAAGAATATTAATATGATATAAAAGGTTAATATATTTTTATTTGCTGATATTTTAATTTATTGGTGTCTTTGGAACTTCTAGAGATCAATACTAGCTATTCTAGCTTTGTGGGAATTGTAGTTAATGGAGGAGACATAATATTTGAGAGAGATTTATGTAAACCTATGATTATACCTTCCATGTTAAATTAAGTTATAAAATAACCATTAAATTTTGAAAAATAGAGTATGACATTTGTTTAATGAGTTATTACCCTTCAGATCTCAAGACTAGCTCATTGAGCCTCATTTATTGACTAGTTTTAGCAAATCTTCTTGTATGTTGCATCCTTGAATTGTTTTTCTGATATAATGATATTATGTGGTCATAATAACACTAATAAATACCCCTATTCCCTTTTCCTAATTTTTTGGGTGCATTACAGCTTGTTTGGAAAAGCCTGGAAATATCCTACCTGTGCAATCCCCAATAGCGCCCTTGACCAGGGTAATTTTTAGGGGCGAAATTTCGCCAATTGGCTATTTTTCGGGCTTTTTTTCAAAAAAACAAATCGCTATTTGGTCATTTTTAGTCTCTAATATCGCCTATATATACATAAAATATGTTTTTTTATCATAATTTTCGCCAAAATTTACAAATTTCAGTACTAAATTGTATGTTTCATATTTGATATTCGCCTACCTATCTATATATATGTTTTTTTCAATCCAAAATAATCGCCTAGAATACTATACTTAAGTATAATATTAGAATCCTTAAAAATTACCCTGCCCTTGACTAGTTTTCCTCCAAATTTATATGTAGCATACAAAACTAATATGAAACCTGAATCCATATGTTTTATTGATTATACTAACTTATATGAACCTTACTTCCATCCAGAACCAACTGCCAGTCTAGTATGCATATGTTGGAATCCCAGGAAGCCTCGAAGTAGGCAACACATTGTCTATTGTTGAAAAGTGAAAGGATCCAGTACCTTGTGCATAGGACTTAGTGAATATCCTTGAATTATATTTAAGATTCACATTTCCCATATAAAATATAGAATCAAAAGTCATCCCTACCATCCTTGATTAGTGAACCAGTACTCCTCACTTACACCCTGCTCACCATAAGAAATTGTTTAAAAATTGCAAGTAAAAATTCTGAACAATTTGGAATTTGGAGTTAGTATTCTAGCCAATTATTGGCTAGGACATTACAGTGGTATCAGATCTCTTTCCTCTACTCCTTTGGAAAGAATACCCTTAAGTTTTTGGAATTGTAGCCACGTCCATGAGCGGTGAAGAAGATTCTTACTTTGATGATTATTTTTATGAGGAGTATGATGAGAAATATGAAGAGTACTACAGACAGTATCAGGAAGAAAATTTCCAAGAAGTACCTCCCACAAGCACCTCCCATAAGATCATGATTGGCAGAAGAGACTATGGTTATTCTAATATCTGTATTCAGGGAAAGGTTGCATGTTCCACAGTCAAAGATTGACTTTCCGAGGAAGAGAGAATGAAGAAATTTGAAGCTTCATTGGATTCAGTGGTTTCACACTTCTTGATAATTATGGGATCCTCTTCAAGAAGATCCTCCAAGAATATTGACCCTAAAACAACCAAGGAGGAAGCCTCATCATTTTGGTAGAATCAAGACCCAAGAACCAATCATGAGGTTGTTGACAGAATGGAAGAAGGATCCACAGTGGGGGATCAACCTTCAAAAGAGCATGAAGAATGCATAAGTCAGCATGATTGTGGCAGCCATGAAGTTGAATAATCCACAATCCACCTGGAGGAGGATGATAGAGAATAATAAGAATCCAAGGACCAAGCCAAAGGTGCCAAAGTTAGGAATAGTGTGGAAAGAGATTCCACTTCAAGACATTCGTATTTCTTTGTTGGTGATTTGGTTAAGGGTGGTAAGATATCTTTTGGATCAGATCCAAAAGAAGGACATAAATCAGAATCATAGTCACCACTTGAAATCCACAGTGAAGCAGAAGACAAGATCATATCAGTTGGGTGTGATCCAATGAAGTTGCAGAAGGAGCATGCTGTCATAAACACACTACCTGATGAGGAGAATTGAGCACAAAGTTATGATTCAAAATCTGATTTTGGTAGGATTTGTTGCATCCCCAAATGGCATCCACTTCCAGTGAGAATATTGGATTATTTGGGCCCTTAGGTGTTGGGGTTCATGACTTTGAGAAGGCTGAATTGCAAGAACAAGAAGAAGAAGTTCATCTGCAAGAACTTCTTTCCTTAACTGGACCATTAAAAATGAACACATTGGGGATCAAGGAGAACATACACATGGGAATTTCGTAAGTTCTGATTTTTATATGCCTATGTGTCAGTATGCTGGGGAAGCCACTTCAGAGGAGAAGATGGGCTTGGTTGAACCCCTAGGGGTTGAGACTCCTGAATTGGGGAGGGTTGAAAATTGGAGAGAAAGCCTTACTGGTGCACCAAAGATGAATGAGCACCCCATTTACAGCCAAAGATCTGATATTCATGATCTGAAATATGAATATATTGCATCCCCAAAATATGGATCAGCTTTCATAACTTCAACATAATCAACTGAAGTTGATCCTAGGAAGCTAGAAGAAGAGAAGGTCCATATGCCAAAACTTCATTTCCTTGAAGGGGCACTGAAGATGAATGAAATATCCAAGAATCCCTTAAAACACTTAATGAAACCCATGCTTTAATGAATAGCCTCTGTTGGAATTTGGGGGAGCATTCTTCCATGAGAGACATGGAAGAGTTTCAGAAAGCCATGACAAGCATTAAGAGAAATTTTCTAAATCCGCTTTCTGATAGAGACAATTTGTTGGAGCTTGTATATGTTTCATGGTGTGTCGTTGAAGGATGATGAAGAGATACGCAAGCTAAATTATGAATTGATGACCACCCAATATTATTTGAGAAGCACTCAAAGTGCCCTCCAAGAATACAAGACATAGATAGCGCAACTTCATGAAAAGTTGCAAAGATACCCCCTACCCTCCTACACACCATTCAATCAACCTCATTGGGATGAAATCATTCATAATCATATGGAAGAACCTCATGAGATGTTGGATCATGAGGATCATTTATCTTTACATGTGCTTGAGGAATGTGCAGAATAGTTTGATGAAAACCAAGCACCTGATCTTTCTCTGAGGGAACTTGATATATTCCCTAAAGACAGTCACTCTCCCATAGGAGATTGGGATGAGATCACCCCATTTGGACCAGCCAATAATGAAGAATATGCAGCCATAATTATGGTTACTGAAGTTTGCAGACATACAAAGAAGGTTCACAGTTCATTCCCACATGTCCTAGTTTCAACAATAACAATGGGGAATGAATAGTGGGTGAGGAAGTTTTTCTGGTTGATGCCACATGTACAACAAGAGGATCATGATCTATCCCTATGGGAGATAGATCCTATTGCCGAATATATGGCTGATTATATCTCATGTTAATCAACAAGCAATATTTATGATTCATCCATTGAATGGATGGATAGAGGCATCACTGAAAGGGAAAATATGGAAGGTAAAAAAAATTTGTCTTTCCGTAAGAAAATTGTTTTTAATATTGTTGATTTTTCTATGATTTACAAGCAGCAGAAAAGGCATAATTTGCAGCCATTAGATACTTCCAGTACACATTCACACAAGTCTCAAGTGTACAAGTGCATATTAGAATTTTTCATGAGCGTTGGAATCGAAGAGATTCCAACTTGGTATTGGGATCATGACATCTTTCAAAATGACACATTTTTTGGAAGAAAGTTGCACAATCCATGGGATCCTAGAATTAATTGGGTTGAAATTTTGTTCCTGATGTCATTTGGGCTTGGGAGAAAACACCAGAGGCAGTGGGATCTAGGATGGAAATCCAACTTGCTTTTCATAAGATCTACATTTGTTGAAAGGAGGACTAGTTCCTTTCATTGGGAACTGCATGATGGACCTGAATCTTGGGGAAGACATGAGAAACTTATGATCACAGTTGAGCAGCAGTATCATGATGGACCTTCTTAGATTCAGTTAGGGAGTTTTACAGATATATGGAATTGTGGAGAATACTTAAGAGAGCATATGTTTCAATTCCATTGAACTGATGGGACCCATGATTCTGATGATTTCTATTGTGGTGCCAAGAATGGGTGACTACTGTGGTCACCAACAGGAGGAGAGATAGAAAAGTCATAAGTATGCTTGGATAGAATTGCATTATTATTCCCTGGACTTAATTGCTTGAGGACAAGCAATATTGAGAGGGGAGGACTGTCATGTCCCCAATTTTTGCTATGGTCCATGGGGGTGATTTTTGCCTAAGTCATGCAGGCATTAATTAATTAATTAATGGGTGAATGTGGAAATTATCTTATGCAATATGCATAAGGGTGTATTTGGGTGATTAAATGGATAATATGGCCCCCCTGAAGATATTAATCCCAAAACTAATTATCTAAGGTGAATTATTAATTAATTAGGGAATTTTGAGCCAGGCCTATAGTTAAATAATTATTTAATTATTTTAATGTTGGAGTGTTGGATTATTTAATTTTTAATTAATATTTGTAATTGGACTTTCCAATATTTTTGCAAGTGGACCAAGAGGGATCCCCCCTTGAGGATAATGTTTCTAAATTGGAACAGGAGGTCAGAAAATATAAATATGGCGAAAGCAACTTGTGGATTTAGAAAAAGAACAAAAGAAGGAAAGATGTAAGAGTTGCTAAAATCAAGAAAATGGAAACAATAAAAAAAATAAAAGAGGGCACTTTTGCTAAAAATAATAAAGGGAATGTCAGAGAAAAGCAGGAAACAAAGGGATGGAAGTTTCCAAAATGAAGGAAAGACATCAAGCAAAGGCAAAGGAAGGTTACCCACTCATAGGTGACCTATTCTCACAAGTCACCAATCCAAGTAACTTGCTCAACAGGTCAACATGAATTCTATAAAAGAATGTTTCCAACTCCCGTTCACAACTTTTGATCATTTGATGATTTTGCTTGAGAGCTCTGAGCTTCTCTAGTGTTGAGAGATGTGCCTCAACAACCTTGGGAGATGTACCCCAATTTCTTGACAAGTTTCTAGTATAATTCCAGAGGTTCATGTTGTTGCTGATCAGAGGTTCATCATACACACTTGAAGACCATTCATCCATCATAAGTGCTCGAGGTGAAGACAATTGGTAGATCCAGTGGGGAGAAAGCTCCCATTCTCGAAGGAGGAGCCCAGTCATTCACAAAAAGGAAGTGCACACCCCATGTGCTCTATTTTTCACCTGTAGTAGATCATCAATTGGATATATCAGAGATAATACCCTTCTAGCCTTCCTCCAGCCCTTTATCCTTCCTTGTGGGGGAAAAATAGCTCTTTGAGGACTCCTAATGCACTGTGGGTGCAACTGAAACCAACAAGGCCAAAAATATCAGGGAAGAGGATGTAACCGAGGGAATAAACAACCCCCGAATCATGGTGGCCAACCACCCAATCCCCCAAATAATAACAATGTTTCCCCAGCTAATCAAAATCCTGATCGACCACCTCGTCAAGGAAAGAACCCCAACCTCTGTATGAACCACACGTGTTCAATCTACGGGGTATACAGCCATTATACTCACAATTGTCCCCACTTAGAGCAAGCTCACCAACTTTGGAATGATCATACCCAACGCCAAGGACACGCTGCTCCGTCGGCCCCACAAAACCCCCTGCAAACTCATGCACAACCCATGGTGCTATAGCATCCCTTACCCACGCAAGGAGTAGTGAACACGCAACTGTTGGCTCCCCCTCAAGGGGATGCGGCACCACAACAACAAATCACTTATGCTGCCCCTGCTAATCAACCTATTGAATCCGGTACCCATCACCTTCTAATGATGTCATCAGCTGACGTCAACCTTCAAACACACTGAAATCAGTATGGTTCCACCACCGTAACCATTCTCACTGACAAGGATACTAACGCTCTTCCCATTGATCAGTCGTTACGCATACCCGCAACACCGTGCGATGGGGCACCGAAATTCCCCTGCTTCCCATTGCGCTGCATTGATAACAACCCCAATGCTCACCCTGGCCCAATTATAATATCGTGGATGACTTAGCCCAATCCCCTACTGCTATGTCATCCCTTGAAGCTTTGAGAAACTATCCTAAACAGCGCAAAACATTGTTATCCACCATATGTGTGATAGACCCTTCCAACTCATGGATGATGGCATTCGATTTAGACCAATCTGAACCACACATGCCTTCCACATTAGCATTTAAATTTTTTGTGTCAATCCGAAATCTTGTTGTCCATTGATACATCATCAGTGAGGGTGCCTCTACATGTGTTATGTCTACATTCGTGTGGCAGAAGCTTAGATCCCCTACACTACAGACATCCACAACTGCCTTACGAGCTTATGATGGTCGTCCAAGGCCTCATGGCCAATGATCCAGTCCAATTATCTAGTAAAACGATCCTTATCAACAAGGAGTTCATCAACGCAGAACTTGACTATAACATCCTTCTTCGACGCAATTACATGTATGCCATGAAGGTTGTTGCCTCATCATTCTTCTGCATTATGATGTTCCCCCATGAGGGACAGGTTGTTAAAATCAATCAAGTTACGTATTATGACCTGAACGCTCCCACTGCACCAAAAAATGTTCTCCCCATGGTTGAACAACCTGTTCTTGGTGCACCCACCTCTTTGGTTTTCACTGTTGGACCTGGAACTTACTCAGAGACTCCCATGATATCTACTTTTAAATCCCTCCCACCCCCTCCGTCGGCAGTGGAGATATCTAATATGTGCATCATTTCATCCAAAAAAATGGTTCCTAACTTGCAACCACCTTTGTTTCCGCAACCACCATCAGCCCCTAGTCATGTTGGAGCCACACCAATCCACACTATCTCATTCTTGTTCCCACCTTCAGGAGTAGTAAGTGCACCAGTTATGGTTATGTTGAATCTCCCTGGGTTAACTCTAGGACTACATGTATGGTACTTACTTGCTCGTAATCCTCCCCCGACACCACAAGTCGTTCTCCAAACGGTCCAACCAATTAACACTGCTAATTACCCACTTCCTGGTGTGGCGGCCACATCCGTAACCAACCCTGCCCCTCCACCACCCAAGAACACTGGGGGAAGAGGCCCGCAAATGTATACTACCCCACAGACAACGAAACCCATGAGACCTCCCCCTCTATTCTTTGCACATCCTAAGGGCTCTTTATGTGATGAATTCGGCCATGCTACCCATAACTGTCCACAATCGACAAACCTTCAAGAACCCATGAAAATGTTGGATGATGATCCCGATAATCCAGTTGTTGAACTGGACACCACCCCTAAACCGCGCAACAAATCACTGCGCACCAACCACTCTTGCGCCATATGTGGAGTCTACAGTCATTATTCACATCATTTCCCAGATCTCCCCACGTACAGATTGGTCCACCAAGAGTTGAATCAATCTTCTTTAGAGTCATCCATCACCACTATTGAGGATATTCATCCCCCTGAATCCTCCTCCTCATGAGAAATTAACACTATTTACATGATTTCCATGGACGGTGAACCCATTTCATCCCCAACATCTAGTCTCCCCTCCAAGGAAAATTTTAGCAGCAAATTATAGCCCATGGGTGAAATTATAGGGGTCACCAAGAAACCCTAGGTGATTTTTTAATATTAAATGGGTTTCTTGAAATTTAAGAAATTAGCCCACATTTTATGAATCCCCACATGGTGAAAAATCGGATAGCCCACCTAGCGAGAGAGGGAAAACGTGATTTAGCACAGTGAAAGAGGGAGGAAATGGTTGGTTCTCCCTCGTCATTCCGGTAAGGGAGTCCAAAGATAGTTGGTTCGCCAGTAAATTTTCATTGATGGAGGCGTGAGTAGTTCGTTCGCCCATGGTTTTCATTCATAGAGGGGATTACTAGTTTGTTCACCCCGATTTATGGACCATAGGGAATTTTCACTGGTTATTTTGCCAGAGGGCCTCACTTTGAAGGAGGAGACAGAGTCCAGACAACATTTTGGATACCAGGAAGGATACCGTGGAGGCCCTCCTCATGGAACTCCTGGAGAATTTGGTGATAAAGCCAGGGCACCTACAGAATTTCAACCTTCATTTAGGGTAAAATTATTGTTGTTAGTTTTGTTTAGATCTCTCTTAGGATTCTATTAGGTGTATCTTGATTTTTGTTCTTATTTTGTGTATCTAAAATTTTCAAGGCTCCGGTGGAAGCCCAGAGTTTGGTCGTGGAGGTGGTAGCTATGGTGCTGGACCAGCTCGTGCATCCCTTAAGTAATAGCTTCAGTTTTCTCTATTTTTTCCTTTAAATTTATTTGGAAGTTCTTATAGATGTTGGTTCCTAGAACTCATACGCCCACTCTTGAATTAGCAATTTTATTCTTCTTTTGATGAATCATGTTAACCTCATTAAATGCGTTCTCCATGTCACGTATTTAACTTCAACAACAACTGCTTCTTTGGATCTGTAGCTGACACACTTTTCTTCTTGGCTCATTGTGTTGTTTCTTCCACAAAATCTATATTCCCTGAAACTAAAACAGATTGTTTGGATGCAAATTTGGCTTATTAAAAAATTGGTTTAGTTAAATTAATCAATTTGTACAGGAAGTAGATAAAATATTCTAGCTAATAATTTGAATGATTATAAATTTATTTCTACAGGATAAAGGATAGTCTTTGATGAAAGAGTGTAATCCAAAAAATAGATGCCTCTGATAAGTCTGTTTATTGTTTGATAAGTCTGTTTATTGTTACATAATATCTTTGTTCATATGGTATAAGACCCTCCAAGGATTTGCTAGTACCACATACCTCAATAATTTATGTTGGATGACAAACTTTTAAAAAGTTGAAATAATACCAACTGGGCAACATGAGAAAAGTTTGACTTTGTACTTTGGTTTTAGAATTCCCTTGTTTTATGCCTTCATCAAGAAACAAGTTTTGGTTTGAAGCTGAGAAATAGTGGGTACTTATTCTTGTGACATTGTCAAAGAGTCCTTTTTCCGATTTCGGGCATCAATTATAGTGTCCCAATCATCCAAAATTCCATCGTCATACTCACATATAAATCCTAAAAAAGATGATACTAATCATAAAGCCAGGTCTCTGCTACTTTTGAGTATTGTCTTCTTTTATTGATTCAATCACGTGGAATGTTGACAATAAACTCATTATCACTTTCTTGTAAACTAGATCCTTCATTATCTCTCGAATTGAATATTTGAATTTCTGGAATCCATTGCAGGGTACCTGGTTGATTCCATTTGTTTGAAACCAACCTTATTCCAATCATTCAAGACCTAGATCTCCATTATTTTGTGCAGGACCCTTATTTTTGCCTTGGGCCACTTAGTGCTCTGGTCTAGCATCCAACATATACTGCTTTGATTATTGGTCTTGTTGACCTTGAATCCAACCCTAAGTTGCAGTTATGAAGGAGAGACTTGATAATTTTCAAACAAAAGTGTCAATATTTGTTGTGTAAAAATAAATAACATCCATTATTACATGCTAAATCTCCAAAAACCTTTCTTTCAAGTTCATCCTCTTTTCAATATGCCTTGAATGCTTTGAACTGGTAGTAATCATGCTCAATGTTCAAGGTTTTCTTCCTCATTTTGACAGCTTCCAACAAGTTGAAGCCTTCTTATAATATGCACATCCTGATGGTATGATGCTTCCATGTTACAATTTTCATGCCAATAGCAAAAGTTTCTAGTTGAACACCATGGGATTTCTCTAGTCAAATTTGAGAAAATAAGATGAAATTCTATATTTTCCTGGTCTCTATCATAGAAGTGCCTGCTTGGTCCATATTTTATGAAAATCCATTAGTTATTCCCAAGGAAGCATCCTCAACTTCACGAATAGGTCTATTTACAAATTTTCATGTCAACACTAAATAAGATCTCAATTAGCTATCTCTAATCTAAGAATGTATTTCATAGTTTATTAAGAGCCAATGTTTATTCCCAAGGAAGCGTCCTCAACTTCATGAATAGGTCTATTGAAAAATTTGTGTGTCAACAGGCTATTAGTCAACTTCCTCTAATATCATAATGTCTTTGGGCTCTGCATCTGAGGAGTTAAAAAAGGAGGGAACTATTCATCAAATGCTTGGAGACATGTACTTGGAAAACCAAGGATCGCAACATAATAATGCTGGTCAAGATAACGCACAGAGTAAGCACATTTTTTACTAAAATTCAGTGTTTATTTTTTTCAAGAAAGTACACGCTTTAGATGTTTACGTTCAAGTTTTTACTTGTAGAAGTCCTATGAAATCCTCTGTGAAGGATACCTAACTCCTTTTGGATCCTTTTTGCTTGACTCAATTGCTAGTTTTTGAATTTAGATACAATAGTCATTTTGTATTATAATGTTGTCCAGTTTGGCTGAAGCCCATTTAATACAGAAAAGACCAACTCAAGAAAATTATATATATCTAAAATCCTTGCATCCTTTGCTACCCTTTCCAACATACATATCAACAATATTTTTAAGGTTGTAAAATATTGTAATTGGATAGATTGCACTAAATGACCTAACCATTAGAGGGTTGGTCCTTAGTTTGAACTTAATACAGTCCAAAGAAATATATTGAAAATCTAGTTTAGCATCAAAGAGCCACATGGATATCTTAAAATTACAAATTTCTACAACCCATAGTCCATGTCACTATGGGGTTTATTTTTCTAGGAAAGACATGTTCCTATGATTATTCCCAAAAGTAGGCAATGGATAACAATAATGTTTTATGAATGCAATTGACTAGACAATTCTTGGATTCTATTTGTTTAACAAGTAAAAGTGATCAAAATTTGCATCAAAATATGCAAGCTAGGTTCCATTGGAAAAAGCTTAATAACTATAGCTCCAAAATCAGATTGTTGGAAGAACACATAAGAGGTCCTATGATTTAAATACCAAGCTAAATGAAATAAAACTCCATCTTTCCAATTTTGTAAGAAAAACATGTGCTCTATAAGTCACTACCTAGTGTGAATATGTTCATAACATGATTTAGGTTGCCATTGTGATTAGTTATAAGACATGATCTATGTAATTATATTATCAACATCATTAATAATGTCAACATTCTAGGGGTTTTCAACTCATGTGACGATCTCACCATCAATAATATGGTGCAAATAAAAGGAATCCCACTGAAAATGATCCTTTAGGTTTTCTAATAATAAGATCTTCAACAATGGAAATGGCATACAAAAGAAATCCCACACTGAAAAGACAAATTGTATGTAAAGAAATACAAATTGGCAACTATTATATAGAAAAATTCAAAAAGACTACTTATAACAAGTGTTCACATCCACTTACAACATGTTTAGTGTTCACTTTTTGTTATAAAAAAATTTACTAAATTCACTTGCCTAGAATTTTGCATGAAACATCTCCTGAATCCTATACCTCAAGATTGATAGGTAACTTAGTGGAGGTGTAGGTAAAAGAGAGGCTAGGGTAGGAATATAACCTGCTCATGGAATCCATAACTATTGTATCCATGTTAATACTTAGGGTGGCCCAATGAAGAGTGTGCCTGAAGGAACCAAATAGATGATAACTCTGAGGATAATGGCCTCTCTACACTGTGAAAGGATGAAGAAGGAGCCAAGAAGGTGGATAATTATTAATGGTGTGGGAATGAGAGAGAAGGTCACCAATTTCTTTTCCAAACACTAAGAAAAGGGATGATAATGGTTTTGGAAAGAAGCATAATGGTCTATGAGGAGGTTTTGTCTGTTTTATTGTGTTGAAAAAGAAATCGCAATGAAAGTAAAGTTGTGTATATGTTTTGAAATGGTGTCTAGGTAAGTCACATAACATTGGGACATGGGACATGTGGGACATGGGACATGTGGGACATGTGGATACGCATATCCGACAAGGGGTAGGTCAAATCTCAAAACACGACATGGGGACACATTTTATATGTAAACTTGTGTATCTGACTTTCGAAATAGTGGAGATAGTGGTCAAATAATCAAATATCTTAATAGATTGTTAGTTGGGCATTCTTGCGTGGATTTCACAATAATAATTTTTTTAACTACCTAATGCCTATCTCCTCATTTTGTCTACTTCATTGGCAATCTTTGTTATCCTGTATTTTTCTATCTTCTAAATGTAGTAGTTTAGTCTCGACCAATATTTCTCTTGTGATGCATTATCATCCTTAGATATGTGTGATATGTTGGAAAATGATGGACCCGAGGGAGATCTTACCAAAAAAATTTCTTCTGCAAAATCATATGGTTCTGGATTGAATGAGTTCAATGCTTGCACATAGTTTCTGCAAGCAATGCCATCATTAAGCAAAGGTTAGTTTGTTATGTAAATCCTAATTCTAAATCTCAACAATGAGATTGTATCAATACCTTATATATATAAAGTGTTTTGCATTTGGTTGCATGTTTAATTGGTATTCAGGAAACTACACTTGAAATGAAGAACCTCCTAGCTGCCAAGAAAAGGAAGGAGGCCCTTCTGCAGACACAACATGGTCAAATGAACATTGTGACTTATGTTTTTAACCAAAATTTTTGTGATGTTGATCGGGGGATGCTTTGGGATTCAGAGTCCATTCCAACATTCCCATCTCCTTGATCTCATATAAAAGTTGCAAACTCTTTTAACAAGAAATAAGAATTACAGTTACCTAGGAGTCTCTAAAGAATTTTAGGAGGCATGGTTTCATGTTATTCTCTTCCCAAATTATTGTTTCCCACAAATATGTTTATCCAAATAATGTACTCAAATTGGGTAGCTCCTCCATGGTTGTAGGAAACATTTTCAGCCTTGGAAATCTATCTATCATTATTGTTTTGTTTTACAAACACTTACCTATCATAAATAAATAAAATTAGATCATTCGTAACCAAGCAATTTAATTCCAGAACAATACTTGCCACTTAGTACAAGTTTTGGAACACAACCTTTGATAAATTTCATACATTTAGAGTGTTCGCAATTCTCCAATTTCATTGTTGGATAACAGTTGTGAGATGGATGTCATGCCTTGAGGCTATCTTTGGCTTATAGTGATGGTTTTTGTGAGAAATGTTATGCATGCTACATGGAATCTGTAAGGGAAATAAACCAATGAACAAGGGCCATACATCCATCAATGATGTCCATAAATATCAATGTCCAATTTCTCTATAACTACTCTAGTGCAACACCTCCAATAAATCATCAATATCAATATCAAACTTCAATCACCTCTAATAGATATAGAACTTGGATTGTGCATTATACTAGGGGTTGGAAGATTATCTTGGAGATTGTGATGAGTGGTTGAAGGTGGAACATGTCTCAAAGGGTGCTCCACCTGTGGATTTGAACACATGCTTCCTTGTGAATTACTCTCATGGATGAAAAGGTTAAGCAATGAAATAAAACTGGAAATTTATTCATATGTATGTACATTGTAGCTATTGTGTTATCTATTATAGTCCAACCACTCCATTTTAGAAAATCTCCACATATTTTATGTATTTCTACCTTTACTTACTGTGAGTGCATTGGAGTCTTATAGTCAAGAGACTATGGAGATTTATTATATGTCAAAATGATTTAATTTAAAAAGTTGGGAAGAAAAGCAAATAGAAGACATAGCTATCTTGTATTGAGATGTAATTCCATATGGATTAATGTGCATTTATTATTTATTTTTTGTCACTTTTAACCCTCTTGGACATTGAACTTCTGGGGAAAGACTGGTGTTATCCTGTTTGTTGCAACATGCTTTCTTGACCAGGTTCCATGCATATTGTGACAACATACTATCCAGTTATGGTACTTCACTTAGCCATGATTGCAGAGGTATGTAGACAATGAAGCCTTTGGATCAAAAACCAAGGAAACTTCTGGGGAAAGACCGGTGTTATCCTATTTGTTGCAACATGATTTATTGATCAGGTTCCATGTATAGTGTGAAAACATACTATCTGATTATGGTACTTCGCTTAGCCATGAATGTAGATATATGTAGACAATGAATCCTTTGTATCAGAAACCAGGGAAACTTCTTGCTTTTGTTTATCTCTGTCATATGTTTTGTTATTCAAATTAAATAGGGCATTCTAACAGAAAAAAAAAGAGAGTTTTAATTTTTTTTATTACACAAAGCTAAAGGTAGATGGCATGCACCCCCAACAATACCTATAGGTTTCAATTCATGCTTATACCTATTTTTTTAATTTACTTAGCCTATTTGGCTCTTTAATTGTGTATTTACCATTATGCAACCAAGATTACTCTCTCTACCCATATTCCCCAAAAGATTGACAACCTATAAATTTAATAGTGGGATTTTTGCCTCATAAATTTTCAGGAAAAAAGACAATTTGTTTTTGACATTCAATACTTATTTACCAGTTTACCTTCCCATTTTTTCTTGCTTACAACCTCCTTCTAAAGATTTGGAATTGATGAAAACAACATGATCTCTATTGCCTCTTGGCATCATCATCTCTGTTGTCACTTGGCATTGATGATGAATATGAACTATAAGAGTACTAGGAAGGTTCTAAATACTAGGATTTATATCATTCTCCAACTACTTAATACAAAACTGAAATTTGGTACACCTTCATTCCTAGGCTCTAAGCTTTTATTCAAGTTCTCTCTAGTGTGATGCCAGTTTATTGACTTTTTCACACAATCAAGGAATGCATGTTCCACCTACTCAACAAATTGACAAATTCTATGTTTAATGTTTCACTGTGGACCTTATCTCATGCTTCTCCATTTTCTTGTCATGCACCATCGTCATCCAATTTGAATTGTTGGTTTCCCCTAGACACACAAATTTCTTGTCTCTATTAGATGATCCATTTTGTTTTCATCTCTTGACTATTGGATGCAACTTAAGGAAGTTGGAGCACTACAAGGCCTTCATTTGTCATTATGTGGATGAAATCTTGTTCTTGATTTGCACCTTAGTTTACTAAATGCTCCACTTCAACATTGTAGTGTTCCACCTACTCAACAAATTGATAAAGTTTGTGTTTAGTGTTTCACTGTTGACCTTATCTCATGTTGCTCCATCTACATGCCTTGCACCATCGTCATCCAATCTGAATTGTTGGTTTTCCCTAGACACTAATTTCTTGTTTCTACTAGATGATCCATTTTGTTTGCATCTCTTGACTATTGGATGTGATTTAAGGAAGTTGGAGCACTACAAGGTCATCATTTGCCATTATGTGGATGAAATGGTGTTCTTGATTTGCACCTTAGTTTACTAAATACTCCACTTCAACATTGTAGTCCACATGATGGTAGCTCACTCTATCTAGGGACTTAATGATTAAATTGATTTTGGCTATAATAGATGCCAACATGGAATTCAAAGGAAGAACATTTAACTTAGTGATTTGACTCATTAAAAAAGAATCAACAATGTAAATCATGTTGATAATCCCTAAATAATTAGCTAGTACCAGTTTCCAACCCTGAACCCTTTTTATAAAATTGTCACCTTCACTAGGTTGTTTGTGTTGATTCTTAGAAGCTTGTTCCTCTGTGATTCCATGGCATATCCCTAGGGTTTGACTTTGATTGAGATACCTCTTGCCTCTACATAGAAGGTTTCCCATTTTACCCCCCTATTTGTATAGGGTGTTCATCAATTTTATTTTTTTAGAGAAATGTTGGGCTAACCTAGTCATCAAAGAGGCATTCTGAGTTATTTCCATGGATGAGAGCAACACCTATACCTGATGTTGGGAAAATTCCGAACATCATAGATTGAAATGAACCAGCAAATAACAACCCTATCATCAGTTCTGGGTGCATGAGTAGAAGTAAAATGGGAATATTTCACCTTTTTGCAGTAGTAAGGAATGTACACTTCAAATTCTGGGCCTAGCCTATAGAAACCAACCAAACTAAGGAGTATTTCTAGCCCTTGGGTAGCCACAAAAATTACATAGGAAGTTTGTGGAAGCATATGGCTAAGTCTAAACAGCAGTGAATTTGGTTTTATAAACAGCCTGTGAGGAGCTCTAGATCTTTCCTTTTCAGTGTGCTTGAAGCCTGGCAGAAAGGAGCATTGAAGCAGTCCATTGATGGGGATGTTGATCCTGAAAATTTGAATGGTCTTTTATCTCAGATCATAGGTGGTCCATACCCCTGATTTAATACTGGCTGAAATCTCTGTTCATAATGCAGATTCACTAAAATGATTCCATTTACAAATCAATGATGGCACTATCATGAGAAGCCTGATTTCATTAGCAAAGGAAGAGCCCAAACATTGTAGCCACAGCCAGAGAAAGCCAAAGGATAGTTATTGCCACATATTATTCAACTAATGGATTGTGATTCATGAAATGAAAAGGGTGTTGTTATGCAGTGTTTACACTCTGCTTGAGAAATGGAAAAGGGGCTACTTCTAGTGGTTCATCATTCTATCAAGATGGAAACAACCTCATAAAGTCAACAGCATCAGCTTGATTCCTAGGAAGGTCTGTGCATAAGATACAAGAAATAAAGGACAAATCTCGGTAGCAAACTTGGAGGTTTTCCTGTAGCAGAAGATGAAGTTGATAGGTTGCAAATTATACTTCATGGATAATGAGGCCCTGGATAATGATGAGTTATAGTTATGGAATGCGGCTTCGATGATAGTCGAGGGCACTTACATTTGTGGCTTCATTGATGGCATGAACCATCATTTTGAGCCATTGAATAACAATAGAGAGCAACTTCCTATCCATTATCTGGGATGAATAAAGCATTAGTTTCGGGAAGTCAATTCTCAAAAGAGAGATCTCCTTATTGTACTGAAGCTAAGCTTCCCATTTCCAACATATTGTGTAAACAAAGTTATGATTATGGGTTTCTTGAATGAGATTTGGATGTCTCTGTAGGATTTACTCAGGATAAGCAGGTCCTTCTCCACTAAGACAGTGCCTTATCCACCTAGTCCATGAGTAGTATGCTTTGGTTGTCAACGCAAACAAGTCATAAAATTTCCCCATGTGTATGGAAGATTTGAAACAGTAGTGACATCTTCCAGTCTTGACCTTGAATCCAGCTCATGGAATTAGCTGATCTTGTGATCCAGTTGTTATGAAGCGCTCTAGCTCATCACACTTGGGATGTCATAGTATAGGATTTTGTTGGAACATTTCTAGTCTAAGTGGCCTATTTCATGTTTGTCGAGGCTTGAATGATAATTTTTTCTTAGAGCATCATTACAATCACGTATTGGGAGCCTCCATGGTGTAGAGCATGGGAAACCAGAAGGTAGGGAAACTAGTTCATGAAAGCAGTGACCAGTACCAATTGAAAAAGGGGCACACTCTCAAACTTGTTCTTGAAATAGAAGGGTGTTTTTTGTAACATTGTTCTTGCAGTATTTATATCTTTGAGCATGGAATTCAGAATGGAATCATGTTTTCAGTTCCAATTTTTTTTATCCATCATACAAATCTAAAGGTGTACTTCTGTGAAGTCTGGTAGAAGTAGGCAATCTCATCAATGTTTGCAGCATCATAATATGAACTCTCACTAAGCATGTGGCCTGCCTTGAACATGTTTTAATTTTCCAAGGAACAAAAAGGATTTAGTTCTGAAATTATATGGAGGCAATTAAAGGGTGCAATCTCTACCTTTAATGTTATATACACTATTTGCAATGATCAGCCGCAGAATCTAGTCAGAAGAATATTTGGAACATAAACCATTTCCAACAAGCTTGTGGCAGCAACACTGATACATGTAGTTCCTGGCCACCTTTGATGAGTTGAGATTTGGGTGAGCATTGATGGCATATGTAATAAAGTTTGCTCACTTAGGGTGGGTGCTCCACTTGAATGAATTAGAGAAAGAGAGCAAGAAGTGCTTCTCATCGTATTTCAAAAACATGAAGAACAGAAATCAAGAAGATCATTGTAGCCAAACAACTCCCAATCAGAGATGTTAAAATATGCACTACTCCATTACTTGTTGATGGGGAGTCTATCATTAGAAAGATGGTTTATCTTTCATAAAATGGGTGGCCCACACACTAAGTAAGATTCTTCTTGGGTCGATTTCTTATCGCTGGACGTATTTGAGGGATAGCGCTACCTGTTGGAGACTATCATCTCATGGCTACAGAAACGCTGCATGGATCATTGTTATTACACTCAGAAAGTGTCCACCTTGAATTCCACCTTGCACGAATATGGTTAAAGTTGTTTACATACGTTCCTAGCTCACGTTTTTTATGGAGGCTCAGTGATTATTTAAAGCTTGCCCTTAAAACGGGATACCCCTTGATTCTATGGCAATTTTGAAGTGCTTTGGGAAAATATTGAAGTGATTAGGGCATTTTTATCATCTTTTGGAGAATTTTGAAGTGCCCGAGGCAAGTATTGAAGTGCCTGGGGCGTTTTTCTTATCAATGGGTGAATTTTGAAGTGCATGGGGTGTTTTTTTTGTCAATGGGTGAATTTTGAAGTGCATGGGATGTTTTTATCATAATTGGGTGAATTTAGAAGCGCATGGGGTTGTTTATTAATGTAAGAATGATTTTATAGTGTTGGGACGTTTTAAAACAGTGATGGCCAAAGTTATCACATGCCAAGGAAAATTTGTGTATATTGGGGCATTTTTGGGATTGCCTGGGTGATTATATCATTGTCGGTGTTTTTCTACCTTACCTAGGGAAAGTATTCAAGTACCTGGGGCATCTTTATCATCATTGGATGAATTTTGAAGTGTCTAGGGAAAGTAATGAAGTTCCTATGCAAATATGGAAGTGGACGGGGGCGTTTTTATCTTCGTTATGAGAATTTTGAAGTGCATGGGGAAAATATTGAAGTGTCTAGGCATTTTTATCATCGTTGGGATAATTTTGAAGTGGTCAAGGCAAGTATTGAAGTGCATGGGTCATTTCTATCATCATTGGGTCAGTTTAGAAGTGCATGGGGAAAGTATTGAAGTGCCTAGGGCAATTTTTAAGTGCTTGGGGAAAATATTGAAGTACATGGGGAGTTTGATCATCCTTAGGAGAATTTAGAAGTACCTCGAAAATTATTGAAGTGCTTAGGGAATCCCCATCAAGAAGTACACATCCACGAGCGTTATCTCTAACCGCTCTCCCTCTATCATGAATGCCTCCACATCAACATCCCAAAACTCTACCAACTTCTTCAATAACAACTTGGCTGTGCGCATCAGGGGCACATTTGCAAACTTCAGTAATCCACAATAGGACAAGGTGTCCTGAACATCCTCATATTCCTGGATAGCTTGCAACAAGTTCCCGAGCTCATGCTCTCTCTAAGAAACTCTCGGCATCATGTCAATCAAACAACAAAACACCCATCAGGACCATATCAACCCTACCTCGATCTCCTCTAGATCGACACACCCAAACTTAGGAAAAAAGGTGCGCTCCACAACACACTTTGTTTACTCATAAGTGCACTCTGGAGCATGCTTTTCTCCTTGAAAAGTGCACCCCTTGAGCACACCTATGGGGCCCATAGCCGCTGCTTGAAGTGCGCATTTTCCAAGAAATGTCGCGCTTCAGAGCACTGTTGTACGACCCACATCCGTGCTTCAAAAGAGTGGTTATATGGCCCAAAGCCATGCCATGAAGCACAGGATTTCCACTGAAATCCATGCTTCGGTGTTGTGGTGCCCAAGTCGAGCTTGGAACGCCTCCCGATAGGCCCAAACCCCCCTCAAAATGCATCAAAAAACACTATGAGACTTACCTGCAATTCGCAGAACTAGATTCCATTGGTCGGATTGAGAGAAATTTGAATTTCCTCTTCTGGGTCCCTCAACACTTCTCCCAATTTGCACACTGAAAATGACATGTGGCATGAGGGTCCCTTTTCTATTTATAGCCATTTTGTCCCTATTCATGTTTTGACCATTCCAGAGTCATATGACCTCCATTTATCGCACTGTTTTCACTGCCAGATTCAGATTTTCGAGCCCGTTATGAAGCTTGAGATCATTTCTGGCTCTCACTAAAACTTTTTTCGGGCATTTTTTCCATGCCCCTCGCCGCCTCAATTTGTGTGCCACATAAGCTGCGATCATTTTTTCCATTTTTTGCATCACGACCTATCCATTAACCCTTCGCTCCATCCATACTGTAGTCATTGTGTTATTTTTCCATCATTCATCAACCCTCAAGGAGGCCCCGTTAGTGTTCGCCCCCGCCCTCATTCTTGGTTCTCATAATTGTCCCTTGATTGAGAACTTCCTCCTTGCCTGGCCATTATATTTGTTCGGTATAATTTTATCCCCTTTTCGTGACGAGCAATTCCTTTAGGAAAAAGGCACTTAGGGAGTTTCTGTTAATCTCTTTTCTGAATCCTAAAAAAATGAAAATATCACTTAGAAATCTTGCTTCCTTTCATGCTTTCTAAAAGTATCTGAAAGGGCATCTATCTCGTATAAGTTTAACCCTTTTCCGGACCTAGTAGACTAATTACAAAAAAGGAATACTCTAGTCACATTGGCTAGAAGAGTTCCTCATTGCATACTTTTATGCTTTTTCGGACCTTGGAGACTAACACACTAAAAGGAATCCCTTGGAGTCTTCTTATTGCTTTTAGACTCTCTAAAATTGAAATCAAACATGAGCATTCACCATCCTGGGCTCGTATAATTCCACATGACAGTACCTTTCCACCATTTCAAAGTCTTCTTATCACTTTTAGACTCAAAATTGAAAGCACCCATGAGCATGCATTGTCCTGGGTTTGTACAAATCCACAAGACAATACCCTTTTGAGCACACTTCTATCCCTTCTTTAATATTTTTCAACCATGAATAAGGCCCAAATGGTGCCTCTTACCACCATGACATATTGTATCCAGTCCCCACATTATGGAAGCACTCCCAGTATGGTCTCCTTTTTTCACATTATTTTGCGATGTGTCACCCTTCGAGTCTCCTGATATCACTCATCAGTCTCCCCCCACTGAGTCTCCCCCATTGCAGTCATAGTCCATGGTCCCTTCAACTATGATCCCCTTCCCTAAAGTCATTTTCATATGCTTCCAGGTTAGCATTGCTATCATACTCTGAACAAAGGAATTTTGAGTCCCCCCTACTCTGTGACCCTTGTATCCCCCCCATAGTCTGTCAATATCACATCCAGTACTATCACCTTTTGGTTGTACACCTCGTGCTCCTATCAAGGAAACATGATTTCCTTGGTAGTTGCAAGTCTCGCTCTGTCGACACCAACCCATCTATTCCATAGGATAGACCCAAAGGTCCATGTACCTTGCACTCATCACCATCAGTGGTGAGTTCCTACGGACCATTTGAGAGGATTCCTTAGTGCTTCTTCGAATGGTTGTTTCTCACATGCTCGACTTCAACACCATCATCGCACCATTGAGGTTCATGCAGGGTATTGATCCCTTCAGTTATTGGTCGAAGACCCTGTATGTCCCTTGACTCTAGCACATTGGTGAGTCTATTTTGAACCCCCCAAATGTATGTTCCCATAGATATTCGGGCTACGCTTGGTGATAGTATTCAGAAGCACCCTAGTTACATGCTTCCTCGAATACCCAGTTCAGATGTAGTTCAATGTACCTTTGAGATTCTAAATCTTATTCATTGAGTCCATCTAGTTGTTGGACAGCTTCAGATCTAGCAGAGCATCAGTTATTATGGTACCACATCCAGTATGACTGCCATTATTTCCATGTATCGTTCTTCAGATCAATCATTGTCAGACCATGAGTATGTCCCAGATTTGTGTCCCCTATGGACCATTATGATGTACATAAGAGTTCTTCACATATTTTTTAGGTTCCCTTTTGTGCCTCATGGGTATGCCCGCCTCTTCCATACATTGAGATTATTCCTCATTCATTATTGACGTCATGTGTTTTTAGTTTTATCCCTTGCAGTTTGTATGGAGCATGTGTTCCGGTCTCCAACCATTTTCTTCTCTTCTCCATCACAATGCTCATACCCCTAGAAAACGACATAAACTATGATGTCTATCGGCCATACAATGAGATCCTTCCCTCACACATCATGGGGAGATCTGTTAACACCCAAAAATTGTTCACTATCTCATCTCCCTAGTCACATAACCCATTTGTCCACTTTTCCTACCATTTTGGCCTCCATAACTATAAAAAACCCTCAAATGGTTACCAAAAAGGAAAAAAATCATTATTTCCCTCCTCAATTAATGAAATTCCTTCAAAAAAGGTCAAAACCCCTAAAAAAAGGATCCAAATTTCTCAAAAATAAAATAAAAAGGGAAAAAAGTAAAAAATAATTTCAAAAAGAGGGAAAAACCCTAAAACCATTTACCAATACTATTGGTTCCCTAAAACCATGGGTCAATACTCCACCATCCAAAACCTCTATAAAAGGTGATGGAGGCCCCCCATTTCAACATCCATGATCAACTCTTCACACCCTTATGCTGCCGAAATTCCTCTTGAACTTTAGCCTATCACCTTGAGCTTTTGTTTACCATTACAGTTGAGTCTTGACCACCAATGGAGCATTTGGATAAGAGAAGGGAACCATAGAGACTTGGTGCACTACTCACGTATGGCTAGAAGGGATCCTACAACCTCACCTTTTGAGGTAACATCATATTGTAAACCATCTTTTACACATTAATACAAGAAAATCATATTTTCATTCACGGGTTCCTCTTGTTTTATTACTGCAGTAGTTAGTTAATTTAATTTTTATTTCCATTTTATGCACTCACATATATTAGTTTAATTTTATTATTTCTTAGTTTTTTACCCATTTACATGAACTGCTACTAAGGGTTCATGAATCCTTAGTAGGTTCTCTTTAGCACGAGCTGGTGTGAAAACACTAGCTAAAATGATCTTCTCTCTTTCCTATCATGGTATGAGTTTCCAAGGCTTGATTTTCTTCATCTCCTAACTTTTCTTCTCTAGAAGCAATCCTAGCTTCTTCTTGAGTGAAATATTACAAGAGTGTACTGAATAAAATAAGTTTCTTCCTTGCGCAAATTCCTTGAATATATGACTTCCATGATCTTGGAATACCATTTAGGGTAGTCATTACTAGTTCTACATTTTCTACTTCATCTCCAATTGCACTCAATTGATCTCTGATGTTTGAAACGCTTGTGAAGTAGGATTGTATGATTTAATTTTTTTTCATCTTCACAGCCTTGAGTTTAGTCCTCAAGGTCAACTTCCTATTGATTTTGGTTCCTTCAAATAGGCCATTCAATGCATCAAACATATCTTTCAGAGTCTTTAGAGAAGATACGTGTGAGATCAGGTGATCCTTGATGGAAACAGCTATGATCCTCTAAAATTGGATAAGATTCTTCTTGTTCTTAGCCTTCTCTAGATATCCATATGGCTCCGCAATTACCTCTGCGACATACTTGTCTGCGTCATTCTCTTCTAGGATGAGCATCACCCTATACTTCCATGCTTGAAAGTTCTCTACTCCTTCAAGCTTATCCTCAAGATTGGTACTATTTGGAATCTTGATAAAATTATTAAATGAGAACCTCAAATGGAATTATATAAAGGATAACTTACCAGATGAGATGATCCAACCAAGGCTTGAATTCTGAAAACTGATTGCAGGGTGACCTAGGGTTTGTTAGAGAAACCTTAATTTTTAACCTTCGGGATCGAAAGGATGATTGGAGGAAAATATGTGCCTCCCCTAGGAGAGATGAGAAATGTACTTCTTTTCCTGATTCTATGAATAGATCCTCCAAAAACCTAATTCCCTAGCTATCCGAGTTGTATTGGTGGGCCCAAAAATGAAAATTCTCGGAATGAGATTCTGCTTTGACAGAAAGATGTGCCCTACTGAGGCTAGTTGATTCCACCCTCTTTTTCAGCTGATCTGTGAAGACTTCTTTCGTGAATAAGGAATCCTAGTTCTACAGTTGCAGCAACTACATAATGTTCTCTTTCAGGCTAGCTCTGATACCATGATAGAATTTTAAGTACAATAAAAATATGGATCAGTGAAAGATAAACAAGAACATCATGAGCAAAATTAGACAACAAGTTTATCCTGGGAAAATCGTCTCGGGGCAGAAAAACCACGCAAACTCCTTGTATATATAGATTTTGCAGAATGTACAATAGTATCTCTTGTGCAAAGACCCCAAAACAAGAAGACTCCAAAAGAAACTATCCACTTGACTCTATCTCTCCTAATGATGCAAGCTCAATGTGTGAGTGAGGTGACCAAATGAGGAGGTCGAATTCCTCATTTATACTAGACAAAACACTTGAAATTTTTACTAATTATGTCGACTTGACTCTCTGAACTGGGTTGACCTGTACACTTTACAATAAGATATAATTTTCTATAATTTTTTAGGCCGACCTAATAGTTAGGGTTTACATAATCAATTACATCAATAATAATCTTTGTAGGGTGTACAATAAAAATAATACAAATTGTTAATTTTTTAGAATTTACTTCAATCTAATCTAGGATCTTAACTGAGAGAACAACATGTATAGCATATCTACAGCATATCAATCATGGACACAATAATGCAAGCACACAAGAGACATAGAGTTTACTTGGGGAAAACCATAAAGGTGAAAAACCCCAATAACTTCCTCAGAGATAGATAGAGCAATTATACAACCCAAGCATAAGAGTAGCATAAATTCCTCCTCCGCAAGTGCACCACTCTCTAAAGAGTGTGTGAGAGAATAGAATGATCAAATAGAGTGCCTCCCGCACTCTATTTATACTTGACTTGACTTGCCTAATAACCTTTACTAGGTCGGCCTCAACTTAACCACATAACACAATGCTGACTGGGTCGACACCCAGTAGGGTGGTCTAATAACCCTTTGACCCACATGGCTGACCCCAAATAGGGTGGTCTAATAACCCTTTGACCCACATGACTTATACAGGGCCGACCCCAACAAGGTGGTCTAATAACCCATCAAGTATAAGTTACGACACTTACAATATAAATGACGACACTTCCGTATAGAGGAATAATAACATCTCTATAGGAATACAAACACTTCCATATAGAGGAATAACACCATCTCTATAGGAGTACAATATACATACATGAAATACATTCCGAAGTTACATATACATCAACATTCCCTCTTAACTAGGAAGGTATTTCTCAACACAGGTCTTCTAGCACAAGTCTTCTTCTTTGGATCATCGTCACTGGATAATCATCATCGAGTCATCGTCATCATCACTACTTCTGCTATCTCAATCAATATCTGAATCTACTCGTCATAGGAAGTTCTACAGAGCCAGTCGTTTTCATACTGGATGTAGGCCCACCACCTGCAGGTCTTCATCATCACTGGCCATACTGTGGAATCCCCAAGACTTATTACGTGCATCACAAAACCTTGAAAGAGCATCCCAGGCTATTACGGGTACACAACTCTGACCTATAGGATCTCCCAGGATCTTTTGCATGTGACAGTCACAAAACCTTAAAAGGGTGTCTTTCCAAGCAAGAACCCTAAAGAGCATTTGAGGCCTTTTTCATCCTGTCCAGATCTCCAAGTTTGATTACATGTGACTCCTACCACAAAACCTTAAAAGGGTATCTTGCCAAGCAAGAACCCTAAAGAGCATCTGAGGCCTTTTTCATCCTATCCAGATCTCCAGTTCTTATTACATGTGGTCATGGCAATGCCTCAAAAGAGCATCTAAGGCCTTTTTCATCCTGTCCAGATCTCCCAGGTCTACTTACATGCCATAGGACAATGCCTAGAAATAGCATCTAAGGCCTTTTTCATCCTGTCCAAATCTCCTAGGTCTACTTACATGTCCTCCCAGAGCAATGCCTCGAAAGAGCATATGAGGCCTTTTTCATCCTGTCCAGATCTCCCAGGTCTACTTACATGCTCATCTGCACAACCTGTCCACGGCCACTGAGTATCAACCTGATACTCACCATACATCATCCTGATGTACACATGATCATCCTGATCATCAACACTGCATCATCCTGCTGCATGTCATCTAGAGCAACATCCTGAAGCTCAACATCCATGATCATCCTGATCATACAATGCATCCACCTGATGCATACACAGTATCTTCCTGATACATATCATCATACATGATCTACCTGATCATACAATGTATCCACCTGATACACATACAAATACATGATCCACCTGATCATACCTGATATATATCAACATACATGATCTACTTGATCATACAATGTATCCACCTGATACATCAACAGATACATACACATGATCCAACTGATCATATCCAGCATCCAACATGATGTGTACATACATATAGATATAAATGATCCAACTGATCATATCCAACATCCAACATGATGCGTACATACATATAAATGATCCAACTGATCATATCCACCATCCAACATGATGTGTACATACATATAAATGATCCAATTGATCATATCCAGCATCCAACATGATGCGTACATACATATACATATTAATGATCCAATTGATCATATCCAACATCCAACATGATGTATACATACATATAAATGATCCAACTGATCATATCCAGCATCCAACATGATGTGTACATACATATAAATGATCCAACTGATCATATCCAGCATCCAACATGATGCGTACATACATATAGATATAAATGATCCAACTGATCATATCCAACATCCAACATGATGCGTACATACATATAAATGATCCAACTGATCATATCCAGCATCCAAAATGATGTGTACATACATATAAATGATCCAACTGATCATATCCAGCATCCAACATGATGCGTACATACATATACATATAAATGATCCAATTGATCATATCCAGCATCCAACATGATGTATACATACATATAAATGATCCAACTGATCATATCCAGCATCCAACATGATGTGTACATACATATAAATGATCCAACTGATCATATCCAATATCCAACATGATGCATACATACATACAAATAAATGATCCAACTGATCATATCCAACATCCAACATGATGCATACATACAGAGCAGTAACTGGAGCATCATCCTGATGCTCATCATCCAGCGCTTATATCCACAGCCATGGAAGGATCCTCCTCTCACCATGCTTGGAATGGCTCCAGCAAATGTCTCCATCACTTCTTTGTCGAAGTGTCATCAATCTGAAGAACACCAAACCTCTCTCTGAAGTACTTGAACTTCACTCTGGCTAGTGGTTTCGTTAGTACATCTGCAAGCTGCTCATCCATCGCAACATATAGGAGCTTCACTGCTCCTCTCTTAACATATCCCTGATATAGTGATATTTGATCTCAATGTGTTTCGACCTATCGTGGAACACAGAATTCTCAGACAGCTTCACACAACTTTGGTTGTCACAAAAGATACCAGTAGCCTCCAGTGGAAGATCAAGTAACTCATACAGTAGCTTTCAGATCCATACTTCCTCACAACTAGCCGAACATGCTGCAACATACTCTGCCTCGGCTATACTCAGTGCTATGCAAGACTGCTTCCTGCTAAACCAAGAAATCACACCTGATCCCATACTGAAGCAGCACCCAGAAGTGCTCTTCCTATCTATAGCACTGCCTGCCCAATCTAAATCAACATAACCCTACAAGTTAAACTTTTGATTTGCATCATACTTGAGCCCATAATTAACCGTACCCTTCAAGTACCTCAGAATATTCTTTACAGCAACCAGGTGAACATCTCTTGGATCCATCAGGGACTGGCTCAATGTGTTCACCGCAAATCAAATATCTGGTCTTTTGTTCATCAGGTACATCAAGGACCCAATCATCTAACGATACACAGTAACATCAATTAGCTCAGATGAAGCATCACACAGAAGCTTCAAGTTCGATTGCATAGGTGTGGCCATGGCCTTGCAGTCCATCATCCTGAACCTCTTCAGGATCTCTACTACATACTTTCCTTGTCCAAGGAAGATACCATCTACACTCCACCACACCTCCATGCCTATAAAATAGTGCATCATCCCCAAGTCCTTCATCTCGAACTCGGCAGCAAGCTTCCTCTTGGTATCAACAATCAAACTATCATTACCTATAACAAACAGGTCATCCACGCACAGGAGTAGTATCACAGGATTGCCTTTCTCAACCTTGTAGTAAAGGTTGGGATCCGCTTTACTCTTGGTAAAGCCCAAACTGGATAGAAAGCTGTCTATCCCACCATACCAAGCTCTAGGAGCATGCTTCAAGCCATACAAAGCTTTCTTCAATCTGCACACATATGACTCTCTGTCATGTGTCTCAAAATGAAGTGGATGCTCCACATACACTTCCTCCTTGACTACACCATTCAAGAAAGCTATCTTGACATCCACTTGGTGTATCTTCCACTTCATCACTGCAGCCAGAGCAAGTACTAATATGATGGAAGTGTATCTGGCTGCAGGTGCAAAAGTCTCTTTATAATCAGCCACGAGCTACAAATCTCGCTTTGTATTTCTCTATGCTGCCATCTATAACATGCTTAATCTTGTAGATCCATTTGGAAGTCACAATAGACTTCCCTTCAGGTCTTGGGACCACATCCCAAAACATCATTCTTCATGATCGACTGGTACTCCTCGATCAAGGCATACTTCCTGAATCCTAGGAACTTCAATATATTCAGTAGATAAATTTGTTGCTGGAACAAATGTTGTAGTCCTTCTTTTGTAAGTGAAGGTATACGATCTTTCCTACAAAACAAGTTAAATTGCATGATTAGAAACATCTCATAGTTTTCAGAGCAAATTCTTACACATAAAGAAATATGTCATACAGTCATGCAATTATTTTAGCCAATGCTTCAATACAACATTCATCCATATCCTGTAACTTTCTAGATGCCTCCCAATCTATACCAGAACATTGTTAAGAGTTTGCACTACTCCCAACATGTCAGCAAAGAGGTTTCATTCTAGATAAGTAACAATGGAATGTTGTACATTGCCATATTCCACTTACCCATTACATGCATATTAGTAGTATGCTGTTCATTAATGCAATTATTCTAATATGCCAAAATACACAGCCTAATTCTAGGAACATTAGTATATACATAATTGAATAGTATTATTTAAACAATCAAATATGCAAGAAATGATAATTCAAATACTTATGTTTGTTTGTTTTTTGGGTTGACTCCGTCTGAATCTTTGCAACTCCATTCTGATGTGGATTGTGAGAAGTGGTCGACTCCCTCTGAATATCTGCAACCTTGCAAAAACTACTGGATTGTGCTCCCTCTTGATCTTTGCTTCCTGGATTACCTGTCCTTGAACTTATATCCATCCTCGATCACTATGCATTTTTACAAGTATCATTATTGTGATATCCTCGAGATCTCATACATAATCATACATTTATTAGTATAGTCTCAATACTATCAAAACACAATAATATTAAACATGTATAGTCATGATCATTTCAAAACACATATAATAAGCATTAGCATTCAATGTTTTAGGGAAGACTTCTCTTACTCATGCATATTCATATTTGACCAAATGACTTTTCTAGTTAGTCATATTATCAATCAAGGTAAGAGACATAATATGCATAAACCCTTAATTACTTACATTTCTAACTTCATGAATAATCATTATCAACAATACAATAGTAGAAGATCCTAACACAAGGTAGGATTCTAGCTTGATATAGGAAAGACATACCTGGATTAATATGTTAGTTGGTTATGTCTAGCATACCCACATGATGTCTTCTTGTTCTCTTAAATGACTTGTGCTAGTAACCTGCATGTCTCATAAGTTAACCATTGTAGAACCAAGCTATATATACCTCATAAGTAGATCTTCTATGTGATCCATGACAATGGATGAATCTTTGTCTTCATGTCACCATGATCATATGTTCTTGAAGTAGAACATGATTTGTCTTTCTTGGTGTACCTTTCATGTTAGCGAACAACATAAACCTCATACACATCACAATGCATTAGTACAATCATAAGTGTCAGAACCTTAATCAATGAATATCTTCTATCATGTATTCATAATTTTATTAAGGTGATATGATAAGTATAGTAATTAATCAAGATTGTACTAACCGTAATGATATGAAGACAAACATATCATAAACTTAACCATGAACAGAATTTGAAACATACCTGTAAGTCATACCTGTCGAGATTGCTTGTAATATTCTTATGCAAGGCCATAGCCTCATCTCCCTTTGAAACATGAACTTCTTCGGTGACCAATCCATTCTCTTCTAGGATTAACCCAATCCACTTGATTTGTAGAAATTGGATCTGGAGCTAGATTAGGGTTTGTTAGAGAAACCCTAAAAATTCAAAATTTGAATTTTCAACTTATGAAAGGATAGAAAGATGCACCTTTCTGAGCTGGTCAAGCTGGTATACTCAGAATTTGAAAACTGCAAAGTTTCACCCTCAAAATTGCCTTTTAGTTTTTCGGATTCAATAGGGAGGAACCTGAATTAGGGTTTGAGTTTCCCGGAGCTTCACCCAACCAAAAATTTTGATTCAAATCTCTAAACTTCTATTCTTTTGAGGAGCGTCTAGCAGTGGTCACAAATTTCCAAAATTCCAACTTTTGCAAAAGCCCTAATTTTCCATCTTTCCGATCAAAGTGCCGAACTGGGGTTTGATCAAGCCCATACTTCTTCCCAACCAAAAAATATGATCTTGGTCTCTAAATTTCGATTTTGATGAGTAACAACCAGCCATGGTCTCCGATTACAAAAATTCCAACTTTCTCCAAAACCCTAAATTCTCGAACCCATGAATGAAGGTGCTCAAAACTAATTCTGTTTTGACAGAAATATGCACCTGATTGTTTCTAGTGTAACTCTGAACTTTCTGATCCACAGGGTCTGAAACTTTTTCCTTTGGTATCTTGACCTGTCATCTTTCCAACCCCATAGGTCTGACCTCAAATGAATTCTTTGATAGAGAGTTATGCCAAGTGTCGCAACGTGACTTGTTTATGGGATAACACATGAAATCGAACTTGTACGTTGTTCCACGTGTCAGTGGATCCGTTTCGGCCTCTAAAAACGTTACCTGAGAAAGTACATTCTGTGCGCTACTTGTCACTTTTTACTAAATTTCATTTCGAGCTTCCTGGCCCAATTTATGACCTTTTTCGTAGGTCACCTGTTTATGACTTAGATCTGGAAGAGACAGAAACCCTAGATTGTATAGCTCATAAAACACAAAGTACAATGAATTAGAAGTTTTCCTTTGGATACAAGGTACATGGGGATCTGATCTTCGACTTGTAAAAATTTCAGATCCGAAAACTTCGCCAAAATGGATTTATAATGAAAGTTCTACGATGACTAGTTTTTGCTATATCAAGCCCTATCATCGCAAGTGCAACAAGTGCCATACATGCCATACCATGCATTCTTTCAGGATAGCTCTAATACCATGTTAATTTTTCAGAATTTACTTCAATATGATCTAGGATCTTAACTGAGTGAACAACATGTACAGTATATCTACAGCATATCAATCATGGACACAATAATGCAAGCACACAAGAGACACAGAGTTTACTTGGGGAAAACCATAAAGGTGAAAAACCCCAATAACTTCCTCAGATATGGATAGAGCAATGATACAACCCAAGCATAAGAGATAGACATCTCCTAGTAGCAGCTTCTCCTCCTCTACAAGTGCGCCACTCTCCAAAGAGTGTGTGAGAGAATAGAATGATCAAATAGAGTGCCTCCCGCACTCTATTTATACTTGACTTGACTTGCCTAATAACCTTTACTAGGTCGGCCTCAACTTAACCACATAACACAATGCTGACTAGGCCGACACCCAATAGGGTGGTCTAATAACCCTTTGACCCACATGGCCTACCCCCAATAGGGCGGCCTAATAACCCTTCAACCCACATGACTTATACAGGGCCGACCCCAACAAGGTGGTCTAATAACCCATCAAGTATAAGTTATGACACTTACAATATAAATGACGACACTTCCGTATAGAGGAATAATAACTTCTCTATAGGAATACAAACACTTCCATATAGAGTAATAATACCTTCTCTATAAGAGTACAATATACATATATGAAATACATTCCGAAGTTACATATACATCAACACAAATAAGAATATCTTCCGAAGTTACATTCTTCAAAAAAATTCCTAAGGGAGGTATGGTTTTAGAGGGGTCAAATTTGAAAAACATCAAAATTTTCAACTTTTTTTGTCAAAAAACAAGCAAAATAGTTACCCAACTTCACATTTTCAAGGATTATATTATAGTCCTCTAAAATTAAATTCTACTGTATCGTGATGGGTGATATAGAGGCTAGTAGTCTTGTTAATCCCTAAATATGGGCACGTTTCCCCCTATATTATGGTTCATTACATTAGTTTTGATGTCAGATTTGGTCCATTAGTGGTAATTGTCATTAGTATGGTTATATTAGTTATGTCATCTTGGGTCAATTAGTTGGGATTGTACCCCTTAGTCTCCTATATATAGGAAGGAGATCTTTCATTTGGAGTATCTTATCTTGTTTGGTCTTGTGTACTTAGTACATTGTATAAGGAGGTTTCCCCATCGAAGAGACTTATTATTCATATATTTTATTCAATCAATTCGTGGAGTACTCTTTATGATCTATTTCTTCTCTTTTCATACTCTTTTTGGAATTTTTTGTTGAGATATTGTAACTTCAAAGAATATTATATTTGTACTTTATTATTCTGGAGATGTTTCATTCCTCCGTGAAGATCTTATTGTATATCCGGAGATGTTTATTCCTCCGTCGGAATGTGGTAACTCGGGTTATTAGACTTCCCTAGTGGGGGTCGGCCCTGTATGTGTCATGTGGATCAAAGGGTTATTAGTCCACCCTAGAGGGGTCGGCCCAGTCAGTTGTAGTGGGGTATTTAACCCATTGGTTAAATACGAGCCTACGTGTACTTGTGTAAAAGATATGTCAGAGTAGTGTATAAATAGAGGAGGTGTGTTCCTCATTTGACACACACACTCACTTGAGAGAGAGGCGCACTTGTGGAGAAGAGGTCTGCTATTGTGGAGGAGGAGATCATGTCTCAGGGTTTCATCTTTGTATATTGCTGGTCATCTATATTGAGGAAGCTTTGCTGGGTTTTCTACCCCATGAGGGTTTCCCAGGATAAATCTCTGTCTCTTGTGTTTATGCTATGCTTGTTGTTTCTTTAGTGATCCTGTATATGCTATTATTGTGAAATGGAATGTAATGATGCTATTTTCTGTCTTAGCATATTGAATTTTAACATGGTATCAGAGCTAACCTGAAGGAAGGCAAGGTATGGCACTTGCGACACTTGCTTTACTTACGACAATTTGAAGGTTAGGGTTTTACATAGAAAAAACTAGTCATCGTGGAACTTTCTCTATAAATCCATTTTTGAGAAGTTTCAGGGTCTAAAAAGTTTACAGGTCGAAGATAACATCCCCAGGTACCTTGTGTCCAAAGGGCACCCTCAGATTCGTTGTACTTTATGAGTTATGATCAGTACAAGTTAGGGTTTCGGCCTCTTCCAGATCTCAATCAAAATCAGGTAAACTCGGAAAAAAGGTAATAACTTGGGCTAGGAAGCTCCAAATGAAATTTCGTAAAAATTGACAGGTAATACATAGACTGTACTATCTCAGGAAACTTTTTTAGAGGCCGAGGGTGAACCAGTGACACGTGGCACGCTGTACAAGTTCGCTCTCCTGTTTTATCCCATAAACAGGTCACGTTGTGACACTTGGCATAACTCTCTCTCAGAGAGTCCAATTGAGGTCAGACCTGTCAGGATAGAAAGATAACAGGGAAATCTATCTCAAGAAAAGTTTCCAGAGGCTGAAGTTCAAATAGTGACACGTGGCATGCCGTACAAGTTCGCTCTCCTGTTTTATCCCATAAACAGGTCACATTGCGACACTTGGCATAACTCTCTCTTAGAAAATCCAATTGAGGTCAGACCTATCAGGATGGAAAGATGATAGGTTAGGCTACTGCAAAAAACGTTTTCAGACCCTGTGGAGCAAAATTTTCAGAGTTATAGCAGAAACAATCAGGTGTATATTTCTGTCAAAACAGAATTATTTTTGGAGCACCTTTATTCATGGCTTCCGGAATTTAGGGTTTCGGAGAAAGTTAGAATTTTTGAAGTCCGTAACCACGGTTGGAAGCTCCTCAGAAAAATAAGAGTTTAGAGCCTTGGATCAAACCTTTTGATTGTACAGAAGGGTGGGCTTCATCAAACCCTAGTTCAGGTTCCTGTCCAGAAGATCCAGAAGTTTCGAAGGCAATTTTGAGGGGTCAAATTTTGGAGATTTCAAAAGTGAAGTATGCTAGTTTTATCAGCTTAGCAAGACACATCCTTCCATCCATTCAGAAGCATGAAATTCAAAGATTGAATTTTTAGAGTTTCTCTAGCAAGCCCTAATCAAGCTCCAAATCAAGTTTCAGGGGGATTTGAGGCTAAGGCCTTACATAAGAAGACTACAAGAAGTCTCGACAGGTATGACTTAAGGAGGTTCAGGTATGTCTTGAAATATGATTCTTGATTAAGTTCATAATGTGTTTGTCTTCATATTATTTATTAGTACAATCTTGATTATTGTTAGAATTGTCTTATCACCCTAGTAACAGTATGAATGCATGTGAATGATCGAAGACATTCATTGATTAGGGCTATATGATTGTACTAATGCATTATGATGTTGTGTGAGGTTGATGTTGTCTGCTAACAAGATACAGGTACATCACAAAAGACAAATCAAGTTCCATGACCATGACAACATGAAGACAAAGACTCATCCATAATATTTGTTCTACTTACGAGGTATGTATGACTTTGTTATATTATGCTTAACCTATGAGACATGCAGGTTCTAGCTCAGGATCTCTAAATCATTGAAGAGATTGTTTAGGTATGTTGTACATAACTAATCCAGATATGTTTTCTTGTGTCAAGTTAGAATCTTACCTTGTGTTAGGATCCCTTATATAAGTATACTTGGTATGATTGGTTATGCTTATTCATAAAGTTAGTAATCAAGGGTTTATGCATATTATGTCTCTTGTCTTGATGATTTAATTAACCAGAAGAGTACTATGATCAAACAAGAATATGCATGAGTAAAAGAAGACTTCCTTGAAACCCTGAATACTAATGATCATGACTATACATATTCAAGATTATTTAGAATTAGAATGTTTGGAGAATATACTAATGAATGTATGTTTGTGTATGAGATCATGAGGATGACACTAGTGCACACTTGAGCATGCACAATGGTACAGAATGAATACAAGTTCAAAAGACATATAGAAGATCAAGCGGGAGGCAACCACACAAACATAAAAGATAAGTATTTGAGTTGTTATTTGAAATAGTAAATGATATTGCTTGTATGCATATTTGTATTCCTAGAATATATCATGCTGAGTGTAAACATTCATAGAGCATTGAACAGTATACTACTAATATGCATATGATTGGTAAGTTGGACAAACATTCCGTTGTTTCTTGTCTAAAATGAAACCTCTTTGCTGACATGCTGAGAGCTGTGCACACTCTCGATAGTATGTTCTGGTAGAGATGGAAGGCATCTAGATAGCCACTGTATGCATACAGGATATGGGAAAGTGTTGTGCCAAAGTATTGGTCAAAATAGTTGCATAACTATGTAAACGATATCTGTATGCATAATAGGTTATCATGTCAATATGATTTGATGATTATGAAGTATTACTAATCATGTACTTAATTTTGATTTGTAGGAAAGATCATGATGAATGATGAACACTGAACAAGCGATGGATGTTAAACAAAAAAAAAAGATTTTCAAATCAAACACACTATAGAAGGCTTGTGGCTAGAAGATTCTCTTAGAAAGAAGAAGAGAATCATGATGAGATGTTTGCTCCAAGTGGCTAGATAAGACCATTCTCTTAATGGTGTAATTAAAGAAGAAGTGTGAATCAGGTTCTGTATGGGTTCCCAGGATCGATAGTAATTGATGAGAATACATGTGAGGATTGCATCATCCTTGAACACAAGTTCTAAAGTGAGCCGTAGACAAGTGTCTCCGAGAAAGAAGAGGGATTGTATCATCCTTGAACACTTGTTCTAAAGAGAGCCGTAGATGTATGTCTTTGAAAATGAAGTCCTTGGTGGACATGAGAGGATTGGATCATCCTTGGACTTCAGTCCGAAAGAAGAGCCGTAGATGTATGTCTTCGAGAATGTAGTTCTTGGTGAACATGTGAGGGGATTGGATCACCCCTGGACTTTAGTCTGAAAGAAGAGCCGTAGACGTATGTCTTCGTGAATGAAGTTCTTGGTGAACATGTGAGGGGATTGGATCATCCCTGGACTTCAGTCCGAAAGAAGAGTCGTAGACGTATGTCTTCGAGAATGAAGTCCTTGGTGGACGGTTGAGGATTAAGTCATCCTTGGATGTGGCCCTAAATGTACGGTTGAGGATTAAGTCATCCTTGGATGTAGTCCTAAATGTACGGTGGAGGATTAAGTCATCCTTGGACGTAGTCCTAAATGTACGGTGGAGGATTAAGTCATCCTTGGACATGGTCCTAAATGTACGGTTTAGGATTAAGTCATCCTTGGATGTAGTCCTAAATGTACGGTGGAGGATTAAGTCATCCTTGGACGTGGTCCTAAATGATTGAGTCATCCTTGGACGTGGTCCTAAATGTACGGTTGAGGATTGAGTCATCCTTGGACGTGGTCCTAAATGTATGGTTGAGGATTAAGTCATCCTTGGACGTGGTCCTAAATGTACGGTTGAGGATTGAGTCATCCTTGGACATGGTCCTAAATGTAGGGTTGAGGATTGAGTCATCCTTGGACGTGGTCCTAAATGTACGGTTGTGGATTAAATCATCCTTGGACAGTAAATCCAGTAATTCCGAAAGGAAGGATAGTCCTAAATGAATTGAGTGGATTAAATCATCCTTGGACAGTAAATCTTGTAATTCCAAAAGGAAGGATAGTCCTAAATGAATTGAGTGGATTAAATCATCCTTGGACAGTAAATCCAGTAATTCCGAAAGGAAGGATAGTCCTAAATGAATTGAGTGGATTAAATCATCCTTGGACAGTAAATCCAGTAATTCCGAAAGGAAGGATAGTCCTAAATGAATTGAATGGATTAAATCATCCTTGGACAGTAAATCCAGTAATTCGAAAGGAAGGATAGTCCTAAATGAGATTGAGTGGACTAATCATCCTGTAAATAGATTGGGATTGCCTTGTCCCTAGACATGGTGAGATGTCTTAAAGTGATAAGGACTAATCATCATGTAAGTAGATTGGGATTGCCTCGTCCCTAGACATGGTGAGATGTCTTAAAGTGATAAGGACTAATCATCCTGTAAATAGATTGGGATTGCCTCGTCCCTAGACATGGTGAGATGTCTTAAAGTGATAAGGACTAATCATCCTGTAAATAGATTGGGATTGCCTCGTCCCTAGACATGGTGAGGTGTCTTAAAGTGATAAGGATTGATCATCCTGTAAGTTGATCTGGATTGCATCATCCATAGACATGAGAGTTGTCTTAAACCGAGAGGGATTGATCATCCCGTAAGCGGATCAGGATTGTATCATCCTTGGACCTATGTCCTAAAGTGAGAGGGATTGATCATCCCGTAATTGGATCTTGTGTGGTGCAGAGTATGCTGCTATTGTGTATACTTGTATTGATGAGGATACTTGTATTGATGATATGTATACTTGTATTGATGAGGATACTTGTATTGATGATATGTATACTTGTATTGATGAGGATACTTTTATTGATGATGTGTATACTTGTATTGATGAGGATACTTGTATTAATGATATTTATACTTGTATTGATGATGTTGTTGATCGTGATGATCTAGATGACGATGTTGTTGATCGTGATGATCTAGATGACGATGCTGTTGATCGTGATGATCTAGATGACAATGCTGCTGATCGTGATGATCTAGATGACGATGTTGCTGATCGTGTGATGATGATGCTGATGATCGTGTGATGACAATGCTAATGATTGTGTGATGACGATGCTGATGATCATGTGATGACGATGCTGATGATCATGTGATGACGATGCTGATGATCGTGTGATGACGATGCTGATGATCATGTGATGACGATGCTGATGATCGTGATACTGATGACGATGCCGATGATCGTGTGATGACGATGCTGATGATCGTGAGATGATGATGCTGATGATCGTGAGGATCCAGATGTTGATGTTGCTGTAGTTGTTCGAGTGCTGCAGAAGATAAAGACTCAGTACTGAAGATGTTGATGTTCCAGTATTGAAGATGTTCCAGTAACTGCTTGAGTTACTGATGATGTTGAGAAAGCTTCCAATGATTTATAGATGTATCATGTATGATGTTGACGACTCCTTGCTCATGCAGATGCTATTATAATATCCTTCTCGTTAAGGGGGAGTGTTGAGATATTGTAACTTCAAAGAATATTATATTTGTACTTTATTATTCCGGAGATGTTTCATTCCTCCGTGAAGATCTTATTGTATATCCGGAGATGTTTATTCCTCCGTCGGAATGTGGTAACTCAGGTTATTAGACTTCCCTAGTGGGGGTCGGCCCTGTATGTGTCATGTGGGTCAAAGGGTTATTAGACCACCCTAGAGGGGTCGGTCCAGTCAGTTGTAGTGGGGTATTTAACCCATTGGTTATATACGAGCCTACGTGTACTTGTGTAAAAGATATGTCAGAGTAGTGTATAAATAGAGGAGGTGTGTTCCTCACTTGACACACACACTCACTTGAGAGAGAGGCGCACTTGTGGAGAAGAGGTCTACTATTGTGGAGGAGGAGATCATGTCTCAGGGTTTCATCTTTGTATATTGCTGGTCATCTATATTGAGGAAGCTTTGCTGGGTTTTCTACCCCATGAGGGTTTCCCAGGATAAATCTCTGTCTCTTGTGTTTATGCTATGCTTGTTGTTTCTTCAGTGATCCTGTATATGCTATTATTGTGAAATGGAATGTAATGCTTCTATTTTCTGTCTTAGCATATTGAATTTTAACATTTTTTTGCATAACATTTGGTATAAGA
Organism: Larix kaempferi; assembly: GCA_027924585.1. Classification (NCBI taxonomy): domain Eukaryota; kingdom Viridiplantae; phylum Streptophyta; class Pinopsida; order Pinales; family Pinaceae; genus Larix; species Larix kaempferi. The sequence continues at coordinate 747,874 of BSBM01000870.1, forward strand.
TCCCTTTCCTCGGGACTGGTTTCTTCAAAACGAGTCATCTTGGAATTTTCACTATAAAATATTTGATAGAAGGTTTCAAGAGAGATACTTAAAACCCATCTAGAAAAAAGACATAACTAACTTTTATCCAAGTTTTAGATGCTGAAAGATTACTATTTGGGAGATATTTACTCTAGAAGCTATGGATTCTGACTAGTCCAAAAACTAGTCTAAAATAGGTGTTCTAAGAAAAAAGGTCATATATGGGGCATGCAAGATACAAATTCAGTGATACCTATTTCATATGAAATACGACGGACCATAATATCTGTGCTAGGGGTTCCAACCTCATATACAAAATATTGGACACGTGGAATACAATACAAGTTCACTATTTTGGAAAGACCAAAAATAAGAGGTGTTGGGAGATTCGCAATAACTTATTATTGGTAAAAAAACAAATTAGGTCATACCTATGGAATTGTAAATAGGTCAAATTAGAATACCATAGTATGAAGTTTCAGACCTAGAGGAGTAGAAATTTAAAATTTACGTCAGTTTCAAGTCGGCCTTAAAACTGTCTTCCAATCAGGATTGAAAACATACGCCATTTTTAATTTTGATTAAATTTGAGTAGAAGTATCTAATTGTGGTGAAACCTAAGGTGTGATATATATTTATATTTTTCAAAATTCCACCAGAAGGAATTCTAAATACTCACACTTCATCCAAACCACCAGAGGATCTATCCTCGACGTATCATGAAAAGGAAGAACTCTCTTTTCGAGTGTCCCAGTTGGAAGATATGATTAAAGAGTCTATGAAAAAAGTTGATTTGGATAATTTAGAGAGAATTTGAATAAAATGGAGGAAAATATGAAATATTCAGTGAGAACAGTTGATTTACTCAATCTAGAGGAGAAGTTAATGAGGAATATGACAAATATTGTTAATCTCATACTTAATTCAAGGGATACTCTTCCTACAGGTGATGATGTGTTCCGGGATACTCAGGAGGATAAAGATAATTCTCATGTTGAGAAAATTTCCATGAATAAGAATATTCCAAGACGAAATGATTCTGGTAATGGAATTCATCAGGGATGGTCACTAAGGGGTACCCAAGTTCCCAAGATTGACATGAGAAATTTTTATGGTAATGATCCAATAACATGGATATTCCAAATTGAGCAATTCTTTGATATACACCAAGTTCCAACTTTGCAAAAGGTAACTATTGCATCAATATATTTAGATCCTGATCAATTTGTATGGTACCAATGGATTTGTGACTGTAAAAATGACTCTATTATATCTTGTTCTATGTTCACTGAAGAATTGACTGCACATTATGGGGATATTAATAGCAATACCTTATTTAGACAGTTAATAAATCTCAAGCAAAAAGGTCTAGTTACAAAGCACATCAAATAGTTTAAAAAGCTAAGTCTTAGAATGAAGAACCTTTAAGAATATAATATGTTGGATCTCTTCATTGGCACCTTGAAGGATAACATTCAACATGAGGTGCGTCTCTTTGAACCAAAATAATTGGAGAAGGCCTTGATGATGGAAAGGAAGGTTGAAAGTAAAAATATTACAATGGTTACTAGAAAGAGAACCTCCAATATATACCTAAAGAATACGATTACTTATTCTAACCCACCTCAAAGGTTGACTCCTCAACAAACAGAGGAAAGAAGAGGAAAATGCCTATGATTTAATTGTGACAGCAAGTATAGTAAGGGACATAAGTGTGGTGAGAAGAAATTATTTTACATAGAATGTGAAGAGGAAGAACCAAAAGAACAAGAACCATCTCCAAATGAAGAAATAAAAGATACTAATTCAGAAGATATTACTCCCACAATATCATGTCATGCATTGGATGGAATTATCACTCCTCAAACTCTCAAGATTGAAGGATTTATCAAAAATGAAAAGGTAACAGTGTTGATTGATTATGGTAGTACTCACAATTTCATTCACTATAAATGAGCAAAATCTCTCAATTGCTTTGTATATCCAGCACTGGACTTTCAAGTAATGATTGAAAATGGAGGAACTATCAACATCTAAGGGGAATTCCATAATATAAATCTTACTATGGAAGCATATGTATTGAATAGTCCAATGATTTCTATTCCAATGGGTGGTGTTGATTTTTTCTTAGGAGTTCAAAGGTTATAATATTTGGGAACTGTGGCTTTTAATTTTCAGAATATTTTCATGGGAAGTAAAGGAATAAGAATTACAAGGTATCACACATAAACCAAGCAAGGTTATAATCTCTAATGGTATGACAAAATTGATGAAAAAGGGACATCAAGGTGTAATTGTGTTGGGTGTGTGAGCTATCTCAAAGAATCACCTAATATTTAATTATCGACCAGGGTTGGTAATCTTAGAGTTGAGGCACAGTATATGCTGAGGTAGAATGGCACCTAAAATTCGGCTTGTCGGACCTTAGAAATATTTAAAAAGAAAAATCGAAAGATCTTTCAAGATGAAAAACCGAGTCAAACTTCAGAAAGACAATGAAGGAACTAATCAAACCTAATTAAATTAACTTATGAGAATAGTAAAAAGCTACACTACTGTGAAGCACCTGCAACAATTAATTAATAATAATATGCGAAATAACAAAAATGACAGAGTTCAGAATCACTTTTATATTGATCACAGGCCACTTCGAGGGGGCGACCTCCTTTGAGCAAGCTCAATACAAATAAATTCACGGTGCCATCATAGGTCTCAACACACACTTATATACTAAGTCTAGGCGCCAATACTATGGGTCAAAACCATGGGCCACTACAAACTCTGGATCAACAATACTACGGGCGACTTACAAAGCATATGCGCCAACAAAAATAACACAAACTATTGATCAACAAATACTATGGGATGACATACAAAGCATGTGCGTCCAACAACAATGTACTAACAAAGTAAAGATATGGGTTCCTAACATCCCCTGCCCCTTAAAAAAATATTTGTCCTCAAAGCTTTAGATGTGGAAATTGTTGTTGAATCTGAAGGAGTGGTTCCCATGTAGCATCCTCTAGTTGCATGCCGTGCCACTGAATTAAGACCTCTGTGATAGAGCGAGAGTGAAGCTGACGAGTGCACCGATTGAGGATGGCCTCCAGCTCCAAAAGGATGGATCCTTCATTATCCAGTTCGGGTAAAATAGTTTGTCCACTGATGTTGGTGCCAAGAACTTTCTTTAGACAAGAGACATGAAATACTGGATGAATGCGGGAAGAAGGAGGAAGTTCCAATTTATAAGCAACGAACCCAATCTTCTGAAGAATCCGATATGGCCCATAGAACTTTGGAGCGAGCTTATGATGCCCTTTGAGTTTCAGGAAGGATTGCTTGTACGGCTGGAGACAAAGAAAAACCACATCGTCTACTTGAAAAGTGCGCTCAGAATGGTGCTGATCAGCTTGTTGCTTCATGCGATTTCTTGCCATGTGAAGATTGTCCCGCAAAATGCGAAGAATCTGATCGCGATTTCGAAGGACCGTGTCAACTTCCTGAACTGGTGAACTGTTGGGGGTGTATGGAAGAAGAACTGGAGGTTCCTAACCATAGACTGCTTCATATGGGGTCACTTTAGAGGCAATGTGGTAAGAGGTATTGTACCACCATTCAGCGAGAGGGATCCACTTTGCCCACTAATGTTGTTGTTCAGAGGTGAAGCAACGAAGATAAGTTTCCAAGCATTTATTGATAATTTCAGTCTAACCATCTGTTTATGGGTGATACCCTGAAATCATCTTCAGTTTGGTGCCAGTGTGGCAAAATAGTTCTGTGCAAAAATGACTGGTGAAAGTCACATCACGATCCGAGACAATGGAAGAAGGGATGCCATGAAGACGAAAGATCTGGTCCAGGAAAATTTGAGTGAATGAGGAGGCCGTATAGGGGTGGCTGAGAGCACAAAAATTACTATATTTGGAGAGGTGATCAACCACAAGGAGAATCACTGTCTTCCCGCCAGATTTAGGGATCCCTTCACTGAAATCCATAGAAATATATGTCCAAATCCATGTAGGTATGGGTAAGGGTTCGAGCAATCCTGGAAGGAGTGTTGTTTCACCCTTATTGCGCTGGCAGGTATCACATTCAGCCACCATCTGTTGAATTGTCCTTTTCATGCCCTACCAAAAAAAGTTACGTCGTGCCCTTCCATACGTTTTGAGGAACCCAGAGTGCCCTACCGATGGAGAAACATGGAGTTCATAGAAGACAGCCTATTGAAGATCTGTGCTCTGGGGAAGCACCAGACGACCCTTATATCTCAGAGAAGCACCATCCCAAGAGTAATGTGGTACAGTAGAAGGGTTGTTTGTCAAGCATTGGATGATTTGAGATAAGGAAGAGTCATTGACATAACCCTAGTGAACAGATTGCATCCAATTTGGAACAGGCATAGAAATAGCTGAAAGAGAACCTTGGGCATCAAATGTGCGAGAAAGAGCATCTACCACAATATTTTCTTTACCCTTCTTGTAAGTGATCTCATAGTCATAACCCATGAGTTTGCTAACCCATTTCTGTTGTTCTAGGGAGGATACATGCTGTTCCAAGAAATATTTCACACTCTGGTGATCAGTCTTGATGCAGAAATGATTCCCTAATAGGTATGGTCGCCACTTCTGTACTGCATGCAAAATAGCCATCATTTCCTTCTCATATGTAGAGGCAGCTAAATTCTTACCTAAAAGGGCTTTGCTGGTGAATACAATGGGGTGTTCATCTTGAAGGAGAAAAACACCAAGTCCATTGCCGCAAGCATCACTCTCAATAGTGAAGGGCTTGGAAAAATCTGGCATAGCTAGAATAGGTGTAATACACATAGCTTGTTTTAGTTTGTCAAATGCACACTGAGCAACATGTGTCCATTGAAAACCATCCTTTTTCAATAGAGCAGTTAATGGAGCTGCAATCTTCCCATAATCCTTGACAAACTTGTGGTAGTAACTAGTCAACCCCAAAAAAACATGAAGGCTCTTGAGTGTCTGAGAATGCGGCCAATTGTTCATGGCATCGATTTTGGCAGGATCCATGCGAACCCCTTGTGCTGAGATAATGTACCCGAGATACTCAACTTCCTTCTATCCAAAAACACATTTAGACTGCTTGGCGTGGAGATGATGGTCAAAGAAAAGTTGCATGACAAGATCCAGATGCTGGAGATGTTCATCCCATGTTTTACTATAGATGAGGATATCATCAAAGAATACCAGAATGAATTTCTGCAAGTAGGGACGAAATATTTTATTCATTAAGGCCTGGAATGTGGAAGGAGCATTAGTGAGGCCAAAGGGCATGACCAAAAACTCATAATGGCCATCATGTGTGCGAAAAGCTGTTTTAGGGATATCATCCTCATGAACCCAAATTTGATGATACCCAGAACGAAGATCCAACTTGGACAAAAATTGAGCCCCATGAAGCTCATAAAGAATCTCATCAACAACAGGAATTAGAAACCTATCCTTGATGGTGAGGTGATTAAGTGCTCGGAAGTCAATGCAGAGGCGCCATGACCCATCTTTTTTTGCGGACAAGAAAAACTGGAGAAGAAAAGGAACTAGTGCTTAGGCGAATAATACCTTGCTTCAATAAGTCCTGAACGAGCATTTCAATATCCATTTTTTGGTGAAATGGGTAGCGATAGGGCCTAATGTTGGGAGGAACACTACCAGAAAGGAGCTAAATATGATGTTCTTCTGGCCTTGAAGGTGGCAATCCCACTGGTTCAGTAAAGACACCTGTATATCGATCCAGAATTTGTTGTAGATCCAAAGGAGTAGTGGAGACCGCTGATGGTTGCATCTAAATGGAATGGATCTGAGCGATGACACCATGTGAATTCTTCTTGAGGAGTTTTTCCATGCGATGTGAACTGATGATGTTGAGAGACCCTGGTTGTAATCCTGTCAATGTGTGTTTTTGTCCATTGAGGGAAAACTGCATCCAAGGTTTAGCAAAATCCCATAAGATATGGCCAAGTGTGCATAGCCATTGAGCGCCCAAAACCACATCACATCCGCCTAAGGTCAAGGAAAACATGTCAAAGCACAAGGTATAATCTCCCATAGAGATACACACATTTCGACACTTCCCTTTGCAAGGTAAGGTACCCCCATTGACAACCATGACTTCAAAGTTGGAGCAAGAATGGATAAAACAATCAGCTTGTTTGGCGATCCGAAGGTCAATGAAATTATGAGTGCTACCAGAATCAATGAGTATTGTAAGAGGAAGCTTCTTGAAGTAACCCCTAACTCGCATTGTTTGGGGGGTGATGATTCCAGCTAAATCATGGAGAGATATCTCTGGATGGTCATCCTGAGACGGAGGGTCAATAGGCGGTTCCTGAATGTTGACCTGAGCATCCATTGTTTCTGGATCTTCATCACCAATTTTAGAGGCAGGCAGAGAATCCACATCCAAGAGATAGAGCTTTTGCTGAACAGATCTATGTCCTCGAGTGAATTTCTCATCACAATTATAGCAAAGCCCCTTTTCTCTACGTGCTTGCATCTATGTTTCAAACAAACGCTTGATAGGAGTTGGTCGAGGAGCCTGCGGTATGGGTGGTCGTTGAGAATCCATATTTCGGAGGGGAACAAAAGTGGGCTTGGAGCGTTGTTGGGATGCAATCTTGTCTTCTGCCAAATTAGCCAACCTTAGGGCTTCCATCATTGTGTTGGGACAGAACATTTTGACCTCAGAGCGGATGGCATCCTTTAGACCACTGATAAAACAACTGCGGTAAAAGTCATCAGACAATCCTTCAGTGTGGTTGGCCAGTTTCTCAAATTCGGTTTGATGCTCTCTCACAATGCCAATTTGGCGAAGTTTAGTGAGGGCTCCTATGAAGTCATCAAAAGAACTAGGACCAAATCGTTGCAAAAGGAGCTGGCAAAAGTCTGGCCATTTTGGCTCTTCATGAGCCTTGATGTACCAATGGTACCATTGAAGAGCTTCTTGTTCCAAATGAAAAGATGCAAGCAGAAATTTGTTGACATCAAAAGTATTATGCAGACTGAAATATTGTTCTGCACGATAGATCCATCCAGTTGGATCAGTACCATTGAAGCGAGGAAAATCAAGCTTCGAACCATGGAAATTGCTGGAAGAAGAGAACCCATTGTCTGATGAAGACTCGGACTGCCATTTGTTGTTCATAGCTGAATGTTCAAGATGGAGGCCGAGAAATTTTTTATCTAGATCCTGGAGTTTGGCTTGGATGGCTGCAAGTGCTTCTTCCATGGTTTTTTCTCCTGCGCGGGTGACAACCATAACCAGGAGTTTTTTTTTTTGGTTGACTGGGTAGAAAAACAAAAACAGAAACTGCTTCAGTAAAGGAAAATCTGGATTTGAGAAAAAATCTGAAGGGTAATTGGGGTTTGACTAGGTTTTGGACACTGTCGAATAGACAGAGAAGCAAAAAATGAGGATTTCAGAAGTGGGGTGAAAGAATGGGAAAATTTAGCAGAGGGGGACAAAGAAGCAAAATTCGGAAAGGAACTCTGTGGTAAAATTTGAAGGTGATTGGGTGAAATCTGAGGAAGTTATGGCAAACCCTAAAAATAAACAAATGTGGGATTTCAGGCTTTGGGAAGTGGAATTGGAGATAGGGTCCTCAGGAATGAAATATGCAGAATGGGATGATAGGGGTTCCCCGAAAATTTCAAGGGAAACAGAGTGAAAATAATGGAAAATATGGAGAAAAAACTGAATTTTATACAGATCTGCAATGGCCCGGAAATGAACGGAAACAGAGGGATCTGAAACGGTGCTGAATGGATTGAAAATGGTTGGATCTGGAACGGATTTCAGAATGGATCTGAATGGATGGATGTGAAATGGCGCAGCAGTGATCGAAAATAGTTCAGCTGAAAATAGATATGGACCCCAGGTATGTGCAGCTTCCTAACAGTTCAGGGGTTTCACTCGGCCACCAATGCTGCCTAACCGCTTGCATATTGGGGCAGTACCCCTCACTCCACGGCTCAGGTAAAACTGATAACTGCTTTGCCACAAATGACATCTCTTGGTTTACCTCATGGGTGGGCACTAGTCAATCAGGTAGGGGTCATTGCCCTTTTCGCTGGCAGGTCCTCTCAATGGGCCAGCTACTTTGAGGTTCCTGTGGTACACCTCACAATGAGTTTTAGGGCTTATGCCCAAGTACTTCCCATAGTTAAGCAGATAGGGATTATTCTCAAATCCGAACCAGCAATAGATGCAAAAAAAAAATTGGCAGAAATTTCACCCAGCAAGCCCAAGAAAGTGCTCTGATACGAGATGTGAAGCACCTACAACAATTAATTAATATGAATATGCGAAATAGCAGAAATGACAGAAATCAGAATCACTTTTATATTGATCATAGGCCACTTCGAGGGGGCAACCTCCTTTGAGCAAGCTCAATACAAATAACTTCACGGTGCCTTCATAGGTCTCAACACACACTTATATACTAAGTCTAGGCGCCAATACTATGGGTCAAAACCATGGGCCACTACAAACTATGGATCAACAATACTACGGGCGACTTACAAATCATATGCGCCAACAACAATAACACAAACTATTGATCAACAAATACTACGGGACGACTTACAAAGCATATGCGTCCAACAACAATATGCTAACAAAGTAAAGACATGGGTTCCTAACAACTACTCTATTTTATGGATGATGACTGAAAGATATAAGAATTACTCTGGAAAGCAAAACTAAAACAAGGCTACTTTGATGAAATTGGAAACTGCTGATTAGAAGATCTAATCTAGAAATTAGAAATAACTACCAGTGAATTTGAAAAACCTATTTATGACAATTAATTATGAAAACAAGGAACTATGTTAACTCAAAAATAAAACTACAAACTACTTCATAAATTCAACAATGATTCATACATTAATATTCAAGATTACACTAAACTACCTAATTCCATTCTCCTTGGGGATTATGAGGAAGAGTATCAAAGTGACTTTGAAATGTACAAAAGAAGCAAAAGGGAAGCAAGTCTAATTTAACCTCTACAAACAAATGTAAACTAAAGATTATCCAACTACAATTAACTTTAAACATTATGATCTATTTCCTATCTATAAGCGAAATGATGTAAAACTAATGTAACTTAGAAATAGCAAAAACTTAATAAAGACATTTATTGAGATTGAATTTGATTAGGAAGCAACTAGAAAACTTGATAAAAATATGTTTATATAGAAGCAAGTAGAAAACTTGATAAAGATATTTATTTCTGAACCAAATTATTTCTTATGAATAAACTCATTATCTGTGTGAATGGAAAACTAATCTTGTGCTTTAGCAAGGAAACAATCAGAACTAAGATACTTGGAGAATGAAATTATTAACTCTTAATCAAAAATAAATCTTAAAAACACATAATAAACCATCCTAAGAATGAAACTGATAAATTATGTAACAGGAAAGTATTCAGATGTAACCTGTAAAACAACTGAAGTAAGGTAAAGGAAAATAGAATGAAAGCTAAGAATGGAGATGAAACTTAGTTAAAACCCTATGCAATGTAAAACAAGATCTTTATTATACCAAAAAATGATCATTAAAAGTAAGAAATATTACAATTAAAAGCCTAAGAAACTAGATTAAAAAATAATCATGAAAACAATGCAAAAAGTGTTGAGGTCCGAATGACGATCCGGATGGCTGTCTGAATGACAATCCGGATAGAAGAAAACGATTTAAACTAAGGAAAGAGAAGATTGGATGATCTTAACTACCAGTTGGCTGATGCATATGATCCTATAGTGCAGGGAAAGCAGTGAGTAAGCTATTTAAGAGCTGGAATAGGAAAAAGCCATCTATGTTAATCAAACTTTAGGAAACTAGCTATTTCTATTTCATCCTAAAACGAGACTGAAATGGAACTAAATCTGGTCTTCTGTTACATGAAAGAAACTATTGAACTTAAAATCAACTATAAGTGAACTTAGAAGGTTAAGCTAACTAAACTCCAGGCAACTAAGCAATCTAAACCATTTAAGCAAACTAAGCAAACTAAATGGACTAAACTATTTAAGCAAACTAGATGAACTAAACTATTTAAGCAAACTAAATGGACTAAACGTGACCGGTCATCAATTATATTCTGGAAATATTATTAATATGAACAGTAACAAGATATACATAACATAAAATAGAGGTATCCTTTATGTACACAGCAAAACAACATATATGTTGCGAAATAAAAACATCATATATACGACAAATACAGAATTTGAACGAGTAACAGAACTTATCTGAAGAAGAGAAAGAAAAATTATATACAGATGGAAGACCACTGGTTGTTGAGGGGCCCTTCTCAGCAAACAAAGGCTAAGCCTTAATTAGTCAATCACCACGCATGCTAATAAATTTTCATAAAACTAGAACAGAGTTGTATTAAATAAAAAACAGAGTTACAGTGTTTATGTATCCATTTGCAGCTGGAAAAGATTAACAAGACTAAAGATAAAAAGGACTGACTGACTTGACTAACTCATCTCTGCTATGAGGAAATATATATATATATAGTGTTACAATTGGAGGAGCAAGTCAACCCTTTAGTGGTCGATTGCTCTAATAATAGGCAATATTAATGCCGCAAAATGGCTCTGCTTAATAGCTCGTGACAACACATAGGCCAGGGAACGGCCTCATAATAGTTACGACAACACATAGAGCATCCACCAGGTTCCCCGACATCGGTTTCCTTCACGCAATCATTGAGATATCAATATTCCTTTGATGTGGTAGAGAAATGTGTTGTTGAGATTGAGAGTACAGGAGAGGGAATATTCTAGAACACCAGCTCACGCACCATAGGGGCCACGTTCTAAACAAAACCCATATGACGATTTACTTCCCAATGGCCCAAGAATAACTCAACTAACGATCACGCGGGATGAATGCAGGTCTAAATGGTGGGATGAATACGGCTAATAATTTGCAATGTAGATACACGTCTGAGTGAAGGTTCGTTTGAGAGCCACAACCTTTAAAATGAAATATATTTTCCAAGTGAGCCAAGAAATGTTAATTAAACATCAATAAATCACAAAATGACGATTTTACCCAAAATTCATGTGATGTGTGAATATATGCATACATGATCTGTTTGACGATCTGAATGGCAAGCATAATGACTTATTACATAAAAAATGGTGAAAGTAATGCCAATTAGAATGTAATTGATGTTAAAAAATGATGACAAAAAAGGACACCAACAAATTGCACAATTATGCTCATTAGATGTTCAAACATCTGAGCCTCCTATTTACCCAAATCTCCAAGGGGTCATTAATAAGCATTCCAAGGTATTTGAAGATATTCCTAAAGGTCTTCCACCTTTCCGATATTTTGATCATGTTATTCACTTAATCCTAGGAAGTGTTCCTCTTAACATCAGACCTTACAGACACCCCTATGGACAGAAGAGTGAAATTGAGGATATGGTTGAAGAAATGTTAGAGGATGGAATAATTAGGCCTAGCCAAAGTTCTTACTATGCACCAGTGGTAATGTTACACAATCCGGATGGATCATGGTGTATGTGTCCAGATTATAGAGAGCTCAACAAGATCACCATTAAAGATAAGTTTCCCATTCCTATCATTGATGAATTGCTAGATAGATTACATGGATCAATTGTATTCAGAAAGTTGGATCTTTTGTCTGGGTATCATCAAATTAGAATGAAAGATGAAGACATCCCAAAAACAACATTCAGAACTCATGAAGGTCATTATGAATTTCTAGTCATGCCATTTGGTCTCACGAATTAACCTTCCACATTTCAAGGTTTGATGAATTCAATTTTCAAGCCTTTTATTAGAAAATTTGTGATAGTATTCTTTGATGATATACTAATATATAGCAAGTCTTGGGAAGAACATGTTCAACATGTTGACAGGGTACTACAACTACTACATGAGCAAAAACTATATGTAAAACCTTCCAAATGTTTCTTTAGGGTGAATGAGGTAGAGTATTTGGGTCATATTGTATTTCATGAAGATGTCAAGGTAGACCCTAACAAAATTAAAGCCATGATAGACTGGACGATTCCCAAAAACCTGAAGAATCTTTGAGGATTCTTAGGTATGACAAGATACTACCACAAGTTTGTTCGAATGTATGGAAGAATAGCAGCGACTCTAACAACATTATTGAAGAAATATGCATTTTCTTGGACTCCAGAGGAAACTCAATCTTTTGAACAACTTAAACAGATAATGTGCACAACTCTTGTATTGGCCACGGCAAACTTCACAAAAAACCTTTATTGTGGAATGTGATGCTTTAGGAAATGGCATTGGTGCTGTTCAAATGCAAGAAGGACACCCAATTACTTTCACAAGTCCTCCAATAAAGGGAAAGAACTTATAAAATCCCATTTATGAGAAGGAAATATTGGCAATACTACACACTCTTAAGAAATGGCGTCCTTATCTAATAGGTAGGCACTTCAAGGTCAAAACAGATCATGATAGTCCTAAATACTTCTTGGAACATATACTATCTTAAGAATAGAAACAAAAGTGGGTAACCAATATGTTGGGATATGAATTTGAAATCATCTATAGAAGGGGGAAACATAATCTGGTGGAAGATGCACTCTCCAGAAAATATGAATATCTTGGGGAATTACTTTGTTCCATTTCCATTCTACAACCAGATTCGATAGTAAAAGCAAGGGAAGAATGGAAAAAGACCTATCTGTGTGGACACTCATTCAAAAGATACAGAATGATCTCAGTGTATCAGATACTTTTGTGTGTAAAAATGATTCGTTATGGTATAACGATCGCTTATATTTATACAAAAACTCCCAACTCAAGTAGAAGGTCCTTTCAGAATTACATGCCTCTCCTATAGGTGGGAACATAGGATTCTTGACAACTTACCACAGGTTCAAGAAGGAATTATTTTGGGAAGGTATTAAATACGATGTTCAAAGGTTCGTGGTTGAATGCTTGATTTTCCAATAGAATAAGGGTGAAATAGTTAAGACCCTAGGACTTCTACAAGCATTAGACATACCTTGCTAGCGTTTGGAGGAAGTCTCCATGGATTTTATCACAGTTCTACCCAAGTCAAAAGGAAAGAATGTTATTATGGTGGTTGTTGATAGAATCACAAAGTATGCACACTTTTGTGCACTCTCTCACCCTTTTAATGCAAGTACAGTAGCTGCAACCTTTATGGAAATTGTTCAGAAGTTACATGGAAATCCAAATATTAATGTAAGTGATAGAGATCTAATTTTCACTAGAAAATTTTGGACTAAATTATTTTCCTGTTTGGGTACTCAATTGGATCACAATTCATCTTATCGCCCTCGATATGATGGGAAAAATGAGATAGTGAACAAGTGTTTGGAAGGCTATCTATGTTGCTTTGCATTTGATAAACAAACAAAGTGGGTGAAACGGTTTTCTTTGGTGGAATGGTAGTACAATACTTCCTTCCATACATCATAAAAATGTCTCCATTTATGGCACTTTATGGGTACCATCCTCCATCTAACACATCTCCTTTAAAAGGAAAATATAAATTTCAAGCCGTGGAAGATCACATAGAGCACCAATAAGAAGTTATCCATATACTTAGGGACAACCTGACTATGTCAAAAATGTTGGTAGTGATAGTACTGAAAAAGGTGTGATATAGTATGTTGAGGTTGTCATTGATGTCAACCAGCAAAGGTGTGTTTTAATGTGTTATGTGTATTGTGTTGTAGAAGTTCAAACCATATGGGTAAACGTTTCTGTAGAAAAAGTCACCACCATTACTGTAGAAGTTCAAATGCATATTCTTCACTAAAAGATCTGGCAAGTTGAGAATCAAGTTCAACAACGTAGTCGGTTCAAATGCTGAAGAAATTAAAAATACCACAATCAAATGCTCAAATGCATATTCTTCACTAAATGACCTGGCAAAGTAGTTGAGAATCGAGTTCAACAATGTAGTCACATTTGGAAGCATTTTGCTCATGCCTCGCAGTCACATTCGGTAGCATTTTGCTCACACTTGGCAGAAAAGTCAGTTTGGCACCTGAATGACCTGGCAAGGTAGTTGAGGATCGAATTAAGTAATGCAGTCATGACCTGGTAAGGTAGTTGAGAAGTCAGTTTGGCACATATGGAGAATCTGTTATTTCATTGAGGATGTTTCCTTGCAGGTTTTTTTATCACAACCGTTGGATAAACAATAGATCAAGAGTTCATATTGAGCTAGGGTTTGTGCTTAAAAAACAAGATTGAGTTTCCTTAAACCAACATAAAATTGTTTCTAGAAGAGGTGATTAAGTTATATTAAAAAATAGCTTACTCACATCGAAGACAATGGACAGAGGTCAATGTATGTAAGTGAAGAAAATGGTTTCAGTTTTTTAAATTGAGTAGTTGAGTAATGATGAACAAATGCATGATGAAAGTGACTCAGAGAAACCAAAGAAAGATTGAAGGATATATGATATGGACTACATGAGATTCGATAGTTTACATGCTTGATTAAAAAATACATTGAAAAACAACTGTAGAAACAGAGCAGAGATACAGTTCAAGTTCAAAGGCAGAATCAAAGATATAGTTGTTTAAAGACAGAGTAGAGATATAGTTGGAGTTCAAAGGTAGAAGCAGAGGTATAGTTGATGTTTAAAGGAAGAGAAGAGATACAGTTAAAGTTTAAAGGAAAAATAGAGATACAGTTATGTTTAAAGGAAGAGCATAGATACAGTTGGAGTTTAAAGGTAAAATTCTCTAAATGAAGACAAGATTATCATTGGACCACACTGCAAAACAAGTATTGTAAAGTGTAAGTAGTGTTGCACTAGCTCAGCAAATAATTGTTCCAATGCATATAACTAGTATCAACAAATGCAGAGTCAAAACAAGAAAGAAAAGAAACATATAGATGTTTTAAATCTGCTTTATAATTATGTTAAAATTGCTTGTCAGGGTGGTTGGGAGGTGCTAGGAGAAGATAAAAATTTATCTGTGCAAGTAGATGCTTGTACAGTTTATGGAGGTAGAGGCTTTCATCTAGTAGAAGCTATAGAAATATGGGAGTGGTAGATTCCCATCAGTAGGGGATGATAAACTTAAGAGTAGTTTCTCTTCATGATCTTGAATTAATATATGAGGTCTTGTGGTTTTTTCCCTTTATGGGTTTCCACATTGAAACTACTGTGTTCGAATGTATCTGAATGTTTTGCCTAAGTAAGTTTCATATCAAGTTAATACGTTCAAGTTGAAAATAAGTAAAAACTTACCTACACAGATTCACCCCCCCCTCTCAGTGTCTTAGAGATTACAACAAAAAAACAGGATGAAACAACAAGTTGATCAACATCGCAATCAAAGGCGTTTTGAAGAAGGGGATTGGGTATTTCTCAGGCTACAACCTTACAAGAAGATGTCTCTCAAGCTAATAAAGAAGGACAATAAATTATCACCCAAGTATTATGTTCCTTATAAAGTGTTTCATAATATTGGTAGTATGGATTACAAATTGAATCTCCCTTCCTCTTCAAGAGTACATCTTGTTTTCCATGTTTCTTGCTTAAAGAAGGTAATAGGAAACAAGGTCCCAATTCAAAAAATATTGTTGGAGCTTGATGAAGAAGGAAAATTCATATTGGAACCCAAAACAATCACTGAAAAAATGTAATATCCTTGGGAAGATTCAACCAAGATATTAAGTCAACTCCAAATTTTTCATAAACTTCACTAGTTAATTTTCTGTCAATTTCTTCGAACAGTGCAGGAAGTAAGTGATGGGTACTGGGGCAAGGTATGAAGATGGTAGGATGAACATTCAATTCTAGAAAATTTATGGACTGAGGTGCAGCAGCAGGTTAGGATATCATATCAGAGATGTCTTATGCACAAGGTACCAGTACCATTCACTTTTCAGCATAGAGCAAGTCTATGCCTACTTCGAGGCTTCTTGGGTAACTGGCATATGCATACTGGACAGGTGGGGATACTGGGAGTTAATGATAGAGTTAATATAATTCAAATGGTTTATGTTTAAGTTCAGGAAAGTGTTTGAGAATGCTTGGTATATTTTTGGAGGAATTGGGGCTTAAGGGATCTCCCGGGATTGTTGAGCTAGTAATTTTCCAATATTTACAAACAAGGTCTAAACGATTCCAAATTATGAATTTAAGGACTGATATGGATACTAGACTGATTCAATGACATTCTCCAACTGACAGAATGTAAAAATAGTGCTTAGAATGGATTTGGCACTAAAAGTGGTAAAACTAGTCTAGAATTGACATCAATCTAGCTAGTCTTGTATTTTAACTTAACAAAATGCTTTAAATATCCAAAAAATATGTTCTGATGATTATTATAACTCTGATATAATATTTTCCACAAATAAAACATGAAATATAGCATTCATAACATTACTCCTTTATTTTATTGCTTGCTTCTCAAATGACAATGGCTCACAGGCTAGTTTTTTGTTACAATAGTGGGAGAATAGAGAAGAGAAGAAAGAAGCTACTTTGGATCTGTAATAGAGGTTATTATCAGTACATCTATTGGTTAGATGGCTGAAATTTCTGCATTCTATACATGCTGGTCTTCAATGGGTGCCATCATCAACTGGTTCTCTCCTTTAGGAAATCACCTCCAAAACTGGCTGTGGGAGGAGTAGGAGTAGGAGAAGAGTACATATTCGATTTGATCTTGAATTCTGGAATATAAAAACATCTCATATCTGTAAACATCAGCTGATAGACATCACTGGAGGTCCTGAGAACATCTCTCCATAATTTTCTTCCTCCATTAGTGTTCCTCTACTAAATCTAGCTGCAAATCTTCTTCAGTGGTAGCCTCCTCTTCAATCTGTCATTAATTCTTCAAGGACGATCTGACTTGGATGTCACTGGCTGTAATATTAATTGATGGACCTGAATAACACTCATAAGAAACTCACAGGGCCTTGGGGCACATCTCCCAAGCATAACTTGTTGAGGCACAACACTCAACTAGAGGGCTAAGAGCTCTCATTCACAAATTCTAATAATGATCAAAAGTGAGAGATGGAGTGAGAAGCATGATTAAATAGATGATATTACTTGCTACCAAGCTAGACCACACATGTGGATGAGGAGGGCTCATTCCTTGAGGAGAAAGGAAACTTTTTTGCTTTCTCCACTTTCCTACTTTTGTGTTCCTTCACTGAAATTAGCAAGTGCGCCCTAGGGAGCTTTTCTGCACTTGCTACTTTCCTTTCTGACTGCTTTTCTTGCTTTTTTTCCACTTTATTCACTTTCCTCTTTTTTGCTTTTGTCTGATTTTTGCAGCTTTTGTCAGTTTCCTTCTTGGTTCACCTTGCCAACTTGTCTCCATTAGATTCCTTAGCTTTTCTGAGGTTTTACCACTTAGGCAAGTTTGGCCCACTTGACCAATTCGAATTTCCTAGCCAAGTCATCAACCACTTGGCACATTTATTAGCAATAAACATTTAAATGAAAATAATACAACTCAAAAATAATTTAACTTAGCAATTAATTAATTATCTAGTAATCAATTAATTATTATGGTGTAATGCCTCAAAATTTCCCCAATTAATTAAGAACTTAGAACCCTAGGGATAGGAGGATCCAAGTGGTGACCAAGGTCGTTAGGGAGGGGACATGACAAAAAAAGACTAAAAAGCTACAAAATCGGGCTATTACTGAGTACCTCATAAAGTGGAAGAACTTACTAGTTGAAGATTCGACATGGGAAGATGAGTCCTTCATACAAAGGAATCCGCAACTAATCAAGCATTGAGGACAACACTTGTCTGAAGGGGAGGGGCATGTTAATACCTAAATATGGGCACATTCCCCCCTATATTGTGGTTCATTACATTAAGTTTGATGTTGTAATTGGTCCATTGGTGGTAATTTTCATTAGTATGGTTACTCTAAAATTATATTAGTTATGTCAGCTTGGGTCAGTTAGTTGGGATTGTACCCCTTAGTCTCCTATATATAGGAAGGAGATATTTCATTCGGAGTATATTATCTTGTCTTGTCTTGTGTACTTAGTACATTGTATAAGGAGGTTTCCCCCTCAAAGAGGCTTGTTATTCAGCTATTTTATTCAATCAAGTCGTGGAGTATTATTTCTAATCTATTTCTGCTCTATTCATACTCCTTTTGGAAATTTGTTGCATAACAAGTCTAAAATTACTAATAAATAAATAAATAATAATCATGGAGAGATAAAACCAAAGGATATTAGATGATTGTATTTTAGTAATTGTTAGAGAATTACCAAGATGAGAAACAAATAGCACCAATAAGTAGCAACTAGAGAAACTAGGAGAACAAATACAATCAAGAATTTGGGGAATTGGAAAGGGGACTTAAGGAGTTGGTGTAACACCTTAATGTTTCACTTGTTATTCTTTTAAGGTTTATTATTGAGCATGATTAATAGGAAATGGTGTTCTAGAGTTATTATCCCCTAATTTCTTTATTTTGTTGATGATAGGTTATGCTAGACGTAGATATCTATGTGATCACTTGGATTGTGATGAGCATTGGTATTCCTTGTTAATGATTTACTTAGCACTATCATTGGTGTTCTTTGATGACGATTTAGCATGATAAACCCCTCTTGGTAGTGATTATTTGAATATCCATATCACTTATTGAATAACATGCATATTGATGTACCTCCTTGGTATGATGCTCTTGATTTATGATGATGATGTTGAATGCACATTAGTGTTATTGGAAGGACTAATCTATTATAGGTTGAGGCAATGATGGAAAGATGGGGAAACATAGTAAAGCAAAAGGGATCATATACCAATGAGGATAACCACCTTGTCTTAGAAATTAGGAATCCTTAGGGAAGGGGAAAATTGAGAAAATGAACATTCAAGTTCATTCGGGTAAAAGGGCCAAGGGGAATGAGTTCTAACTTACCTTTACATTTTTCCTTGTACTTGTAATTTCACTCTTAAGATTCTCTATGCATCAGAAAATAAGGGGAAGAGGGAAGGATAACAATCAAATCTTGAAATGTTGTTACACTTGGGAAGTATTACAAAATAATTGCATGCCTTATAGAGGAATAGTTGACCTATGAGGAAAAGTTCCATAATTTTATCAATTGTGCAAGAAATTTTGTGATTCTAAATTGTGTACTTGATAGAGAAATGATTGGTTTCTTTAACATGTAATAACTGGGATAAGGGGTTGTGAGTGTACTACCTATTCATGGGATGCTAAAGCTCATATTTTGCTTGGAAACTTGTTTTCTTTTCAGACCCTTGGGACTTCATTATTGAGTGTGATTATGTTCATCAAGAACTAGGGTTGTCGGAATATATTTGTAGAGGTGTTCCAATACTAAGAGTGAATGTGTTCAACAAGGGCTAGGGTTGTAGTAATATCCTTCTAAAGGGGCACCTATAGAGAAAATGAATGTGCTAATTGGGGCCAAGGTGGTAGAAATACCCCTGAACATCATACACTAAGGGGTTTTGAGTGTTGTTATAGACTAGGAACCTATCCACCAAATAAAGGTTGATCAATTGGGAGTATGGTCTATGATAATCCTTTGGGAATTGCGTGAGTTATTTACAGATAGTTTTGTGTACCATAATTTCCCTAGATTGTTGATCTTGAACCTTTCTGAGGGGACACTACTTGTGAAGGTAGTTGCATTAGTTGGGTGGAAAATTAATCCCTAGGTGTAATTTACCCCCTCTTGGTTATCAATCAAATCATGGTATATTAGAGAATTGATTATATTAGTATTGGGACTTTAGAAAGGTAAGGACTATAGGTACTCGATATGATGTTTAAATTAATTTATCTGTAAGTATTTATGGGTTATGGTGACTTAAATGTGAAATTATTGAATGCATCATTGAACCATGTCATGCCTTCCATATTTTAGTCATTTTCATGTTTATTACTATGTAAATAAAGTCAAGGTTATTGATATGTGTCTTAGTCTTAAAGAAACAAAGAAAGAAAGAAAGAAATTATATTCATGTAAAACACACTTGGGTTGTCATCAAGTGGTATCAAAGCCTCAAAATTATGCACTTAGGAGCCTCAAGGGAGATTAAAGGACTAAGGAATTTGCTTCTTTTAATTATTAACCAGTGAACCTATGAAAATGAATTAATTAGGAGTGAGGATTGAAAGTAGTGATGAAATTTATTGAATTATACTAATTTCTTCCTATTGCATTAATCAATTGATTGTCGCATGATAATTTTGTTTAGTTTCTCGAATACATTTGAATTCTAGTTAATACATATTAGTTGGTTGGTTTAGGAATAGGGTAAATAGTTGCAAGTATTGATTTATCCCCTTGAAGCCTTAATGTAGAATTATTAATTGCTTAATTGTTGGTTGATTTTACAAAAGGACTTGGAGCCATTACAACAATATAGTCATAAAACCTGGGTGGGGAGGATAACACTCCATCCCACAACCGCGTGAGCTAGATGCGACTTCCTAATTGTTGGTTTATTTTCCTAGAATTATAATTATTTAACTATTGAATCCCTTAATGCTATAACCTAGTACATTTTTGTTGAATGTTGTATTAAATTACAACCCATTAAACTGTAAAAAAGTTGAGAATTAGGAGATGAAAATCAATGTAAAAATGGAAACAATTGCTTAACATGCACTATTCTCTTTAGAAATTGAACACTGTCCTTTTTAAATCAAACTTATCAGAATATAAATATGCATTTTATTTTTATTTCTCTTGTCCAAACAGCAATTCAACATGCATTCATTGCTTATGTCTTTCCATTAACAAAAAAAGGGGTTCACATTTAATTTATATTTTAAAAATAAATAAGGGAGATTGCATCTATTTGATTCAACATTATAAAAAATTATACATATGCATATAACCATAGATCATACCATTCAGGCTAGTAGTGACTCATTAAGTTTGATTACAAAAACAAGTGTGTATAACATTGCTATTATCCTATTACACACATCCATAATAACCCATATCCCTTGGCCACCACATGCATTCAGATACTATAAATTAAAAGCTACCTTACAAAACTCAAACCTTTCTTATTAGGCGTATGTGAGCCCAAATCTATATCCCTAAGGGAAAGTATCAAGGACCTGTCCACTATCGAGCCATAGAAACCTCTAAAGAACATAAAAGACAAACCTTAGACCATGTAAGAAAATGAAAACAGTTTCAAGTAAAGAAAAGGGTGGATTGTTACCTCTGTATATAGTTTGAACCTAAACCCTATTGGCTAGTCAACCTCCTCTATAATAGTCTCGAAATGCCACCCAACCCTACCTAATGTTACAACAATTGAACCCTTGCATGTGCAAGTAATTTGAATGGATTAATATGTGTGTTCTACTACAATGGTGTAAAATATTTTTTATAAGGTTGTAATGCTTTTCTTTATTAGTCCCTGCTCCACAAGGAGTATAGTGATTGATTAGTCACCCAAATTTTGTTTCATTTTTTTTCCTAATGTTAATTAATGTTTATGAAAATTTTTGTATCAAACTTATTTCTAAAAATTAAAAAATAAATAAATAAAATTAGATTATCTAAATTTGTGATTGGTACACTACATGAATTTGACAAATTTTCCCTTGGGTGCAAATGAATTATTGAATTAAAAAAAAAACTAGAGAAAAACCAAAAACTTTCCAAGTATGTACTTAAAATGATGGTTCATTTATTGAACTTTTGTATGCAAGATATGCAAATAAATGCTCATAAGAAATCTTGATGTGCTAGATAATCGGATTGTTGTATTTGAGGTATGAAAGTAAATGCTTATGGGAAATCCAAATTTTTTATTTGACTCATTTCTTTGGTTTTATTGTCCTCTTGATTGATTATCCATTTGTGAATTTTTATTTAATGTCATCTATCTCACTATTTCGCATGCCATTTGTCTAACAAATAGCGTATTTATCTATAATTTTATTTAATATGAAACAAATATATAATATTATACATAGCAATAATTACATATCTCCTCAATGGAAGGATGGAAAATTGTCAAAAATAATAATTAAAATTTATAGAAAAATGTTAATGCCATCTAATCTCAATACAACTACTTCAATAATAATATGAAATTTATATATATCTTGGTGGGCTATCTCAAGTGGTTGAGAGTTTTTCTTGTAAGTAGGAGGTCTTGGGGTGAAATCCTCGGGTGGCTATATTGATATTGTAATAGGGCCTCACTCTATGTCCCCATCGAGTTAGGCTCCGTAAACGATTTACCCTGTAGAAAATGCTTGGTTTCCCCATGTTCTCTTGTGGATTTCGAGGGGGTTTTTTGTGGATGTAGTGAGCACCATTATCCAATGCCACGAACCACATTGAAAATATATGAAATACATATATAATATTTTATTATATTTAGTAATAAATGCATATATCCATGAGATTTGTGTATATGGAAATCAAGGAAAGATAATAAATACATATCCAATACAAATATTTATTAGTGTATATCAAATCTAAATATTTTTTTATATGTAAATGTAAAAAATAAGTGTTTAGTATATGAAGATACACAAATCCATTTTTTTATTACTCAAGGATACACAATATGTGCATATTTATGGGTGGATTTATTCCTTTGTACACATCTTCATGCACACAAGTAATGATATTAGATTGTGTGGTTAGCTAATTCATACATTAGCTAAAAAAAATCAACTATTCTATCCACTAAAAATTCTAGTGATCCTAAACAATAGTACACAGATTCAATCTTGAAGCAAGGATGAAGCAAATATTGAAGCAAGGATAGATTGTAGCCTCAGTCGTTCCACATATTCAACTTTGAAGCAAGAATAGATTGCATGTTGATTACAATAGTATTCCTTGTGTTGTATATAATTTTTCAATAAATTACAAATGTGAAATCAGGGTGACATAAAAAAAAATCCAATAAAAATTGTTTAGTAATTGTGTTATGTGAATAAGTAGATTAATTCTACTGGTTCATTTACTATCTTTGAGTTTTAAGGGTAGATATATGTTCGACAATATAGCTTATTGTAGTTATTTTTGGACAATCTTGATGATCCAGATGGATAATTTTGTTACTCTGGACATATCAGTGCCGAAATATGCCCATCGTTGTACTATTTGATTTATCTCTATAAATAGCAATAGTACGCTTTTTTTGTCGCTAAAAAAAAAAAAGATTAATTCTACTCAAACAACAAGTGAACAAGTAGTTGTAGTCAAACAACATCACATACGAGTTGTCCACATATTCAATCTTGAATCATGCATGTATTATAGGTATGTATGTTCGTTCTATTGCCTTCCCCTCCATATAGGTATGTCCTTTGCTTTCTAACTCTCTACCAACTCAATAAAATAGAAGCCCTGCCTAAACAATAAAATTGAGAAGGACTAGTACATTAGGTGGGGCAAGTTTGAATGATTCAAATATTTGTATAGACTATATTGCAGTATTGATAGACAAGTTTGAATGATTCAAATATTTTTGGAGTTAATATTGTAGCATTGATATATTTGATTGAATGATTCAAATAGGTGGAGATTTAATATTGTAGTATTGAATTTGAGAGTTTTGTTAAATTATAATTTGTATTTTATTAAAAAATAGGACATAGGAATTAAGAGTTCAAATACAATAATTATTTTCCATAAAAAATCAATCAAAATATCATATCAAATCAAGGATAATTTTAGGGGCGAAATTTAGCCCATGGGCTATTTTTCCAAAAAAATATTCGCCAAATTACATTTTTTGAAGCCCCATTTCGCCCAATTTTGATGGGGTAAACTTTTTTCACTCTAAAAATCGCCAAATTATTATATAAACTATATAAAATCCTTAGAAATTGAAATAATTTTAGAAACATATCACCAAATATTTTACAGTCGACATTTTAAGAATTGGTAAGATTCGCCAAGGTTTATACACTTTTAAATAATTATGGGTCCTTAAAATTATCCCTGGATAAAATATTTGTTTATATTAACAAAAAATACTAACAGATAGAAAATTGCAAATTAACTGAGATGCTTTACAATTTAATAAAAAAACTTGGTGGAGCCTAAGAATGAACCCTATTGTTATGGTTGGAAATGAAGATACACAACCTACTCCTGTCTTATTTTTCTTAGTGTCCTACTCTATATTTTTTTCTTAAGAACTTTTTCTTTGACACTCTTTCGCTAATTCCTTGAAAATGTAAAATGGAACAAGTTATTCTTGGCAATCCACTACATCCTCTAGGTGAAATTCACATCAAATCCCAAAGGTTTGTAAGGCCTGAGCTTCTTTTGGTATTCTCTTTATCAAAAGATATCCAAAGAACAATATACCCAAAGGTTATCCCCTCGGCATTGCATTGTTTTTGACAATTACATTTGCGTCTGAAATAGTACCAATAAATGTGCCTCCTGGGCGAAGTAAAGAAGAGACATTTTCTAAGGCCCGACATACATGTTCCTTAGTTGAACATGAGTAGTGCAAGGAAAACTGGAAACCACATTTATCGAATGGTGTATAATCATGCAATCCCTTTTCCAAAGGAACTATAATATATGTATCCATATATTCCCATGTTGTGATCATATCCAAATCACAATAAGACTATTCAAGTGAAGAGTCAACCAATAGAAAATAACTCTATTTGGAAAGAATAAATAATATTGAATATATATTGATGAGATATGATTACATTACAATTTGATGGACCATTTAAATATGGTCCTATGTGCCTTTTCAATGGAAAGGTACCTCTTTATCTATTCGATTAATTACATATCAATTTTAATTAATATTTGTTTAATTAATTTTATTTTATTATTTAATTGTTTGTTTATTGATATGTTTATATATTATTTTATTTGTTACATGGAATTCCTCTTCATAATGCTTTGTCCTCAAAGCATTAGTGACGAAGGTCTCATCTTTCTATATATATAGCTTATAAAAGCCATTTATAATTTTAATATACTAATTAAAACCATGTGTAGTTTCATAAAACCATGTTTGGTTTCATAAAACCATGTGTGGTTTCATGAATGCTATTCTTTAAATTTGTTTTAACTCTTTATTTTTTGTTTCTCTTGCGGATAATTGTTCTTTTCCACTTCTTATTTGTAATATTTGTTTTCTTACTTCTTGTTCTCTTCTTATTTGCAACACAAATAATTACTTCTTTTATATTTTTTTATTTCCTTTATTGTATTCTTGATTTACTGTTGTCTTTGAATTTTGTAGTAGAATAATATATATTTTTGATTAACTTGATTTGCTTCAAAGTTGCAAGGGAATATTCTTTGGTCCAAAAGCCTACTTTTGGACAAGGTCCTAGATTTTTGGGAAACACAAAAAATTGATGGCCAAAAGCCAATGTGGATCAAAGATACTTAATCAGACAAGCTCTTAGAATGGTTTGTGGCCAAAGGCTAGAATCAATCCCAAGAAGGGGCTTTGATTCCAATGTAATATCTGTATTCAGATATTCTCATGTTGTGATAGTGTCCAAATAACAATAAGACTATTCAAGTGAATAGTCAACCAACAGAAAATAACTCCATTTGGAAAGAATAAATAATATTGAATATATACTGGTGAGAGACGATTACGTTGAAATTTGATGGACCATTTAAATATGGTCTTATGTGCCTTTTCAATGGAAATGTACATCTTTATCTATTCGATTAATTACATATCAATTTTAATTAATATTTTTCTAATTACTTTTGTTTTATTATTTAATTATTTGTTTATTGATATGTTTATATATTATTTTATTTGGTACAGGAACCTCGTAACAATTTGCATAATAAGGTGGGATAGGAGTGAAAATCCCTTTCACCCATGTACTTGGTGTGTCTCATGATTTTAGTGAGTGATACAGTCTTCTATCCCTGGTAATAAAACTCACAAAATGGCCAAATGTCGCTTGATCAAGAGACACATATGTGTGCATTCCCTCTTTCACCCTCATGCAATGTTGATCATGAAGCTATTTGGATGTGAATCAAAATCGCAGCCTTATGCCCTCTACAATTTTAAACTATTTTTCCAATGGCAATGTGTCATCATCATCTTCTAGAAAGTATTCATAATGGACCTTGATGAATAGACCTATAAAATCAAGGCCACTTCATACCAAGAAACATCTTTGTACTTGAATTCTGGATTCAAAATTTTCTTCTCCCTTGGCATTGTGCAAATTCTATCAAGAAATCACTTTAACCTTATCTGCCATTGATTGTTAGGATTTCAATTTTTTTTAAACCTACTAAACTGAGTTCTCTAACCACTAAAATTAGCAAATTATGGGAATAAAATATGGGGTCTCTACATTTAAAATCTACTCAGAGTAACAATTTAGCCAAATAAAGTTCCACGTTATATGAAGTGAAATCAATTCGATGAGCATTTGAAAGAAACACTAACTTCTCTGAGATGAAAAGAAAATTCAAAAGGGCAAAGACACACTCATTTAAATAGCACACACTAAAAAGATTTGTTGATTTCCTTATATGATTGATTTCAAATTTGAAGACTCTTCGAAACCCTGGATTTTGCACAATTTTCATCTCCTAAATATTACATTGAAATCTTTGGGAAGTGGGTAAAATTTCCATTAATTGAAAAATTGGCTTGGTCTCCATTAAGGTATTTTTTATATAAAAAAAATTCCATAAGTTTTGCCTTAAACGAAAAAGACCTTAATCTCCCTAGGTTGTGTTGAACACATGAGAAAATGATGGGAAAGTTGTTGAGCTTTCTAAAGGGCCAAATGTGCACATTTGAAATCAAGTTCCAACCAAGTGGTGGTTAACTGAAAGTGCATATTCAATCATTTCTTAATTAAAAGAAAATACTAAGGAATTGTAATGACAAGAATGGTCAACAATGACCCTAAACCATGAGAAAAGGAATGAGAAATGAGTAAACATGATTAGATGGCATGTGAGAGTTAATCAAGATTATATAATAATAAACATTGTCTTTCAAGAGATAATTAATTGGAATCACTGGGAGAGACATACTTTTCAAGAAGACTAATGTAACCATATTATGGGAAAATGTGGGTTTCATTCTCCCTAGTGGATTTTTTTTATTGGTGAAAGTTTTGGGTTGCTTTTAAAATTGTTTACTTTAGTCAATATAAGTATTATGAAAAAAAATTCAAGAAGACAAAGAAGACATTAAGAATTTATTTTACAATTATATATTGAATGATTTTTTATTCAATGCGATATTTTAAATAAACATAAATATACAAAATAGGATTGTTTTGTACTCAATGGATTTTTGGGGTATGTAAGATGACTATAAATATTTTCATCCAGCTTACCAAACTGTTAAAAATAAGAATATTATTGTGAATATGAAAATAAAAAACTCTTCCAATTTAAGATGATAATACGAATTGACAATATTATTTATACCAATTTACATGAAAATCTTGGAATAAATAGCATCAAAGAAAAAAAATACCTCATGATGCAACAAATGAAGTAAAGATATAGGTTAATTGTTTCCATGAAATTAGATATTCATTAGGAAGGGAGAATTAGCATTACAAAATTATAATATATAATCTAGCTTCCTTGTTAACATGAGGAGATAACTCAAGGGTGGAAGGCAGGGGGTGCTCTATGATCCCAAAGGAAATAAGAAACATTACTTTGCCTAGGGCCTTAGCATGATAATGAATAATCAATCATAAATGCTTGCATTATGGAAAGGTTTACACATAATCAACCTTGAAGGAATTGAATGCTTGGTGATAATTGGATATTCTCTTATTACCATCTGTATTCTTCACAAAAAAATTCTCCCAAAGGAAATCCACTTACGAATATTAATGTTGTGAATTCAATCAAAATTGGAGCATATAAAAGAGGGGAAAAGGTTTCATGTTTTGCAAGAACTAAACAAAGTTGTAGATACACAAGGAAACATAGGGTGTCATCTATAGAAAGGTCAAATCAAGGAAAATGAGGGAGGGAGGTCTTTGCACCCCTTCCTTAAGTTCATGACCCACTCCTCACTTCATAATGCAAATTGGCAGGTGCATGGCACTAGCATTGTTGAAGTATCGACATTCAATGAAATGGAACCTCCACAATCTCATAACTATCACTCATGATAGGTCGATCTTAATGGAGGTAACATCAGTTCTTTCCCAAGCTTGTGGGACTCTAGAATCCAGTGGAGGTAATGCTGGTTCATTTCATGGAGCTTTGACACAAGGGATAGCTTTCTTGGTGGCTCTATTTTGTGGTAATGATATTCTGGTTCTTTTGAATCTGTTTCTCTTATTTCTTTGCAGTCTTGTTATATTTGTCAACAAATTTTGGTATGGGACACATCCTCTTGGACGTTGTGAACCTATCTAATAGTTTATTGTTTCATACTTTTACACAACACTTTAGTTGGGTTATTCTTATAGTTTGCATCACTCTTGCTTCCCTACAATCATTTTTATAGTTGTGTTTTAGCAGTGGTTGTTTGTTTGGCTATACACTATCATTGGTCTTTGCTAGTCATCAATCGTTGGTTTTGTAGAAAGCTTTTCCTCTAATACTAGGCTTCATTTGTTGGTTTTGTGGGTCTATTCATAGGGATTTCTAATTTAAGTCATATCCAAAATATATCCACCACTTAGTTTAAGATATGCTTCATGTAACGCCCCATATTTTGACTAGGCATGTTTATGAGTTAGACACCTTTCACTTTATTGCTTGTTATCTGTTTGACTCAGCTAGACAGAGTGAACTATATTTTCGGCATGTTAGACATGATGATATGTTGCTACTGTGTTAATGATGTTACTATATTCATGCAGTTATTAAAGTTATGATTATCATGAGATTCTTTTATTTCATAATGACAGTGTATGTTTGATAATCGTCCTGGAGGAAATGTGATATATATGATGTGGTCATTATGCTGTGATCAATTTGATGATTATATGTGATGAAATAAATGATGCTGACAAAAAGGATCAGACAATGATAGGATGGAAAATATATGTTTTAGCGTTTTCATTGATGAAATGTGAAATATATGGCATTGTACGTGGATGCCATCCTATGATGAAATTGATAGAACTGTTATATTCCATGCATACCTATGATGGAATTGTGACGTGAAATAAAATGATGTTGATGATATGGATCAATTGGTGATCGAATGGAAATGCTTGTTATAAAAGGTGTATCTTGCGGAATACTAACCTACAGGACACGAGGGCTATGGGATAGCCGGGTACTTGATCTGATATACAGAGAAGAACCTATCCAAGTAGTAAACCTTAGCAACCGAAATTGATGAAACGATGACATGGACTGATAATCTCGAGAGCATCAGAGTATGATTTGATAAGGGCGTAGGCCCGGTATGTTGAGAGGGATGGATGTGTTGCCCACCCTATGTTCCTATGATACCCAAAGTCGTGGGAGGGCCGTGCTGAGACACGCTCCCCATGTAGTTGTGATGACGATGGTCGGATGCCTGCTAGGGGAGGATAGGTCCGTTGTACAGCCGACGCTATCGCTCTCAAGTTCTATGTGGTCAGGTCGATGAGTCCGACATCCACTTTTGTACTAGCAGAGGAAGGATAGGGAGGATGTGGCAGTAGGTTAGGATGGGAGGATATGATAGTTAGTACTGTTGAGGGTTGGGTATTCGTTGACCTGGAATTAGTGGTAGTAGGTAGCTTTCCTTGCACCTGATTGATTAAACAAATGTAATCATAAGAATAATGAAATGAAATATTAAAGGTTAACCGATAAAATAACCGATGATGTTTTAGTAATATTATGAGGAATGTATACTTGTTCAGTTGCATAGAGTATTATTAGTATTAGTTAGCTGTTATGCATAGGAAATATGACGTATGTCTATAGTACATGTCCGTCATGTGCATACGCTGGCCATGCATGCACATTATGCACATGCGCAATAATATTGGTTTACAACCTACTTATCAAGATTTAACAATGATATAAGTTATCATGGATAAGTCAATTAAGTGTTTAGTGGATGCCTTAATTAGTAAAAGATTATCAAGTTCTCATGTGTAAAATAAATGTCATTAATTGTAAGTATCCTCAAGTAAAGGTGTCTTCAAGGTGAAGTATAAAAGTTAAACATTAATAATAGAGGTGTGTGCTATATAATCGTTAATCATGATTAATTAAATCATTAACTATATTTCATTGTTTATACACAGAGGTACTATGTTGACACTTATCCATTAACCAAATAAATATTTTAAATTACTATTCACAATTTAAATTAATTACTATTATTATTAATTGTTATTGTTATTCTTATTATACTATTAATATTATTTAATTAATAATAATAATGATAATAATCCCTTTTATAAAGTATAGTGGGTTGAATAATAACGAATTTATTAAATAAATTATTAATTTAATTAACGGACGGAATCATCCCAAGTAAATTAAAAGGATATGTTTGAATAAATTATTGAATAATTTCATTACTAGAGAGAAATTGGGATGATATAAAATAATATATAATCCATCTTATTACCTCAAAAGGGGATGAATTAATGATATGTACTTCCAAGACCACGACAGCTAGGGCGGTGGAGTGATAAGGAAGTTGACTTTTGAAGGAGGTGGATTCCTATAAAGAGGAGAATTAGCAAAATAGTAAGGGGGTTATTGTGGGAGAACTGTGAGGATTTTTGTGAAAAAGGAGGAATGCCGAGGAGGGGGTTAAATCAAAGCTTTGAGGAGGTGGGAAACTCAAAAGAAAAGACTGAGGAGGGGGATAACTCAGCGAATGAATACCATGGAAAGTGGCTGTCGGGATTATCGGTCTGTGGGCTCGGGGGCTAGGAAATTCGTTGATTTCCTAGGGTCAGTACGATAATAGCTGATCGGCAGGGTGGACACATCATTTTGGGGTTGTTAAGGTAACTTACAGAATCCATTCCAGAAATCTTCTTATCTTACTGAAATTGACGGTTTCAAGTATTTTTCTGAACCAGCTTAATTAGAATGTATTTTCTTTTATTTCCAAGATATGCATGTCAAACGAACAGAATTAAATGGAAATTTTTAGGATTATGTTTATTTAACTGCAGAGACATGTAAACATATAGAAAACAGACAGTTAAACATTTATAGAAACAGAAATATAGACGGTTGAATCTCTTGTTTTCTTCTAATAATAATTAAGGGAAAAACTAGGTATAACCTGATAACCTGGAATAGACCCAGTGCCTAGATAGGGCACTACAGTAGGTATCAGAGCGTGAGGCTCAGACACTGAGACCTTAGGGCCTAACTACACCTGGAAATTTAGTGAAATTTACTAGAAAATAACAAACCAGTATGATGGCTGTAAAAAAAAAAAAAGGAGATAATTTGAAGAGCCTTTTCCCATTTATTCGTAAGGCGTAACAGAAATAGAATTTGAATGATATATATATATATAACTACTTATTTAGGGCTCAGTCTAGACCCCATTAAACAAACCTTTCCAGAAAAACAACAACATTTCTATATACACTCTTTTAATATTCAAACCCTAATATTAATCCAATGCTAAAGCATTTGGGATAAACAATGTTTTTAAACAAATAAATAAATACATATAAACCAAGTTACAACACTATATATATTACCGTTATAATATTTAGATCTAAAATTTAATACTAAAAAAAAAAAAAAAACACTTCATTGCATTTATATAAAGAAATTGTATTCATAATAAATACGAAACAATGAGTCTCGCACAGGATTTACAGAGGGTTCTCCAAATTTCAGACCTGCAGCCAAAGTGATCAGTTTTCATTTCCTATTATTTTAATGCAGATCTACCTTCTTTCCTGTAACATTTTGTTTTAAACATTCATTTCAATAAATGTGGCATAAAACAAATATTCAAATAATATTGTTGCCTGCAATATTGTTTATAATACAAGCATCGCAGCAAATCCAACTAACGTAGTTGGAGAGATTATTTCCATGATGGAGTTGGATTTATAAATAATATACATAAAATTAAAGCTTAGTTTCCTGGAAGAGGATTAGCTTTTTAGTTAACAAATATTCTCCCCATGAAAACCTATTTTGGGATTATGTAATATAACCTTACATTTATAATTTCAGACAGTTTCAAATCTGTGTGATATTTTTCTTCACTTTGTTTTATAATCTGTATAGATGGTACTCCTTCACATCTTAAATTTAAAATAATTAAAATTAAATTTATATAAAAAAAATAAAGCTCAATGTTAAAACATTAAAAATATTTAATTATGATATCATTTTCAAAAGCTTTCATCTACTAAAGATATTTAAATTTGACATCTTTTCCAAAAGCTTTCATATATTTAATTATGATATCTTTTCCAAAAGCTTTCATATAGAACAATCACGGTATTAATGCGTATCCATTTTATTTATTCTTAAATGCCATTATTTTCCTTTATAAAGACCATAATTTAATCTTCGAATTCCTTCACAGAACCGTGCGGACACCAATCCTGTCTTCAATCCTTTAAATTTCGACGCAGAAATCGTTTCATTTGAGCTCGATATGATCCATTTTGACCAATAAATAAGAAGATTTACAAGCATGGCAAATGCATGAAACGATTTCCATACTGCTCTCCATTGTTGCTACTTGTTTTGTTCGAAACGAATTTCATACAAAATGGTGCTTCCTTTGAAACCCTAGCGCTCAAGCCAGGTGTACCAAGCGCCCGAAGCCCAACGCCACATCAATTGTCCTCCAAGCGTTTTTCTTCTTTCCTTTGTGCCCAGCCCGAACTCAACAACTAGAGCCAATTGGCCCACGCATTTAACACATCAAAGCCCACCATCGAATCCCATGCACTGAGTTCACATAAGAGGACGGGAATATATAAAAGATGCGTTGTGCTCAACCCCGAGGACTCATCAAGGAACCGAATGCCAAGCCAGGAGGGTCCCACAGATATCATATCTCCCATCGTCCATGAGATTACCCACATATCTTCCCAGCACCGAGGCTCTTACATGAAACTAAGAGCCAAGTCGAAGAGACCCCACGAAATTCTCCATCACCCCAGCGGCCAACGCCAAAGACTCAGCTGCCAGGCTGACTGGAGATCCACGTACACCACCGCAGCTCGAACCCCAAGCTCGAGCTCACCACAGAGATCTGGTTGCAGAGTCAGATGTGGGTCGCACACACCATTATGTCCAACCGCCAAGCTTACACATGAGCACTCCTTTTTATTGCCCAGGTAATAAAAGGTTTATTGGGCCAAGCCCTATCACTCAACACCAAGAGCATTTCAGATGACCGAAGGCCAATCCTGAAGGGGGCCCTCACGCACCAGTACACCCATGGGGCTGCCACGCATCTCAACCACCCTGCAAGTGCCAGAGAAATCCTTTCCAAGGCCAGCCTATGCGCTCAGCTCCAAGACAACCAGCTCCCAAGACGAGTCGGAACCACGCACTCCATCGAATTTCAAGCGCAGAGCTCTCACAAGAGCATTACCTTCTTGGGTGTACGTACTCAACACATCACGCACACCCTTAAACCCTAGCACTCAACACCGAGAGCTCTCCACACGAGAAGCGGCCCTACAATGCCAAATAAAACCTTATTTCCTCCTTAAATAGGCATACTTTTGACGGCACGTGAGACGGTTTCCGCGGTGCCCATGAGCGGTTTACTATACCGCTTTATTGGTATGCGGACAAGTAAGGAATGAACACATGGGATGGTGGTTTCCTTTCCGCGACCACCAACCACCCTTACCATGCGTGCATGTTGCCGACGCGGAATAACGAGAGCCGTCGATCCTGCTTTGGCGTCAATCCCCATGCAAAAAAGAAAAGGTTTTTTTTTGCGTTTTATATTGTTTTAATTTTTTTTATTATTATTTTAAATTAATGTTTTTTAAATATTAATTTAATTTTATTAATTTAATGTAGTGTCTTTTAACATTCATTTAATTTGATTTTAGATGTAAGTTTGAGATGCTTTTTGTTAGAAGTAGCGGTGAGTTAGAGAGGAATTGAGTCCTTCTAGGATATAACAATTTTTATTTTATTTAAGGTTTTACATTGGGTGAATTTGAATTTTCTTGGAGCAGAGTTCTTGGAGCAGCAATTTTCTTGGAGCAGAGTTCTACGCCGCATGGATCGTGAACTCCCACCTGCAAACCCTGGAGCATAGCAGCAATAACAGGAGTTCTTGGAGCAGCAATAAAATCATCGAATAACAGGAGTTCTTGGAGCAGAGTACTGCGCAGCATGGATCGTGAACTCCCACCTGCAATCCCTGGAGCATAGCAGCGTGGTTCGTGTCTACTAATCGGAATGGGACTTGGTTGAAGAGTTGCTTTGACATTATCTACATAGGAAGAGACAAATTTGAGAACTAAAAAGGGCGGCATAATGAGGGATTTGAGGCGTTACTAACCTGTGTGGGGATTCTGAGAGAGATGTGTACCTTTGAGACCTGAGCTGAGCCCATTGACACCAAATTCTGGCTTGCGGATGCTTAGCAGTTGTGCTAGCAATCACTATTCACCGACTAGTCTTCAATAACTCCAGTTTCGATCTTGGAACTGGCTGGCGGAGTGGGAGCATGATTCTTGGCTTGATGATGTTCTGGATTGTGAGTTTCTGGTGGATTTGAGCAGGAGTTTGGTCGTGATAACTGTATTGAGGTATTGTTTCTTCGAACACTGATGGGGATCATCAAGATTGATTGAAGGCCGTGAGCTGCCTTAATGGGGATTAGATGATTTTGGCCGATGAAACTCTGATTGGACATGAATCTTGCTGCGGATATTAAGGCAGGGGATCTGTGGTTGATTTCCTTGGATGATTACAACACTGGACATTATTCTGGGAAGGGATTCTATTTTCCCTTTTCTTGGATATTTTCCATTTGGATGCCTCTGACTGGCTACTGTAACGCTATGTATGTGCCAGCCTGTTTCTTTAATTGTATTGCATTCATTGTTTAAATTGGTTGGCCCAATTCTCTGGCAGAAGGAGCATGGGATATTGAACTCTGCTTGAGGGATTCTGGATTCTGGGGATATTGGCTTATATTGCTGAATCTTGCTTTGCTTACTGGTGTTGTGTGGTGCTTTGATGGTGGTCCCGGGGAGAGATGATTATTTTCCCGCTGATGAATCCCAGCCACGAATAGGGATGTCTGCCAAGGCTGACTCTCTTAAAAACCCAGTTAAGAAGGTCAAAGAACGTAAGAGACAGGACCTGTTAGTGCTGGGAGTCGATGTTACGATGGCAGAGGTGGAGGATTACTCTCATACTGCTGTGGTAGGTCATGTTAGAGGCAGAATATTAGGCCGAGCTTTCCTTCAGTGTTGGGTGGCAGAGCAGTGGAAAAACATCGTGTCTTCTGTCTCTGAGGTCCGTGTCTTGACAAAAGGTTGGTTTTCCTTCATCTTCTTGAACAGAGGGGAGGTCAATGTTGTTTTGAGTAGAAATTGGTCGATGTTGGGAGTCCCTCTTGTTTTGAAAAGATGGTCCCCCTTCTTCGACTCTAAAACGGAGAAAGTAGCTAAAGAACCGCTGTGGGTGAAGCTCCCCAGACTTCCCATGCATATGTGGAACGAAACTCGGTTTGCTGAGATCGGGAATTATCTTGGTGATTACGTGTGTTCTGATTCCTCCCATATTAAGACTGGAATCTACACGGTTGCTAAGATATTGGTCAATATCGATATTCGGATGGGACTTTCTGCTGAGATTAAAATTCATTCTAAGGATGGGGATTTTGTTCAAACACTGGATTATGTGGGTGTGCTGTTTAGGTGTCATCGCTGCCATGCTCTTGGACATCTTGTAGCCTGTTGCTCATTATCGTTTCGGAATAGTAAGCCTCTGACTGATGAAGCAGCAGATGTTGAAGCAGTCCCAGTGTTGATGGTGGACTCTCAGGCGGTCATGGAGGGTGGGAGTGGGCCTGCTACTGATGGGGGGGGGGATACTTGATTCTGTGGAACAATCTGTTCATGGTGGGAGGCTCGGATCAGAGGATTTATTGCCAACCTTGGTGAACATTGGAAAGGAGAATTATGGGAGTGCGCCTCCTGTTGCTGAGGGGGATTCTTTGTGTTATATGACTCCGACTTCTCAGGCCACTACATTATTGCCGCGGGAGAGGCCCATTTTTCGTCAGGGTCCACCTGCGATACACTCGGGTATGTCTCATTTCCTTTCTCCTACCGTATCCTTATTAGATGACCCATTTGTATTGGGGGGGGGCAGCCATGGGTCTCCTCCTCGACCGGATGATCATTGCCTACGGCCTGATATGGATTGTATGGTCACGCCATCTATTGTTTACACCACTCACTCTACCAGCTCCGAGGGTAGAAGTATTCGATATGCTCTTTGTAGTAGGGAGATTCCTGAAGGTGGATCAGGGGGCAAGGGACTACCTGAATTGGCCTCTAGTGTTGGGGGGAAAGGCCGGGGACATAAATCCCATTTGTCTAAAGCTCAAGAACGGGCTAAAGTGGATTTGGTGATGGGAACACAATCTTCAATTGAGTGGGAACTTAGAGCATTGAAAGCCCAGGATGGGGGTTTTATATGAAAATTATGTCCTTCGACTGTCGTGGGTTGGCGAGCCCCATTAAAAAATCGTCGCTTAGGAGGCTGGTCGACTTAAATCAACCGGATGTTTTATTGCTGCAAGAAACTTTGGGTGGCAGTGTCGATGTAGTTCAAGCATTAGAATCTTTGCTCCCTGGTTGGAAGTTTGTAGGAGTGGATGCCCGGGGGCGTTCTGGAGGTTTGGCATCGGGGTGAAAGGTCAAGAGATACAGATGTGATTGTTCTTGGGGGATATCCTCTGGTCTTGGTTTGGAAGTTTGGGATGCTGAGATTGGTCGGATGATCATGGTTCTCAATATTTATGGGCCCTACTTAAATAGGGTGGGCTACTGGGACTCCTTGTTAGGTATGGATATTTTTGATGGCAGAGATGTGATTTTGGGTGGGGATTTCAATCTTACTCTGGGGTCTTCTGAAGTTTGGGGGCCTCAGGATGCTCTGGATACTTTAGCAAACTATTTCATTAATGCCTTTGTCAGGAAGGATCTTCTTGACATTATACCATCCCAGCTATCTCCAACTTGGAGGAATAAGAGAGCTGGGGATCATAGGGTGGCTAAACGACTGGATAGGTTTCTGGTGGCTGAAGGGTTGGCACTGGGTGTTGATGTTCTCAGACAGTGGGTAGGGTCAGGTGGGATATCTGACCATTGCCCCATCTTCCTAGAGTTACGTGGTAGCAGGAAAAAACCTCCAAGCCCCTTCAAATTCAATCCTAGTTGGCTGAAGGAGGAGACTTTCATTAATCTGGTTCAGGAGCAGTGGGTTCATCGACCACATGACTCTCAGATGCATGCTGGTGCTCACTTTTATCACAATCTAAAGCGAATTAAAGAGGCCACTAATTCCTGGGCTCATGACAAAAGGGTGTTTGATGATCAGAACTTGCGAGCTACTGAGCTAAACATTGATAGGATTCTGAATAGTCTGGGCATGGGATTCCTGGATGAACTGCAGAAAGGCGAGTTGTTGGAGTGGGAGAGATGCAGGAATGTGATTCTGTGTGAGAGAGAAGAGTTGTGGAGAATGAAAAGCAGGGTGATTTGGATTCAGTACGGTGATGAGAATACTAAATTTTTTCAAGCGTATGCTAAGGGGAGAAAATTCACTAACTCTATATGGGAACTATCTTCTGATACTGGGGAACAGGTTTCCAGCTTTGATGGATTAGCGGAGTTGTGAGTTCGACATTTTGGAGATTTATTCACTGCACCACCTGGAGTCTCTATTGCTGAGGTAATTCGGGTGACTCATCTTTTTCCTCGTTTTGTGGGGGAGGAAGATAATAGACTGTTGATGGAGGAGGTGACGCAGAATGAGCTCGCGTTGGTTATGAAATCATTTAATAAAGATCGTAGCCCGGGGCCAGATGGCTGGCCTATAGAATTCTTCTTAGGATTCTATGATTTCTTCGGGGAGGAGATTTTGAATGTGGTGGAGGAATCGCGAAAGGCTGGGTTTATCCATGGCCCCTTCAACTCCACCTTTTTAGCTCTTATACCGAAGACAGACAAGCCTGACAGCTTTGATGAATTCAGACCTATTTCTCTCTGCAATTGCATCTATAAGATGATCTCTAAGGTTATGGCGAGAAGACTTAAGAATATATTGTCTAAGCATATTTCTTGTGAGCAATTTGGCTTCTTGGAAGGACGCCAAATTCATGAGGCCATTGGAGATGCACAGGAAGGATTACACACTCTAAAGGTGCAGAAGCAGAAGGGTGCTGTGATTAAGATTGATCTCTCAAAAGCATTTGACAAGGTTAGCTGGCTTTATATCCGGATGCTTCTTACTCATCTGCGGTTCTGCTATCAATTTATCAGATGGATAATGGCCTGCCTCACTACGGTGAGCTTTGTTGTTTTGATTAATGGTTCTGCTAGTCCTTTCTTCCAGGCGGGAAGGGGGTTACGACAGGGATGTCCCCTGTCTCCGCTGTTGTTTCTCCTTGTTGCTGAAGGACTTAGCCGATTTATTCTGAATGCAAAAGCTGATGGTTCTTTTAGAGGCATATCTATTTCTCAGGTACTGTTCATTACACATCTCCTTTTTGTTGATGACATTCTGATCTTCTGTGATGGCATGAGACAGGATATTGATAAGGTGGTTGAAGGTCTCCATCTAGTGCAAATTGCAGTGGGTATGTTAGTGAATATTGACAAATCTACTATCACATGCTCGAATTTATCCGAGCAGGAGATCCATAGTATGGTTAACAAACTACCATATAGGACTTTGGATATTGATGATGGATTAAAGTACCTTGGCTTTCACTTGAAACCGAATGCTAACTTGAAGGCTGATTGGTGCTGGTTAATAGCAAAATTAGAACAGTGCCTTCATGGATGGAGTCATAAATGGCTCTCTTGGGCTGGGAGGCTGGTTTTGATTAAATCAGTCTTGGAAGCAATTCCGGTGTATTGGATGTCTCTTGCTTGGATACCCAAAGGAGTTCTGGAGCAGATCAGGAGATTGTGTTTTGCCTTTCTTTGGAAGGGATCGAGTGAGCATCGTGCATTGGTGTGGGTCAGATGGGAGAAAATTGTTGTTCCTAAAGCATTGGGAGGGTGGGGGTTAAAGAATATTTTTATGTTTGCAAAAGCCTTGGGGGCCAAAGTGTCATGGCGTCTAATACATTCACAGAGTCTCTGGACTAGAGTGGTATATCATAAATATATTGCCCCTCTAACTCTTCTCGAATGGATCAGGATGAGCAATAAGTCGAGGGCAAATTGCTCTGTGGTCTGGAAAGCAGTGGTGCAGCATTTCTCTTTAGTCGGTTCTGGATTAGTGTGGAGGATCGGCGATGGGCATCTCCTTCGTATTAGGCTGGACCCTTGGGTTGGATGCAGGGGTGGACATGTCCTTTTTGTGGAACTGAGGACTTTTATGGCTACTAGAGGATGTCATTTTCTGGCTGATTTAGAGGATCCGGGAGCATCTACACTTTGGCAACAGGGGTGGATTTCTGCACGACAACTCGGGATCTCGGCTGAACTGCTGGGGGCCTGGGAGGATTATATACGGATATTAAGACATATTCGATTGACCAATAGGGCTGATGTACTTATCTGGGATCACCATCCCTCCGGTGTATATTCACCTAAAAATGTATATATCCAACTAAATGTGGAAGTCAATAACAGGGAATTGGTGTGGTGGTGGAAATATTTGTGGAAGTTAAGATGTCCGGGTAAAGCAAAATTACTCTTCTGGGCTATACTGGAAAATAAGGCTCCTACCTGGGACATTCTGCAAAAACGTTTTCTCCAGGGTCCAGGGATCTGTCCTCTTTGTAGGGATGCTGAAGAGAGCATTGCTCATATTTTTATTCATTGTCGTTTTTCACATGTTGTTTGGAATGATATCAGCAAAATTTTGGATTTTAAGGTGAGGTGGAGGGGAGCGAGTGTGCTGGAAGCGTTCCAATTGTGGTGGTCTGTTCATAATTCCTCCACATTCCGGGCATTCCCGTGTATATACTCTTGGGGCATATGGATTTCCCGCAATAAGTTGATATTCCAGGACTGCAGGGTTCCGCTGGAATCTGTCGTGGCAGAAGTGGTGGCGGTTAATCAACATTGTGAGCCCCCTGTTCAAGTGTGCAGAACATGACCTGTGCGGGTAGAAACGATTGATGTCTCCATGCCGTGGGCATTTTTTTGATGGCGCCTCTTTAAACCAACAATCGGTATGTGGAGGGAGGGGAGTCGTTTACAAAACTGAGGCGCATTATTTCCATCTGGTGGCTGGTTTGGGGAGAGGAACAAATAACTATGCAGAACTCATGTCTCTTAAATTGCTGATGTTATTTGCTCTCGAACAAGGATGCTTATCTCTATAGATTTTTGGTGAATCCTTGTTAGTTATCAACTGGGAAAAGGAGAATACTCTTTGTCATGTGATGGTTCTATTACCTATCCTGGAGGAGGTGATCCGGTTAAAATTGTCCTTTAACCACATCACATTTACACATGTTTACAGGGAGAGGAATGGGATGGCAGATCAGCTATCCAAAGAGGCTACGCAGCAGGAATTAGTTCATGGAACATGGAGGATAACTATTCATTCTCCGGGAGGCACATTCAGCTATTATCACACACCTTTTTATGAGGATAATGAGGCACAGCATTGAGCAACGGCTCAGCATTTGTTGAACAATGATGGGAGAGAAATGGGATGGCTGATCGGCTATCCATAGAAGTGACGCAGCTAAATATGACCATTGGCACCTGGAGGATTACAATACACACAACGGGAGGCATCTACAGTTATTTCCATAGGCCTTTTTATGATGATTTTGAGGACCGGATGGAGCTATAGCGCTGCTACAGTTGATGGAACATTATCTTTTGCGGGCTATATGGACAGATTCTGTTTTCTGTACATGGCGCGGGCTGTATGGACAACTTATTATATTTGTTGACCAGAGATGGTCACGTTATTCATTATTGAGACAGTATTTGTATATGTAGTCGGATAGATGCAGGCTGGATGGACAGCCATATCGACATTTCTGATTTTGTATGGGATTTTTTGATAAGTCATTAATATGGGGCTATAATATGTGACAATGTAGGAATCTTAGTGATTCTATTACATGTGCAGAATGTAATTTTGTTCCTCTATTTGAAATAAAATTACGACTTTTTCCAAGGAAAAAAAAACATTCATTTAATTTAATTCGTTTAATTTAATTTAATGAATTTTACTTTAATTTGATTTAATTAATTTAATTTGATGTCATTTAATTAATTAATTTAATTTAATTAATTCAATTTAAATTTTTTTTAATTAATTCAATTTAATTTAATTTTTTTTATTAATTATTATTTAATTTAATTTAATTTAGTTGTTGATAAGAATTAAAAAAAAAAAAAAACCATGTCAAAAAAAAAGGGGGGGTTCGGTAAAATTTCTTATATAATTATATAATGCTAGTGTTAGTTTATTTATATTTAATTAAATTTCGTATATATTTTTATTTAAATTTCGTGTATAATTATATAGTGCTAGTATTATTTTATTTAAATTTAATTAGATTCCATATAATGTTATAACCTAGGTTTGTTAAAAAAATTAAAAGTGAATATTTAAAAATATAAAGCTACTCATGAACTTTCAATTTAAAAGTTCTTCATAGATTTAAAGTTTTAAGGTCAATTATAGTAAGGTTGAAGTGGTTGGTGAAGTTATATTTAAATTATCATAGATAAAATTTAAATATAATTTATATTTAAGGGAGAAATTTAAAATATATAAGTATTTAAAATTTTGGAAAAAAAATAAATAAATAAATAATAAAGAGTGGTTTAAGTGGTTTGGTGAAGATCTAGAGTTTAATAAATCCATGTATTTAATCAAATTGTCTTAGTATTTATTATATTTAACATCCTACATAAAATTAAATTCAAAAAAAATATGTAGGTGTAATTATATAATGATAAAAAAAAAAGGAGAGAGTTAGTGTTCCATATACAAAGCTTATTTAAATATAATTTTAAAGTTTACCTTAAACTGGGTTGACAATATTATGATAAAAAGGAATGCATGCCAAAAGCATAAGACGTTCACTCACGCCCAAAGATCAATTCAAAAAAATTTAATTATTAACCCTTTACAACCATCTAGAATAATTCAATTGAGTATTACCGAGAGTAGAAATTTTTACATACCAAGAAAGGAAAGTTGGTATTTTAATCTATTAATGAAATTTCGTCATAACCAGACTTTAATATTTTCAACGTGACACGCACATTGCAATTTTTTTTTTTATTAATAAAAATTTTAATTTTATTACTTTTGTAGTGGCATGATGGTACTAAGTCTTCATCTTATTACAATATTTTAAAATAATATGTTTGTAAAAAAAAAAAAAGGCACAAAAACATTTTTTTTTCAAAAATAAAAATACGAAATAAATTAGTATAAGTAATTGAAACAAATATAATTCCAACTTCAATTATCTAAGTGAATATTAAGAACCTTACTCTATACTCAAAATTAATATGAAACAATTTTAAATAAACATAAC
Source organism: Larix kaempferi (assembly GCA_027924585.1). Classification (NCBI taxonomy): domain Eukaryota; kingdom Viridiplantae; phylum Streptophyta; class Pinopsida; order Pinales; family Pinaceae; genus Larix; species Larix kaempferi. Next base: position 790,606 of record BSBM01000870.1, read on the forward strand.
ATTGTGTATATTAAAATTACAAAAATCATTATAGACTCATTTACATTTAAATGCAAAAGTGGTACTCGTTTATTATACACATAATTGTCAAATGGTTAAGTTAAAAGTGAACGTGATACTTTTAATTAAGATCGACACAACACATAGGTTATTATGGTCATAATCATAAATTAGTTTCACATTTAATTTATAAATTCTTATATTAGGGATGTTATTCGCCTTATTTCATAAATTCTTATATTGAGGAGGTTATTCATATTATTGAGAACAACTTTGTTACATCGGCATCAAATTCAATAATAGTGATGCAATGCTTAAGCATCAATATTGGTCACAATTGATTTAACAAATACATCTAGCAATAAGATTAAATGTCTCACAACTTATCGTCCTAATTAGTCACAACAAAAGTAGAGACCACAATCACATTTATGTTAATGTCCATCTTATGACTCAATCGTGTTGTTTCATATTAAAGGATTGATTACAAATTGGTCATTTTAACTTCCAAATTATGTGAAAATAGAGACTAGGGTGTTTGGATAGATTTCATGGTCCAAAATGTGGTAAATGGGAATTGGAGAATGCACTCAAGTATATATACAGATAGACTGGTGCAAGCTAATGCTCGTCTCTCATGACATGTTAGTGGTAATGCGAACCTAGAAAAACAACAATAGGTTGACTCGGAGGGATTATTCGAGATACTTACACGATGAATTCGATTATGAGGAAAAGGATGAAATGTAGGAAAATGAATTATCCTTCTAAATATATAATTTTTATTTATAGAAATTGTTTATAACTAGGTAAATTGATCGAATGTCACTACAAAATATTGTAGAGATGTAGAGAACACATTTAACAGGACAACGCCTTTTGTTATTGTGAAATTTGCTATATCATTGAAATGACAACGTCTTATGTTAGTTCAAAGTAGATGTGTTTTCACATGATCAAACAATTATATTCTTTTTAATCCTAGCTCTTAGTATGTTTTACTACACCATATTATTTTGCAGAAAATGCTTAAGTTGAAAAACATTTATAGTAGAACCAAAAGAGGATATGTTAAAATAAATGTGGAGTGGTGTTTGAGTTTTGAGTTCCTAGGTCTCCACACCAAATTACGCAAACATCGATGTGTGTATATAGATAACTTGGTACGAAATGCAAATTAAAGTGAAAACTCATGAACACCTCATAAATCATATTTACAAATACAATGGAATACCTGGATAAATGCTAGTAATTACCTTTGTGATAGTAAGGATGGGAACAAAATTAGCTGTGAAATTCTTAAGAAATTAAAATAGGAATGGTTTCTCCATAGATTATATTAGTCTAAATGGAGAGAATAATAAATAAACATGATAGCAATTATGTTTTGATAAGAAGTAGCCGTGAAAACTTTGTAAAAACAGTTCTCCTAGTTTAATGAATGTTATGATACTTAAATGTTATTGCATCTTACCAACAATAATGAAATAATAAGGTAAGAACCTAGGATTGAGAGGGCATGAACCTTCTTCCCCCCCAAAAAAAGTATACCAACCGTAAGGGTCCTCGATAGTTGCGCATGGAGTGAATGCAAATTATGAGTTCTAATGACCCCCAATTTAAATCGTTGACTAATCCATGCCAAGTTGGATCAATAAAAGCTTCAGTAACCTCCGTTGTGCGATGGATAAACTTATATGGAAGATGTAACTTAAAGAATATTGTAAAAGGTACGAAAGTAGGATACTAAGGTGGATAGCACTTGATTATAACCTTAGGGATTCTAGAGATTCAATAAGAAGATTAATCTAAATGTTTCTTAATTGTTAGAATACACATCAAGGGATAAAAGAAGCAAAGCCATAGTTGAATACCGACATATCCGGTCAAGTCAAAGCTAAGTCGGACAACTAGGGCCAACACCTACTACTTGCATGAATGAAGAGAGTTTATGTGTCCAGAATTTCCCTGCATTATTATGACCATAACTTCGGGATGAAGTTTCCTAAAGGGTGGGTGTATGTAATGCCCCATATTTTGACTAGGCATGTTTATGAGTTAGACACCTTTCACTTTATTGCTTGTTATCTGTTTGAATCAGCTAGACAGAGTGAACTATATTTTCGGCATGTTAGACATGATGATATGTTGCTACTGTGTTAATGATGTTACTATATTCATGCAGTTATTAAAGTTATGATTATCATGAGATTCTTTTATTTCATAATGACAGTGTATGTTTGATAATCGTCCTGGAGGAAATGTGATATATATGATGTGGTCATTATGCTGTGATCGATTTGATGATTATATGTGATGAAATAAATGATGCTGACAAAAAGGATCAGACAATGATAGGATGGAAAATATATGTTTTAGAGTTTTCATTGATGAAATGTGAAATATATGGCATTGTACGTGGATGCCATCCTATGATGAAATTGATAGAACTGTTATATTCCATGCATACCTGTGATGGAATTGTGACGTGAAATAAAATGATGTTTATGATATGGATCAATTGGTGATCGAATGGAAATGCTTGTTATAAAAGGTGTATCTTGCGGAATACTAACCTACAAGACACGAGGGCTATGGGATAGCCGGGTACTTGATCTAATATACGGAGAAGAACCTATCCAAGCAGTAAACCTTAGCAACCGAAATTGATGAAACGATGACATGGACCGATAATATCGGGAGCAGCAGAGTATGATTTGATAAGAGCGTAGGCCCAGTATGTTGAGAGGGATGGATGTGTTGCCCACCCTATGTTCCTATGATACCCGAAGTCGTGGGAGGGCCGTGGTGAGACACGCTCCCCATTTAGTTGTGATGATGATAGTCGGATGCCTGCTAGGGGAGGATAGGTCCGCTGTACAGCCGATGCTATCGCTCTCAAGTTCTATGTGGTCAGGTCGATGAGTCCGACATCCACTTTTGTACTAGCAGAGGAAGAATAGGGAGGATGTGGCAGTAGGTTAGGATGGGAGGATATGATAGTTAGTAATGTTGAGGGTTGGGTATTCGTTGACCTGGAATTAGTGGTAGTAGGTAGCTTTCCTTGCACCTGATTGATTAAACAAATGTAATCATAAGAATAATGAAATGAAATCTTAAAGGTTAGCTGATAAAATAACCGATGATGTTTTAGTAATATTATGAGGAATGTATACTTGTTCAGTTGCATAGAGTATTATTAGTATTAGTTAGCTATTATGCATACAAAATATGACGTATGTCTATAGTACATGTCCGTCTTGTGCATACGCTGGCCACGCATGCACATTATGCACATGCGCAATAATATTGGTTTACAACCTACTTATCAAGATTTAACAATGATATAAGTTATCATGGATAAGTCAATTAAGTGTTTAGTGGATGACTTAATTAGTAAAAGATTATCAAGTTCTCATGTGTAAAATAAATGTCATTAATTGTAAGTATCCTCAAATAAAGGTGTCTTCAAGGTGAAGTATAAAAGTTAAACATTAATAATAGAGGAGTGTGCTATATAATCGTTGATCATGATTAATTAAATCATTAATTATATTTCATTGTTTATACACGGAGGTACTATGTTGACACTTATCCATTAACCAAATAAATATTTTAAATTACTATTCACAATTTAAATTAATTGTTATTATTATTAATTGTTATTGTTATTATTATTATACTATTAATATTATTTAATTAATAATAATAATGATAATAATCCCTTTTATAAAGTATAGTGGGTTGAATAATAACGAATTTATTAAATAAATTATTAATTTAATTAACGGACGGAATCATCCCAAGTAAATTAAAAGGATATGTTTGAATAAATTATTGAATAATTCCATTACTAGAGAGAAATTGGGATGATATAAAATAATATATAATCCACCTTATTACCTCCAAAGGGGATGCATTCATGATATGTACTTCCAAGACCACGACAGCTAGGGTGGTGGAGTGATAAGGAAGTTGACTTTTGAAGGAGGTGGATTCCTATAAAAAGGAGAATTAGCAAAGTAGTAAGGGGGTTATTGTGGGAGAACTGTGAGGATTTTTGTGAAAAAGGAGGAATGCCGTGGAGGGGGTTAACTCGAAGCTTTGAGGAGGTGGGAAACTCAAAAGAAAAGACTGAGGAGGGGGATAACTCAGTGAATGAATACCATGGAAAGTGGCTGTCGGGATTATCGGTCTGTGGGCTCAGGGGCTAGGAAATCCATTGATTTCCTAGGGTCAGCATGATAATAGCTGATCGGCAGGGTGGACACATCATTTTGGGGTTGTTAAGGTAACTTACAGAATCCATTCCAGAAATCTTCTTATCTTACTGAAATCGACGGTTTCAGGTATTTTTCTGAACCAGCTTAATTAGAATGTATTTTCTTTTATTTCCAAGCTATGCATGTCAAACGAACAGAATTAAATGGAAATTTTTAGGATTATGTTTATTTAACTGCAGAGACATGTAAACATATAGAAAACAGACAGTTAAACATTTACAGAAACAGAAATATAGACGGTTGAATCTCTTGTTTTCTTCTAATAATAATTAAGGGAAAAACTAGGTATAACCTGATAACCTGGAATAGACCCAGTGCCTAGATAGGGCACTACACTTCACCTCTTTGTTTGGTATACAATATATTCTTTGTCTATATATTTTAGAACTTTGTGTCTCCTTATTCAAAATCATGCCTAGTAGAAAATAAATATACAATAAATATTTATGTTGGTGTGAACGATTATTTGATGAAGGGTAATAGATGGTGTCACAAATTTGGTTATGAAATGATAAAGTAGAATGCTCCCACTTTCGATGAGACCATCAAAGTATGAAATTAGGTTGATTCCTAGTTGGTGAACACTAGAAGGCACATGATTTTATATGATTTAAACCCCTTGGAAAAGACAAATTTTGACATCTACTAGTTGAATGAATATGCAAACCCATAGTGGGACCACCTCAAGAGAAAGAAAAAAGTGTATGAAGAGAACCTTAAGATGGGATAACTTCAAGACGCATTCAAGGAGAAGTACCTAGGTGATATGTATTATTGGAACACAGAAGATGGATATTACTCACTCGAGCAAGGAAGTATGATAGAGGAAGAATATGAATACATGTTTATATAGCTAATAGGTATGCCCTTGGATCAAAGAAATTTTTAGGGGCGAAATTCTCCCAATTGGGTTTTTTTGGGTTTTTTTTTCAAAAAACAAATTCTCTATTTCATCATCTTTAGTCTCTAATATCGCCTATATTTACATAAAATATGTTTTTTATCATAATATTCGCCAAAATTTACAAGTTTTGGTAGTAAACGGTATGTTTCATATTTATTATTCACCTACCTATCGATATATATGTTTTTTTCAATCCAAAATAATTTCCTAGAATACTATACTGAAGTGTACTATTATATCCTTAAAAAATACCATGCATTGGACTCAGTGAAGAGTCTCAAGTTGGGTGTTTCATTATAGGACTTGGGGACCATGTTAGAGATAAATTGAAAACATTCATCCTTAAAAACTTAAGCGAGGTAATGCAAAGGAATAGGTTATGTGGAGCTAAAGATTAATGGAAGAAGGAGTTGAGTGGAAAGTTGAATTAAAGGTTCAATAAATATAAGACTTGGAGGCACAATTATGATCAGTGGAGCTTCAATCTTGTCCTTCCATGTGAGCCCAAGAAAGAGGAAAAATATGTTGGAAATGAAGGACTTGTGTACTTGAGAATCAAATGTTTTGAATGTGGACAATATGGGAAAAAATTCTACAAATTACTGAAAAGGAAGAACCAAAACAAAGGAGTTGTGAACCACCTAAAACCTAAAGGAATCATAGGGGATGTAGTAATAAGAGAGATTTGTGTAGAAATGGATAGTAGATAAGTAGAGTATTAGGAATCCCTTGTCCAAGCTAGAGGTATTACTTCCATTAATTGTTCACCTTCTTGATCAACACTAGAAGTACCCACAATTTCATATCTCCTGCAGTGGCGACCAAATGTAAGCTATGTAATAAGAAGCTCTAGGACCCTTGGGAGTGGAATACCCTAAGTTTTGATTTGGAATTTATTTAACCAAAATTATGTAAATATGCTAGTATGAATTCCTAGTGCAAAGCTCAAGGCCAAGGCCTCACTAGTGAATGGCTAGGCATGTATGATGTAACTATTGTTATTTGGAATGTATGGTTGGCTTGTCATGCTAACTCGAAATATATGTAAATATTATGTGCATAAATAATAAATGGTCCAATATGGATATGTAAATATCACCATAGGGGATATGATTCCACCAGAGGAGAAGAGGAAAAGGGGCCTATGGGAGACTAACTCCTTTGATTCCAACTGTCAACCTTAGAACTCATCCAAATTCTGACATGTGTATTTAAGTAATCCAATTACCTTCATTTGACTATTTTCCAATCATTAAATGCATGCGTGAGGTTGGTGGGAAAAGTCACCTCATGTAGTTATTGAAGCATGGGGTTGACTACACTTTTATATTAGTTTTGTTAACTGTCAGAAGTTATTCTGTAGTTTCCAAAATTCCTTTCTTCTATAGGTAGAAGCTATTTCAGTTGTATTTTCACCATTTTCTCATATCCCTTGGATGCAAAGCTCCCCATTGTTATTCATGACCTTACTAGACTGTGTTTAACCCATAGATTTGAATTTAGAGACAGAGCTACATATTTGGAAGGGAAAATAGATGGTTGTAGGTGAGCGTAGAGGTTGGGAAAGCTAGGAACTCGTATCCCCTGAGTTTTGATGCTCATAGATGCTTGAGAAGCCATGGATTAAGGATACAAGTGGTACTCCAACAACCTATAGTAGGTTGGTCTCCTTCTATGCACATACTGGAAGCACATGGAAAGATGGATTGCCAGAGAGAACCATGGATCAGTGAAGGGGATTCATGAGCCTAGAAGGATGTTGTGTGTGAAAATTATTGTGGGATCCAAGGATATGAGGGCTGAGTGAGATCCCTGTAGAGATATGTATGACCATTTGGCTAAGCATGGAGCACAAAATTTGTTGTGGGATGAGAGAGATAATCCTGTAAGTGTTTCTTTTTCCTTGGTGGCCTCATAGCCCGACTTGGGGGTGGCCTCTCATAAGAAAGAGTATATGATGGATAGAATTCCTACGGTTGGGTGGACAATCACTCTTACACATCCAGTTTCTTGGACCTACATAGGATAAAGATAATTAATATTTTATATTTCAATGTGCAATGTTTTTATTTGTTGCTTGTGATAATTATGTTGATAAATGAATGCTAGATGTGTGTGTATATATTTTAATTACATTGTGTATGTTTATGTATATTTCTACACACATATTTTATATGTTATGAAATTTTTAATATGGCTATGTAGCAAAATTTGGAATCACGTAGTGTAGTTAATGTTCTCTCTACTAGTCGGATTAAGGGAAGGGGATGTTACAAGGAGGTATGTATGGATAATGGTGCTAAGACATGGATTACCCAAACAATTGATGGTTGCATGGTATACTTGGGAGGATGGAGTAGGGGATTATGTTTCCATGAGTTGTGCTTCATATATTATGACGAGATAATAGGACAAGATTTGTTGGAACTCCATGAGGTAAAGATGGATTGTTATGAGAATAAGATTGAATGTATGGATCAAGAGGAGATTAATAGAAGCATTAAAGTAGAAATACCCTCGTGGTATTCATACAAATCTTAGTAATTCAAACCAAGAATGGTGTGTGCAAGGGATGTAATTGGTTTTCAACTAGGTTTAGCTCAAGTGGTTGTGGGATGGAGTGGTATCCTCCACACCCAGGTTATATTCTTGTAAGTAACTTGTTGAGATCATAATGAATATATTTTTGTAATGAATTTTATATTTTTTGTACTTGACATGGACTTATGCCCCAAAGAATATAGGATTTACCCTAGGCATGATTCTCGAAATGAGGGAAATTTCCCAAGAGTTATCCCCGAGATAATTACCTAGAAAACAAAAGGATGTAATGGGATACCTCATTAATGTCAATGAATCCATGGATAAATCAAGCATAGAAGCATGAAAACTACCCATAATCAAATATATTTTTCGATGTATTACCAAAATAATTGTGAGGGTCACTGCTAATTAGAGAAGTGAATTATGAGATAGATTTAATGCATCCCTATGGGATATATTGAGTGGTTGAGTGTTGTGAGATACAAGGAGGAGGTTGCATGGTCATGTACCTAGGATGGATATCTATGTGAATGCCAAGGGCCACACTTGAGACCCATTCCTCCATAGATAAATCCCATTTTATCCTACATAAAACCTCTCAACAGCTAGACAATTTGAACATTTAGAGTATTAGGAGTTATATCATATTGCCTTAAACTTATCATAACCTCTCTTAAACTTATAGCATAAAAACATTGTACCCTATCATTATGGTTACTTGAGACAATTGTAAACATGCACATCTTGATCCATCTTACACAGAGGTGGTCTTGTGCTCCATATGGTACCCTATTAATGTGAGTTCCATTTGAGTATATGAAAATATCACTCTTTGATATTCTTGGTTTATGAATATATTCAACCAAACAAAACACTAAATGCTTTAGCCATCCACATTCAACAGCTAACTAGAATTTAAGTGTCCTACAAGTAGAGGACCTCAATTATCATATGTACAAAATTTAGTGACACCACTACGTGCCTCAGTTACCTTTCTAGGGCTTATCTGAAGTACAACTACTTAGTGAATCCCTAAGAGAACAACTATCATAGTAATACCATAGCATTTTTCAACATAAAATATATTAAATATCTCCACAATACTCATTTAGTAATTGCTTCATTTATTTTTCTTGGTTTTCATGGAGCAAGGTTTGATTGAATCTCAATACCCACCTAAACCCAAGCCTAAAAAATGAAGAGTTAGATCTTTTACGCAAATTACTACAAAAAATACAATACAATTGTTCAACTCTGGAACTCTAAATAGCAACATATCTTAACTTAAATATGAAAAACAATAGATTATATAGGCATGAGTAGAAGGTGTGAGCCTATCTACCCACTGAAAATATATTGTGTTTCAGGTTTCCATAACCACACACACTTTAAGTAATCTAAATAAATTGCATGTTTTCGAGGGGGATTTAGTCATTTTGAACCAAACGAATATATTCACCTTTTTAATGAGATCACCACCCCTTTTGCATATCCCGACCAGCCTTCCTTTCTAAATATAACCTTATCCACAACCAATTATGCATACACAAAGCTTAGCTAGTCCTCGAGATCTCCATTAGATTCATAGCTCGAACCCTCTGGATATCATGTACGTAATATCATGTACGTATATAAATAGTTTAGGCCCTTAGGGTGATTTCATTTACTCATACAAGTGAAATGCACAAAATGGACATTAAGCTAACCTTCTTATCTTAGGAACTCTTGCCAATATGATGAGAGGAGCAAGTAACAACGTACATATGTTTCATATAGTATCATCTCATAGTGGTGAGGATGATTGACGGTTCAAGGTCACGAAATTACATGACCACCTTCTCTCAGGCCCAACCTAAAGAAAGTCTGCATTAAATGCACTTCCTTAGATTAAGTTAGATCTACAACTATCACCAATGGTTGAACATAATTATCAAGATTTATATTTGTTCCTCTAATAAACCATACACCACCCAACCATCCAGGTCAATTTAGAATTGGGCTCTGTACTTTTCCCACGAGAGATGACAATAGATATTATAGTTTTAAATATTTAAGGGCCTTATAATGGAATGGATCTACAGGTTCACATAAAGGATGGAATGATAGAACCATTAAATGATCCTACAAGAGCATAAAAGGGCGGTAATGCAGTCTGAGATTGAGCAACGGTATAGCTACCCAATAAGGGTTGCTTCTTGGTGTAATCTATCAGTGGATCAGAGATATGAGATGATAGTTGGAAGGTGATTGGCAGAGAATGGTTTTTCAAAAGTGAATGCATCGAACCTATTTAATAGCTTTAATGCTTCCACTTTATGATCACCTCCTTTGTTTACTAAATTCAATCGACACTTAATGCAATAGGTGCACTAGTATTTCAACAGGCGTCTATGCCACTTGTTTCATGATCTCTCACCCTGTGCATCAAGTACTACATACTTATTTGTTGAGTAATGATGGTTAAATTTCTACGCAATTAATATATATACAACAACTTAAGCTATAAATAAATATAAATAGCAGGAATAATCTATGTTTGCAATATGACAAAGATTAGTCTAGCATGCCGTTATAGGGTATTGATATGCAATATCATAGTGCACTGGACCTTGGATTCTTTCAATTAATTTCATAATCAAAACATGCCAGTACCAATCTTAATTAACAAACGTGACTGTATAAGTGGTGAAATAAATAATCCCGATGGATTATCAAGGTAAACGAGTGCATGGGTTTAGGAAGATGATATTTTGTCCTGAGGACAATTGGTTCATATCCTACGGGTTGTTTTGGGGTCGTGCAAAATTTACCCTCTACCAAAACTCGATAATTGAGATTATAAATAAATGGATTCTTGAAATTGATTTCCACTAGCACTGATTTCCTCGTGGGAAACTTGCATGGTTTCCAAAACAAATAATATTTTTTTAATTCCTTCCAGAAATATGCGGAGGTGATGTTCTTTTGGGAGGGAATTACGGGCCAAAATTTGTATTATCAATTTAGAATATCCAACAATGACGATGGTTTTGTGTCTTTTATCCTCAAAAATTTCTATCCATTTCCACAATGCTAAAGCTTCCACTAGATTATTCATTGTAGTACTTAAGAACCAAGCATACTTTGTTTCTTGATATTCCTCAAGGTCGAGAATCACCCCTCTCGCTCCTGCCACCCCCTGGATTTCCTTTGGAAGCTCTGTTGAAAAAATAGGGTTTTATGTTTCCTGGATTGGATCTAGTTTTGTAAGTATTCTTATGCCATTATTAAAGCCCATTTTTTGCTTAAATTTCTTGCATAAGGATTAACATGTCCCATTTTAGAGTGTGTGGTCGAGCTTAGATAATTTCCCTCTTAAGCTTCAAACTTGTTTGAACATTGATGTGCAATTCCTTTTTGTTGAATTGTCTTAGACATTAATCCCCATTCCTTTACTGCAACCTTCCTTGGATCACTACTCCATTTATGACAAGCCATATCTTTCATTTATAGAAAAGGGAAGATTTTTTTAGACTCGCTTTTATAGGGGCTTGTCACTAAGATTTCAAGATATTTTAATGCCATGATAAAAATATTTTGGCATTGTTGAAAGGGAGAACTAGATTTTGAAAGAACTCTTTTTGAGATACCCCCAAAGTTCTCTATTAAACAAACAACTAAAAAGAAGCTCTTGAACTAATTCTTCCTCGGATTTGCATAAGTGGCATCTAGAGGGGCCCAATAATCCATGTATTTTCGAATTATCTTTCGTGACGATCGTTCCATGAGTGTATGTTCAAGAAAAAAAAAAACTTTCAGTATAGATTTACTATCCCATACAGCCTTCGAAATAGATGATCTTTGGATATTTGTTCTTTCTCTCGTGTGGATTTTGTAGCCTTATTTTACAAAGTACTCTCCTCCTTTCATCCTCCATGCTCTAGTGTCACTGGCTGTAGAATTGATTGGGGATTTCCCTTTCAAAATAATTACGAAGGAATTCTTTTGTTCCTCAAGTGATCTTGGATGTTGGCTCTTTCACCATCCCCTCTATACTCCCTCATGATCCCAGTTGAATATGTAATACATCATTTTTATTCCTTTGTTTTCCATCCACTGCTTCAATTGCCCAATGTTCCCTACTCCTACTATCTCTTGATGCCCTGCTATTTTGTCACTCTATATCTTTATTCTCTTTCCATTTCCAGGATCCCATAATGGATTATCACTTATCAAGGGGAAATATCCCTTAGAAAGGGTCCAACTTGGGGAGGAAGGAGCCTGTTTCAGACCTTTATCAAGACAATGTCTCTAGTTTTGACTTAGATGTTTCCTTGACAACACTATTTTCCGCCAGTCCTTCTTTCTTGTGACCAACATCCAAATAATTTTACGTCCAAGTGCCTTGTTCATAATAATTGGATACCTTATCCTAATCCAACATGCTCTTAAGGGGATGTGACTATTCCCCATTCAATTCAATGATATTTTTTGTTGTTTCCCTTCCTGCCTTGCCACAAAAATTTCCAAATTTGCGATCTTGTTTTTTGGGGAATTCCAGAGGGAGAAAGGAGAGCAAAGCATTGATTGATGGGGAGTGAAATTAGCATTGATTTTGTAAGAACAATTATCCTAGTGATATTGAGCCATCTCACCCCCGATTGGATCATTTTTTTTATTTTTATTTTTCAAAGATAGGGCACCAATCCCCGAATTTTGGCTTTCCTTGGAAGACTAGGATTCCCAAGTAGCTATAGGAATTCCATCTTTCTTGAAATTTGAATGGAAGGGATCTCACTATTGTCCTTATCCTTATTATAGGAGTGTTCTAGATTTATATTATGCCATTAAATTTGTTAACCATCACCCGTGAAGAATCCAAATATGTTTTCACAACCTTTCTAAACCGATCAACTATTATTACAAAATCCCCTCCTAAAAGAAGAGTGTTATCCGCAAATTGAGAATGATTTAGTTCCTTGATACCTCGATTAATTGTGATGACTAGGAGGTTTCCTATCTCTCTTTCACATTCCATTTTATGTCTAATAGAGTTAGCCATAATAACATACAGTAGAGGGGATAAGGGACAACCCTGCTGCAAACCTATGGAACTTTTAAAGAATTCAGTGGGTCATCCATTGACTAGAGGATCCACCCAAGGGCTCTCTATACATGTTCTAATCCAACAGATAAAATGGTAAAAAAGAAAACAAAATGAGAATAGAGAAAAGGAAATAGTGGTGTACTCGATAAAAGGAATTAGCCATATCCAACTTTATAAGCATTACCCTCCTTTTCATTTTTTGCTTGAACGAATGGCTTCTCGAACAAAGAGAATGTTATCTATTATTTGTCAACTCTAAATGAAACCACCTTGGTTTTCGAAAATTATAAATGGAAGAAGGGATTTCAATCTCTTTGCAATAATATCTGTTATAATTTTGTTAGTTGAGTTTCAAAATTAAATGGGACGAAATATAGAAAAAGTTGAAGGATTCTTCTCTTTAGGGATCAAAGCAGGAAAGGATGAGTTGGTAGGCCCCCCTATTTTGATTTTTTCTCTCGTCCATTGCAACATTCAACACAAATATTTCTTAACGATATCCCAACATTTCCTGAAGAAATCTATATAAAAACTATCAGGACCAAGGGATTTATCAACTTCTAGGCCCCACACGATTGTTTGAACTTCAGACTCCTTAATCCTAGCCATCAACATTCTATTTTCCTCCTTATGGATAATAGAGGAAATATTCTGCAACGTCTTAGGAACACTATCATGGTTTTTTTATTTCTTCCTTGGTCATCAAGTTCTTGAAATGGGAGAGAGAATCCTTTCTAATGTTACCATACCCAGTTATCGCTTCCCCATATGGATTCTTTATCGTTTTAACATTATTCCATTTTTGTCTTTCTTTTTCCTACTTGTGGAAGAAAGTTGTATTTTTGTCCCCCAATTTCAACCAAATGCTTCTTGATTTCAATATATAGGTTTCTTCTTCATTTCTATAAGTTTTTAAAACATTTTGGTGTATGTCTTTCTTTATTTTCAAATGTTTAATATTGATGCCTTATTTTTCCATTCTTTGTTGAATTAGATCTAAACTATCCTGAAGAACTTTCCTCTCCGTTTTTGGCTCTTTGTAGTGATGCTTGACCCATTGTTTTAGAGAATACTTGATAGTATTTAGCTTTCTCTCCAGTATAAATCCCTGGAATCCAACTACTCTCTACATCTAAGCCTCCAAAATTCCTACTAAATCCTCCTAGTTTTGCAACCATAGAGGATTAAACTTGAATGGGAGCAATATGTATTTTTTGAGGTCAACCATAGACAAAAAATTGGTTTTTTATCAAAAGTAGCTAAATGAAATTATACTGAAGGATATTTTCATATTATATTCCAGAAAAGAACAAGATATTGGGAATCTATCAAGTCTAGAAGCTATGTGATCCTTTCCCAACCTTCGATTTGACCAAGTGTATTTGCATTTCTTTGGAAGGATATTTGATAATTCCTAGTCATGAATTATATCTTCTACGTTCTCTTGGAAAGGATCCCTTACTATACTTCCTTCTCTTTTCTCTCCCTTAGAGAGAGTGACATTAAGGTATCCAACAATTATGCTTCCATTTATATTTATCTTACTCTTCATTTATCTAAGAGAATCCCAACATACATGCTTCTTAGTGTGTTGTTGAGGAGCATAGATGTTAAAAATATTAAATATTTTCCCTTCAAATTTACTTATCAACCTAGTATAGACCCAATGATGGGTGATTTATGTTTTCCTTAAATCCAAAATCATCATCCCATAATGTGCCTAGACTCCAAGAATTCCCATAGAACTTGCTGCTACAATTTTACTAATTCTCCACATCTGCGTTCTTATTTCTTCCATTTCCTGGTTCGAAAGATTTGTCTCTTGGACTAGAAGAAACGTTGGATATTTTGCTATTAGAAGATATTTAATTACTTTCTTTTTATAATTACTACCTAAGCCTCTAGAGTTACAAGAGACCAGTTTCATTATTTACCAATGTTGGATTTGGTGCCTCCTCACTAGTTTCCTCCAGTGCTTTTTCTCATACTTTTCCATGTTGATGGCATTATCTATTCAATTGTTGTTTGTTTTCCCATTTGTTTTTCTTTGTGAGTTTATTCCTCTTGGATTTCCTTGTTTTTATTCATTCCTGATTTTTTTATATGGATTTATTCTTGTCCATCCACTTCTAAGTTGCTTGACAACTATTGGGATTGTCCTCTCATAATTAATCCCGTAACTGTAGCCTTATATCCTAGGGTTTCACCTAATGTACCAACAAGATCAGTTTCTAATTGAAAAGAGAACAAGGTGCGAAATCTGATACAGGGGGGTTATAGTGCAGGCTACTACTTTTAGAAAGGATAGATGAGTTTGAGAGGGAAGTTCGGGACATTCAGAGGGCTCTTCCGGGAAAAGTAAATAAAACCGGTTAGGGGAAGGAACCAAAGGGAGAAGGTATGAAGAGAGCTCTGGGACTTCAAGAAGATGCTTGGGAGCTTCAAATAGGCCAGGTGGAGGACAAATCACTGAAAGAATGACTCCTACAGGGGCCGATTCAACCTGTTTAAGGTTATTCTCTTGTTTGTTCCCCATTTTCCTCTTATCCAATTGCCAATTTGTTTCATTGTTTTGTGCAATGTCAATGTAATTAGGCTTGTTCTTGAAGTCTTTAAAAAGTGTCCATACTCATGGCCTACTTTTCATTTAAAGGGGAGTTGCTCATAGTTCAATTTCAGTATGTGTTGTGAGTTATCTAACTTGGGGACGATGGATTCTCGGAGCCCTTTTTCTAGATCAACTTCGACACAAATTATTGCATAGGGGAACATATTTTATTTTTGCTCATCCATATCCAAGTATTTCCCCAACTTGTTTCCTATGAAATCTAGAGAATCTCTGCCCCGAAAATGAAGGTGGGGGGTGGGGGAGGTGCACCCAAACCGAAATAGATGAAGGCACATCGAGTTCTCGATTGAAGTCTGGGATCCAGCGATTCAAATGTATTCCCCTATTGCTAAATAAATATGCACCTCCACTCCCCTACCATCGCCACTCCTCCTCCCCACCCTCCACTTCCCCGCCTTCCCCTCCCCCTTGCTCCTCCTACACCTCCCTCTCTCCCTCCTCCTCCTCCTCCTCCTCCTCCTCCTCTTCCTCCACCCTCACCTCTCCCTCTTGATCCCCTCATCCTCCTACTCCCCTTACCCACACCTCATCCTCCTCCCCCTCTCTCCCTCCTCCTCTACTCCCCTCCCACTCCTCCTCCCCACCCTCCACCACCCCTGCATCCCCCCTATCCTCTTTCTCCTCCTGATCCCACTTTTCCAACTCCTCCTCCTCTAACTCCCCCTCTCCCTCCCCTCTTCCTCTCCCCACTCCTCCTCTTCATCCACCTCACCTCTCCCCATCCTCCACTTTCCCTCCCCTCCCACCACACTCCTCCTCCTCCTCCTCCTCCTCCTTCTCCCTCCCCTCGCCACCCCCCCTCCTTCTCCTTCTCATCCCCCTTCCCCCTCCCCTCTACCTTCCTCCGCTCCTCCTTATTGTCCCCCCTCTCCACCACCCCACACTCTCCCCCTCCACTTCCCCAAACAATCTCCTACTCCACTTCCCCCCACACTCTCCTACACCTCACCTCCCATCCTCCTCCTCCCCCCCCTTCTCCTCCCCCTCTCTCTCCCTTCTCCTCCACTCGCCTTCCATCGCCACTCCTCCTCCTCCCTACCCCCAACCATGTCACTTCCCCTCCCCCTCTATCGTCATCCTCATCCTCCTAACAAACCCTCCCAACACTCTCCCTCATCCTCCTCCCTTCCCCTTCCCCCTCCTTAACCTCCTCCTTCCCCATCCTCCTCCCCCTCCCCCTCCACCTCCTATCCCCACCCTTCTATCTCTCCTCCTAATCCTCACCCCCCTCCACCCCCCACACACTCCCCCACTTCCCCCCACACTCTTCTCCACCTTTCCCTATCCATCCCCTTCCTCTCCCCTCCATTTCCACCACACTCCTCAATCTCCCCTCTCCACCCCACCACACTCTCTCCCTCCCCTTCCCCCCATACACTCCTCCACCTCGCCCTCTAACTCCTCCTCCTCCTCATCCTACCCTTCTCTCCCTCCTCCTCAGCTTTCCTCCAATTTTGAGTCCTCCTCCCCACCCTCCCCTGCCCTCGCTTCCTCTCCCCCCTCTCCTCCTCTTCCTCCTCCCCCCTCTTCTCCCCCTTATTCCCCCCAATCCTCCTACTCCACTTCCCAACTCCTCCTATGCCTCCTCCCCTCTCTCCCTCCTCCTCTACTCCCCTCCAATAGCTCACTCCCACTCCTCCTCCCCACCCTCTGCCACCCCTGCTTCCCCCCCCCTTTCTCCTCATCCTCCCACTCCCCCCTTCCCCACACACTCCCCCCCTCCCCCCCACACTCCTCTCCACCTCACCCTCTCAATACCCCTCCTCTCCTATCCCTTTCCCCCATCCTCCACTCCACCCCACAACAGTCTTCCCCTCCCATTCCCCCCACACACTCCTCCACCTCTCCCTCTACCTCCTCCTCCTCCCCCCCCCCCTCCCCCTTGTCCTCCTCCCCCCCTCCCCCTTGTCCTCCTCCCACTCTCTCCCTCCTCCTCCACACCCCTCGCATCTACACTCCTCCTCTCCCTCCTTAACCTACACCCCCCGCATCTACACCCCTCCTCCCCCCCTCCCCCTTGTCCTCCTCCCACTCTCTCCCTCCTCCTCCACACCCCTCGCATCTACACCCCTCCCCTTCCCCCTCCTTAATCTCCTCCCCCTTCCCCTTGTCCTCCTCCCACTCTCTCCCTCCTCCTCCACACCCCTTGCATCTACCCTCCTCCTCCCCCTCCTTAACCGACACCCATCGCATCTACACCCCTCCTCCCCCGCTCCCCCTTGTCCTCCTCCCACTCTCTCCCTCCTCCTCCACACCCCTCGCATCTACACCCCTCCCCTTCCCCCTCGCATCTACACCACTCCCCTTCCCCCTCGCATCTACACCCCTCCCCTTCCCCCTCCTTAACCTACACCCCTCGCATCTACACCCCTCCTCCCCCCCTCCCCCTTGTCCTCCTCCCACTCTCTCTCTCCTCCTCCACACCCCTCACATCTACACCCCTCCCCTTCCCCCTCCTTAACCTCCTCCTTCCCCATCCTCCTCCCCCTCCCCCTCCACCTCCTATCCCCGCCCTTCTATCCCTCCTCCTAATCCTCACCCCCCTCCACCCCCCACACACTCCCCCCCTTCCCCCCACACTCTTCTCCACCTTTCCCTATCGATCCCCCTCCTCTACCCTCCTTTTCCACCACCCTCCTCAATCTCCCCTCTCCACCCCACCATACTCTCTCCCTCCCCTTCCCCCCATACACTCCTTTACCTCACCCTCTACCTCCTCCTCCTCCTCATCCTACCCCTCTCTCCCTCCTCCTCCACTCCCCTCCAATTTCCAGTCCTCCTCCCCAACCTCCCCTGCCCTCGCTTCCTCTCCCCCCCTCTCCTCCTCTTCCTCCTTCCCCCTCTTCTCCCCCTTATTCCCCCCAATCCTCCTACTCTCCTTCCCCACTCCTCCTATGCCTCCTCCCCTCTCTCCCTCCTACTCTATTCCCCTCAAGTAGCTCACTCCCACTCCTCCTCCCCACCCTCTACCACCCCTGCTTTCCCCCCCTTTCTCCTCCTCCTCCCACTCCCCCCCTCCCCCCCACACTCCCCCCCTCCCCCCCACACTCCTCTCCACCTTACCCTCTCAATACCCCTCCTCTCCCATCCCTTTCCCCCATCCTCCCCACTCCACCCCACTCAACCCCACAACAGTCTTCCCCTCCCATTCCCCCCACACACTCCTCCACCTCTACCTCTACCTCCTCCTCCTCCCCCCCCCTCCCCCTTGTCCTCCTCCCCCCCTCCCCCTTGTCCTCCTCCCACTCTCTCCCTCCTCCTCCACACCCCTCGCATCTACACTCCTCCTCCCCGCTCTCCCCTGCCCTCCCTTTCTCTCCCCCTCTCTCCTCCTCCTCCTCCTCCCACGTCCCCTCCCCTCCCTCCCCCCCCCAATCCTCCTCCTCCCCTTCCCAAATTTTCCTCTGCCTCCTCCCCCTCTCTCCCTCCTCCTCTACTCCCCACCGATATCTCACTCCCCCCGATATCTAACTCCCCCTCTTCCTCCACCACCCCTGCTCCCCCCTCCTCCTCCTCCTCCTCCTCCCACTCTCCCTTTCCCCACTCCTCCTCCTTCTCCTCCTCCCAATCTCCCTTTCCCTCTCACCACTCCTCCTCCTCATCCTCACCCTTACCTCTCCCCATCCTTCCCACCCTCCCCTCCCCTCCCCCCACACTCCTCCTCCTTCTCCCCCTCCTCCCCCCCTTCTCCTCCTCCCCCTCCTCCAATCATACTCCTCGTCCTCCCCCTCTCTCCCTCCTTCTCCACTCCACTACCTTCTCCACTCCTCCTCCTCCACCTCTCCCTCCCACCACTCCCTACCCTCCTTTCTTACTCCTCCCACTCCCCTTACCCCCCATTTCCTCCAACCCACCTCCTCCCACTCCACCCTCACTCCCCCCCCCCCCTTCTCCCTCCCCCCTCCCCTTCTCCCTCCCCTCCCTTCTCTCTCCTCCTCCTTATCCCCCTCCTCCCCTCCTTCTCCTCCTCCTTCTCCCCCTCCTCCCCCGCTTCTCCTCCTCCCCCTCCTCCAATCATACTCCTCATCCTCCTCCTCTCTCCCTCCTCCTCCACTCCACTACCTTCGCCACTCCTCCTCCTCCACCTCTCCCTTCCACCACTCCTTACCTTCCTTTCTTACTCCTCCCACTCCCCTTACATCCCATTTCCTCCACCCCACCTCCTCCCACTCCACCCTCACTCCCCCCCCCCTTCTCCCTCCCCTCCCCTTTCTGCTCCTCCCCCCCCCCCTCCTCCTCCTTCCTCCTCCTCCTCCTCCTCTCTCCATCCTCCTCCACTCCACTACCTTTTCCACTACTCCTCCTCCTCCTCCACCACCTCTCCCTCCCACCTCTCCCTACCCTCCTTCCTTACTCCTTCCACTCCCCCTCTCACTTTACCCCGCCTTTCCTCCACCCGTCCCTCTCCCACTCTGCCCTCGCTCCCCCCCCCCTCCTCCCACTCGTTGTACAACGACTTAAAAATATAAATAATTATAATTTAATGATATTGCATAAAATATAATTTTCCACATATATATATGTTCAAACAACTTTAAAAAGTTCTCTAAATATGTCATAGTAAAATGCAAAATTAACTACTAAGCTTAAATTAACTTCAAAATGATAAACGATGAAAATTGTTTAAAAATATAAAATATGTAAACTAGAAAGAAAACACCTCTACTACCAAACCATTCTTTGATCACATAAAGTTTCTAAGATTTAAGGCAGTAAACCATATATATATATATATATATATATATATATATATATATATATATAATTTAATTTAATGTCAATTAATTTAATTAAGATATTTAATTTTTATAAAGATTTACACTATAAGTTTTTAAATTTTTCATGAGAGATCCTAATTGTAAAGAACCAACAATAAACTTGAAATCTAAACTATATTCGCATCATAAATATTTTCATTAAAAGTGTAGAATAACTCTAAAACCATTTTCATAGAAACGTTAAGCCAAAGTAACAATAAACTAAAAATCTAAAAACAAATTAACATAGATCTTTCCCATTTTTTAATTAATAAATATAAAATAACGATTTCATAATGTATAACATAATACCAACCAACTAGCCTGCTGAGAAGAGAATTTGATAGCAACAAATAAACTCAAAAACCCTAAATCTAAATATAACACAGGCCCTTAGTCGAAATATAAAGAGAAGATAGTAATCTATAAACCCGAAAACCCTAAAACAAGGGCCGTTTAATCTAAATATTATAACGATTTGGTTTGGACCTAGCTGGGAACAAAACCCAACCCATTTTGCGTATGGGTTAAGCCACTTTAAAATCTTTTATATTCAAAAAAATTTAAACAACAACCAAGAGAAAGAAATCCGATGTCAATTGTTAAAGAAAATAAAGAATCCACTAAATTGGCTATGCCATTGCTAGTTCGGGTAGCTTCTTTAAGAACAAGCTAATATTACTAAAAATTCGCTATGACATTGGGAGTTCTAATAAATGGAAAATTACTTTTTAATGGAAATATATATATATATATATATATGCCAAATTACTTTTTAAACGATTCTGTTATGTGGTAGGAGGATGGCATAGAACTTGACATGCCCTTCTTAAATGATCACTATTAGATAGGCGCTCCTGGCACAAATATTAAGAGGAGATACCCGCAATGCTCAGAGCCACAGGGAATCTGAAACGATCAAATGTTTAGAAGGCTGCCAAATTGTAGGAGCAACTGAGGAGTTGAAATGTATGGAGGTCGTGTGTGGCAGTTTTGGGTAGTGATAATAGAGAATGTACGCACTGACAGTCAGATATCTGCATAAGTCATAAACAAATATACCTCATGAATCAGCATAACAAGGGACTCGACTGGAAGCTTAAGCCACAGATGCCACATATACGGTTTGGTTACAATTCTGAAACACTGTCGAATGTGGAATCCCTAGACCCCTTTACCTCTCAGGACCATGCACTTGAATGAACGACGAAAAAAATGGATGGCATAGCACGGATAGTCACAAAAGTTATTGGAAATATCGATCCTCTAGTCTGAAACCCTATGCCTAATAGCTCAGAACAAAACCCAACCGAGTTTGCTTATGGGTTAAGCCACTATAAAAAAATTAATCCAAAATCTTTTATACCACGAGTTTGTGCCTCAAATCTTATACAAGGTCCAAAAAATTTAAACCATAGATGCGTGAGATTTTCTAGGGTTTTTGAGAGAAGAGCAGAAATCAAACATTTATTTCAAGGCTAAAATAAATAAACATAAATAAAATCACTAGCTATGCTACAGCTTCTTAGAGCAAAGCAGAACTTAGAGAAAATAATAAAAAACCCAATCCTCATGGAAACGCTCAAGAACAGAACCCATCTCTCATTGCAACGCCCAAGTGATTAACAGAAATGAATGAGATTGCTTGTAAAGGAAACGCTCAAGAACAAAACCCATATCTCATTGCAACGCCCAGGTGATTAACAGAAATGAATGAGATTGCTTGTAAAGGACGTGCTAAGAGGGAACAATAAAAGAATATACCTGGAATTGAATCCCCACAATTTTTGAGAGAAAACATTGATGTCAGCTGCATCTTCGATTCCCCTTAAGCTCATTTCCACCATTCAAGTTCATCCAACATCCCAAATCGTTGCCTCTATTTCAGTCCAGCCTCCTCTATTTCTTTGCCTCCAAATTATTTGCTTCTGTTTCTGTCCAGCCTCCGTAGACATTAAACCACAATCTGATTCAGACACCAATTAAACCATAATCAGACATTAAACCATAGACTAACCCATACTCAGACATTAAACCACAATCAAATTCATACACCCGAGCACACAGACTCATATTCCACTCGAAACCCTAGCATACAAATGCACCAAAGGAGGAAGGAGGAGTTAAATATTGAAATCCAAAATGCACCAGATAAGTAAGCAGATTTGCCTATTCCCATATCTATCTATTAATTTCGAAGGGCCTCCCATCATTTCATTTCGAAGGGCTTCCGAGATGGATTAGCGACACAGAGCACTGCGAATTCTGAAATGGGCATTCGTATGCCTCTGTACAATGTACATTCTCAGTTATCATGGGGGGCTTCAAACACAGGCCAGCGATGATCCAGAGATAGTGCGACTCAAGCTGATGCACAGAAACAACCATGGCTCATCGGAGAGCAGATTCGAAGCCGTGACGCCGCTTCTCTGCCATGACAAGGTCCGTCTCGCAGCCTCCGCAGCCTCTGTAGACAACAATCTCCGCCCATTGTTGCCGTCCTTACACAATCGGCCAGAAAAAATGCTCCCAAATATGGCCTTCGGCTTTAGCGCCAGAAGCAATGCTCATCGTCGTTGTCCTTACAAGTATTCATATTCAAACTTGTGAAGCAGCCGTGGCATCTTCGTCTACGATACAGCCACAATAAGCTCTGCCAATAGCTCCCTGCCGAGAACCTGGATCCCAAATATGGCCTTCGGCTGTAGCACCAGAAAGCAAGGCAATAGCTTCCATGGGGCCGACGGTGTCCTTGCATTACAGCAGGTCAGATCTCGTTTGCTTTGCAGATTGGTTTCACCTTTCAATAACAAATTCTCGACCATCTCAACCAACCCTCCACGGATGAACACCAGTCTGGACAAATGCACAGATACACAAAAACATGGAGCTCCACAACATTCCCTGATAGAGTGAACAAGGAGACAAAGCAAAGCAGAAAAGCCACCGCCGTAAAGATGGTTAAAGAAAAGCACAAAAGCCACCGCCGTAAAGATGGTTAACAGCCGTTAGCCGTTAGAATGTAAGACGATTTCAAAGTCAAAAGAGATAGTTGAATATTTGCATTTAACTACAATTAATTCAAACTTATCCAATGATGTAGATTAAGAATATCGTTATGTTCCAACGGTCAATCTCAAATTCTCGAGAAAAATAGTGTCCGGGTTAGAGCATGCTCCAGCACGACCACTCTCACATATCAATTCTACAACATGTCAATGAAAACTTCAGCGTAAGTTTTTTGTTTATCCATTTAATCATTAATTTTTGTCAGTTATCCCATATCTATCCCAAAAATTTAGAGAACTTCCATTGCTAGTATCAGTGATGATGTCCAGTAGAGAAAATTCTGCAAAAATAAATAAAACATTTCACCAAGAAACCTCAACACTTGATTCATGACGATTGTGAGCCAATATGTCAAGAAAGAAATCATGGTCGGAGAAAATTGTGTGTGGGATGATCCCAGCTCTGCCACACGAGATTCGAACCCAAGGACGCAAGCTAAGAATTTGTTGTATTATATATCTGCAAATTACCGTTCTTTGCCATTAAAATACCTTGAGATTTACCAGTACTGATATTCCAAACCACGGTTCCATCCGTTTCTTCAAGTATCAAGTCTCTATTACTCTTCAGCTTGAGCGTCGCGCTTTCTGAGCCCATCCTGTTCCTGTTTGCAGTCCAAATCTCCATTGTAGGAAGTGAGGTGAGATTCAATCCCAAAGAAACACACTGAACGAATTTGCCAGAAGAATTGAATCCAAACACAGCTCTGTTGTTCTCGCTAATAATGGCATTAGCATTTTCGTCTGTAACCACTCTGAAGGGCCTCTGCACCGTGCTGTGGGTTCGGCGTTGGTTTTGTTCGATGCATGGGCCGCGTCCATCTACGCATTGGTTGCTGCATGCGTGCTAAGTTCGAATTTGTTTCCTGTCCTCTGTCATCCGCAGCTTGTTACGAGTTGAAAATCATATAACGTTCTCCTTTGCCAACTCATGGAGCTGTTAGGAATATCTTGCTCTCATATCTTGACTGTCAAGTGCCCAGTGTGCCATGATTAATTTTCCTTTTGCAGCGGACCCTACCTGCGTTTTTCTTCGGGCGACCAACTCTTCAGTTGTGAACGTTCTTTTTGTGTCATTTCCAGGTTTCCAGTGACCTGCGATCTTGAATGTTAAAGCTGAGTATGTGTGAGAGTTCCTTCATACATTTAAAAATTGGCAGATTAGGGTTTAGAGCCATTATCTCGATTTTTATTTTTTGTCTTTATAGACTTTCTTTAAAAATGATTATCTAGTAAAAGGAAGGGATCGGGAAAAGGGAAAAGGGAAAATTTTGTATTAAGGGGAGTACTTTGGATATGTAATTTATTCTTTTCCTTTATAAACAATAAAAGGATCTCAAAGTGAATTTGTGGGGTATTTAAAATAGAATGGCAATGGGAAATTAGGGTAATCTTAATGTATAGAAGGGGGATTTTTTTTCTCTTAAAATAATGGACATGAGCGTTTTTTGGGGGCAGTGCATGGGATTTATATAAATAGTTCCATACCAAGCAAATCTGTTTTTTTTGCAAAGTTGAATGCAAACTTAGATATATATATATGGAAATTCCCTATTTCCAAGCTTTTGCAAAGTCGAATGCAAACTTAGATATATATATACGGAAATTCCCTATTTCCAATCAATTGTGATTAACTTTTCTCCTTAGCCTTGTACTAAGTTTCCATATATGAAGATTAAGAAACTTTTTTATATTATATTATTTTATATTTATTTAATCTTCATTTCCATAGTATAGGACCAATCATTTTTGGAAAAAATTCTTTTAAAAATTAAAAAAAAATTATTAACTTTAGTTGCACTTCTTTGAAACATTAAATGTAATTACATGAAAATAAATAAATAGTCTTTGCCGAGGACTAATAATTCACTCATCCTTCGTGTAGTAGTCAACTAGTACAACATAGATCATACATCAATTGGTTTTGCAACATAATTCATGTTGATATTGCAATGCACTAGCATGTGAGTGTGCTAGATTGTATGATCATTATTGTCCCTTGATATCACTTATATCGTAGCATGTGGCATACTGAAATTCTTCAGTCTAGTTCAGACTTGGTGAATGCTTCAATAATAATTATTGTTTTTCTTTCAACAAGCTACAAAAGAAGAAGATATAATGGAGCAGAGTTCTTTCATGACAACTACAATTGACACCTCCTACGTATCTTCTTGTGTAGGTTGCATGAAGAAATCCCATTAGGAGCACGAAACCTGCACTACCTACCTTTAATACTTATCTTTTATAGAATTTTGTTTATTTTGGGACATTTTATTAGGATCTTCAGAAGCCATGTAATGAATAGTAATAGTAGAATTTTCAATTTGCACTACAAGGAAAACACCATGTAGTGGAGGCTTTCTAGAGGTTTTTAGTGTTATAATATTGGGAAAAATAAAAATTTTAAAAACTTTGTCATTCATAGCGGAGGTTTTAGTGGTGGTTTTAATGGATGTTTTCTATAACTTACAAATTTTGAGTGGCCGGAGATTTTTTCTTCGGTGCTTCTATACATAATACACACTAGTGCGTTCAAAACAAAATAGCTACAATATCTGTGACTACGTGTTCATCTTATTAATCTCCAATGATGGCCATCTTAGGATTGATTTGTCACAGTTTTGTGGGGCTATTCGTACAGATTTCTCATGTAATTGATAACCCAAATATCTCCCCCACTTAGTTTAAGACTTGCTTCGCCTCTTTGCTTGGTATACAATATATTCTTTATTTATATCTTTTAGAACTTTGTGTCTCCTTATTTGAACCCATGTCTAGTATAAAAGAAATATACAATAATTATTTATATAGGTTTGAATGATTACTTGTTGAAGGGTAAGAAAGGATGGTTCAAGTAGTGGAGAAGATGGAAGATTGGCAGAAGACACACATAATGTACAAAGGAAATTGGACACTTAGAAGGGAAATTCATCAATTACAATCCAAAAACAATCTCGTTAGAAGTGAGCATGGAAGCAACAAATGAAAAAATCACTCTGTAGGCATAAACAATCAAATATCTACACACTAAAGAGAAAAATAAACAATTGGAATAATTCCCTCGCTTCTTCAAAACTCCTTCTCCCAATACATTAATTGGTTCAATTGATAACTGTCAGCAAGATAGAAAAGAAGAAGATATAATGGAGTAAAGTTCTTTCATGACAACTACAATTGACACCTCCTATGTATCCTCTTTTGTAGGTTGCATGAGGGCATGTGCAAGCTAATGAGGGTCACTTTTGGCACGTTAGATGCAATAAAAAAATGAAAAATCAGGCATCCCTCAACTTACTTGGTTTTTTTTACATTCTTACACAAGATATATTGCATCGAGTAAAAAATATGAAACGTAGGAAATTGAGTCACAAATCTGAATATACAAGTTTTAAGTATTGAAAATTTACATATTAACTATGTCAAATTTCATGTTTTCTAACAGTCACTTTTTGTTTTGGCAAATGATAAGGTATATGTTTTTGTGGGTGCAGCCTTTCAATGCCTAAATGACGGTTTCAGGATACAAAAATTTTAGACATGTATAGAACCCGTAGCACTAGTGCAGCGCTATTTTTCCAAATTAAATTTTTTATTTTTAAATTTTTTGAATTATGTAAGTGATCAAACCTTGAGAGAAATACGTCAAATGTGGGTGCAGCCTTTGAAGGTCTTAATGCAGTTATTTTGCCTTGGATTTTTTATAGCATGTAAAGGTTGGTGTCTTCTAGTGCAGCATACAATTTGTTTTTAAAATGGTTGTGAAATGAAAAAGTTATGGAATAAACACTAACAATATGTTTTTTGACCAACGAAGTGATGAAACAAGAAAATTAGGAAATAAACAGAAATCTCAATATTTTTTTTTTAATTACATATTTGGAATCTGCGTAAAAAATTCTATCTATGCCTAAAATTTTGTCAATAATGGTCATGTATGCCATGCTATAGAGAGCAGTGAAAAACATGCATATTTAGGTGCAGAATTGCACCTAAAGGGTCCCTCAACTTCATGCACAAACCCATGAAGAAATCCCATTAGGAGCATGGAACCTGCACTACCTACCCTTAGTACTTATGTTTTATAGAACTTTGTTAATTTTGGGAAAGTTTATTAGGCTCTTCAGAAGCCATGTAGTGAATAGTAATAGTAGAATTTTGAATTTGCACTACAACAAAAACACCATGTAGTGGAGGCTTTCTAGAGGTTTTTAATGTTATAATATTGGGAAAAATAAAAATTAAAAAACTCCGCCATTTACAGTGGAGGTTTTAGTGGTGGTTTTAATGGATGTTTTCTATAACTTACAAATTTTAGGTGGGCGGAGGTTTTTTTCTTCGGTGTTTCTATACATAATACACACTAGTGTGTTCAAAACAAAATAGCTACAATATCTATGACTACATGTTCATCTTATTAATCTCCAATGATGGCTATCTTAAGATTCATTTGTCACCATTTTGTGGGGCTATTCGTATGTATTTATCATGTAATTCATAGCCCAAATATCTCCCCCACTTAGTTTGAGAATTGCTTCACCTCTTTCCTTGGTATACAATATATTATTTAATTATATCTTTTAGAACATTGTGTCTCCTTATTTGAACCCATGTCTAGTATAAAAGAAATATACAATAACTCTTTATGTAGGTTTGAATGATTACTTGTTGAAGGGTAAGAAAGGATGGCTCAAGTAGTGGAGAAGATGGAAGAGTTGCAGAAGACACACATAATGTAAAAAGGAAATTGGACACTTCTAAGGGAAATTGCTCAATTACGATCCAAAAACAATATCGTTAGAAGTGAGCATGGAAGCAACAAATGCAAAAATCACTATGTAGGCATAAACAATAAAATATCTACACGCTAAAGTGAATTAATACAAATGAAAGAATTCCCTTGCTTCTTCAAAACTCCTTCTCCCACTACATTAATTTGTTCCATTGATAACTGTCAACAATCTACAAAAGAAGAAGATATAATGGAGTAGAGTTCTTTCATGACAACTACAATTGACACCTCCTACATATCCTCTTTTGTAGGTTGCATGAAGAAATCCCACTAGGAGCATGGAACCGCACTACCTACCTTTATTACTTATGTTTTATAGAACTTTGTTAATTTTGGGACAGTTTATTATGCTCTTCAAAAGCCATGTAGCGAATAGTAATAGTAGAATTTTGAATTTGCACTGCAAGGAAAACACCATGTAGTGGAGGATTTATAGAGGTTTTTAGTGTTATAATATTGGGCAAAATAAAAATTAAAAAACTCTGCCATTCACAACAGAGGTTTTAGTGGTGGTTTTAATGGATGTTTTCTATAACTTACAAATTTTGGGTGGGCGTAGGTTTTTTTCTTCGGTGCTTCTATAGATAATACACACTAGTACGTTCAAAACAAAATAGCTACGATATATGTGACTACGTGTTCATCTTTTTAATCTCCAATGATGGCCATCTTAGAATTCATTTGTCACGGTTTTCTGGGGCTATTCGTACAGATTTCTCATGTAAATCATAGCCCAAATATCTCCCCCACTTAGTTTAAGACTTGCTTCACCTCTTTGCTTGGTATACAATATATTCTTTATTTATATCTTTTAGAACTTTGTGTCTCCTTATTTGAAGCCATGTCTAGTATACAAGAAATATACAATAACTCTTTATGTAGGTTTGAATGATTACTTGTTGAAGGGTAAGAAAGGATAGCTCAAGTACTGGAGAAGATGGAAGAGTGGCACATGACACGCATAATCTACAAAGGAAATTGGACACTTGTAACGAAAATTGATAAATTACAATCCATAAACAATCTCGTTAGAAGTGGGCATGGAAGCAACAAATGAAAAAATCACTATGTAGGCATAAACAATCAAATATCTACACTCTAAAGTGAAAAATCTACAATTGGAATAATTCCCTTGCTTCTTTAAAACTCCTTCTCCCACTACATTAATTGGTTCAATTATTAACTGTCAACAAGCTACAAAAGAAGAAGATATAATGGAGTAGAGTTGTTTCATGAAAACTACAATTGACACCTCCTACGTATCCTCTTGTGTAGGTTGCATGAAGAAATCCCATTAAGAGCATGGAACCTGCACTACCTACCTTTACTACTTATGTTTTATAAAACTTTGCTAATTGTGGGACAGTTTATTAAGCTCTTCAGAAGCCATGTAATGAATAGTAATAGTAGAGTTTTGAATTTGCACTACAAGGAAAACACCATGTAGTGGAGGATTTCTAGAGGTTTTTAGCATTATAATATTGGGCAAAATAAAATTTAAAAAACTCTGCCATTCACAGCGGAGGTTTTAGTGGTGGTTTTAACGGATGATTTCTATAACTTACAAATTTTAGGTGGGCGGTGGTTTTTTTCTTCGGTGCTTCTATACATAAAACACACTAGTGCATTCGAAACAAAATAGCTACAATATCTGTGACTACATTTTCATCTTATTAATCTCCAATGATGGCCATCTTAGGATGCATTTGTCACAGTTTTGTGGGGCTATTCGTATGGATTTCTCATGTAATTCATAGCCCAAATATGTCCCCCACTTAGTTTAAGACTTGCTTCACCTCTTTGCTTGGTATAAAATATATTCTGTATTTATATCTTTTGGAACTTTGTGTCTCCTTATTTGAACCCATGTCTAGTATAAAAGAAATATACAATAACTCTTTATGTAGGTTTGAATGATTACTTGTTGAAGGGTAAGAAAGGATGGCTCAAGTAGTGGAGAAGATGGAAGAGTGGTAGAAGACACACATACTGTACAAACAAAATTGGACACTTGTAAGGGAAATTGATCAATTACAATCCAAAAACAATCTCATTAGAAGTGAGGATGGAAGCAACAAATTAAAAAATCACTATGTAGGCATAAACAATCAAATATCTACATGCTAAAGTGAAAAATATACAATTGGAATAATTCCCTTGCTTCTTCAAAACTCCTTCTCCCACTACATTAATTGGTTCAATTGATAACTATCAAAAAGCTACAAAAGAAGAAGATATAATAAAGTAGAGTTCTTTCATGGCAACTACAATTGACACCTGCTACGTATCCGATTTTGTAGGTTGCATGAAGAAGTCCCATTAGTAGCATGGAACCTACACTACCTACCTTTATTACTTATGCGTTATAGAACTTTGTTAATTTTGAGACAGTTGATTAGGCTCTTCAAAAGCCATGTAGTGAATGGTAATAGTAGAATTTTGAACTTGCACTACAAGGAAAACACCATGTAGCGGAGGATTTCTAGAGGTTTTTAGGGTTATCATATTGGGCAAAATAAAAAGTAAAAAACTCCACCATTCACAGCGGAGGTTTTAGTGGTGGTTTTAATGGATGTTTTCTATAACTTAAACATTTTGGGTGGGTGGAGGTTTTTTTCTTCGGTGCTTCTATACATAATAAACACTAGTGCGTTCAAAACAAAATAACTACAATATTTGTGACTATGTGTTCATCTTATTAATCTCCAATGATGGCCATCTTAGGATTCATTTGTTAGATTTTTGTGGGGCTATTCATACGGATTTCTCATGTAATTCATAGCCCAAATATCTCCCCCACTTATTTTAAGACTTGCTTCACCTCTTTGCTTGGTATACAATATATTTTTTATTTATATATTTTAGAACTTTGTGTCTCCTTATTTGAACCCATGTCTAGTATAAAAGAAATATACAATAACTCTTTATGTAGGTTTGAATGATTACTTGTTGAAGGGTAAGAAAGGATGGCTGAAGTAGTGGAGAAGATGGAAGAGTGGGAGAAGACACACATAATGTACAAAGGAAATTGGACACTTGTAAGGGAAATTGATCAATTAAATTCCAAAAACAATCTCGTTAGAAGTGAACATGGAATCAACAAATTAAAAAATCACTATGTAGGCATAAACAATCAAATATCTACACGCTAAAGTGAAAAATATACAATTGGAATAATTCCCTTGCTTATTCAAAACTCCTTCTCCCACTACATTAGTTGGTTCAATTGTTAACTGTCAACAAGCTACAAAAGAAGAATATATAGTGGAATAGACTTCTTTCCTGACAATACAATTGACACCTCCTATGTATCCTCTTTTCTAGGTTGCATGAAGAACTCCCATTAGGAGCATGGAACCTGCACTACCTACCTTTATTACTTATGTTTTATAGAACTTTGTTAATTTTTGGACAGTTTATTAGGCTCTTCAGAAGCCATGTAGTGAATAGTAATAGTAGAATTTTGAATTTGCACTACAAGGAAAACACCATGTAGTGGAGGCTTTCTAGAGGTTTTTAGCATTATAATATTGGGCAAAATAAAAATTAAAAAAATCCGCCATTCACAGCAGAGGTTTTAGTTGTGGTTTTAATGGATGTTTTCTATAACTTACAAATTTTGGGTGAGAACAGATTTTCTTCTTCGGTGCTTCTACACATAATACACACTAGTGTGTTCAAAACAAAATTGCATTGGTGTGAAAAAAAACATTAACACATCGATGCTTATATATTAATTGTGCATTGGTTCCAAAGTTATTGTTCTCTAACTCAGATAGCTCACTGGTTTGATATTTTTGTTTATTTGCATTTCAATGCCCATAACATTTTCCACACATTGGTGTTTTTTATTTAAAATAAAAATGCACCTGTGCCAATATTAACATGTGCACCGAGGGATGTGAAATTTTGAATTTTTTGGGGTGAGATATCGATGCCTATATATATACAAACACAATAGTGCATGTATTATATTTAACGAACCGATGCATGTATCATGCAGAGAGAACTAGTGCGTATACGTGTTATGCCCGTTGGTGCCTATATTACCATGTGCATCGAAGGGACATTACATTTTAAACAATTTTTGGGTGAAATGATGGTGGGTATATTATTTAAAGCATTCGTGATGTTGTTATAAATAAAGCACCGATGCATATACTTGTCACGCGCAACGTTATATTTTGAAATGATAAATATAATCATATGATTTTTCATTTAAAGTAACCTTGCATTTAAAAAATTATCACATAGGTGTGGTAATATACATAATAGGAACCGATGTGTATTCGGTATAAAACACATGACTTGCTTATATTTTTATGGTACACACTACTTAATGATTTCAAAAGAATACAATGCACCGATATGCATATATTTTCATTAATTGTTCTTTAAACAAAATTTCAATTAATCATTTCAAAATCAAATATTTTTATAATAATATTGATAAGGACAGTAATAAAAACACAACCAATATCTAATTGTTACATTTATTGGTAACCTATTGAGATACGTATGTCCAATATGTGAAACAAAATGTCAATACATAATTGTTACACTTATTGGTAACATGTCCTCATCTACGACAATATGTCAAGTACATTAAAAAAAATCCTTGATTTTGATAGACTAATATTCCAAAACATACAATTTGCAATAACATTCAATTTTATTGATTATCATTCATTAATTTAACTGTTATCATCACTCAAGTAGCATGCATTCCTCATTTCTTCATCACTGCTAGGAAATATTGTACTTCGGTTATTTAACCTAATATTTTGTTTCAATTGACTTGTTTTTTATGTTCCTCCTCTTCACGTCCCATCTAAAAACATGAAAACAAAGTATAATAAGTATATCTACACTTATATAGTAGAATATACATGATTGCGTAAATTAAAAAATCTACCACGACACTAAGTGTTTCATAAATAATACACATTCTTTCAAAGCCATGTTTCATGCCTTTTCTCAAAATGCCTTCCATTGGCTCCACTCCATAATTTTTTCTTGCATGGTAAATACACCATTATAAAGCATATATATAATTAATATAAAGGTTTTTTGTTGTTCCCTTAATTATGAAATGAGGGAAGTTAAGGGTACCTGCATGAAGCTAGTACCCAAAAAGGTCGCAATGGAAGCGCGCGAGCGGAAAGAAACCAGGGCATGCACACGCATTCAAACACGCGTACGCGCCCCTGCTTTGAAAATGCCGATCATCCACGTTGGTGAGTTGACATGGACAAAATGTGTGCGCACGCATTATTAATGCGTATGCAAACATATGCGTGCACGCGTCATTAACACATGCATGTGCTTCTGTTTTTTATAAAAGAAAACAAACCGCGGGTTTGTTATCACAATAACAAACCCGCGAGTGTGGAGCGGTGAAATAGAGACCCCACAAATGTGTGTTGGATCACCCAAGAACCTCCTACTCAGCATCAATCTGAACCTCCACTCGATTGCATCTATTTCCTCTAGGTAGGTGCTCAACCAATCAATTTTTTGTTGTTTTTTTTTGTTTTCCATTGCAATTTTAAATTTTAAAAAAATTACAATCAATTAAAAAACCAACAAATTGTCATTGCATATTAAATACACCTAACAAAATGACAAATACACCACAACCATCAGAGGAAACCAATGAAAACGAACCATCAAAAGATAACATCAACAATGAACCTAGTGATGAACCATTTTAAAACCCTGAGGATGAATTACATCAAGATTTAAGCGAATTAAGGGTATTAAGTAATGAATTGAAGAGCACCAAGGAACCCTCTCGGGTTTCCTTGGATACATTATTGTAAAACATCATTGAATCCATCAACATTTCTCATAGCGAGATCACAAATTTGAGCCAATATAGTCCTCGAATTGTGAAATATTGTAACTTTTAAGAATATTCTATTTGTACATTATTATCCAGAGATGTTTATTCCTCCGTCAGGACATTATTATATATCCAGATATGTTTATTCCTCCATCGGGATGTTATAACTAGGGTTATTAGACTTCCCTAGTGGGGTTGGCCCTGAGTTAAGTTATTAAGGGTTATTAGACTCTCCTAGGAGAAGTCGGCTCAGTTAGGGTTAAAGTCAAGTGAAGTAAAGTATAAATAGAGGAGGTGTGTTCCTCATTTAACACACACTCACTCACCTGTGAAACTCGCATAGGAGAGAGAGATATCTGCAAAGGAGGAGAAGGAGCTCTTGCTTGGGGATTACATCTTTGTATTTGTTGGTCATCTATATTGAGAAAGCTTTGCTGGGTTTTCCATCCCATGAGGGTTTCCAAGGATAAATCTATGTCTATCTTGTGATTTTGTTTATTTCAAAGATCCTTATTATGCTCTTGTTGTGAATTTTATGCTAAAATTAACATGGTATCAGAGCTAGCCTAAATAGGACATCTTTCACAAGGTGAAAATCTCTCTCTCCTCCTCTAGTGAGAAATTAAGGTTTCTGCAAAAGTTGGAATTTTTGGAATCTGAGAGCATGGATGGATGCTCCTCTTCAAATGCAAAATTCTAAGCCCTAGATCAAATTTTTTGAGTGGGTAGAACCCCAGGATATGTAAAACCCTAGTTTGACTTCTAGATGAAAAAACCAGAAAACCAGTGAACCAGAAACGCTGTGAACCTGTGCACCAGTGAACTAGAAAAATTGCGAACCTGTGCACTAGTGAACCAGAAAAGCTGCGAAGCAGCGAACCAGAAAACTTGTTGCAAATCTAAAATTTGTTGGTCAAGTTTGAAGGGTGAAAAGTTGAAGTTTCCAGAAATAGAGTACACCAGTCAACTCAATTCAGTCAAGCACATCTCCTGGTAAGGTCTGTTTTGTATTTTGAGAATTTTCAATTTTTGGTGACCTCCTGGATAAGATGGCCCCAAGAACTAAGCTTGAGGATAAGCTAGAGGGTATAGAGAATTTCCGGGCATGGAAATATAGGATTGGTCTCATTCTTGAAGATAATGATCTTTCCCAATACATCAAAGATGAAGTTGCAGAACCTAATTAAGATGAAGCTAAAGAGAAGTACAAGAAGGAAATAATTAGGGCAAAGAGAATCATTGTTGATTCTATCAAAGACCACTTGAACCCTCAAGTGTCATCCAATAATACCCCAAAATAAATGATAAATGTATGATTCCCTAGCCATAATGTATGAAGGAAGGAACATCAATAGGAAGATGAACCTAAGATCTCAATTGAAGAGCACTAAGATGAGTCAAGGAGAATCCATTCAAGAATACTTCACAAGGGTCTCCCAGTTCAAGGAACAAATTGAAGCTATTGAGAATCCCTTGATGAAGATGAACTAGTCATGACTACTCTCAATGGTCTCACTAGACCTTGGGATTCATTCATCCAGACCATGTGTGCTAAAAAGGAAAGCATGAAGTTTGATATTGTATGGGAGGATTACATTCAAGAAGAGGCTAGAGTAGCCAATAGAGAAGCCTTATTCATAGAATATAATCAAGTATTAGCCACCCATAGCAATATAAGAAGAAGTCTATCCAACTTCAAGAAGGAAATCCATAAGGAGTCTCAACCTCCACAAAGGTTTCAAAAGAAAAGAAGACCCAATCCAGAAAGAGATCACTCTTCATTCCAGTGTTTCAATTGTCACAAAATAGGACGCATTGCTAGAAATTTTCCATCAAAGAGAAGAGAACACAAGAAGGGTTTCCACCAGAGAAGACATCAAGCACATCTAACAGAAGATGATAGTGAATAATCAAAACATGAAGAACCTCCCAGGAAGCAAGCAAAGGAAGAAGTTGAAGAATATGTCTTGTGATAGTGATGCCTCAAAGTACATGATAGGTCAGAACAAGACTCTCTCCAGTTTAGAAGAAAAAGACTTTCCTCAGAAAGGATCATAGGAGAAGAAAAATACAAGCTTGATGATGGAGTAAAATTCACCATCATACATTCTAGTAATACCTGCAAGGAGACTATGATCAAAAGAGATCCTACCAAACAATCAAATATAAGTATTTGAATTGTCATTTCTATCACAGTGTTTAAATGATAGTATCTAGTTGTATACACATTTATTTAGGATTTGTGTTAGGATGTTTGTAGTGTCATGGGTAAGTAGCCTATGGTTCCATACAACATTCCATTGATACTTATCTAGAGTGAAACCTTTTTGCTGACATATTGGGAGTAGTGCACACTCTTAATAATGTCCTGGTAGAGATGGAAGGCATCTAGAAAGTTACCATATGAATATAGGATATGGATGAATGTTATGGAATTGGCTAAGATAGTGTGACTTATGTTTTTATATATATTTGGAAACTATGAGATGTTTCTAACCATGCTATTGAATTTGACTTGTAGTAGAATCATACAACAATCACCTACAAATGAAGAATGATGAGGCTTGTTCCGTAGAACAAGTGATAATAGCTCAACTATAAAATAATCAAGAAGAAATGTTCATAGGGAAGAAGCCTAAGGTAAGCCACCTCAAGATATTTTGGTGCCCCGTATATGTCCACTTACCAAAAGAGAAAAGATCTAAGTTGGACCCTTTCGGAAAGAAGGGAATATTTGTAGGATATTGTGAAGCGTCCAAAGCATTCATAATATACATCCCAGGATTCCATCACAAGGAAATTAGTAGAGATGTAAAATTTGATGAAGAAGTTGCTCTCAAAAGATCCAGAAAGTGCCAGTATGAAGAAGTATATGAAGAAGATATACATCCTAGAAATATAGAAGCTGCTCCCTCCCCTGAAGAGGAAACACTGGAAGACCATGATATGATAGAAACTTAAGAACCCACACCTATGAACATATCATGGAAGAGAAATCCAGCATGGGAAATAGATATTATATAAGGAGAAGAAAAGTATGGAGCTCCATAAGGCTCCACAAGAGTGAGCAAGAAACCAAAGCCATTTTCTAGCTATGTGGCTTTGATGCGTGACCTTGTAGATCAAGAACCTACCAGTTATGAAGAAGCAGTTCATAATAAAGAATGGGTAGAAGCAATGACGAAGGAGTACCAATCAATAATGAAGATAATGTTTGGGATGTAGTTCTCAAACCAAAAGACAAGAGTGTGGTATCCTCCAAATGGATATACAAGATAAAGCATGTTGCGGATGGTAGCATTGAAAAGTATAAGGTAAGGTTTGTGGCTAGATGATTCTCTCAGAAAGAGGGAATTGACTATGAAGAGACATTTGCACCAGTTTCAAGGTACACTTCCATTAGAACCATCATGGCACTTGCATCCATGATGAAGTGTAGATTACACCAGATGGATGTGAAGACAACCTTCCTGAATGGTGTGATTGAGGAATAAGTGTACATAGAACAACCACAAGGATTTGAGGTTGAATATAGAAGAACTCATGTATGCAAGCTGAAGAAAGCTCTGTACGGGATGAAACAACCTCCTAAAGCTTGGTACGGGAGAATTGATAGCTTCTTGATGAGCTTGGGATTTACCAAAAGTAAAGCTGACCCTAACCTTTACCTTAAGGTTATGGATGATGAACTTGTCATACTATTACTGTATGTGGATGATCTATTTCTGACAGGAAATGAGAAACATATCATGGAAAATAAGAAGAAGCTAGCTACAAAATTTGAGATGAAAGATCTCGGATTAATGCATTACTTCCTAGGTTTGGAAGTATGGAAAAGCCCAGAAGGAATCTTTCTCAACCAGGGAAAGTATGCTGTGGAAATCTTGAAAAGATTTGATATGTTGGTATGTAAATCCATGGTCACTCCCATGGATTCCAACCTGAAATTGTTAGCTGATGAATCGTCAGAATTAGTGGATGTGACTCAGTACAGACAGATTATTGGGTCACTAATGTATTTGATGAATACCAGGACAAATATATGCTTTGCTATGAACACCCTTAGTCAGTATCTAGTTGAGTCTAGACGTGCTCACCTGATAGCTGCAAAGCATGTGATGAGGTACTTGAAAGGTACGATAGATTTTGGTCTACATTATTTTGGAGATCATGACTTCAAATTGTATGGTTATACAGATGCAGATTGTCCTGGAAGTGTCTCAGACAGAAAGAGCACACCGGGTGGATGTTATTGTCTGGGATCTTCTATGATCTCGTGGTTTAGCAGGAATCATTCCAGTGTGGCTCTCAGCACAGCTGACGTGGAATATATAGCGGCTTGCACTGCTAGTTGTGAATCCATATGGCTTCAGAAGTTGTTATCATGACTATTTGACTTAGAGATGGACCCCACTGTGATCCTGTGTGACAACCAGAGTTGTATCAAGATGACGGAGAATCTAGTGTTCCATGATAAGTCAAAGCACATAGAGATCTGATATTTCTATATACGGGATATGGTGTAGAAAGGAGCTATAAAGCTCTAGTATGTGAGCACTAATGAACAAGTTGTTGATGTATTGACCAAACCTTTGTCTTGAGTAAAGTTTGATTATTTCCAAGACAAGCTTGGTGTAGTTCAGAAGGACCCTCGTTGAAACGGGGAGTGATATGGTCAATGATGATATTTGGATCGGCGACGAGGTATATGATGAGGATACTTGTATTGCTGATGAGGATACTTGTATGGATGATGAGGATACTTGTATCGATGATCAGGATAGTTGTATCGATGATGAGGATACATGTTCCAACGATGAGGTCGATGATGAGGATACCTGTTCCGATGATGAGATCGATGATACCGACGATGAGTTTGATGATGCCGGCGATGAGGTCGATTATATTGACAATGAGGTCAATGAGTGATCCTTCAAATTTTTCTAAGTGGATGAGTGGATTGTATCATCCCTGGACTTTAGTCCTAAATGGATCTGGAGACCTATGTCTTCGAGAAGTGGTCCTTAGACTTTGTCTAAGTAGACGAGTGGATTCTATCATCCCTGGACTTTAGTCCTAAATGGATCTGGATACCTGTGTCTTCGAGAAGTGGTCCTTAGACTTTTTCTAAGTAGACGAGTGGATTGCATCATCCCTGGAATTTTGTCCTAAATGGATCTGGAGACGTATATCTTCTAGAAGTGGTCCTTAGACTTTTTCTAAGTAGACGAGTGGATTGTATCATCCCTGGACTTTAGTCCTAAATGGATCTGGAGACCTATGTCTTCGAGAAGTGGTCCTTAGAATTTGTCTAAGTAGACGAGTGGATTGCATCATCCCTGGAATTTTGTCCTAAACGGATCCGGAGACATATGTCTTCGAGAAGTGGTCCTTAGACTTTGTCTAAGTAGATGAGTGGATTGCATCATCCCTGGACTTTTGTCCTAAACGGATCCAGAGACCTATGTCTTCGAGAAGTGGTCCTTATAATTTTTATAAGTAGATGAGTGGATCAAGTATCATCCCTTGACTTTAGTCCTAAATGGATCCGAAGACCTGTGTCTTCGAGAAGTGGTCCTTAGACTTTGTCTAAGTAGATGAGTGGATTGCATCATCTCTTGAATTTTGTCCTAAACGGATCTGGAGACCTATATCTTTGAGAAGTGTTCCTTAGACTTTTCTATGTAGACGATTGGATTGCATCATCCCTGGACTTTTGTCCTAAACAGATCCAGAGAACTATGCCTTTGAGAAGTGGTCCTTAGACTTTGTCTAAGTATACGAGTGGATTACATTGTCCCTAGACATGATATGGTGTCTTAAAGTGAGAGGGATTGATCATCCCGTAATTATATCATGTTTGTTGTAGATTATGATGTTATTGATAAAGAGATACAAATGATGTTGTTGAACGGAAGATCCAGATGACGATGTTGTTGATCGGAAGATCCAGATGACGATGTTGTTGATCGAGAGATCCAGATGACGATTTTATTGATCGGAAGATCTAGATGATGATGTTGTTGATCGAGAGATCTATATGATGATGTTGTTGATCAGGAGATAGATGATATTTTCAATGTAGCTGATCGAGTGATCGAGTGCTGTAGAAGATGAAGACTTAGTACTGAAGATGTTGATGTTCCAGTATTCAATATATTGAAGATGTTCTAGTATCTATTTGAGTTATTGATGATGATTGAAGAAAGCTTCCAATGATTTATAGATGTATCATGTATGATGTTGTTGATGACTCCTTGATCCTGCAGATGTTGTTAGAATATCCTTCTCATTAAGGGGGGGTGTTGAAATATTGTAACTTCTAAGAATATTCTATTTGTACTTTATTATTTGGAGATGTTTATTCCTCCGTCGGGACATTATTATATATCCGGATATTTTTATTCCTCGGTCGGGATTTTATAAATAGGTTTATTAGACTTCCCTAGTGAGATCATCCCTGAGTTAAGTTATTAACGGTTATTAGACTCCCCTAGGAGAAGTCGTCCGAGTTAGGGTTAAAAGTCAAGTGAAGTAAAGTATAAATAGAGGAGGTGTGTTCCTCATTTAAAACACACTCACTCACTTGTGAAAATGACATAGGAGAGAGAGAGATCTGCAAAGGAGGAGAAGCTACTCTTGTTTGGGGATTACATCTTTGTATTTGTTGGTCATCTATATTGAGGAAGATTTGCTAGGTTTTCTACCCCATGAGGGTTTCCGAGGATAAATTTGTTTCTATCTTGTGATTGTGTTTTTTTCAGTGATTCTTATTATGCTCTTGTTGTGAATTTTATGCTAAACTTAACGCGAATGAGGGAGCACTATTCCAATGGGATATCCAAAGAACAAATTAAAGACCTCAACATCATGAAAGCACAATTGTACAACAAATTCATAGATCCCAGGACATGACAACCTCTAGATGTGAGAAAGAGACTGGTTTGAATGGAATGGTGTATTTACCAGCCATGGAGAGATAACTGGAGAAATAGATGGTTATGGTGTTTGACAGGACCCCATGTAATATTTGGAGGTCCCACAGTATTTTATTAGGAAATTGTGGTCTAAGTTTGAGCTAGACTACCATGTCAATTATTTTGACATCACTCAGTTTGAGGGTGTTGGTCTTGGATCTTCCCAAGATCAACCTTAGGCATGCCGCAACCCACTCAGAGGACTTCCTACACCCAGGAGAGATCCAAACCCCCCTCCTCAGCCACTTGGGTTTGTAGCGGCCTAAATGAGATTGATGACTCAGTTAGACATGCCACAAGTCATCTTCTTAGACATATCACATTTTTGGCTATGTATTCACAGAGTCGGAGGACAATGATGAGACACACACAGCTTCACGGTCTATGGGTGGTAGCTAGGACATGCCAGGTATAGGTGGAACTGAGGAGGGGCCATCTAGTTCAACTGGAACAATAGCACATCGTTGTTCTCATTGTGGTCATTCTTTCCATGGTCCTATGCAGCAACATGCCACAGAGAGCCTTTCTTCCTCTCGCCTTCTTTCGTCTTCTTCTTCTTGGCGATGTTCCAACCACTCTTCTTTAGTGACTCTATGTCCATTAATATTATAGGTCTCCTCTCGGCCCACTCCACCTGCAACAATTCCTTTTCCTTCAGGAGGTGTCTTCTACGGAACGGGAGTTGAAGGTCCCGTTGCATTCTCCATGGTTGATGCAGAGGTTTCAAGATTGGGGAGAATGGAGTTTCCTCTTCCTGAAGATGTTCGTGGTAGTCTAGTAGAAGAATCATCTCTAGAAATTATTTCATCAATGTATGTCTATCTTCCCAAACCTTGTCTACGGCCACGACGTATTCCACCTGCAATGTTAGTATTTTGGGGGTTTTCCCGAGTTTTTATGCTTGTATTCATGCATGATTCAAATACTTATAGCTTAAATGAAATCATTAAATCAACTACTATCTATGCCTATCAATTAACATCCCCGCCAACAGTGCCAAAATGTTGGTCACCCTATATGCTAATCAATTACAACTAACACGTAGGATGCTCAATATAAATTGTCAACCTGGGTAGGTCTTTTTATTTCAAAGGAAATTAACACAATCTATGCATAAACACTCAAGTAATTGATTGAATGAATGTAGATAAATTATCCTACTTATCTGCTCAGTAAAACTCATCTCATGGATAAAACTAATCTAATTTATCCATCTAAGAATTCAAAGTACAATTACCTTCCTACAAATATCAATCCAGCAATTACTGATCTAGGAATAAATAAACTAGACTTGCTTTTGCAAGAAGCTAAATCCTAAAAATATCAAACTACAGTATCCAATCACAACCCATCTAATTCAACTATCAACTACTGTAACTCAATCATAACATGTCTAATCTAATAAGTTCTAAGAAAGATAAACAACATTGAAGAACTAGAATTAAACTTGAACCATACTTTGACTAAATTGAAAATCCTAAGAAAGATAAATGACTGAAAGGAATCAGAGCTGATCTTGACTGTAACAGCTAACTAACACACTATGCATCAAAGGAAAACTAACTTACACAGTCGACTGTTACACCACACTGTTGTAGCACACCAAAGGAAATTCAATTCATAAACAATCTACTGTTGCAGCTAACTAAAAATATACCTATTGTAATTCCACACTGAAAAAAGTTGAAATGAAATACACATCTACCTAACTTGGCAATCTCTGTGAGAAGGCAGGCAGGCCTTGGCCTTCTAACAGAGATGTCGTGAACTAACACAAATTAAAACAAAAAGATATAAAGAACTCTTCTCCTTGTATTAAAATAGTGAATCACAATCACAATACTCTGTTACATCTCTCACGATCAAATCTTAATTAGCCAACCCCAGGCTCAGAATGCCTATTTACATTTATACAAAAATGACATGAATTCGTTCCACTAATATCAGGAAGACATGAAGATCTACGATCTTCAGGCTGTCGAATTACAATAGAATAGTTGCATCCATAAATGAACATGAATGAGATCGTTTCGTTTAAGCCTGAGCCATTACATGCTATTAGCATACTGAAATAGATTGTAACTGATAGGACTGGATGATTAATTGGATGCTCTGTTGTGGCCCAGCCATAGCTGGATGCATGGAGGAACACTCAAACTGTCATAGCAATTTTTGGAATTGTACTCAGGAAGGAACAGTTGGCGCCATGTATGCCTATTATCCAAAGGTTCAACGAGCTACTACACCTGTGGTCTTTCCAAGGCTTCTGAACTATCTTTGTCAAGTCAATTCATATTAGCATAAATCAAAAGATAGAGTTCATAACCATAAAAAATAGGCATTAATGAAATGAAGCAATAATAAATTATACCTATTTCAATCCATGCTCTGCTTAGGAAGATATTTGCTTAGGTTATGGAATGGTGAGGCAAAACAGGGAAAAAGGTATAGATAAGTGTGGGCAAAAAGAGGCTATTTTAGGGGCCAACAAGGAGGAGGAAAGGAGATGGATGTATAAGGAGGTAGGGTGGGAAAAAAAGTGAGAGAGGTATTGAAAGAAGGAGAGGGGGTAGCAAGGGAGTGGTCGTGGGAGAGAGAGAGCACGTGAGATAGAAGGAGGGAGAGAGGGGGTGTGGAAGGGATAAGCAAATAGTTAGAGAGAGAGAGAGAGAGAGAGAGAGAGAGAATGGAAGGGAAAGAGATATATCTTGAGAGAGAGAGTGATAAAGGGGGGGAGAGATAGTGATTGAGAGAGTGATTGAGAGAGAGAGAGAGAGAGAGAGAGAGAGGGAAAACAGAGTGGGGGAAGTCGAGGGGATTAGGGAGAGAGAAGGGTAGATAAAAATAAATATAGAGGGTGGGGAAAGAAAGGGAAATAAATATATAGCTGGGGATGGAGGGGGAGCTAGATAGGTATAGGTGGAGAAGAAGAGATAAGGAGGGAGAGGAAGGGAAATTAGGGTAGGGAGTGGCAAGGGGGAGAGAGATAGAGAGAGAGAGAGAGAGAGGTAGAGAGAGAGAGAGAGAGAGAGAGGTAGAGAGAGAGAGAGAGAGAGAGTGATGTAAGGAGATATATATAGTGAGAGAGATATAGGATGAGGAGGGAAGGACACATATGGATAAGGAGGGAGGGTAGGGAAAATATCAAGAGAGGTAGTGAAAGAAGGGGATGGGGTAGCAAGGGAGTGGTTTCCAGAGAGAGAGAGAGAGAGAGCAAAATATATAGGAGGGAGAGAGAGGGAGTGTGGAAGGGATAAGAAAAGCGTTAAAGAGAGAGATGATAGTGGAAGGGGGGGAGAGGTAATTTGAGAGGGTGTGATAGAGGGGTAGAGAGAGAATGGGGGAAGTCAGTTAGGTTAAGGAGAGAGAGGTGTAGATGGAGATAAAGATAGAATGCATCGAAATAAAGGGAAATATATATATAGCTAGGGAAATTGTTCAACTCTCGAACTCTAAGTAGCAACATATCTTAACTTAAATATGAAAAACAATAGATTATATAGGCACGAGTAGAAGGTGTGAGCCTATCTACCCACTGAAAATATATTGTGTTTCAGGTTTCCATAACCACACACACTTTAAGTAATCTAAATAAATTACATGTTTTCGAGGGGGATTTAGTCATTTTGAACCAAACGAATATATTCACCTTTTTAATGAGATCACCACCCCTTTTGCATATCCCGACCAGCCTTCCTTTCTAAATATAACCTTATCCACAACCAATTATGCATACACAAAGCTTAGCAAGTCCTCGAGATCTCAATTAGATTCATAGC
Source organism: Larix kaempferi (assembly GCA_027924585.1). Classification (NCBI taxonomy): domain Eukaryota; kingdom Viridiplantae; phylum Streptophyta; class Pinopsida; order Pinales; family Pinaceae; genus Larix; species Larix kaempferi. The sequence continues at coordinate 835,270 of BSBM01000870.1, forward strand.
TCGAACCCTCTCGATATCATGTACGTAATATCATGTACGTATATAAATAGTTTAGGCCCTTAGGGTGATTTCATTTACTCATACAAGTGAAATGCACAAAATGGACATTAAGCTAACCTTCTTATCTTAGGAACTCTTGCCAATATGATGAGAGGAGCAAGTAACAACGTACATATGTTTCATATAGTATCATCTCATAGTGGTGAGGATGATTGACGGTTCAAGGTCACGAAATTACATGACCACCTTCTCTCGGGCCCAACCTAAAGAAAGTCCGCATTAAATGCACTTCCTTAGATTAAGTTAGATCTACAACTATCACCAATGGTTGAACATAATTATCAAGATTTATATTTGTTCCTCTAATAAACCATACACCACCCAACCATCCAGGTCAATTTAGAATTGGGCTCTGTACTTTTCCCACGAGAGATGACAATAGATATTATAGTTTTAAATGTTTAAGGGCCTTATAATGGAATGGATCTACAGGTTCACATAAAGGATGGAATGATAGAACCATTAAATGATCCTAAAAGAGCAGAAAAGGGCGGTAATGCAGTCTGAGATTGAGCAACGGTATAGCTACCCAATAAGGGTTGCTTCTTGGTGTAATCTATCAGTGGATCAGAGATATGAGATGATAGTTGGAAGGTGATTGGCAGAGAATGGTTTTTCAAAAGTGAATGCATCGAACCTATTTAATAGCTTTAATGCTTCCACTTTATGATCACCTCCTTTGTTTACTAAATTCAATCGACACTTAATGCAATAGGTGCACTAGTATTTCAACAGGCGTCTATGCCACTTGTTTCATGATCTCTCACCCTGTGCATCAAGTACTACATACTTATTTGTTGAGTAATGATGGTTAAATTTCTACGCAATTAATATATATACAACAACTTAAGCTATAAATAAATATAAATAGCAGGAATAATCTATGTTTGCAATATGACAAAGATTAGCCTAGCATGCCGTTATAGGGTATTGATATGCAATATCATAGTGCACTGGACCTTGGATTCTTTCAATTAATTTCATAATCAAAACATGCCAGTACCAATCTTAATTAACAAACGTGACTGTATAAGTGGTGAAATAAATAATCCCGATGGATTATCAAGGTAAACGAGTGCATGGGTTTAGGAAGATGATATTTTGTCCTGGGGCCAATTGGTTCATATCCTACGTAATATTCAGTCTTGTCACCTTTACTCCTATGGGTTGTTTTGGGGTCGTGCAAAATTTACCCTCTACCAAAACTCGATAATTGAGATTATAAATAAATGGATTCTTGAAATTGATTTCCACTAGCACTGATTTCCTCGTGGGAAACTTGCATGGTTTCCAAAACAAATAATATTTTTTTAATTCCTTCAAGAAATATGCGGAGGTGATGTTCTTTTGGGAGGGAATTACGGGCCAAAATTTGTATTATCAATTTAGAATATCCAACAATGACGATGGTTTTGTGTCCTTTATCCTCAAAAATTTCTATCCATTTCCACAATGCTAAAGCTTCCACTAGATTATTCATTGCAGTACTTAAGAACCAAGCATACTTTGTTTCTTGATATTCCTCAAGGTCGAGAATCACCCCTCTCGCTCGTGCCACCCGTGGATTTCCTTTGGAAACTCTGTTGAAAAAATAGGGTTTTATGTTTCCTGGATTGGATCTAGTTTTGTAAGTCTTCTTATGCCATTATTAAAGCCCATTTTTTGCTTAAATTTCTTGCATAAGGATTAACCTGTCCCATTTTAGAGTGTGGTCGAGCTTAGATAATTTCCCTCTTAAGCTTCTAACTTGTTTGAACATTGATGTGCAATTCCTTTTTGTTGAATTGTCTTAGCCATTAATCCCCATTCCTTTACTGCAACCTTCCTTGGATCACTACTCCATTTATGACAAGCCATATCTTTCATTTATAGAAAAGGGAAGATTTTTTTAGACTCGCTTTAATAGGGGCTTGTCACTAAGATTGCAAGATATTTTAATGCCATGATAAAAATATTTTGGCATTGTTGAAAGGGAGAACTAGATTTTGAAAGATCTCTTTTTGAGATACCCCCAAAGTTCTCTAGTAAACAAACAACTAAAAAGAAGCTCTTGAACTGATTCTTCCTCGGATTTGCATAAGTGGCATCTAGAGGGGCCCAATAATCCATGTATTTTCGAATTATCCTTCGTGACGATCGTTCCATGAGTGTATGTTCAAGAAAAAAAAAACTTTCAGTATAGATTTACTATCCCATACAGCCTTCGAAATAGATGATCTTCGGATATTTTTTCTTTCTCTCATGTGGATTTTGTAGCCTTATTTTACAAAGTACTCTCCTCCTTTCATCCTCCATGCTCTAGTGTCACTGGCTGTAGAATTGATTGGGGATTTCCCTTTCAAAATAATTACGAAGGAATTCTTTTGTTCCTTAAGTGATCTTGGATGTTGGCTCTTTCACCATCCCCTCTATACTCCCTCATGATCCCAGTTGGATATGTAATACATCATTTTTATTCCTTTGTTTTCCATCCACTGCTTCAATTGCCCAATGTTCCCTACTCCTACTATCTCTTGATGCCCTGCTATTTTGTCACTCTATATCTTTATTCTCTTTCCATTTCCAGGATCCCATAATGGATTATCACTTATCAAGGGGAAATATCCCTTAGAAAGGGTCCAACTTGGGGAGGAAGGAGCCTGTTTCAGACCTTTATCAAGACAATGTCTCTAGTTTTGACTTAGATGTTTCCTTGACAACACTATTTTCCGCCAGTCCTTCTTTCTTGTGACCAACATCCAAATAATTTTACGTCCAAGTGCCTTGTTCATAATAATTGGATACCTTATCCTAATCCAACATGCTCTTAAGGGGATGTGACTATTCCCCATTCAATTCAATGATATTTTTTGTATTTTCCCTTCTTGCCTTGCCACAAAAATTTCCAAATTTGCGATCTTGTTTTTTGGAGAATTCCAGAGGGAGAAAGGAGAGCAAAGCATTGATTGATGGGGAGTGACATTAGCATTGATTTTATAAGAACAATTATCCTAGTGATATTGATCCATCTCACCCCCGATTGGATCGTTTTTTTATTTTTATTTTTCAAAGATAGGGCACCAATCCCCGAATTTTGGCTTTCCTTGGAAGACTAGGATTCCCAAGTAGCTATAGGAATTCCATCTTTCTTGAAATTTGAATGGAAGGGATCTCACTATTGTCCTTATCCTTATTATAGGAGTGTTCTAGATTTATATTATGCCATTAACTTTGTTAACCATCACCTGTGAAGAATCCAAATATGTATTCACAACCTTTCTAAACCGATCAACTATTATTACAAAATCCCCTCCTAAAAGAAGAGTGTTATCCGCAAATTGAGAATGATTTAGTTCCTTGATACCTCGATTAATTGTGATGACTAGGAGGTTCCCTATCTCTCTTTCACATTCCATTTTATGTCTAATAGAGTTAGCCATAATAACATACAGTAGAGGGGATAAGGGACAACCCTGCTGCAAACCTATGGAACTTTTAAAGAATTCAGTGGGTCATTCATTGACTAGAGGATCCACCCAAGGGCTCTCTATACATGTTCTAATCCAACAGATAAAATGGTAAAAAAGAAAACAAAATGAGAATAGAGAAAAGGAAATAGTGGTGTACTCGATAAAAGGAATTAGCCATATCCAACTTTATAAGCATTCCTCTCCTTTTCATTTTTTGCTTGAACGAATGGCTTCTCGAACAAAGAGAATGTTATCTATTATTTGTCAACTCTAAATGAAACCACCTTGGTTTTCGAAAATTATAAATGGAAGAAGGGATTTCAATCTCTTTGCAATAATATCTATTATAATTTTGTTAGTTGAGTTTCAAAATTAAATGGGACGAAATATAGAAAAAGTTGAAGGATTCTTCTCTTTAGGGATCAAAGCAGGAAAGGATGAGTTGGTAGTCCCCCCTATTTTGATTTTTTCTCTCGTCCATTGCAACATTCAACACAAATATTTCTTAACGATATCCCAACATTTCCTGAAGAAGTCTATATAAAAACTATCAGGACCAAGGGATTTATCAACTTCTAGGCCCCACACGATTGTTTGAACTTCAGACTCCTTAATCCTAGCCATCAGCATTCTATTTTCCTCCTTATGGATAATAGAGGAAATATTCTGCAACGTCTTAGGAACACTATCATGGTTTTTTTATTTCTTCCTTGGTCATCAAGTTCTTGAAATGGGAGAGAGAATCCTTTTTAATGTTACCATACCCAGTTATCGCTTCCCCATATGGATTCTTTATCGTTTTAACATTATTCCATTTTTGTCTTTCTTTTTCCTACTTGTGGAAGAAAGTTGTATTTTTGTCCCCCAATTTCAACCAAATGCTTCTTGATTTCAATATATAGGTTTCTTCTTCATTTCTATAAGTTTTTAAAACATTTTGGTGTATGTCTTTCTTTATTTTCAAATGTTTAATATTGATGCCTTATTTTTCCATTCTTTGTTGAATTAGATCTAAACTATCCTGAAGAACTTTCCTCTCCGTTTTTGGCTCTTTGTAGTGATGCTTGACCCATTGTTTTAGAGAATACTTGATAGTATTTAGCTTTCTCTCTAGTATAAATCCCTGGAATCCAACTACTCTCTACATCTAAGCCTCCAAAATTCCTACTAAATCCTCCTAGTTTTGCAACCATAGAGGATTAAACTTGAATGGGAGCAATATGTATTTTTTGAGGTCAACCATAGACAAAAAATTGGTTTTTGATCAGAAGTAGCTAAATGAAATTATACTGGAGGATATTTTCATATTATATTCCAGAAAAGAACAAGATATTGGGAATCTATCAAGTCTAGAAGCTATGTGATCGTTTCCCAACCTTCGATTTGACCAAGTGTATTTGCATTTCTTTGGAAGGATATTTGATAATTCCCAGTCGTGAATTATATCTTCTACGTTCTCTTGGAAAGGATCCCTTACTATACTTCCTCCTCTTTTCTCTCCCTTAGAGAGAGTGACATTAAGGTATCCAACAATTATGCTTCCATTTATATTTATCTTACTCTTCATTTATCTAAGAGAATCCCAACATACATGCTTCTTAGTGTGTTGTTGAGGAGCATAGATGTTAAAAATATTAAATATTTTCCCTTCAAATTTACTTATCAACCTAGTATAGACCCAATGATGGGTGATTTATGTTTTCCTTAAATCCAAAATCATCATCCCATAATGTGCCTAGACTCCAAGAATTCCCCTAGAACTTGCTGCTACAATTTTACTATTTCTCCACATCTGCGTTCTTATTTCTTCCATTTCCTGGTTCAAAAGATTTGTCTCTTGGACTAGAAGAAACATTGGATATTTTGCTATTAGAAGATATTTAATTACTTTCTTTTTATAATTACTACCTAAGCCTCTAGAGTTACAAGAGACCAGTTTCATTATTTACCGATGTTGGATTTGGTGCCTCCTTCTCACTGGTTTCCTCCAGTGCTTTTTGTCATACTTTTCCATGTTGATGGCATTATCTATTCAATTGTTGTTTGTTTTCCCATTTGTTTTTCTTTGTGAGTTTATTCCTCTTGGATTTCCTTGTTTTTATTCATTCCTGATTTTTTTATATGGATTTATTCTTGTCCATCCACTTCTAAGTTGCTTGACAACTATTGGGATTGTCCTCTCATAATTAATCCTGTAACTGTAGCCTTATATCCTAGGGTTTCACCTAATGTACCAACAAGATCAGTTTCTAATTGAAAAGAGAACAAGGTGGGAAATCTGATCTAGGGGGGTTATAGTGCAGGCTACTACTTTTAGAAAGGATAGATGAGTTTGAGAGGGAAGTTCGGGACATTCAGAGGGCTCTTCCGGGAAAAGTAAATAAAACCGGTTAGGGGAAGGAACCAAAGGGAGAAGGTATGAAGAGAGCTCTGGGACTTCAAGAAGATGCTTGGGAGCTTCAAATAGGCTAGGTGGAGGACAAGTCACTGAAAGAATGACTCCTACAGGGGCCGATTCAACCTGTTTAAGGTTATTCTCTTGTTTGTTCCCCATTTTCCTCTTATCCAATTGCCAATTTGTTTCATTGTTTTGTGCAATGTCAATGTAATTAGGCTTGTTCTTGAAGTCTTTAAAAAGTGTCCATACTCATGGCCTACTTTTCATTTAAAGGGGAGTTGCTCATAGTTCAATTTCAGTATGTGTTGTGAGTTATCTAACTTGGGGACGATGGATTCTCGGAGCCCTTTTTCTAGATCAACTTCGACACAAATTATTGCATAGGGGAACATATTTTATTTTTGTTCATCCATATCCAAGTATTTCCCCAACTTGTTTCCTATGAAATCTAGAGAATCTGTTCCCCGAAAATGAAGGTGGGGGGGTGGGGGAGGTGCACCCAAACCGAAATAGATGAAGGCACATCGAGTTCTCGATTGAAGTCTGGGATCCAGGGATTCAAATGTATTCCCCTATTGCTAAATAAATATGCACCTCCACTCCCCTACCATCGCCACTCCTCCTCCCCACCCTCCACTTCCCCGCCTTCCCCTGCCCCTTACTCCTCCTCCACCTCCCTCTCTCCCTCCTCCTCCTCCTCCTCCTCCTCCTCCTCTTCCTCCACCCTCACCTCTCCCTCTTGATCCCCTCATCCTCCTACTCCCCTTACCCACACCTCATCCTCCTCCCCCTCTCTCCCTCCTCCTCTACTCCCCTCCCACTCCTCCTCCCCACCCTCCACCAACCCTACATCCCCCCTATCCTCTTTCTCCTCCTGATCCCACTTTTCCAACTCCTCCTCCTCTAACTCCCCCTCTCCCTCCCCTCTTCCTCTCCCCACTCCTCCTCTTCATCCACCTCACCTCTCCCCATCCTCCACTTTCCCTCCCCTCCCACCACACTCCTCGTCCTCGTCCTCCTCCTCAACCTCTCCTTCCTCCTCCTCCTCCTCCTCCTCCTTCTCCCTCCCCTCACCACCCCCCTCCTTCTGCTTCTCATCCCCCTTCCCCCTCCCCTCTACCTTCCTCCCCTCCTCCTTATTGTCCTCCCTCTCCACCTCCCCACACTCTCCCCCTCCACTTCCCCCAACAATCTCCTGCTCCACTTCCCCCCACACTCTCCTACACCTCACCTCCCATCCTCCTCCTCCCCCCCCTTCTCCTCCCCCTCTCTCTCCCTCCTCCTCCACTTGCCTTCCATCGCCACTCCTCCTCCTCCCTACCCCCAACCATGTCACTTCCCCTCCCCCTCTATCATCATCCTCATCCTCCTAACAAACCCTCCCAACACTCTCCCTCATCCTCCTCCCTTCCCCTTCCCCCTCCTTAACCTCCTCCTTCCCCATCCTCCTCCCCCTCCCCCTCCACCTCCTATCCCCACCCTTCTATCTCTCCTCCTAATCCTCACCCCCCTCCACCACCCACACACTCCCCCACTTCCCCCCACACTCTTCTCCACCTTTCCCTATCCATCCCCCTCCTCTCCCCTCCGTTTCCACCACACTCCTCAATCTCCCCTCTCCACCCCACCACACTCTCTCCCTCCCCTTCCCCCCATACACTCCTCCACCTTGCCCTCTACCTCCTCCTCCTCCTCATCCTACCCCTCTCTCCCTCCTCCTCCACTTTCCTCCAATTTCCAGTCATCCTCCCCACCCTCCCCTGCCCTCGCTTCCTCTCCCCCCCTCTCCTCCTCTTCCTCCTCCCCCCTCTTCTCCCCCTTATTCCCCCCAATCCTCCTACTCTACTTCCCCACTCCTCCTATGCCTCCTCCCCTCTCTCCCTCCTCCTCTACTCCCCTCCAATAGCTAACTCCCACTCCTCCTCCCCACCCTCTGCCACCCCTGCTTCCCCCCCCTTTCTCCTCCTCCTCCCACTCCTCCCTTCCCCACACACTCCCCCCCTACCCCCCACACTCCTCTCCACCTGACCCTCTCAATACCCCTCCTCTCCCATCCCTTTCCCCCATCCTCCACTCCACCCCACAACAGTCTTCCCCTCCCATTCCCCCCACACACTCCTCCACCTCTCCCTCTACCTCCTCTTCCTCCCCCCCCTCCCCCTTGTCCTCCTCCCCCCCTCCCCCTTGTCCTCCTCCCACTCTCTCCCTCCTCCTCCACACCCCTCGCATCTACACTCCTCCTCTCCCTCCTTAACCTACACCCCCCGCATCTACACCCCTCCTCCCCCCCCTCCCCCTTGTCCTCCTCCCACTCTCTCCCTCCTCCTCCACACCCCTCACATCTACACCCCTCCCCTTCCCCCTCCTTAATCTCCTCCCCCCTCCCCCTTGTCCCCCTCCCACTCTCTCCCTCCTCCTCCACACCCCTCGCATCTACACTCCTCCTCCCCCTCCTTAACCTACACCCATCGCATCTACACCCCTCCTCCCCCCCTCCCCCTTGTCCTCCTCCCACTCTCTCCCTCCTCCTCCACACCCCTCGCATCTACACCCCTCCCCTTCCCCCTCGCATCTACACCATTCCCCTTCCCCCTCACATCTACACCCCTCCCCTTCCCCCTCCTTAACCTACACCCCTCGCATATACACCCCTCCTCCCCCCCTCCCCCTTGTCCTCCTCCCACTCTCTCTCTCCTCCTCCACACCCCTCGCATCTACACCCCTCCCCTTCCCCCTCCTTAACCTCCTCCTTCCCCATCCTCCTCCCCCTCCCCCTCCACCTCCTATCCCCGCCCTTCTATCCCTCCTCCTAATCCTCACCCCCTTCCACCCCCCACACACTCCCCCCCTTCCCCCCACACTCTTCTCCACCTTTCCCTATCGATCCCCCTCCTCTCCCCTCCGTTTCCACCACCCTCCTCAATCTCCCCTCTCCACCCCACCACACTCTCTCCCTCCCCTTCCCCCCATACACTCCTCTACCTCACCCTCTACCTCCTCCTCCTCCTCATCCTGCCCCTCTCTCCCTCCTCCTCCACTCCCCTCCAATTTCCAGTCCTCCTCCCCACCCTCCCCTGCCCTCGCTTCCTCTCCCCCCCTCTCCTCCTCTTCCTCCTTCCCCCTCTTCTCCCCCTTATTCCCCCCAATCCTCCTACTCACCTTCCGCACTCCTCCTATGCCTCCTCCCCTCTCTCCCTCCTCCTCTACTCCCCTCAAGTAGCTCACTCCCGCTCCTCCTCCCCACCCTCTGCCACCCCTGCTTCCCCCCCTTTTCTCCTCCTCCTCCCACTCCCCCCCTCCCCCCCACACTCCTCTCCACCTCACCCTCTCAATACCCCTCCTCTCCCATCCCTTTCCCCCATCCTCCCCACTCCACCCCACTCCACCCCACAACAGTCTTCCCCTCCCATTCCCCCCACACACTCCTTGTCCTCCTCCCCCCCTCCCCCTTGTCCTCCTCCCACTCTCTCCCTCCTCCTCCACACCCCTCGCATCTACACTCCTCCTCCCCGCTCTCCCCTGCCCTCCCTTTCTCTCCCCCTCTCTCCTCCTCCTCCTCCTCCCACGTCCCCTCCCCTCCCTCCCCCAATCCTCCTCCTCCCCTTCCCAAATTTTCCTCTGCCTCCTCCCCCTCTCTCCCTCCTCCTCTACTCCCCACCGATATCTCACTCCCCCCGATATCTAACTCCCCCTCTTCCTCCACCACCCCTGCTCCCCCCTCCTCCTCCTCCTCCTCCTCCCACTCTCCCTTTCCCCACTCCTCCTCCTCCTCCTCCTCCCAATCTCCCTTTCCCTCTCACCACTCCTCCTCCTCATCCTCACCCTTACCTATCCCCATCCTTCCCACCCTCCCCTCCCCCCACACTCCTCCTCCTTCTCCCCCTCCTCCCCCCCTTCTCCTCCTCCCCCTCCTCCAATCATACTCCTCGTCCTCCCCCTCTCTCCCTCCTCCTCCACTCCACTACCTTCGCCACTCCTCCTCCTCCACCTCTCCCTACCCTCCTTTCTTACTCCTCCCACTCCCCTTACCCCCCATTTCCTCCACCCCACCTCCTCCCACTCCACCCTCCCTCCCCCCCCCATTCTCCCTCCCCCCCCCCCTCCCCCCTCCTCCTCCTCCTCCTCTCTCCATCCTCCTCCTCCTCCTCCACCTCTCCCTCCCACCTCCCCCTACCCTCCTTCCTTACTCCTTCCACTCCCCCTCTCACCTTACCCCGCCTTTCCTCCACCCGTCCCTCTCCCACTCTGCCCTCGCTCCCCCCCCCCCCTCCTCCCACTCTTTGTACAACGACTTAAAAATATAAATAATTATAATTTAATGATATTGCATAAAATATAATTTTCCACATATATATATGTTCAAACAACTTTAAAAAGTTCTCTAAATATGTCATAGTAAAATGCAAAATTAACTACCAAACTTAAATTAACTTCAAAATGATAAACGATAAAAATTGTTTAAAAAAATAAAATATGTAAACTAGAAAGAAAACACCTCTACTACCAAACCATTCTTTGATCACATAAAGTTTCTAAGATTTAAGGCAGTAAACCATATATATATATATATATATATATATATATATATATATATATATATATATATATATATATATATAATTTAATTTAATATCAATTAATTTAATTAAAATATTTTATTTTTATAAAGATTTACATTATAAGTTTTTAAATTTTTCATGAGAGAGAGCCTAATTATAAAGAACCAACAATAAATTTGAAATCTAAACTATATTCACATCATAAATATTTTCATTAAAAGTGTGGAATAACTCTAAAAACATTTTCATAGAAACATTAAACCAAAGTAACAATAAACTAAAAATCTAAAAACAAATTAACATAGATCTTTCCCATTTTTTAATTAATAAATATAAAATAACGATTTCATAATGTATAACATATTACTAACCAACTAGCCTGCTGAAGAGAATTTGATAGCAACAAATAAATTCAAAAACCCTAAATCTAAATATAACACAGCCCCTTAATCGAAATATAATCGAAATATAAAGAGAAGATAGTAATCTATAAACCCCAAAACCCTAAAACAAGGGTCGTTTAATCTAAGTATTATAATGGTTTGGTTTGGACCTAGCTGGGAACAAAACCCAACCCATTTTGCGTATGGGTTAAGCCACTTTAAATCTTTAATATTCAAAAAAATTTAAACAACAACCAAGAGAAAGAAATCCGATGTCAATTGTTAAAGAAAATAAAGAATCCACTAAGGCTATGCCATTGCTAGTTCGGGTAGCTTCTTTAAGAACAAGCTAATATTACTAAAAATTGGCTATGACATTGGGAGTTCTAATAAATGGAAAATTACTTTTTAATGGAAATATATATATATATATATATATATATATATATATATGCCAAATTAGTTTTTAAACGATTCTGTTATGTGGTAGGAGGATGGCATAGAACTTGGCATGCCCTTCTTAAATGATCACTATTAGATAGGCGCTCCTGGAATAAATGGCACAAATATTAAGAGGAGATAGCCGCAATGCTCAGAGCCACGAGGAATCTGAGACGATCAAATGTTTAGAAGGCTGCCAAATTGTAGGAGCAACTGAGGAGTTGAAATGTATGGAGGTCGTGTGTGGTAGTTTTGGGTAGTGATAATAGAGAATGTACGCACTGACAGTCAGATATATACCTCATGAATCAGCATAACAAGGGACTCGACTGGAAGCTTATGCCACAGATGCCACATATACGGTTTGGTTCCAATTCGGAAACACTGTCGAATGTGGAATCCCTAGACCCCTTTACCTCTCAGGACCATGCACTTGAATGAACGACGAAAAAAATGGATGGCATAGCACGGATAGTCACAAAAGTTATTGGAAATATCCATCCTCTAGTCTGAAACCCTATGCCTAATAGCTCAGAACAAAACCCAACCCAGTTTGCTTATGGGTTAAGCCACTATAAAAAAAAACATAATCCAAAATCTTTTATACCACAAGTTTGTGCCTCAAATCTTATACAAGGTCCAAAAAATTTAAACCATAGATGCGTGAGATTTTCTAGGGTTTTTGAGAGAAGAGCAGAAATCAAACATTTATTTCAAGGCTAAAATAAATAAACATAAATAAAATCACTAGCTACGCTACAGCTTCGTAGAGCAAAGCAGAACTTAGAGAAAATAATAAAAAACCCAATCCTCATGGAAACGCTCAAGAACAGAACCCATCTCTCATTGCAACGCCCAAGTAATTAACAGAAATGAATGAGATTGCTTGTAAAGGAAACGCTCAAGAACAAAACCCATATCTCATTGCAACGCCCAAGTGATTAACAGAAATGAATGAGATTGCTTGTAAAGGACGTGCTAAGAGGGAACAATAAAAGAATATACCTGGAATTGAATCCCCACAATTTTTGAGAGAAAACATTGATGTCAGCTGCATCTTCGATTCCCCTTAAGCTCATTTCCACCATTCAAGTTCATCCAACATCCCAAATCGTTGCCTCTATTTCAGTCCAGCCTCCTCTATTTCTTTGCCTCCAAATTATTTGCTTATGTTTCTGTCCAGCCTCCTTAGACATTAAACCACAATCTGATTCAGACACCAATTAAATCATAATCAGACATTAAACCATAGACTAACCCATACTCAGACATTAAACCACAATCAAATTCATACACCCGAGCACACAGACTCATATTCCACTCGAAACCCTAGCATACAAATGCACCAAAGGAGGAAGGAGGAGTTAAATATTGAAATCCAAAATGCACCAGATAAGTAAGCAGGTTTGTCTCTTCTCATATCTATCTATTAATTTCGAAGGGCCTCCCATCATTTCATTTCGAAGGGCTTCCGAGATGGATCAGCGACACAGAGCACTGCGAATTCTGAAATGGGCATTCGTATGCCTCTGTACAATGTACATTCTCAGTTATCATGGGGGGCTTCAAACACAGGCCAGCGATGATCCAGAGATAGTGCGACTCAAGCTGATGCACAGAAACAACCATGGCTCATCGGAGTGCAGATTCGAAGCCGTGACGCCGCTTCTCCGCCATGACAAGGTCCGTCTCGCAGCCTCCGCAGCCAGAAAAAATGCTCCCAAATATGGCCTTCGGCTTTAGCGCCAGAAGCAATGCTCATCGTCGTTGTCCTTACAAGTATTCATATTCAAACTTGTGAAGCAGCCGTGGCATCTTCGTCTACGATACAGCCACAATAAGCTCTGCCAATAGCTCCCTGCCGAGACACTGAATCCCAAATATGGCCTTCGGTTGTAGCACCAGAAAGCAAGGCAATAGCTTCCATGGGACCGGCGGTGTCCTTGCATTACAGCAGGTCCGGATCTCGTTTGCTTTGCAGATTGGTTTCACCTTTCAATAACAAATTCTCGACCATCTCAACCAACCCTCCACGGATGAACACCAGTCTGCACAAATGCGCAGATACAAAAAAACATGGCGCTCCACAACATTCCCTGATAGAGTGAACAGTGAGACAAAGCAAAGCAGAAAAGCCACCGCTGTAAAGATGGTTAAAGAAAAGCACAAAAGCCACCGCCGTAAAGATGGTTAACAGCCGTTAGCCGTTAGAATGTAAGACGATTTCAAACTCAAAAGAGATAGTTGAATATTTGCATTTAACTACAATTAATTCAAACTTATCCAATGATGTAGATAAAGAATATCGTTATGTTCCAATGGTCAATCTCAAATTCTCGAGAAAAATAGTGTCCGGGTTAGAGCATGCTCCAGCACGACCACTCTCACATATCAATTCTACAACATGTCAATGAAAACTTCAGCGTAAGTTTTTTGTTTATCCATTTAATCATTAATTTTTGTCAGTTATCCCATATCTATCCCAAAAATTTAGAGAACTTCCATTGCTAGTATCAGTGATGATGTCCAGTAGAGAAAATTCTGCAAAAATAAATAAAACATTTCACCAAGAAACCTCAACACTTGATTCATGACGATTGTGAGCCAATATGTCAAGAAAGAAATCATGGTCGGAGAAAATTGTGTGTGGGATGATCCCAGCTCTGCCACACGAGATTCGAACCCGAGGACGCAAGCTAAGAATTTGTTGTATTATATATCTACAAATTACCGTTCTTTGCCATTAAAATACCTTGAGATTTACCAGTACTGATATTCCAAACCACGGTTCCATCCGTTTCTTCAAGTATCAAGTCTCTATTACTCTTCAGCTTGAGCGTCGCACCCTCTGAGACCATCCTGTTCCTGTTTGCAGTCCAAATCTCCATTGTAGGAAGTGAGGTGAGATTCAATCCCAAAAAAACAGACTGAACGAATTTGCCAGAAGAATTGAATCCAAACACCGCTCTGTTGTTCTCGCTAATAATGGCATTAGCATTTTCGTCTGTAACCACTCTGAAGGGCCTCTGCACCGTGCTGTGGGTTCAGCGTTGGTTTTGTTCGATGCATGGGCCGCGTCCATCTACGCATTGGTTGCTGCATGCGTGCTAAGTTCGAACTTGTTTCCTGTCCTCTGTCATCCGCAGCTTGTTCCGAGTTGAAAATCATATAACGTTCTCCTTTGCCAACTCATGGAGCTGTTAGGAATATCTTGCTCTCATATCTTGACTGTCAAGTGCCCAGTGTGCCATGATTAATTTTCTTTTTGCAGTGGACCCTACCTGCGTTTTTCTTTGGGCGACCAACTCTTCAGTTGCGAACGTTTTTTTTTTTGTCATTTCCAGGTTTCCAGTGAAAGTTCCTTCATACATTTAAAAATGCTGAGTAGGTTTCCAGCGTTTTTTGTTAAAGCTGAGTATGTGTGAGAGTTCCTTCATACATTTAAAAATTGGCAGATTAGGGTTTAGAGCCATTTATCTCGATTTTTATTTTTTGTCTTTATAGACTTTCTTTAAAAATGATTATCTAGTAAAAGGAAGGGATCGGGAAAAGGGAAAATTTTGTATTAAGGGGAGTACTTTGGATATGTAATTTATCCTTTTCCTTTATAAACAATAAAAGGATCTCAAAGTGAATTTGTAGGGTATTTAAAATAGAATGGCAATGGGACATTAGGGTAATCTTAATGTATAAAAGGGGGATTTTTTTTCTCTTAAAATAATGGACATGAGCATTTTTGGGGGGCAGTGCGTGGGATTTATATAAATAGTTCCATATCAAGCAAATCTGTTTTTTTTTGCAAAGTTGAATGCAAACTTAGATATATATATATGGAAATTCCCTATTTCCAAGCAAATCTGTTTTTTTCAATGTTGAATGCAAACTTAGATATATATACGGAAATTCCCTATTTCCAATCAATTGTGATTAACTTTTCTCCTTATCCTGTGTGCGAAGTTCCAATATATGAAGATTAAGAAACTTTTTTATATTATATTATTTTATATTTATTTAATCTTCATTTCCTTAGTATAGGACCAATCATTTTTTGCAAAATAATCTTTTAAAAATTAAAAAAAAATTATTAACTTTAGTTGCACTTCTTTGAAACATTAAATGTAATTACATGAAAATAATGAAAATAAATAAATAGTCTCTGCCTTGCCAGGACTAATAATTCACTCATTCTCCCTGTAGCAGTCAACTAGTACAACATAGATCATACATCAATTGGTTTTGCAACATAATTCATGTTGATATTGCAATGCACTCGCATGTGAGTGTGCTAGATCGTATGATCACTATTGTCCCTTGATATCACTTACAATAATAATTATTGTTTTTCTTTCAACAAGCTACAAAAGAAGAAGATATAATGGTGCAGAGTTCTTTCATGACAACTACAATTGACACCTCCTAGGTATCTTCTTGTGTAGGTTGCATGAAGAAATCCCATTAGGAGCACGGAACCTACACTACCTACCTTTAATACTTATGTTTTATAGAATTTTGTTAATTTTGGGACATTTTATTAGGATCTTTAGAAGCCATGTAATGAATAGTAATAGTAGAATTTTCAATTTGCACTACAAGGAAAACACCATGTAGTGGAGGCTTTCTAGAGGTTTTTAGTGTTATAATATTGGGAAAAATAAAAATTTAAAAACTTCACCATTCACAGCGGAGGTTTTAGTGGTGGTTTTAATGGATGTTTTCTATAACTTACAAATTTTGAGTGGACGGAGATTTTTTCTTTTGTGCTTCTATACATAATACACACTAGTACGTTCAAAACAAAATAGCTACAATATCTGTGACTACGTGTTCATCTTATTAATCTCCAATGATGGCCATCTTAGGATTGATTTGTCACAGTTTTGTGGGGCTATTCATATAGATTTCTCATGTAATTGATAACCCAAATATCTCCCCCACTTAGTTTAAGACTTGCTTCACCTCTTTGCTTGGTATACAATATATTCTTTATTTATATCTTTTAGAACTTTGTGTCTCCTTATTTGAACCCATGTCTAGTATAAAAGAAATATACAATAATTCTTTATATAGGTTTGAATGATTACTTGTTGAAGGGTAAGAAAGGATGGCTCAAGTAGTGGAGAAGATGGAAGATTGGCAGAAGACACACATAATGTACAAAGGAAATTGGACACTTAGAAGGGAAATTGATCAATTACAATCCAAAAACAATCTCGTTAGAAGTGAGCATGGAAGCAACAAATGAAAAAATCACTCTGTAAGCATAAACAATCAAATATCTACACGCTAAAGAGAAAAATATACAATTGGAATAATTCCCTCACTTCTTCAAAACTCCTTCTCCCAATACATTAATTGGTTCAATCGATAACTGTCAGCAAGATACAAAAGAAGAAGTATAATGGAGTAAAGTTCTTTCATGACAACTACAATTGACACCTCCTACATATTCTCTTTTGTAGGTTGCATGAGGGCATGTGCAAGCTAATGAGGGTCACTTTTGGTGCGTTAGATGCAATAAAAAAATGAAAAATTAGGCATCCCTCAACTTACTTGGTTTTTTTTACATTCTTACACAAGATATATTGCATCGAGTAAAAAAGATGAAACGTAGGAAATTGAGTCACATTTTTTAATATACAAGTTTTAAGTATTGAAAATTTACATAACTATGTCAAATTTCATGTTTTATAACAGTCACTTTCTTTTTGGCAAATGATAACGTATATGTTTTTGTGGGTGCATCCTTTTAATGCCTAAATGACGGTTTCAGGATACAAAAATTGGTAGACATGTATAGAACCCATAGCACTAGTGCAGCGCTATTTTTCCAAAATTAAATTTTTAATTTTTAAATTTTTTGAATGATGTAAGTGATCAAACCTCGAGAGAAATACGTCAAATGTGGGTGCAGCCTTTGAATGTCTGAATGCAATTATTTTTCCTTGTATTTTTTATAGCATGTAAAGGTCGGTGTCTTCTAGTGCAGCATACAATTTGTTTTTAAAATGGTTGTGAAATGAAAAAGTCACATAATAAACACTAACAATATGTTTTTTGACCAACGAAGTGATGAAACAAGAAAATTAGGAAATAAATAGAAAATCTCAATATTTTTTTTTTAATTACATATTTGGAATCTGCATAAAAAATTCTATCTATGCCTAAAATTTTGTCAATAATGGTCATGTATGTCATGATATAGAGAGCAGTGAAAAACATACATATTTAGGTGCAGAATTGCACCTAAAGGGTCCCTCAACTTCGTGCATAAACCCATGAAGAAATCCCATTAGGATCATGGAACCTGCACTACCTACCCTTATTACTTATGTTTTATAGAACTTTGTTAATTTTGGGAAAGTTTATTAGGCTCTTCAGAAGCCATGTAGTGAATAGTAATAGTAGAATTTTGAACTTGCACTACAACGAAAACACCATGTAGTGGAGGCTTTCTAGAGGTTTTTAATGTTATAATATTGGGAAAAATAAAAATTAAAAAACTCCGCCATTCACAGTGGAGGTTTTAGTGGTGGTTTTAATGGATGTTTTCTATAGCTTACAAATGTTAGGTGGGCGGAGGTTTTTTTCTTCGGTGTTTCTATACATAATACACACTAGTGTGTTCAAAACAAAATAGCTACAATATCTGTGACTACATGTTCATCTTATTAATCTCCAATGATGGTCATCTTAAGATTCATTTGTCACCATTTTGTGGGGCTATTCGTATGTATTTATCATGTAATTCATAGCCCAAATATCTCCCCCACTTAGATTAAGAATTGCTTCACATCTTTGCTTGGTATACAATATATTATTTATTTATATCTCTTAGAACGTTCTGTCTCCTTATTTGAACCCATGTCTAGTATAAAATAAATATACAATAACTCTTTATGCAGGTTTGAATGATTACTTGTTGAAGCGTAAGAAAGGATGGCTCAAGTAGTGGAGAAGATGGAAGAGTTGCAGAAGACACACATAATGTATAAAGGAAATTGGACACTTCTAAGGGAAATTGCTCAATTACAATCCAAAAACAATATCCTTAGAAGTGAGCATGGAAGCAACAAATGAAAAAATCACTATATAGGCATAAACAATAAAATATCTACACGCTAAAGTGAATTAATACAATTGAAATAATTCCCTTGCTTCTTCAAAACTCCTTCTCCCACTACATTAATTTGTTCCATTGATTACTATCAACAATCTACATAAGAAGAAGATATAATGGAGTAGAGTTCTTTCATGACAACTACAATTGACACCTCCTACATATCCTCTTTTGTAGGTTTCATGAAGAAATCCCATTAGGAGCATGGAAGCTGCACTACCTACCTTTATTACTTATGTTTTATAGAACTTTGTTAATTTTGGGATAGTTTATTAGGCTCTTCAGAAGCCATGTAGCGAATAGTAATAGTAGAATTTTGAATTTGCACTACAAGGAAAACACCATGTAGTGGAGGATTTCTAGAGGTTTTTAGTGTTATAATATTGGGCAAAATAAAAATTAAAAAACTCTGCCATTCACAGCGGAGGTTTTAGTGGTGGTTTTAATGGATGTTTTCTATAACTTAGAAATTTTGGGTGGGCGTAGGTTTTTTTCTTCGGTGCTTCTATACATAATACACACTAGTGCGTTCAAAACAAAATAGCTACAATATATGTGACTACGTGTTCATCTTTTTAATCTCCAATGATGGCCATCTTAGAATTCATTTGTCACGGTTTTGTGGGGCTATTCGTACAGGTTTCTCATGTAAATCATAGCCCAAATATCTCCCCCACTAAGTTTAAGACTTGCTTCACCTCTTTGCTTGGTATACAATATATTCTTTATTTATATCTTTTAGAACTTTGTGTCTCCTTATTTGAACCCATGTCTAGTATAAAAGAAATATACAATAACTCTTTATGTAGGTTTGAATGATTACTTGTTGAAGGGTAAGAAACGATAGCTCAAGTACTGGAGAAGATGGAAGAGTGGCAGATGACACGCATAATATACAAAGGAAATTGGACAATTGTAAGGGAAATTGATAAATTACAATCCAAAAACAATCTCGTTAGAAGTGGGCATGGAAGCAACAAATGAAAAAATCACTATGTAGGCATAAACAATCAAATATCTACACTCTAAAGTGAAAAATCTACAATTGGAATAATTCCCTTTAAAACTCCTCCCACTACATTAATTGGTTCAGTTATTAACTGTCAACAAGCTACAAAAGAAGAAGATATAATGGAGTAGAGTTCTTTCATGAAAACTACAATTGACACCTCCTACGTATCCTCTTGTGTAGGTTGCATGAAGAAATCCCATTAGGAGCATGGAACCTACACTACCTACCTTTACTACTTATGTTTTATAAAACTTTGTTAATTGTGGGACAGTTTATTAAGCTCTTCAGAAGCCATGTAGTGAATAGTAATAGTAGAATTTTGAATTTGCACTACAAGGAAAACACCATGTAGTGGAGGATTTCTAGAGGTTTTTAGGGTTATAATATTGGGAAAAATAAAAATTAAAAAACTCTTCCATTCACAGTGGAGGTTTTAGTGGTGGTTTTAACGGATGATTTCTATAACTTACAAATTTTAGGTGGGCAGAGGTTTTTTTCTTCGATGCTTCTATCCATAAAACACACTAGTGCATTTGAAACAAAATAGCTACAATATCTGTGACTACATTTTCATCTTATTAATCTCCAACGATGGCCATCTTAGGATGCATTTGTCACAGTTTTATGGGGCTATTCCTATGGATTTCTCATGTAATTCATAGCCCAAATATGTCCCCCACTTATTTTAAGACTTGCTTCACCTCTTTGCTTGGTATACAATATATTCTTTATTTATATCTTTTGGAACTTTGTGTCTCCTTATTTGAACCCATGTCTAGTATAAAAGAAATATACAATAACTCTTTATGTAGGTTTGAATGATTACTTGTTGAAGGGTAAGAAAGGATGGCTCAAGCAGTGGAGAAGATGGAAGAGTGGTAGAAGACACACATAATGTACAAACAAAATTGGACACTTGTAAGGGAAATTGATCAATTACAATCCAAAAACAATCTCGTTAGAAGTGAGCATGGAAGCAACAAATGAAAAAATCACTATGTAGGCATAAACAATCAAATATCTACACGCTAAAGTGAAAAATATACGATTGGAATAATTCCCTTGCTTCTTCAAAACTCCTTCTCCCACTACATTAATTAGTTCAATTGATAGCTATCAACAAGCTACAAAAGAAGAAGATATAATGGAGTAGAGTTCTTTCATGACAACTACAATTGACACCTGCTATGTATCCTATTTTGTAGGTTGCATGAAGAAGTCCCATTAGTAGCATGGAACCTACACTACCTACCGTTATTACTTATGTGTTATAGAACTTTGTTAATTTTGAGACAGTTGATTAGGCTCTTCAAAAGCCATGTAGTGAATAGTAATAGTAGAATTTTGAATTTGCACTACAAGGAAAACACCATGCAGTGGAGGATTTCTAGAGGTTTTTCGTGTTATAATATTGGGCAAAATAAAAAGTAAAAAACTCCACCATTCACAGCGGAGGTTTTAGTGGTGGTTTTAATGGATGTTTTCTATAACTTAAACATTTTGGGTGGGTGGAGGTTTTTTTCTTCAGTGCTTCTATACATAATACACACTAGTGCATTCAAAAAAAAATAGCTACAATATTTGTGACTATGCGTTCATCTTATTAATCTCCAATGACGGCCATCTTAGGATTCATTTGTCAGATTTTTGTGGGGCTATTCATACGGATTTCTCATGTAATTCATAGCCCAAATATCTCCCCCACTTATTTTAAGACTTGCTTCACCTCTTTGCTTGGTATACAATGTATTTTTTATTTATATATTTTAGAACTTTGTGTCTGCTTATTTGAACCCATGTCTAGTATAAAAGAAATATACAATAACTCTTTATGTAGGTTTGAATGATTACTTGTTGAAGGGTAAGAAAGGATGGCTGAAGTAGTGGAGAAGATGGAAGAGTGGGAGAAGACACACATAATGTACAAAGGAAATTGGACACTTGTAAGGGAAATTGATCAATTAAAATCCAAAAACAATCTCGTTAGAAGTGAGCATGGAATCAACAAATGAAAAAATCACCATGTAGGCATAAACAATCAAATATCTACACGCTAAAGTGAAAAATATAAAATTGGAATAATTCCCTTGTTTATTCAAAACTCTTTCTCCCACTACATTAATTGGTTCAATTGTTAACTGTCAACAAGCTACAAAAGTAGAATATATAGTGGAGTAGACTTCTTTCCTGACAATACAATTGAAACCTCCTACGTATCCTCTTTTGTAGGTTGCATGAAGAAATCCCATTAGGAGCATGGAACCTGCACTACCTACCTTTATTACTTATGTTTTATAGAACTTTGTTAATTTTGGGACAGTTTATTAGGCTCTTCAGAAGCCATGTAGTGAATAGTAATAGTAGAATTTTGAATTTGCACTACAAGGAAAACACCATGTAGTGGAGGCTTTCTAGAGGTTTTTAGCGTTATAATATTGGGAAAAATAAAAATTTAAAAAATCTTCCATTCACAACGGAGGTTTTAGTTGTGGTTTTAATGGATGTTTTCTATAACTTACAAATTTTGGGTGAGAAGAGATTTTCTTCTTCGGTGCTTCTACACATAATACACACTAGTGTGTTCAAAACAAAACTGCATTGGTGTGAAAAAAAACATTAACACATCGATGCTTATATATTAATTGGGCACTGGTTCCAAAGTTATTGTTCTCTAACTCAGATAGCTCACTGGTTTGATATTTTTGTTTATTTGCATTCCAATGCCCGTAACGTTTTCCACGCATTGGTGTTTTTTATTTAAAATAAAAATGCACCTGTGCCAATATTAACATGTGCACCGAGGGATTTGAAATTTTGAATTTTTTGGGGTGAGATATCGATTCCTATATATATACAAACACAATAGTGCATGTATTATATTTAACAAACCGATGCATGTATCATGCAGAGAGAATTGGTGCATATACGTGTTATGCCCCTTGGTTCCTATATTACCATGTGCATCGAAGGGACATTACATTTTAAACAATTTTTGGGTGAAATGATGGTGGGTATATTATTTAAAACATTCGTGATGTTGTTATAAATAAAGCACCGATGCATATACTTGTCACGCGCAACGTTATATTTTGAAATGATAAATATAATCATATGATTTTTCATTTAAAGTAACCTTGCATTTAAAAAATTATCACATAGGTGTGGTAATATACATAATAGGCACCGATGTGTATTTTGTATAAAACACATGACTTGCTTATATTTTTGTGGCACACACTACTTAATGATTTCAAAAGAATAGAATGCACCGATCTGCATATATTTTCATTAATTGTTCTTTAAACAAAATTTCAATTAATCATTTCAAAATCAAATATTTTTATAATAATATTGATTTCTGAATATTTGAATTGTTGCATTTTGATATAATGATTGCATCAATGCATTACATCTATGTTATTTGTAACAATGTAAATCATTTGTATATTATTTAATTAACAACGCAACATTTTACAACATTATAAAATACAATAAAATAAGAAACCCATTTTACTATATATGAATAAGAAACTCATCATCATACACAATGGGCAATATAAAGGTCCACAAAAATAAAAACACAACCAATATCTAACTGTTACATTTATTGGTAACCTATTGAGATACAATAAGGAGAGTATGTCCAATACGTGAAACAAAATGTCAATACATAATTGTTACACTTATTGGTAACATGTCCTCATCTATGACAATATGTCAAGTACATTAAACAAAATCCTTGATTTTCATGGACTAATATTCCAAAACATACAATTTGCAACAACATTCAATTTTATTGATTATCATTCATTACTTTAATTGTTATCATCACTCAAGTAGCATGCATTCCTCATTTCTTCATCACTGCTAGGAAATATTGTACTTCGGTTATTTAACCTAATATTTTGTTTCAATTGACTTGTTTTTTATGTTCCTCCTCTTCACGTCCCATCTACAAACATCAAAACAAAGTATAATAAGTATATCTACACTTATATAGTAGAATATACATGATTGCGTAAATTAAAAAATGTACCACGACACTAAGTGTTTCATAAATAATACACATTCTTTCAAAGCCATGTTTCATGCCTTTTCTCAAAATGTCTTCCATTGGCTCCACTCCATACTTTTTTCTTGCATGGTAAATACACCATTATAAAGCATATATATAATTAATATAAAAGTTTTCTGTTGTTCCCTTAATTATGAAATGAGGGAAGTTAAGGGTACCCGCATGAAGCTAGTACCCAAAAAGGTCACAATGGAAGTGCGCGAGCGGAAAAAAACCAGGGCACGCACACGCATTCAAACATGCGTACGCGCCCCTGCTTTGAAAATGCCAATCATCCACGTTGGTGAGTTGACATGGAAAAAATGTGTGAACATGCATTATTAATGCATATGCAAACATATGCGCGCACACGTCATTAACACATGCATGTGCCTTTGTTTTTTATAAAAGAAAACAGACCGTGGGTTTTTTATCACAATAACAAACCCACGAGTGTGGAGCGGCGAAATAGAGACCCCGCGAATGTGTGTTGGAGCACCCAAGAACCTCCTACTCAGCATCAATCTGAACCTCCACTCGACTGCCTCTATTTCCTCTAGGTAGGTGCTCAACCAATCAATTTTTTGTTGTTTTTTTTGTTTTCCATTGCAATTTTAAATTAAAAAAAAATTACAATCAAGTAAAAAACCAACAAATTGTCATTGTAGATTAAATACACCTAACAAAATGACAAACACACCACAACCATAAGAGAAAACCAATGAAAATGAACCATCAAAAGATAACATCAACAATGAACCTAGTGATGAACCATCTGAAAACCCTGAGGATGAATTACATCAAGATTTAAGCGAATTAAGGGTATTAAGCGATGAATTGAAGGGCACCAAGGAACCCTCTTGGGTTTCCTTGGATACATTATTGTAAAACATCATTGAATCCATCAACATTTCCCATAGTGAGATCACAAATCTGAGCCAATACAGTGCTCGAACTGTTGAAATATTGTAACTTCTAAGAATATTCTATTTGTACTTTATTATCCAGAGATGTTTATTCCTCCGTCGGGACATTATTATATATCTAGATATGTTTATTCCTCCATCAGGATGTTATAACTAGGTTTATTAGACTTCCCTAGTGGGGTTGGCCCTAATTTAAGTTATTAAGGGTTATTAGACTCTCCTAGGAGAAGTCGGCCCAGTTAGGGTTAAAGTCAAGTGAAGTAAAGTATAAATACAGGAGGTGTGTTCCTCGGTTAACACACACTCACTCACTTGCGAAACTCGCATAGGAGATAGAGATATCTGCAAAGGAGGAGAAGGAGCTCTTGCTTGGGGATTACATCTTTGTATTTGTTGGTCATCTATATTGAGAAAGCTTTGTTGGGTTTTCTATCCCATGAGGGTTTCCCAAGATAAATCTATGTCTATCTTGTGATTTTGTTTCTTTCAAAGATCCTTATTATGCTCTTGTTGTGAATTTTATGCTAAAATTAACATGGTATTAGAGCTAGCCTAAATAGGACATCTTTCACAAGGTGAAAATATCTCTCTCCTCCTCTGGTGAGAAATTAGGGTTTCTACAAAAGTTGGAATTTTTGGAATCTGAGAGCATGGCTGGATGCTCCTCTTCAAACGCGAAATTCTAAGCCCTAGATCGAATTTTTTGAGTGGGTAGAACCCTAGGATATGTAAAACCCTAGTTTGACTTCTGGACGAGAAAACCAGAAAACCAGTGAACCAAAAAAGCTGTGAACCTGTGCACCAGAAAAGTTGTGAACCTGTGCACCAATGAACTAGAAAAACTGCGAACCTGTGCACTAGTGAACCAAAAAAGCTGCGAACCCGTGAACCAGAAAACTTGTTGCAAATCTAAAATTTGTTGGTCAAGTTTGAAGGATGAAAAGTTGAAGTTTCTAGAAATAGAGTACACCCGTCAACTCAATTCAGTCAAGCACATCTCCTGGTAAGGTCTGTTTTGTATTTTGAGAATTTTCAATTTTTGGTGACCTCCTAGATAAGATGGCCCCAAGAACTAAGCTTGAGGATAAGCTAGAGGGTATAGAGAATTTCTGGGCATGGAAATATAGGATTGGTCTCATTCTTGAAGAGAATGATCTTTCCCAATACATCAAAGATGAAGTTGCAGAACCTAATGAAGATGAAGCTAAAGAGAAGTACAAGAAGGACATAATTAGGGAAAAGAGAATCATTGTTGATTCTATCAAAGACCACTTGATCCCT
Organism: Larix kaempferi; assembly: GCA_027924585.1. Lineage (NCBI taxonomy): Eukaryota > Viridiplantae > Streptophyta > Pinopsida > Pinales > Pinaceae > Larix > Larix kaempferi. Next base: position 860,950 of record BSBM01000870.1, read on the forward strand.
CAAGTGTCATCCAATAAGACACCAAAATAAATGATAAATGTATGATTCCCTAGCCATAATGTATGAAGGAAGGAACATCAATAGGAAGATGAACCTAAGATCTCAATTGAAGAGCACTAAGATGAGTCAAGGAGAATCCATTCAAGAGTACTTCACAAGGGTCTCCCAGTTCAAGGAACAACTAGAAGCTATTGGAGACTCCCTTGATGAAGATGAACTAGTCATGACTGCTCTCAACGGTCTCACTAGACCTTGGGATTCATTCATCTAGACCATGTGTGCCAGAAAGGAAAGCATGAAGTTTGATATTGTATGGGAGGATTACATTCAAGAAGAGGCTAGAGTAGCCAATAGAGAAGCCTTATTTAAAGAATATAATCAAGTATTAGCCACCCATAGCAAGAGAAGAAGAAGTCTATCCAACTTCAAGAAGGAAATCCATAAGGAGTCTCAACCTCCACAAAGGTTTCAAAAGAAAAGAAGACCCAATCCAAAAAGAGATCACTCTTCATTCCAGTGTTTCAATTGTCACAAAATAGGACACGTTGCTAGAAATTTTCCATCAAAGAGAAGAGAACACAAGAAGGGTTTCCACCAGAGAAGACATCAAGCACATCTAGCAGAAGATGATAGTGAAGAATCAGAAGATGAAGAACCTCCCAGGAAGCAAGCAAAGGAAGAAGTCGAAGAATATGTCTTGTGATAGTGGTGCCTCAAAGTACATGATAGGTCAAAACAAGAATCTCTCTAGTTTAGAAGAAAAAGACTTTCCTCGGAAAGGATCATAGGAGAAGAAAAATGCAAGCTTGATGATGGAGTAAAATTCACCATCATACATTCCAATAATACCTACAAGGAGACTAGGATCAAAAGAGATCCTACCAAACAATCAAATATAAGTATTTGAATTGTCATTTCTATCACAGTGTTTAAATGATAGTATCCAGTTGTATACACATTTATTTAGGATGTGTGTTAGGATGTTTGTAGTGTCATGGGTAAGTAGCCTATGGTTCCATACAACATTCCATTGCTACTTATCTAGAGTGAAACCTTTTTGCTGGCATATTGGGAGTAGTGCACACTCTTAATAATGTCCTGGTAGAGATGGAAGGCATTTAGAAAGTTACCATATGAATATGGGATATGGATGAATGTTATGGAATTGGCTAAGATAGTGTGACTTATGTTTTTATATATATTTGGAAACTATGAGATGTTTCTAACCATGCTATTGAATTTGACTTGTAGGTAGTATCATACAACAATCACCTACAAATGAAGAATGATGAGGCTTGTTCCGTAGAACAAGTGATAATAGCTCAACTATAAAATAATCAAGAAGAAATATTCACAGGGAAGAAGCCTGAGGTAAGCCACCTCAAGATATTTTGGTGCCCCGTATATGTCCACTTACCAAAAGAGAAAAGATCTAAGTTGAACCCTTCCGGAAAGAAGGGAATATTTGTAGGATATTGTGAAGCGTCCAAAGCATTCAGAATATACATCCCAGGATTCCATCACATGGAAATTAGTAGAGATGTAAAATTTGATGAAGAAGTTGCTCTCAAAAGATCCAGAAAGTGCCAGTATGAAGAAGTATATGAAGAAGATATACATCCTAGAAATATAGAAGCTGCTCCCTCCCCTGAAGAGGAAACACGGGAAGACCATGATATGATAGAAAATTAAGAACCCCCACCTATGAACATATCACGGAAGAGAAATCCAGCATGGGAAATAGATATTATACAAGGAGAAGAAAAGTATGGAGCTCCATAAGGCTCCACAAGAGTGAGCAAGAAACCAAAGCCATTTTCTAGCTATGTGGCTTTGATGTGTGACCTTGTAGATCAAGAACCTACCAGTTATGAAGAAGCAGTTCATAATAAAGAATGGGTAGAAGCAATGACGAAGGAGTACCAATCAATAATGAAGATAATGTTTGGGATGTAGTTCTCAAACCAAAAGACAAGAGTGTGGTATCCTCCAAATGGATATACAAGATAAACCATGTTGCAGATGGTAGCATTGAAAAGTATAAGGCAAGGTTTGTGGCCAGATGATTCTCTCAGAAAGAGGGAATTGACTATGAAGAGAAATTTGCACCAGTTTCAAGGTACACTTCCATTAGAACCATCATGGCACTTGCATCCATGATGAAGTTCAGATTACACCAGATGGATGTGAAGACAACCTTCCTGAATGGTGTGATTGAGGAAGAAGTGTACATAGAACAACCACAAGGATTTGAGGTTGAAGATAGAAGAACTCATGTATGCAAGCTGAAGAAAGCTCTGTACGGGTTGAAACAACCTCCTAAAGCTTGGTACGGGAGAATTGATAGCTTCTTGATGAGCTTGGGCTTTACCAAAAGTAAAGCTGACCCTAACCTTTACCTTAAGGTTATGGATGATGAACCTGTCATACTATTACTGTATGTGGATGATCTATTTCTGACAGGAAATGAGAAACAGATCATGGAAAATAAGAAGAATCTAGCTACCAAATTTGAGATGAAAGATCTCGGATTGATGCATTAATTCCTAGGTTTGGAAGTATGGAAAAGTCCAGAAGGAATCTTTCTCAACCAGGGAAAGTATGCTATGGAAATCTTGAAAAGATTTGATATGTTGGAATGTAAATCCATGGTCACTCCCATGGATTCCAACCTGAAATTGTTAGCTGATGAATCGTTAGAATTAGTGGATGTGACTCAATACAAACAGATTATTGGGTCACTAATGTAATTGATGAATACCAGGACAAATATATGCTTTTCTATGAACACCCTAAGTTAGTATCTAGTTGAGCCTAGATGTGTTATCCTGATAGCTGCAAATCATGTGATGAGGTACCTGAAAGGTACGATAGATTTTGGTCTACATTATTTTGGAGATCATGACTTCAAATTGTATGGTTATACAGATGCAGATTGGCCTGGAAGTGTCTCAGACAGAAAGAGCACACCGGATGGATGTTATTGTCTGGGATCTGCTATGATCTTGTGGTTTAGCAGGAATCATTCCAGTGTGGCTCTCAGCACAGCTGAAGTGGAATATATAGCAGCTTACACTGCTAGTTGTGAATCCATAGGGCTTCAGAAGTTGTTATCATGACTATTTGACTTAGAGATGGAGCCCACTGTGATCCTGTGTGACAACCAGAGTTGTATCAAGATGACAGAGAATCCAGTGTTCCATGATGAGTCAAAGCACATAGAGATCTGATATTTCTATATACAAGATATGGTGCAGAAAGGAGCTATAAAGCTCTAGTATGTGAGCACTAATGAACAAGTTGTTGATGTATTGACCAAACCTTTGTCTCAAGTAAATTTTGATTATTTCCAAGACAAGCTTGGTGTAGTTCAGAAGGACCCTTGTTGAAAGGGGGAGTGATATGGTCGATGATGATATTTGGATCGGCGACGAGGTATATGATGAGGATGCTTGTATCACTGATGAGGATACTTGTATCGATGATTAGGATACTTGTATCGATGATGATGATACATGTTCCGACGATGAGGTCGATGATAAGGATACCTGTTCCAATGAATAGATCGATGATACCGACTATGAGTTTGATGATGCCGGCGATGAGGTCGATTATATTGATGATGAGGTCGATGAGTGGTCCTTATAATTTTTCTAAGTGGACGAGTGGATTGTATCATCCCTGGACTTTAGTCCTAAATGGATCCAGAGACCTGTGTCTTCGAGAAGTGGTCGTTAGACTTTGTCTAAGTAGACGAGTGGATTCTATCATCCCTGAACTTTAGTCCTAAATGGATCTGGATACCTATGTCTTCGAGAAGTGGTCCTTAGACTTTTTCTAAGTAGACGAGTGGATTGCATCATCCCTGGAATTTTGTCCTAAACGGATCCGGAGACGTATATCTTCTAGAAGTGGTCCTTAGACTTTGTCTAAGTAGAAGAGTGGATTGTATCATCCCTGGACTTTAGTCCTAAATGGATCCAGAGACCTATGTCTTTGAGAAGTGGTCCTTAGACTTTGTCTAAGTAGACGAGTGGATTGCATCATCCCTAGAATTTTGTCCTAAATGGATCCGGAGAACTATGTCTTCGAGAAGTGGTCCTTAGACTTTGTCTAAGTAGACGAGTGGATTGCATCATCCCTGGACTTTTATCCTAAATGGATCCGAAGACCTATGCCTTCGAGAAGTGGTCCTTATACTTTTTCTAAGTAGATGACTGGATTGTATCATCCCTTTACTTTAGTCCTAAATGGATCTGAAGAACTGTGTTTTCGAGAAGAGGTCCTTAGACTTTGTCTAAGTAGACGAGTGGATTGCATCATCTCTGGAATTTTATCCTAAATGGATCCAAAGACCTATATCTTCGAGAATTGTTGCTTAGAATTTTTCTATGTAGACGATTGGATTGCATCATCCCTGGACTTTTGTCCTAAACAGATCCAGAGACCTATGCCTTCGAGAAGTGGTCCTTAGACTTTGTCTAAGTATACGAGTGGGTTGCATCGTCCCTAGACATGATATGGTGTCTTAAAGTGAGAGGGATTGATCATCCCGTAATTATATCATGTTTGTTGCAGATTATGATGTTATTGATAAAGAGATACAGATGATGTTGTTGAACGGAATATCTAGATGACGATGTTGTTGATTGGAAGATCTAGATGACGATGTTGTTGATCGAGAGATCCAGATGATGATGTTATTGATCGGAAGATCTAGATGATGATGTTGTTGATCGAGAGATATAGATGATGATGTTGTTGATCAAGAGATAGAGATGATGTTTTTAATGTAGCTGATCGAGTGATCGAGTGCTGTAGAAGATGAAGACTTAGTACTGAAGATGTTGATGTTCCAGTATTGAATATATTAAAGATGTTCTAGTAGCTATTTGAGTTATTGATGATGATTGAAGAAAGCTTCCAATGATTTATAGATGTATCATGTATGATGTTGATGACTCGTTGCTCCTGTAGATGTTGTTAGAATATCCTTCTCATTAAGGGGGAGTGTTGAAATATTGTAACTTCTAAGAATATTCTATTTGTACTTTATTATTTGGAGATGTTTATTCCTCTGTCGGGACATTATTATATATACGGATATTTTTATTCCTCTGTCGGGATTTTATAAATAGGTTTATTAGACTTCCCTAGTGTAGCTAGGTTTTTCACCCTAGCTTGTGCAAATGAGCACCAATTAAGGAGAATGGGCTCCTTAGTAGCAGTTCAATAAAACAGTAAATTAAAGTACTAAAACAACACAGGTTCTAAACTAGCATGAGCATTAAGAAACATAACAAAACATGGAATATAAATGGTTTTTCTTGTGTATTAAGATTTTACCTCAAGTGTAGAGGTTGGTGAAGTTCTTACAATGATCCAAGAGGGTTGCTCCAAACTCCAACTTTGCTCCTTCTCTTTCTCCAATGGTGGAAATGGCCCAAAAGGGGCACTCAATGGTGAAAGTAGCTCAAGGGTGAGCTAGGGTTTCAAGAGTGATTTTGGCAGAGTAAGGGTGTACTTGATTGTGGATATGAAATGAGGGGTCTCCATCACCTATTTATAGGTTTTTGGTGGTGGAGTGCTGGCCCATGGTTTTGGGAACCATATGGTTTAGGTCAGCTGTATAGGGTTTTTTCCTCCTTTTTTTATATTTTTTATTCCCTTTTTAGAGGGTTTTTGCTATTTTGGAGGAATTTTGGATAATTTCTGGGGGGAAAGGGGTTTTTTATCCTTTTTGAGGCTTTTTTGATGGTTTTGTGCCCTTTTGGAGGCTTTTTAGGCCTTTTGGGGGCTTTTTTAATGGGATTTTAGGGTTCTGAAGGTAAATATGGTAGGAAATATGGACAAATGAGTCATGTGATGGGTAGATGAGGTAGTGAGCACTTTTTGGGTGTTAACAGATTTCTCCCTGATGTGTGAGGGCAGGAGCTCATCGTATGGCCGATAGACATCATAAGTCCTGTATGGTGTTCCTAGGGTGTGGAGAATAGAAGAAACAAACTGGAGCCCGGAACAACGGTCCCGAACAAACTGCAAAAACTAAAAGTACATAACCTCAATAATGGATGAGGAATAATCTGATCATATGGACGAGGCGAGCATTCCCATGCTCATATCAAGATATAGAACAATAATAACAAGAGGTCCAAAATATGGGGACCTGACATATACATGACCTCAAATAATGAATGAGGAAGAATCTCAATATGTGGACGAGGCAGGCATACCCATGCTCGTATCAAGATACATAAAAAGAATTGTGAGGCCCGAAAAAGGGGACCTATAGGATACATAGAGAACCACTGTGTATATCATAAGGGTCCAGAGGGGACATAAATATGGGACATACTGCTGGGCGGACCATGTCGAAGCTAAAGAACTGATACACTGGAATAACAACAGTGCTCCTGAGTGTGGTACCAGAGGAACTGATGAGCTGCTAGATCATAGTGACAAGGGGTCATACTCTCAATGGTACACTGAACTAGAACTAGACTGGGTACTTAAGGAAGCACATAACTAGATGGCTTCCGAATACAAGCGCCAACGCAACCCGGACATCCACGGGAACATATAATTGGGCTTTCCAAAGTGACTCACCTTTTTGCTAGAGTCGGGGGAGATCCGAGGTCTTTGACCAATAATGGAAGTGATATAAACCCTACGCGATTCTCAACGATGCGATCAAGGTGCTGAAGTCGAGCATGTGAGAAACAACCACTCGGAGAGGCAATGATGACTCCTCTCAAAATGGTCCGTAGGCACTCACCACAAATGGTGATGGGTCCAAGGCACAGGGACCTCTGGGTCTATCCTATGGAATAGAAGGGCTGTCATCGACAGAGGGAGACCCGCAACTATCAAGGCAATGATGTTTCCTTGGCAGGAGCACGAGGTGGAGAACCGAAGTGTGAGAGTACTGATGGTAGGATTGACATACTGTGGGGGATAACTAGGCAAGTAGAGTGGGTGGACTCAAACTTCCTTTGCTCAGAGTATAATGGTGGGGATGATCGAGCAACATATGAAACTGACTAAGGGGAAAGGGATCATAGCTGTAATGGATCAAGGACAGTGACTGGGATGAGGGATACTCAAGCTGGTGTAAAATGGCAGGTGACTGCAGACTACTCTGAACAAAGGCGACCTGATTGGGGGTGCTGCCGAGATGATCGATCATAGTCCCAAGAGGCACGGGGGGACTTCTTCATGGGTTAAGGAACTAGAAGAAGTGTGTTTAAAATGGTATTGTCATGTGGATTTATACGAGCCCAGGATAGTTCATGCTCGTGAGTGCTTTCAATTTTAAGGAGTCTGAAAGCGATAAGAAGACTCTGAAATAATGGAATGGTACTATCGTGTGGATTTGTACGAGCCCAAGACAGTGCATGCTCATGGTTTCTCTCAATTTTAGAGAGTCTAAAAGCGATAAGAAGACTCCAGGGGGTTTATTTTTCGTGTGTTAGTCTCCAAGGCCCAAAGAAGCATAAAAGGATGCAATGAAGAACTCTTCTAGCCGGTGTGACTAGAGTATTCATTTTTCATAATTAGTCTACCAGGTCCGAAAAAGGGTTAAACTTATACTAGATAGACGCCCTTTAAGGTATTTTAAAAAGCATGAAAGGAAGCAAGATTGCTCGGCGATCTTTTCATTGTTTTAGGAGTCAGAAAAGAGCTTAACAGAAACTCCCTAAGTGCCTTTTTCGTAAAGGACTTGTCCGGCCCGAAAAAGGGGTAAAAATATACCGAACAAAAGGAATGGTCAGGCAAGGAGGAAGTGCTCAATCAAGGAACATTGATGATGACCAAGAACGAGGGTAGGGGGGGAACACTGGTGGGCCTCCTTGCGGGTTAATGAATGGTGGCAAAATAATGAAATAATTGCAGTATGACAGGAGTGAATGGCTCATGTAAAGATGTGGAACAATCTGATGGCGGCCGATGTGGCATGCAAACCGAGGCAGCAAGGTGTCAGGACACAATGTTGAAACTGTACCAAGTGAGAGCGAGAAATGATCTCAAGCATCATCATGAGCTTGGAAAAATGAATCCGGCGATATAAAAAGTTTCAAAACTAGATAACGGTCGATGTGGCATGCAAACTGAGGTGACAGGGGGCGTTTTGGAAAAATACCCAAAAAATCTGGAGGTGAGAGCAAGAAATGATCTCAAGCATCATCATGGGCTCAAAAAAATGAATCCGATGATATAAGGTATATCAAAAATGGGCTATGGTCGATGTGGCACGTAAACCGAGGCAACAAGGTGTCGAGACACAATGTTGATATTGGTCCCGGTGAGAGTAAGAAATGATCTCAAGCATCATCACGGGCACGAAAATATGAATCCGGCGGTGCAAATGGTGCGAAACACGGAGGTCATAAGGACTCCGAAATGGTCAAAGGAAATAACTAGGTTAAAAAATGGTTGCAAATGATCCCACCAAGCCAAGGATGCAGTGGTGGGGAGAAATGATGACCCGCGTAGGCAGAATACTAGGTGTATAGAATCAAATCATATATACAAGTGACATGTGACCTCCAAAATGGTTGAGATCATGCATGTGAAAAAGTGAGCAGGGTTAATGACTTTCCCCCATGCTATGTGCATGGGGTTTATGATTGTGGATCACATATGTGTTGGTTTGAACAAGGGGGTCATGGATGTGCTGAGATAGATGTTATGGGGAAGGTTCAAAATGATTGATCATGTCCCCTATCCCAGGGTCGAGGTAATCTATTATGCCCCCGAGCTCAGAGGTGTCAATGCGGTGCTCTATAATAGTGGGGTCAAGACCAGGTATTTTGGTATAGGACCAGGCAAAGACATCATGAAACTCTTGGAAAAGTTTTTTGTATGCTCCGATCTCATATTCACTGCAGGAGGCTCCTAAAGTGATGAGTTTAGGGGCACCTCCTGGGGCAGTGATATCAATGTGGATTGTGGGTGAGATGTTGGCCATGTTAGCTTCCTTAAAAGCATTAGGAGCGGGAATGGGATCCTTAAACCAGTCGACTTTGGTGGGAAGGAAATATTTGGATTCAACCGCAAGTTGGGTAGCGGTGGTAGAGGAGGATTCTTCTGGGAGGAAACAGGAACGATGGTGCATGTCATCCCAGGGATAATCCAGGGCAGTGAGAGCCTCTAGAATCTCCTCATCATTGCAGAAAGTTTGAGTTGTCAAATCGATTGACGAGGGAGTGGTAGTCGAAGAGATCATATAAATGGTATTAATCTCTTTGGATGGGGATGATACCAGGGGGTGGATCTCCTCAATTGTGGGGGGTGCTGTCTCAAGGTCTAAATTATTCATCTCGTAGAGAGCTGCTCTATAATCTGGGAGATCAGGACAGTGATGTGAGTAGTGGCTGTAAATACCGCATATGGCACAAGGGTGGTTGGTACGCAGTGATTTTTCACGAGGCTTAGGGGTTGGGTCGAGTTCGACAACCGGGATGTTGGGGTCATCGTCAAGCATTTGCATGTGTTCCTGTAATGCAGGTAATTATGGAAATTGATGAGTCAGATGGCCTAACTCATCACACAACGAGCATTTGGGGGGAGCACGAAACATGGGATGGGGTTTAACTGCCTTGGGAGGGGGTAAAGCAGTGTATGGTTGTGGGCCTCTGCCCCCAGTGAGGTTGATAAGAGGAGGGGGATTCGTAGATGATGAAGGGGTAGCGACCCCGGGAGGTGGTTGACTAGTAGTGACAATGGGTTGCACCGGTTGGAGGATGACATTTGGTGTCGGTGGGGGAATGGGAGGCGAAAGATACCACACGGGTAATCCTAAGGTTAACCTAGGGAGGCTGAGGGTAGCCATAACTGGGGCGCTTACTATTCCCGAGGGAGGGATTAGGAAGGGGATTGTGTGGATGGGTGTAACACCAATGTGACTAGGTACCAATGGTGGTTTAGGTAACAAGGGCGGTTGAGTGTTGGGTGTTTGTGTGTTGTGGGAAAGAGTACAAAGGTCAGAGACTTCGGTCGCCAGTGACGGGGGAGGAATGGATTGGAATGTGGAATTCATCAACGGATCTAAGTAAATTCTAGGTCCCACGGAGGAAACAAACGAGGTAGCGACACCACTAACAGGCTGTTCAACCATGGGGAGAACATTTTCGGGTGCAGCGGGGGCATTTGGATCGTAGTAGGTGAGTTGGTCGACCTTGACCATGCATCCGTCATGGGGGAACATCATGGTACGAAAAACGGATGAGGCAACTGCCCGCATGGAATACATGTAGCTGCGTCCAAGTAAGAGGTTATAATCAAGTTGGGCATTGATGACCTCTATGTCAATGAGAATAGTTTTACTAGCCAGCTGGACGGGGATGTTAGCTAATAGGCCTTGGGGTTGAGCCGAATGACCGTCGTAGGCTCGCAATGCAGTGGTGGACTGTTGGAGAGTAGGGGATCCCAACTTCTACCAAACGAATGTGGACATAATGCATGTAGAGGCACCTTCATCGATAATGCACCGATGAATGACAAGATTCCGAATGAAAACACAAACTTGGAACGCTAAAGTGTAAGGCAAGCGTGGTTCAGACTGGTCCAAATTGAAGGCCATCAATTGTGAATCATTTGGGTCAATAGCACCAATGGCGGAGAGCAAAGTCTTGCGCTGTGAAGGACAGTTTTTTAAGACTTCTAACGCGGACATGGCTATGGGAGATTGGGCTAAGTCATCTATAATGTTGTAATTTGACGCAGCACGAGCATTGGGGTTATTGTTGATACGACGAAGTGGGAAACGAGGTGCTTTGGGGGCGCCATCGAGTGGAGCCGGAGGTATACGTAACGTCTGATCAGTGGGATGAGCATTAGTGTTTTTTTCGGTGGGAGGGGCTTCAGGGGTGGAGCCATATTGGTTCCGTCGGGTTTGGAGGTTGACATCAGCAGACAACATCATTAACAAGTGGTGAGTACCTGAGTCGAACATGGGTTGATCAGGAGCAGCATAAGTGATCTATTTTTGTGGTGGCACGTTGCCTTGAGGGGGAGCCAACAGCTGAGTGTTCACTATGCCTTGAGTTGGTAAGGGGTTTTGCAATACCAAAGGTGGCTGCTGAGGGGGTGGGGGGTTGGGCGACGCTTGAGGAGCGACATGCCCTTGGTGATGGGCATCATCAACCCAGAGTTGTCGAGCTCGCTCTAAATGTGGGCAAGCATGTGTGTAGTGGCCATAGACCCCGCAAATAGAACAAGGATGGTTTGTTCGCAAATTAGGATTTTTAGCCTGCTTGGGTGGTCGATCAGGGTTTTGGTTGGCAGGTGCCGCGTTATTGTTGTCTGGGGGATTAGGAGGTTGCCCACCTTGGTCTGGAGGAGGGTTGTTCCCAAGGTTACGGCCTTTGCCACAGTTTTGCTGGCCCTGTTGGCGCTAGTTATTTTGGTTCTATTGCAGATTCTATTGGGCGTAAAATTGCCCTTCGGAAGTAGGTGGGTTCTGGGGTTGTGCAGGTGCGGGAGCAGGCTGCGGTGGATAATAAGTAGGTGGACGCTGCGCAGGTGCTGAACCTTGTGGGGGTTGCTGATACGTCTATGGAGCAGGTTGTGGGTTTGCTGCAGGGGCTGCCTATGGCGGGTAATAAGCAGGTTGGGCTTGCAAGGACACAGGAACTGAGGTAGCCTGTGGATGGTAATACGGCTGAGGTGCGACCGGGGGAGCATAAGAGGGGGACACATGTCCAAAGCACTGAGGTGGACATGAGGGTCCGTGAGAATGGTGGTGATGTGTCACAGGAGCATACAAATTGGTTGCTCCGGATTGAGATGTGGCTCGCGAAAGGTCGGGGCCAAGGCTAGGACGTGCTATGGAAAAGGGTTGGGGATGCGAGGTAACACGACCAATGATGCCGTCTGTGGCATGGGATGCCCCCAGTGCATCATGTTGGGAGGAATCACCGCGAGGGGCATCAGGTATAATGGTATAGAGATAACCCGACTGGGCGTAAATGAGGTCAAATTGTTGGGATTTGAGGATGGCCTCTTCTTCAGACTGGGGTCGTTCGGATGCCACATCCTTAGCAATGACAGGAAGGAGGGATTTTAGAAACCAATCTAAGAAGATACGATCATCTAACTTGATTTTGCAGAGACTGCGGCGTTGACGCCACTCATGAATGTGGTCAGTGATGTGGGTAGCCGTGTTCTGTCTGCAAGACAGTAGGATCTCAACTCCCGCGTCATAGCGGACAGGTAACTGAAAGAACTGCAGGAAGGTCGAGGCAAGGTAAGTAAAGGTGGCATGGGTCCCATGGGGATGCTCGATGTACCACTTAGTTGCAGAGCCAGTGAAGGTGTGCTGTAACAGACGAAGGTCCCACAGTATTTTATTAGGAAATTGTGGTCTAAGTTTGAGCTAGACTACCATGTCAATTATTTTGACATCACTCAGTTTGAGGGTGTTGGTGTTGGATCTTCCCAAGATCAACCTTAGGCATGCCTCAACCCACTCATAGGAATTCCTGCACCCAGGAGAGATCCAAACCCCCCTCCTCATCCACCTGGGTTTGGTAGCAGCCTAAATGAGATTGATGATTCAGTTAGACGTGCCACAAGTCATCTTCTTAGACATATCACATTTTTGGCTATGTATTCATAGAGCTGGAGGACAACGATGAGACACACACAGCTTCACGGTCTATGGGTGGTGGCTAGGACATGCCAGGTATAGGTGGAACCGAGGAGGGGCCATCTAGTTCGAATGGAACAACGACACATCGTTGTTCTCACTGTGGTCATTCTTTCCATGGTCCTACGCAGCAACATGCCACAGAGAGCCTTTCTTCCTCTCGCCTTCTTTCTTCTTCTTCTTCTTGGCGATGTTCCAACCACTCTTCTTTAGTGACTCTGCATCCATTAATATGATAGGTCTCCTCTCATCCCACTCCACCTACAACACTTCCTTTTCCTTCAGGAGGTGTCTTCTATGGAATGGGAGTTGAAGGTCCCGTTGCATTCTCCATGGTTGATGTAGAGGTTTCAAGATTGGGGAGAATGGAGTTTCCTCTTCCTGAAGATGCTCACGGTAGTCTAGTAGAAGAATCAGCTCTAGCAATTATTTCATCAATGTATGTCTATCTTCCCAAACCTTGACTACGGCCACGACGTATTCCACCTGCAATGTTAGTATTTTGGGGGTTTTCTCGAGTTTTTATGCTTGTATTCATGCATGATTCAAATACTCATAGCTTAAATGAAATCATTAAATCAACTACTATCTATGCCTATCAATTACCATCCCCAGCAATGGTGCCAAAATTTTGGTCACCCTATATGCTAATCAATTACAACTAACATGTAGGATGCTCAATATAAATTGTCAACCCAGGTAGGTCTTTTTATTTCAAAGGAAATTAACACAATCTATGCATAAACACTCAAGTAGTTGATTGAATGAATGGAGATAAATTATTCTACCTATCTGCTCAGTAAAACTCATCTCATGGATAAAACTAATCTAATTCATCCATCTAAGAATTCAAAGTACAATTACCTTCCTACAAATATCAATCCAGCAGTTATTGATCTAGGAATAAATAAACTAGACTTACTTTTGCAAGAAGCTAAATCGTAAAATATCAAACTACAGTATCCAATCACAACCCATCTAATTCAACTATCAACTACTGTAACTCAATCATAACATGTCTAATCTAATAAGTTCTAAGAAAGATAAACAACAATGAAGAACTAGAATTAAACTTGAACCATACTTTGACTAAATTGGAAATCCTAAGAAAGATAAATGACTGAAAGGAATCAGAGCTGAGCTTGACTGTAACAACTAACTAACACACTATGCATCAAAGGAAAACTAACCTACACAGTCGACTGTTACACCACACTGTTGTAGCACACCAAAGGAAATTCAATTCATAAACAATCTACTGTTGCAGCTAACTGAAAATATACCTATTGTAATTCCACACTGAAAAAAATTGAAATGAACTACACATCTACCTAACTCGGCAATCTCTGTGAGAAGGAGAGCCTTGGCCTTCTAACAGAGATGCCATGAACTAACACAAATTAAAACACAAAGTTATAAAGAACTCTTCTCCTTGTATTAAAATAGTGAATCACAATCACAATACTCTGTTACATCTCTCACGATCAAATCTTAATTAGACAACCCCAGGCTCAGAGCGCCTATTTACATTTATACAAAAATGACATGAATTCGTTCCACTAATATCGGGAAGCCATGAATATCTACGATCTTCAGGCTGTCGAATTACAATAGAATAGTTGTAGCCATAAATGAACATGAATGAGATTGTTTCATTCAAGCCTGAGCCATTACATGCTATTAGCAGACTGAAATAGATTCTAACTGATGAGACTAGATGATTAATTGGATGCTCTGTCGTGGCCTAGCCATAGCTAGCCTCGTGGAGGAACACTCAAACTGTCATAGAAATTTGTGGAATTGTACTTAGGAAGGAACAGTTGGCACCATGTATGCCTATTCTCCAAAGGTTCAGTGAGCTACTACACCCGTGGTCTTTCCAAGACTTCTGAACTATCTTTGTCAAGTCAATTCATATTAGCATAAATCAAAAGATAGAGTTCATAACCATAAAAAATAGGCATTAATGAAATGAAGCAATAATAAATTATACCTATTTCAATCCATGCTCTGCTTAGGAAGATATTTGCTTAGGTTATGGAATGGTGAGTCAAAACAGGGAAAAAGGTATAGATAAGTGTGGGCAAAAAGAGGATATTTTAGGGCCCAACAAGGAGGAGGAAAGGAGATGGATGTATAAGGAGGGAGGGTGGGAAAAAAAGTGAGAGAGGTATTGAAAGAAGGAGAGGGGGTAGCAAGGCAGTGGTCGTGGGAGAGAGAGAGCACGTGAGATAGAAGGAGGGAGAGAGGGGGTGTGGAAGGGATAAGCAAATAGTTAGAGAGAGAGAGAGAGAGAGAGAGAATGGAAGGGAAAGAGATATAACTTGAGAGAGAGAGAGAGTGATAAAGGGGGAGAGAGATGGTGATTGAGAGATTGATTGAGAGAGAGAGAGAGAGAGAGAGAGAGGGAACACGGAGTGGGGGAAGTCGAGGGGATTAGGGAGAGAGAAGGGTAGATAAAAATAAATATAGAGGGTGGGGAAAGAAAGGGAAATAAATATATAGTTGGGGATGGAGGGGGAGCTAGATAGGTATAGGTGGAGAAGAAGAGATAAGGAGGGAGAGGGAGGGAAGGAAGGGTAGGGAGTGGAAAGGGGGAGAGAGAGAGAGAGAGAGAGAGATAGGTAGAGAGAGAGGGAGAGGTAGAGAGAGAGAGAGAGAGAGAGAGAGAGAGAGAGAGATGTAAGGAGATATATATAGTGAGAGAGATATAGGATGAGGAGGGAAGGACACATATGGATAAGGAGGGAGGGTGGGAAAAATATCAAGAGAGGTAGTGAAAGAAGGGGATGGGGTAGCAAGGGAGTGGTTTCCAGAGAGAGAGAGAGAGAGAGCAAAATATATAGAAGGAGGGAGAGAGAGGGAGTGTGGAAGGGATAAGAAAAGAGTTAAAGAGAGAGATGATAGTGGAAGGGGGGGAGAGGTAACTTGAGAGAGAGTGATAGAGGGGGAAAGAGAGAATGGGGGAAGTCAGTGGGGTTAAGGAGAGAGAGGTGTAGACAGAGATAAAGATAGAATGCATCTTAATAAAGGGAAATATATATATAGCTAGGGATGTAGGGGGATGTTATTGCTTATAAATTTGCTTTGGCTATGGAAGAAAAATCCCAAGGTAACCTCAAACCAATCTTTAGGTTGGAAACTGGCCTTTCCAACCAGAGGGGGATACCTCTATGAGTCTGATGTCCAATGTAACTTCAAGAGAAAATCATATGATGAAACACAGTGGCCAGATATTCAATGAGGCAGGGGTTTTATAATGTGGTTTATAATGTTGAAGAAAGAACCATTGGGCATGGAGTCGATTTGATTTCAACTTAATGAAAACTATCAAGAAACTAGTTATAGAAGTAGGAAAATCTCATAAGCAAGACAAATAAACTTTCCTTAGACCTTTAAATCATCCATAAGTTGTAAGTTGATGAGAGAAATAGAGTCCATCAAGGCATAACATATATCAATGGATGAGTTCTACAATGACTTTAGAGGAGAATGGTGAAAATAGTTGAATACTATAAAATTAGAGCATGGAGGATGAATTATGAATCATTTACTCTTATTCAAATACTAAATATAATACACAAAGTGAATTACTAAGATAGGTACACATTCACACATAAGAAATACATACTAGGAAAACATATCACATGAATCTATGATATGCCAAACTTCAGTACTTCTTCTTGATAGTTTCATTAAACTCGTAAAATATTCCCGTGCAAATATGGTCTCTTTCTTCTTCCCAAAAAACCCAACCCATTCTCTTCCCCCACATTCAAATATATAAAGTATTATTACATTAAGATTCTAGGGGTTCGACCTCATCAATTCCTTCCCAAAATTGTAAACAATTACAAAAATAATGACGCCTACAACTACTTCTTATCTTTTAGCGTTTAGTTAATGACTCATTAATCATTTGCTAACCGAATAACGTAGAGTATAATTTGAAGGCAATCTACCTTATCTTCGAGATCCAAGTAGATTTGATGAGTTCCAATTTGGCTGGAAAAAAATATTAGGGTTTGAGTGATTTCTCTATTAAACTAGAAACTTTTGTAGCATCCCTCGTTCATTTTCCTCTTGGCGCTCCATATATGTGTAATCCCTGTTTCGAGTAGATTTCCACAAAATCTGGAAACAATATCTTTGATTGTGATTTGTGCTTGAAAATATGGGACAAATCTAATCCTCTACCTCGGATACTCTACCACTTTCAAACAACTTGTTCCATCTCTTTAACATTTTTCCATCATTCTAGATATGAATAGAGGAATATCACAATCTTCTGAATTCATTGAGGATATACCAAAAATCACACTGGTGATTCTTTGACATTCATTCCTCTAATGTTTGAATTTTAACAACTGTAATATTTGAGTGATCGGGCAAGCAAATGGACACAAATTTCATATGGCCGATCAATTATGGACACCTGCAATTTTATGTTTGACATTTGTTAACAAAAACAATATTTGGCTTAACCCTATGTAGACGAGCGATCTCCTTAACAATGTCATGACACTTGCTTCTATTCGAGATTTAGGTATCCAATACTTGACCACACAAGCAAATCTATAACTTGATTTTTCCATCTATTGAAAATTCTGCTACATATTCTGGAAATGATATTTTACTTGTTGATTTTGCTCCTAAGAATGCTCAACTGTGATTTGAATGCTAAGATACGGTCCTAAAAATCTTGTAACTGTTGATGACTTGGAGGAAACAAGCTTGACACCTCTTTTCAAGTTGTTTATAATAGAAATGAAATCAACACCAGCTTGACGTGGGTTATGTATTTTAATATAATAGAGTTTCATTCAAAAATAAAAGTGATCACCCACATAGACTCCTGGGATTGAAATTCCACCAAATCCTTCAGTTTTGCATTAGATTTCTTGCTCGAGTTGCATTTTTTGTTGCATAAAACCTCTGAAACACAGACTACATCCTTTCCTTGGCATCAAAACTATCGTCAAAATGGTCTTCAACTCGTTGGAGGTAAAGTAACAATTTTATAAGAATATTAAGCCACATCGAAGATAGTTTTCCATTTCATTTGGCTCAACTACCTCTTGCACCTTTTTAAAATCAATAGAAATTGTCCCATTTGAATGCATTCCATTCACTATTCTCATCTCAGAGATATGAATTAGCACGCACTCAAACCATTTGGATATTTGATTACTGCTCTGTGAGCATATGCCTTTGACATTTGGATGCAAGAGGGTTTTATCTTTTGATATTTGGATGTCGTAATTCTGTATTGTTGGCACTCAAAATGTTTGTCAGTTGACAAATCATTGGCACTTGGTGCTTTTTTTGTTCTAGCAGTTGGTCATTCATTCTATTACATGGGCTTTTCTAACACTTGGAAATCCAAGTAGGCGCTGACCAAGTTGAGCAACAATGCCTATATTAGGATGCTCATAGTATTTGTTTGGAACTGTATTTTTCATTTTAAATGCAACATAATTGTTGGTCTTACTGTACACTTCAATGACATAATCATCCCACCTTTGATTATCAACTAGCTGCCTCATAACATAAGGAAGAATGGCTACAAAACGATACATGTATTTACAGGACATCTTCCTTTTCGTGGTTCCCATTTCAAATTAATTTCAACAACTTTATACTTGGTGTTGATAACGTAAACACCTGGAAGATTAGTGCTTAGCGGTCATGCTAATTAGTAGTTTGAACAATAACACCTGGCATGTAGATAATTATCATCCGTTAAAAAACCTTGGCACTTATTGTGTTTTATTTATTTATGATTTCTATTGTGGGTTCAATCCCACATTCATCAAGGAAAGTGAAAACCAACTCTTCATATAGTTGTGCTCCATTGAGTCATTTCGATGTATATGTATTCATATGTCTTGGTGTTGGACTTATGATGTGCCACATGCATGGATTGTGGCTTGTATGTTTGGTAATGAAACATAAGAGTTGGGCCTAGGGCCCACTATGTTTTAACAAAACATAACTAAACCCTTGGCTTGTGGCTGGTATGTTTGGCAATGAAACATAAGAGTTGGGCCTAGGGTCCACTATGTTTTATCAAAATAGAACTAAACCCTGTATATAAACCCAAACCCGAGAGCACACTATTTTTTAACAAAATAGAGTATATAAACCTGAGAGGACAAAACGCCATTTTAAATGCAACGACCAAAGGACTAAAGCTGCGGGATACCTTTCCGGACATGCTTTGACTAAGGTAGCTTAATTGCCACTCTTTACTAGGGATCTTTTACCCAAGATCCCTCTCGATAGGGGGATATTCCTTAGCCATTTAGTTTTCCATTTCATATTGCTTGATTGTGGATTTCATCACCTTGTAGGGGATACGATCTACGTGAGCTTCCACCTCTTAGTTAGGCGTTTGCAGGCTCCTATACCCCATAGGTTAGTAAGTCCTTTTATTTTTAGAAGTGTTGCATGTTGGTATTCTAACCATTTTATTGGCACTCCCCTATTGTAGCACATTGTTACAGCAGGTGTTTTTGAGCTTGTTGTTGGCTTGAGTGTCATTTTTTATTAAGAGCTCTCCTCTTGCACGCATGGTTGCATTAGGATTTTTGAGCATGTTTTCAGACCATAGCTCCTTAGCACTTACACATTTTTAACCATTGATTCCCCGAGACACTCATGTCGAATATAGAGGCAGTGCCCACAGTACTATCCACTGGACCCCCCTCACTGCGCACCCTTGAGATGCACAAATTCATCCCCATATTTTAATAACGATGCCCATATTTCACATTTGACTCCTCTGAGTCAGAGTGACCCATACATACAAATCCATCCAGTCCCATGGCCAGTGTAAATACTAACCCGTTTTATGGAGGGATTGTTGTTGGTGGATCTGCTAGTGGCCCCTTGCCACCTTGGCACCCATTCCTACCATGAAATCCATGAGACCCACCATCCCTGGTGCTACAAGAACTACCTCCAACACTACCATGCATTCTGCCATTGGATCCATTCCTACCGATATCAGTTCCATTCCTACCATAGTCCCTTTGGTTACTAGCAGTACCCTTGGGGGCACGATTCCCTCCACCCGGTTACTTACACCTCTATTGGGTGGTTCCAAAATCCCTATCATGAAAAATACCAACACACTATCATTCGGCGTAGGTGGTCCCGCAATTGTCGCCATGGCTAGCAAACCATTTTTTCTGACCATGTCACATCCTCCTGCATGTTTTCCATTCATGGCTAGTATCAACCTTCTCAACTTTGATAGATTGACTAACAACTTGATCCAACATGATCCTATGTATCCTCCCATGCCTACCAATATCCATTCGTATATCCCCAAGTTCAAGGAGAAGGGTGGTGACGATCCCCAGAACCACATCATGTCCTTCCACTTGTGGTGTTCCTCTAACTCACAGTGGACGACTCTATTCTCCTATGCCTCTTACAATAGACATTCAATGTCACTGCAGCCAAGTGGTATATTAACCAACCCCATGGGATGCATTCCACCTTCGCATCTCTTGCATTGAATTTCCTATAGTTCTTCCAACTACCAGTCTGGTACGACATTGGTGTTGAGATTATCTTGTCTTGCAGAAAAAATACGGCTACTTAAATCATGGACCATATCCACGAGTGGCGTAGATGCTGCAATTTGTGTAAGATCAAATTAGATGACCGCATATTTTTAGAATTGTTATTGAAATATCTCATACCAGCCATCGCCAAGGATGTGGCATCCGAATGAACCCAAACCGAAGAAGAGGCCATACTGAAAGCCCAATAGTTTGACCTTATTTACGCATAGTCTAGATACCTCTACACGATACTACCTGATGCCCTTCGTGACAATTCCTCTCGGAAGGATGCACCAGGGGAATCTCATGTCATCGATGGCATCATTGGCCACATTGCATCCACTAGTAGGCCCTATGTGTCTATTCCTCCAACACCTACACCTGTATATCACCCCACACCTAGTCTTATGCATTCTACCATGAGTTGTGGCCCTAATATTTTACATGCAACAGCTCATTCTGAAGGAACACTTTCGTATGTTCTTCCAACTCATACTCCCCACACACATGCTCCCATATATGAGACACCTAGCTACGGTCATAACCCGCAAGCTTACACCCACCCTCCTGCACCTCCTTCTTACTACCTAGCCAACGGCCCTTGCACCTGCCCAACCTAAAGCTCCTCCTGTTCCACAATGGAAAGTTTATGCCCAACAAAACAAGCCTCAGAACCAACCTTCCCAGCAGAACTAGCAAGGTCAACTGAATAGGAGACAAGGTCGCAACCACAGCAACAATCAACAACCTATGGGAGGTGGACAACCTTCAAACCCCCGGAAAAATAATGGTGCCACATTGGACAACCAGAATCCCAATCAACAAATCCAGTAGGGTAAGAACCCTCAGTTACACAGGGACAAACCATGCATTTGTTGCGGGTTTTATGGCCATTACATGCACCATTTCCCCCATTTGGCGAGATCCAAACAATGTTGGGGTAAGGAAAACCAACGTCAAGGGACTCTTGCGCCTCTAGCACCACGAAACCCACCACATCCCAATGCACAACCCATGGTGTTACAAAATCCCTTACCCATGCAAGGGGTTGTTACCACTCAACCCATGGTTCCCATGCAAGGGTTCACTGCTACGCAACTAGCAGTTACTTACATCGCTTCTTCTAGTCAATTCCTTTACTCAGGAGTTCATAATCTTTTAATGATTTCATCATACAAATTTAATCTGCAAATGCGTCGTAATCAGTATGGTTAAGCTACCGAGACCATTCCATTGGATAAGGTTATCACCGCTACCCCTATAGACTAGTCATTACACCTTCCACCCCCGCCGAATGAAGTGGCCCCTAAATCCCCTAAGTTCCCATTACACCAAATTACTAATAATCCCAATGCTCGCACTGCCCCAAATTACAACATCATGGATGACTTTGCTCAGTCCCCTGCTTCTATGTCATCCTTAGAAATTTTGAAGAACTTCCCAACACAATGCAAAGCATTGGTGTCTTCTTTAGGTGCGATCAACCCTTCTAACTCACAATTGATGGCATTCGACTTAGATCAGTCTAAAAATCGCATGCCTTCATCCATCACATTTTACATCTCTGTTTCGATCCAGAACCTAGTTATACATCGTTTCATACTCGATGAGGGAACCTCTAGATGCATCATGTCCACATTCGTGTGGCATAAGCTTGGATCCCCTCCTCTGTAATCATCCATGACCTCCCTTCGAGCTTATGATGTCCATGCAGCTTGTCCGCAAGGCCTTCTTGCAATTTCCCCATACAAATAGCTAGAAAATTTATCTTTATTGACATAAAGTCATAAATGCATAACTCGACTACAACCTTATTCTAGGACGAAGCTACATGTATGCGATGAAGGGTATTGCTTCATATTTTTTCTTGCTCATGATGTTCCCCATGAGAGATAGGTCATCAAACTTGACCAACATACTTACTACGACCCTATGGCACCTGCTATGCTAGAGAATGTCTTCCCCATGGTATACAAACCTATACTTGGTGCATCTACTCCTTTGATTTCCACTGTGGGGCCAGTTATTTATTCAAAGTCCCCAATGACCTCCACATGTATCTCCCTACCTTTGCACCCACCTCACGTTGAAGTATCGAGCATGTGCACTATTTCATCAAGTAAATCAATTCCTAACGCACATACCATTGTCCAATTAGTACCCCAACCGCAACCTCAACGTCTACCGTAACCCCAATCGTTGTCAATACCTAGCCATGTGGGAGCAATCCAAATCCACACGATACCATTTTTGTTTCCCCGGTCAAGATTGGTTAGCATGCTATTCATGCCAATGCTAAAATTCCCAGGACTGACATAAGGGCTTCCTATTTGGTATTTACCTACACCTAACCCCACTCTAAACCCATAGGTCATGCTTCAATCAGTCCAACCAATCAACATGTCCAATCATACACCCCCTCGTGTGTCGGTAGCAACCTCCACCAACCCTGTGCCCTCCCTTTCCAAGAAAGCTGGGGGAAAAGCCACAAAAACTAACACCTCGGCAACTGCGAACAAATTTGTGAACCCACCTTCCCCTTCCCCAGCCCAAGTACCTATTCCTTACACTTTGGGTGATGTTTTGGGTCATGCTACCCATAATTGTCTACACTTACCCACCCTTCCTACTCATATGCATTCGATTGAGGATGACGAGAACATTCTAGTTGTTCAACTACTAGCCCCTCAAACATGTAATAAATAATTGCACACTAACCAATCATGTGCGATTTGAGACATATATGGGCATTATTATCACCACTGCCCTGACCTACCAGAATATCGGTTGGTGTTGGCTGAGTTGTGTTAGTCATCTTTAGAATCCTTGATCATTGTCATTGAGGATATCCACCTTTTAGAATCCTTTTCGGTCGAGATAAACACCATTTATGTTATTTCAACCAATGACCCCTCCATCCCTTTGACCTCCATCACCACATATTTCAATCTTGATACACGGTGCTTTTGCAGTGATGAAGAAATCCTCGAAGCATTAACTGAACCAGACTTTCCTTGGGATGACATGCATCGTCAAGCCTATTTTATTCCTGACGAGTCTACCATAGTCGCAGTTGATTCAAAATATTTTATCTATGGCAATGTGGATTGGTTCAAGAACCCCATCCCATCCCCAAACGCCTTTGAGGAAGGTAATAAGGCTAATATTTTGCCCACCATCCAAGTCAACCTATCCGTCAAACATGGTGTTGTTGAAAATATCACTTTAGGTGCATTTTGCACTCTAGAAGAAGTTGTTTCCTACAAGAAATTTTTTCAAGAGTTTCATGATGTCATCACTTGGTCATATACTGAGATGCCTAGCCTCGAACCTAACATCATTGAGCACTGCATTGACACTTGGCCCGACGTCACCCCTATCCACCACAAGCAACGACCGATACACCCATCCAAAATGCTAGTGGTAAAGGATGAAATTGAAAAACTATGCCAAGCCGGATTCATTTATTCCATCGCATACACCACATGGGTGTCCAACCCTGTGTCAATAAACAAGAAACAAGGCACCATTCGCATTTGCACCAATTTTCAATATTTGAATCTAGCATGCCCCAAAGATAATTTTCCTACACCTTTCAGTGATCAACTCATCGATGCATGTGCGGGCCACGAGGTTCTGTCCTTTATGGATGGTTTCTCCGGCTACAATCAAATTCATATCCTCAAGGAGGATCATTAAAAGACATCGTTTACCACCCCGTGGGGCACCTTCTCCTATCGTGTTATGCCATTTAGTCTTAAAAATGTCAAAGTCACTTTCTACTAGGCCATGACCTTCTATTTTCATGTCTTGGTTCACATCATCCTTGTCTACTTGGAAAATGTCACTGATCGCTCTAAGAAATGTTTAGACCACTTAGAATACCTCCGTCAAGTCTTGCTTCACTATTGCAAATAAAACATTCGCTTGAACCCTCTCAAGTGCATGTTTTGTGTTCTTGTTGGCTGATTATTGGGATTCACTGTCCCCCAAAAAGGGATCAACATTGATCTCTTAAAGGTTCAAGCCATTCTTGACCTCCCATCCCCTCATACCTTGCACCAATTACAAATCCTTCAAGACAAGGCCAATTTTCTTCACCGCTTCATTCCAGACTACGCCACAAAATTCCATGGTTCCTTATGCTTGCTTCAGAACAACATTCCTTGCATTTGGGATGAACTGGTACAACAACTTTTGATGCATTGAAACAAGCCCTGAATTTCGCTCCCTTGATTTCACCACTTGATTTCTCGAAGGATTTCATCATTTATGTTTCAACATCTGAACATGCCATTTCAAGAGTTTTATTCCAGGAGGATAGTGCTCATCAAGAGCACATCATATACTATGTGAGTCATACATTGTCTAGCCCACCACTGCATTAACCCCATGATGAAAAAGGCCCTTGCCGTCATCTTCTCGGTTCAGAAATTATGCCATTACATTCTTAATAGCCGAACTACAATAGTGTTAGACTCCAACCCCATGTTCTATCTCTTGAGCGCTCATCAAGAGCACATCATATACTATGTGAGTCATACATTGTCTAGCCCACCACTGCATTAACCCCATGATGAAAAAGGCCCTTGCCGTCATCTTCTCGGTTCAGAAATTATGCCATTACATTCTTATTAGCCAAACTACAATAGTGGTAGACTCCAACCCCATGTTCTATCTCTTGAGCCATCGCCTCATTCAAGGCCAAGTGGCTAAGTGGATCATCCTCCTCTAAGAGTACAACCTAGAATTTGTTACCCACAAAAGTACTAAGGCCCTCACCTTGGAAAAACTTATGACTGACCTACCCTCTTTGTCGGTGTCACCTTCAATCACGATTAAATTTCCAAACGAACACTTGTTCATGATATTGTCGAATGACTAGTGGTACTAAGATAACCTCATGTATCTATGCATGCAGAATTTTTGACCTCACCTCAGTCATGATAATCGACACCGTATCTGCCACCAAGCTTCATGATACCTCCTTATCTGCAATGTCCTTTATCGACATTGAATTGACACCATTTTACGTCAATACCTCACACATGATGAGGCCGAGCAGGTTTTGAATAACTCTCATAGTGGAGCCTGTAGAGGCCATTTTTTTGGAATGGCCACTTCCCAAAAGGTTATACGTGTCTATTATTTTTGGCTGACCCTCTTTACCGATTGCATCACAACAGTCAAATGTTGCCACAATTGCCAACTTTTTGCCCCTAAGGCACGAAATCCTCCTTCACTACTCCATCCATTTATCACGTTCGACCCCTTCTACAAATGGGCCATTGATTTTATGGAATGTAATCCAACCTTGGCTAATGGCCACAATTACATCATCATAGCCATCGACTACTTCACTAAGTGGGCTAATTCCATGCCCACGTTTAATTACCAAGACAAAAAAATGATTTTTTTTCCTTTAACTATGTCATTACACATTTCGGGTCCCCAAACAACTTGTATCGGACCACGATAGACACTTTGAAGATGCCATCTGGAAATAATTTTCCACCCTCTTGAATTTCTAACACCAGTACGTCTCCTCCTCCTACCCTCATGGAAATAGCCAAGTTGAGGCTGTCAATAAGATCCTTAAAACGATGCTTCAATGTATGGTGTACAAGCATAAGTCCAACTAGAACCGCATGCTCTTTACAACACTATCGATCTACCACACATCTACCAAGACTGCGATGGATTTTAACCCGTTCCACTTGGTCCATGGCATGGATTCTGCTCTCCCCATTGAGTGTCAGATTCCAGCCTTTCACAATGTTGTCGAAGTCCTCCTAGATACATCACCCCTTGAGAAATGCTTAATATTATTGGATCGGGTGGACAAAGATAATTGGGAGTCCTTTTATATGATAGAGGCTTCCAAACATCAATCCATATCCCATTATGATACTCGCGTCCATCCCCGCACCTTCAAAGAGGGTGACCTTGTGCTCTTTTATGACCAAGCCCACGACAAGCATGACAAGGGAAAGTTCAAATCCCTTTGGTAAGGCCTATACATTGTCAAATCCTTCCTTGGAAAGGGGGCATATGTCCTCTCCAATTATGAAGGACGCCTCTTCACCAACCCTCGTAATGGGTTTTCTTTAATAGCAATTATTGTATGGATGTGTCTAGTCTAATTAGCTATCTTACTATGAATTGGTGAGATTCAATTGACAGAAATTAAGCAATTATCTAAAATTTCTTAAGATCCTAAACCATCTTGAATTTGAAATAAACTTGGAGGTAAAAAATTAAAATCATAAATGGAGGGAAAATTGAATTGCTTCCTATAACATCAAAGAATAAATGATACTTACTTACAACCTTTCTTGAGGTGAATCCATTCTCCTTTGATTTGAGCCATCCTTCTCCGTCCTTTCCTTTGATCCTTCAAGATCTTTATTGAAGATGAGCTTTCCAAACTGTTCAATCTTCCAACATGCCTTTACTCTCACTTTCTGTATTTTACTATGCCCCAAATTCCTTTCTTTTATAGCATTCAGAAATGGGAATTTACTATTCAACTTTCAATGTGGGATATACCATTTCTTTATTTTTGATTATTTTCACTCAAAACACCATTTTCCCATTATTTTCAAGCTTTTGACATTAATTTCCAGAATATTTAAGACAATTAATACATCTCTGATGTATTATTTCCACCCTAGGACTTGTAGAAATTGGGTTTTGGCTCTTTAAGTGGTCCTATACTTGGCCTCTTTAGAGCAACCTTTGTCTTCATATACTTCTTCCTTTGTAGAAGTAGTGGTTAGATGAGAGATTGAATCTCTCAATTGTTCCATATTTCTAGTCTTTGTGTTGCAGGAAAATGATAAAATGTGCTTCTGCCTTCAATTGCTAAGGGTGTTAATTTGATTGTTCACAGATGCCCCCTACTGTGTGAGGTCTGAAGCTAAGCTAAGGGCCAAAATACATTATTTCTTCATACTGATATTCTTTATTTATTAAAGCAAGGATGGAAAAGGATTAGCTCATGGGCACAAGATTTAGGATAACACCTGCAAGTCAAACATAGCAATTTATCAAATATATAACATCTTCCTAATGCAGGCATACCCATGCTCAATAGTAAACAAGCATGGACACAAACAATACACAGCGGATCCTTGTCAAAAGTAAATTTTTTAGAAGTGTAAACATGCACTTTAATGAGTGCGAGAAAAAGGTCTTCATCGAACTTCTGACATGGTAGTTTAATGTTGTGCAACTCGGGCAGTGCATCGATGAGTGATACAACAGTTTTTCCCAAAGTCTTCAATACAAACCGATGATAGTACGATTTTATATCATGAAAATACATGAGTTGATGTCAATAATAATAAAACACCATCTGATTACCACCCATTCATGTATGATTTTAACATATGCAGAGAGACCCACCGATAATGATGATGGAATCTAACGTATTGAGTACAAAATAGCAAGTGTGAATAGATGTTTTGAAGTCGAACACTTCTAGAATCAAATAATCATGGGTCATTGATGTATACCCACTATTATTTGCGTGGAAACCTTCCACTAATGATTGCAAGATCCAAGGTACTCCTAGGTTTCTAGATCCATTTCCTAGATGATGATTTGGTGTTGATAGGAATAGATCCATTGTAAGAAGGGCGTTAATGCATCACACACCAACTGATACGAAATAGAGATCAATAGTCTGATATAATTTGGTAGAAATACGTGATCCAAAACTGTATACTGACACAAGGAAGGCTGTCATGATTGGTCAGAAATATTTGAGGAATGGATGACACTATTTTGAACTTCCTTGAACACATAACACGATGCAGAATTGACACTTGGAAACATATGACTCAAGTAATCGACCTTAATAAAATCCTCCAATTCTAGATGCATTAACAAAAGCTCCATTGGTGATGGGAAGGATAACCCATCGATGGAGATTTGTTCAAAATACTAGTACAGTTTCCTAAGGAAAATGTAGATGGTGTACTTCCAGTGGATACCAAAATATGTGTTGTGTTCAAGGGCGACAAGGACTGACTATTGCCATTTTCTTCAAGGATATAATATGAAATGATTCAATTCCCCCCCTTTTTGGATTTTGGTGTTTTTTTTTAATTTTTATGCATTTTTCATTTATCAACTCGAAAAAAGAATAATGAATGCTATAGTACATGGGAGGGAACGAGCGTAGCATGGGCATACTCCTATTTTTCAAGGGAATGGGTTAGGCCAAGGAAAAGATACATATTGCAAACAAGGTGTTAGGAAACCATGTCTTTACTTTGTTATTATATTGTTGTTGCATGCATATGCTTTGTAAGATGTCTCGTAGTATTTGTTGATCCATAGTTTGTGATATTGTTGTTGGGTGCATATGCTTTGTAAGTCACCCTTAGTAATTGTTGACCCATAGTTTGTATTGGCCCATGGTTTTGACCCATAGTATTGGCGCCTAGACTTAGTATATAAGTGTGTGTTGAGGCCAATGAAGGCACCATGAAGTTATTTGTATTGATCTTGCTCAAAGGAGGTTGCCCCCTCGAAGTGGCCTGTGATCAATAAAGTGATTCTGAGTTCTATTATCTTCTGTGTTTTCATTAATTAATTGTTGCAGGTTCCTCACACAAGGGTTGAGCTAGTTGTGCACACTATTAAAGATGTTCCTTCCATGGGTAGGTTATCTGAAGCAGGATTATGTGTCGACGAATAGTGACATAATACCATGTAACTGATTTTATCCAATTTGGTATAATGGCCTAGTAGGAATGGATCAATGAGGTTTAATTCATATTGAGTCTTGTGAAAAATGCCAAAATCATAAATCACCATGAATCGTGGTATATCTCCAACTAATTGAATTAAATAGTTTGAATTATCAAAGTCTCCAAGCCCTGTGATCAAAACCATTTCACTACCCAACTGCTTAGTTAGAAACCGGTTCAAATGTGCATTTAATATCTAAGAAAGATAGCCAAAATTGAGGAATTATGAATCATCCTATCATTCAAAAGGATGCGGTTATACATGTATGAATAAAAGATAAGTAACTCACTCATTTTTTACCATATTCTTTGTAGGTGTATCCGATGGATGAGATGAGGCATCTCTTGTTGGCATGGATTTCTAGAAGTTGTGAACCATTATTTAGTGGTCTTCTAGTTGTAGGTGAGTCTTCATGCCGGACCATGAAATAGGAACAGTTTGAATGTTTTTGAAGTTTCCAAATATTTTCAATTCTTATTATTTTTGTGGTTTTATCTTGAATAAAAAGAAACAAAAAGAGAAAAAAAAATTACACTATTCTTTTTTATGTGTGCAAAGTTACTATCCAAAAAATCTAGAACCTTAACACACTTTTTGGTTTATGATGTAACCTAGCTATTTCAACTTTTACTTATGTCTTTAAATGATGTGTTCAATTAAATTTCCATGATTAACGTACATGCTTTATTTTTCAGAATGATGTTAATGACTTATGTGCAAATCAAGTACGTAGTTGTCTAAGGAATCAACCAAACTATTCACACTTCTAGAACATGAATGTACTCAATGAACTCAAACTGTCGTTCTAAAAGATGTACTCGTAGAAAATTTATAAACAGTATAGGATGTCGAACCTGATACTGACCATTTAACTGAGATACAACTAATTATGAGTCCAGTTTGACAGTTATTTGTTGGATTCCAAGGGTGCTAGCCTCGACAAGAAGCTCAATGACTGCGCTATATTCTACAACATTGTTGATTTTGAGATTCGATAAAAATGCCTCCTGAACTTAAAACTTGGTCATTAGATGTGAAAATCACCCATGCGCTGGAAGCAATGTTCTGAGAACTATGGTTGGAACCATCCACATATCACAAATATGTGAAGGTTTCTTGTTCCGTCTTCCAAAGTGACAATTCCAAGAAAGATAAGTGTGTGCTCGAAACAACTAAAGTACAAAATCTATACAAAGAATACAACATAATACAACAAGTTTTGCGAAGCATTAGTGCCTATGCAAAGTATTTCTTCATATAGAGACCATTGTTGATCTCCTACATAGGTTCCCCGTCATAATTGATTAGTTCATAAGCTCCCCCTTTTAACACAGTTTTGACGACAAGTGGGGCAAACCATTTTGGTACAAATTTCCCTTCTCCTATTTTATCTTGGTCTTTGTCATAAACTAAAACCAAATTGCCTTCAGAAAATACTCGGGGATGGGCCAATTTGTCATATTTCATTTTAACCCTTTTCTTGTGTGCTTCTACATTTAGATAGGCCTCCTTTCTAGTTTCATCAAGAGAATGAAGATGGAGGAGCCTTTATTCTTATGCAGAAGTGTTAGGTAGGAGTTCGACTGCTAGTTTTAATGATGGGATTTTGCATTCAATCCTTTGGGTTTGAAGATATACGATAAATGTTCCATACCAAGGATCTGAATTTGTAACGAGGAATAAATGTTCATCTTCCCAGGATTCAACACATACTGTATCCTCATTATTGCAGGGTAAATCAGACATTCGTTCTTCAAATGCCAATGACTTCATGGATTTAGTGTATATGAACTCGAGATCGAATTCTTGCAAAATTACTATCGATTTTGAAAATTTCCCACCGATGATGTGGCGGGACAAAATGTGTTTCATGGTATTCATTTCAATCACTATGGTCATATTTCTTAGAAGTATATAATGTCTAAGTATTTGGACAACATGAACCGCTGCTAAGGCCAACTTTTCAACATGGGAATACCTCAATTTAGGACCTACAAGGCCGTTACTAAGATAGCAAATAACATGTTCTTGTGATGATTTGTCTTCCTATACCAATATCATTCCTATGGTGGAACTAGATGCTGCCAAATATAGGAAAAAGTATTTACTATAGTTCAGAGGACTAATTACCGAGGTTGATACCAAAGCTTTCTTTACTACATCAAATGAGCATTGAGATTGGTAATCCCATATGAATAGTCCCTTTTTTTATGATATGCACAAAACCTTTAGATATTTTGGTAAAAATTTGCGACAAATCTTCTCAAGTGGTTACCTTTCCCTTGAAGGATTTGAAGTTGTTTGATTTTTTGGGGGGGAAGGCAACTGGAGTATTGCCTCAACCTTGAGGGGATCCACCATAATCCCTCTTTTTGATACAATGAACCCAATTAATCTCCCAAAGTCCATACAAAACATGCATTTATGTGGGTTCAACCTAATGTTATATTTACGACATTGAATGAAAACGACATGTAAATGTGCACTATGTTCGACTCCTTTTAGTTTTGGATACCAAGTTATAAATATAAACCTCAACGATTCTCTTAATATCATGGAATTCATATGACATGGCTCTTTGAAAAGTATCCTCGAATTTTTTAAGGCTAAATGGCATTTTCCGACATGCAAAAGTCCCCCAAGGGCATATGAAAGTTGTTTTATGCCATTCTTATTTTTTTGTCGAGATCTGGTTGTAACCAGAGAATCCATCCATAAATGAAAATATTTTGTTCTTGGCACACTCCTCTATAATATTATCAATGAAGGTTGTGGGATAGTTATCTTTGGGACAAGCCAAATTTAGATCCCTAAAGTCAGTACAGACCCAGATAGTTCCTTGCTTCTTATCAACGGGAACAAGATTGGGTACTCATTCGGTTAAAGGAACAAGATATAGGAATCCAACTTTTAATATTTTTTCAACTTCTACTTTGATGGCAGCCGGTTTCTTAGGATTGGCCGGACATAGCTTATGTTACGCTAGTTTAACATTATATTAGGTTTTTATCTCGTGTTCAATTATTCTAGGATCGATGCCCAACATTTCGTCATAAGACCAAGACAACACATCGTGAAAGTCTTTAAATAGAGCAGTATGATGCATGATTTTCTCCAAAGAGAAATCCGTACTTATATTGATGTTCTCAACGATGTTGGGCTTAATGGATATATCAATAGGGACAGTTTTCAAAATATTTTCCAAGTTTCCTTCCGAACACACATTGTGGGTTTAGACAGGAAATTGGAGATATTTATCCATATCATCATCAAAGTAAAGAAAAATTGCTTAAACCTCTAATGAATCTATCTTTGGAAGAAATGATGATCGATGATGCATATCTTCCCAAGGTCGTTCAGAGATGTTCATAACTTCAAGCATAACTTCATATTATGAAATTTTTTTATCCAAGAGGTCATGAGTACTAGGATTGTTTATGGCCCATATAGGTGAAGTGTATGGATCATATTCCTCCATCTAGTAAAGATTTTGATCCAAGTTTCCCGAAGCCATTTTAATAGCTTGGTATGAAATCTCTATGGAATATACAGGTACACTACTCTCTATTTCATTATGTTGCATAGAGGTATCAATTTTGGAAATCATGCCAATAAAGGAAGGAGATCCTTGCTAGCAGAAATCAACATGCCAACTTACCAAATTCTCGCTGCACCAAACCGTTGAGATAATTTTAATTCAATGTGTTGGAACTTAAAGCCACGAAATGAGTTTCTGGAAGAGCGTTGGGATAATTCCTCCATTTTCTATCGTTCCATAAAATCATATGACCTTATTCCTTTTTATGTAGCTGCAAAATTATTTCACTTTTCAATAAAAGTCACAATTGTTGAAATAGAATAAGATTATATTAAACCATGATTTTGATATTTCATTTACCATGAATAAATAATGTTTTGAATTTATATTTTTTGATGGTATATTTAATGATATTCTTTTGGATTTTTGTATAGGACAAAGGTAAGGACAATCAATACTTGCCATGGAATTATTCCCATCATATCACTGATAATGAGGTGAAGATCATTATGCAGACTCGACAAATTAGGTAGAGAGGAAGCTTTGCAATTATTTCATGGTTGACAACACATAAAATAGGTCAACTCATTAAACCAGACAACGAATATGCATAAAATTTCATAAAGGAAATTGGTCACTTTAGGGGTCCTCATTGCCTATAAAATGAGAAGCAATTTGAGTGTCATGGGTAGGGGAGTCTCCACAGAGTAGGGATTTTTTGTTCTAGAACCCTGCTTCTTTTTGTAATTTTTGTATTCAAAAGAATAGGAGATGATTCTTATAACTCTTTTGTTGAATGTGCACGAACCTTTAGATTTTATGGAGTAATTAGAAGATCAAAATTTTCTTTTTGAAAATCATTTTAAGTATTCAGTTGTGCCTTGTAAGATAATTCAGGTGAATATAAATCAGATATAATTTTTTATGTTCATCTATGTAGTTACTATCTAATTGCTTAAATTGTTACAGGATCTGATGTATTTATAGTACTTTTAGAATCATGGATGGTTCTCCATTTTATCATTATGAAATATCTCAATGTTTTAACATATTGTTGTCTTAACTTTGTTTCATAAAACTAGCAATATAATCATTCATATATACATCATATTTCTATTAAATTATTGCTCTCGGCTGAGATATGATATATGTTAGATTAGAATGTTTTATGTAGATGTTGAACTATGTTTTCTGTAGCTACCAAAATGCATTTAGTTTAGCTTGCATTTCATTTAGAGTAGGTTTTCATTTAGGTCCCATTAGGGAGTGACAAAAATCATAAGTGGCAACAGAGCCCTTATTCCCGTCAGAAGCAGCTACACCAAATGGCTTAAGGTCTACTTTAAGAACCTCAGTCATGATGTTTCTTTTTCATTGATGCGTGGTCATCTATACCTATCAACAAATGACGCTAGAAGGAGGTTCAGGGTAAAATAAATAGGTTATAATTTTAATTTTAATTTTTAAGTATTCCATCTATCCTTTGGTTCATAATTTTTTAGTTTTATGTATTAATTATTCTTAGTCACCATGTAATGTGATAGAAGGAAGGTTATCATCTAACCATCATCTGACTATCTTAATTATCATATAATTAACAATTACAAACAAGCTTGAGCTATCCAAGGAATCAATGAGTTATTATTAACCATTCAAACCTATTTTAATAAACAAATACATTGTTAACATGATACATGACTATGTAGAAAAACAAACAAACAAACAATATATATATATATATATCAATGAACCCTGTACAAAGTTATGGCTCCAATGAGCTCAACGCATCCATGTGTAAACATTAACTTCTATCAAAATAACTCCTGGGTTGAAACCCTTGGGAATCACCCCTAAAATAAGTATGCGAATAAGACTTTAAAGGAATAAAAACAACATTCGTGGATATTCATTTACATGCACAGTTTGTAAAAAAACCATCCACAATAAAATATACTGCATAGACAGGTGAATTTCGAGTTTAACCAAAACACACACACACACACATATTAGAGAACATATTACAATGATAGTGAATCTTTAGGTTCAAACCTTTTGGATATATCAATTTTTTCATAAAAGAGGTTACACTATAATATGGGTGGTTCGGCCACCTTTTCCAAACTTCGCTTCTCAAGGAAATCATTAAAATAAACCAGATCTATCTCCTATGAAACTTCAAGCTTCGAAAACCTCTTCATAAGGGTAACCAAGATTTACATTCACCTTACCTAGAACTGCTTCAAACTTTGGGAGATGACTAGTGTTGTAGAAATGAATCCCATTTTGGGTTAGAATTATGTAACTTGACTTCCCTTCGAAATGATTGGCTTTATCTACAAGATTCCCAAGAGGAAGGTTGGCACCCGAGTTATATTATAAACCACGGCTACGAAATGATAATAAGTAAAATTCATAACCAAATAAGTAAAATAACACCTGAATGAAACCAAGGAGCGTGGATTGGACTATCTCTTTGTTGGAAACAAGTACTATTCCCACCACTAGTGACACTTGGCTCATAGATAGTGGTGCATCTAGACACATGACAGGTTATAAATAAAATATTTCACAATTAATTGAGAAAGATTCACATCTCCATGTTGAACTTGGAGATGATGCAAATTACACTATGAATGGATATGGAGCCACCTCCCTTCAACTAGAATCAAATGATACATTGTGCCTAAGTAATGTGCTCTATGTACCTGGAATAAAAAGCAACCTTGTCTCCATCTTTGCCTTGGAGGAAAAGGGATATAAAGTAGCTTTCTCAGAAGGGAAAGTCCTTGCTTGGCACAAGAAATCAAGCGTGAACACAACCAAAGTTATTGGTATAAGAGAAGAAAGCTTGTATCGACTTAACACTCCACTAGTTCAAGCCCTAGTACACGATGTTGCAAATATGGGAGAATTATGGCACATAATACTAGCTCATGTGAACTATCGAGCTCTCCCATCACTGAAGAATATAGTGACAGGTTTACCAGGGCTCTAGGTAGACCATGATGGGACATGTAGAGGATGTGCACTTGGAAAGAATTCCAATAAATATTTTCCAGATAGTGAGAGTAGATCCAAAGGGATTATGGATCTAGTACACTCTGACTTGTTCGGACCCATGATAGTTTCTTAATTGGGTGGATATCATTACTATATAACATTCATTGATGATTATTCATAGAAGACTTGGATATACTTTCTCAAGTCTAAGGAATCTGAAGAAGTACTCAGCAAGTTCAAAGAATTTAAAGCACAAGTTGAAAACCTGTCTGGGAAGAGGATCAAGATTTTGAGATCTGATAATGGTGGAGAATATATCTCTACATAATTTAATGATTTCTGCAAGGAAGCAGGAATTAAGAGGGATCTCACGGTTCCCTACAACCCTCAACAAAATGGGGTTACAGAAAGAAATAATAGAACAATTGTGGAGGCATCCAAAGCTATGATTCATGACCAGAGTCTTCAAATTTTCTTATGGGAAGAAGCATCCAAAACCGTTGTATATGTAAAAAATAGATGTCGACATAAGATATTGAATAATATGACTTCAGAAGAAGCGTTCACGGGAATGAAACCAAAAGTGGGACATCTACGGATATTTGGTTTTTGAGTCTACATACATGTTCCCAAGGAGAAAAGATCGAAGTTAGAACCTTCAGGCAAGAAGGGAACCGTTGTGGGATACAATGGCTCTTCAAAGGCTTACAAAATTTACATTTCAGGATCCAAATAGATTGAAGTCAGTAGGGATGTGACCTTTGAAGAAGATATGGATGTCAGAAAAGGTATAGGATCAGACATGGAGATCGATGATGAAGAAATGCTAGAACCAAAGGAGATGAGAACATATCCCCCTCCAGTTCATAGGGAGTTAGCTGAAAAGGATGAACCTATCGATCCCATTGATCCAATTGATATCTCGAGAGATGTTGCAGGTCAAAAAATACCTAGATGGGCACAATAGACACTGCAGGATGCATAAGGGCATGAAGCTCCACATGGTGCTTTCAAAGAAAGCAAAAGACCTCATATATTCTCTAGTTATGTGGCACTGATGAGCAACATTATTGATCAGAACCAACCTCTTACGAAGAAGCATCCAAACATCAAGTTTGGAAGGATTCCGTGATGGAAGAATACCAATCCATCATGAAGAATGATGTGTGGGAGGTTATGCCGAGACCTGAGGAGAAGTCAGTAGTGACTTCTAAGTGGTTATACAAGATCAAGCATGGAGCAGATGGAAGTGTTGAAAAATACAGGCCAGATTTGTTGCCAGAGGATTCTCTCAGAAAGAGGGAGTTGATTATGATGAGACATTTTCTCCTATGGCTCGATATACTTCCATCAGATCAATCATTGCTATTTCTTCAGATATGGGATGGAAGTTGCATCAGATGGATGTGAAGACAACCTTTCTCAATGGTGTTATTGAGGAATAAGTTTACATCGAGAAGCCAAATGGTTTTATAGTCCACAGAAAGGATTCTCATGTATGCATATTGAAAAAGGCACTATATGGACTCAAGCAAGCACCTTGTTCTTATTATGGATGGATAGACAGATTCCTGGTGAGCTTGGGATCAGGGTAATTTTTAAGGGCGAAATTTCGCCAATTGGCTATTTTTCAAAAAATAAATTTGCTATTTGGTCATTTTTAGTCTCTAATGTCGCCTATATTTACATAAAACATGTTTCTTTATCATAATATTCACCAAAAATTACACATTTCAGTAGTAAATTGTATGTTTCATATTTAATATTCGCCTACTTATATATACATCTTTTTTCCAATCCAAAATAATCGCCTAGCATACTATACTTAAGTATAATATTGGAATCCTTAAAAAATACCCTACTTGGGATTTACCAAGAGTGATGCATACCCCAACCTTTACTACAAGATTGTAGATGATGAGCCACTGATCTTGGTACTATATGTTGATGACCTATTTCTCACAAGAAATGAGAAACTTATCGGAGGTTGTAAGAAGAATCTTTCCTCTAAGTTTGAAATGAAGGATCTTGGATTGATGCACTACTTCTTGGGATTATAAGTATGGAAAAGGAAGAAGGAGATTTTCCTAGGTCAAGGAAAGTACACCATACATATTCTTAAGAGATTCAGAATGTTGGACTACAAGTCCATGGCCACTCTGATGGATGCGAATTGGAAGAAGATGAGAGATTCTGCTTCAGATTCAGATTTGATTGATCCCACCATGTATTTCCAGTTGATTGGGTCCTTGATGTATCTGACAAACACTAGACCAAATATATGTTTTGATGTGAATGATCTCATTCAGTTCATGTGTGAAACGAGGTAGATTCACTGGATTGCTACAAAACATGTGCTCATATATTTGTGTGGCACTGTGGGATATGGTTTGAGATATGCTTCAGATTGTGACCTGAGATTACAGGGGTTTATAGACTCAAATTGGGCCAGATGCAATGTACATAGGAATAGTACTTCTGGATGTTGCTTCAGTTTGGGTTTTGCAGTTATTTCCTGGTGCAACAAGAAGTGAAACTCGGCAGC
This sequence comes from Larix kaempferi, assembly GCA_027924585.1. Lineage (NCBI taxonomy): Eukaryota > Viridiplantae > Streptophyta > Pinopsida > Pinales > Pinaceae > Larix > Larix kaempferi. The sequence goes on from BSBM01000870.1 coordinate 899,016, forward strand.
ACTCAGTACTGCAAAGGCTAAGTACATCACTGCTAGTACAACAGCTTGAGAAGCAGTTTGGCTTCGTAAACTCCTGGCAGGATTGTTTGTCTAGATTCCAGAGCCGGCCGTGATTCACTGTGATAACCAGAGCTATGTGCATATGTCAGTGATTCCTGTATTTCAGGACAGGTCGAAGCATATAGAGATTCAGTATCACTTCATACATGATATGGTGTAGAAAGGTGTGGTCGAGTTACAGTACGTGCCAACAGACGACCAGACTACAGATGTTCTCACCAAGGCTCTTCCGAGGGTGAAGTTTGAATACTTTCGCGGAAGACGTGGAGTTGAAGAGAATGAGTCCCTCCGTGAGGGAAAGATGACATCGATATGCTTACCCTGCCTTTTCCCAGGTACCTCTATAGTCCTCATACTCATCGAGATATGGGATAAATCCCATAGGCAGATGAGTCGGACAGTCAACAGATGGTCAGGTTCATACAGGTGCCTCTACAGTCCAAGTACCTAGCCAGGTATGGGAGAAATCCCATCGAAAGATGAGTTAGACAGTTAGTTGTTGGCTGTGTGATTTCAAAGGTACCTCTACAGTCCATGTACTCAGCCACATATAGGAGAAATACCATAGGCAGATGAGTTGGATAGTAAGTGGATGGTCTTAACCATTTGCGCGTCTAGGATCTCAGCCAGGTATGGGATAAATCCCATAGGAAAATGAGATAGACAGGTAGAAAATGGTATAGCAGAGATGGTATAGCTGATATCTCATATATCCAGGATTGAGTGATTCTCCTGGATCCAGGATCGAGTGATTATCCTGGACTCACTGAAGGACTTGTGAAGTTGAAGCATGATGACAGTTCTCGAAGGACTGAGACTGTGTGGACAACCTTCAGTATGTATAGAGACGATGGAGACCGTATAGATGTACAGATGAAAACCAAATGATCGTGATGCTGATGAAGACCGAAGAATACCTTCCTCGTTGAGAGGGAGTGTTGGATTTTGTGCAACTTCGGAAGATATTATTTATTGTATTTCCTTGTACTTGATTGTACCTCCTAAGGGAGATTAAATTGATGTATTTAATTATGTAAACACATGAAATAATTAATGTAAACATTGGGGTGAAAAGAAGGAAAAGAAAATATTAAAATTAAATTATAAATTACCCCCCAAGTGAAGTCGGCCCAGTTAGGGTATTTTTCATGTTAGCACTTGTATAAATACAGGTAAAGTGCACCTCATTATTCACTCATACAGTCAAGTTAAGTTTGCATCACCCAAAGAGAGAGAAGTGCACATCTGCTAGAGAAGAAGACTATTTTGGGGTTTCTACTTTTGGGAAGTATTTCCATCTTGTCTCTTTTATGATTGTACTTTGATCTCAGAATTATCATCTCTATACGAAGGTTGCTGGGTTTTCTCCCAATTGGATTTCCCAGCATAAACTATTGTGTTATCGTTTTCTGTTTTGTGTTTCTTCTAGTGATCCTATTTATGCATTTGAATTATTATGCTACATGAATGTTTGAATTCTAACAATGAGAACATCACTAAGCATTCGATATTGATATACTTATTTATAAATTTTGCATGTTACTCTTGCAAATCGAATATGGAAATCCTGGTGTGCCTCTCTCTCTCTCTCTCTCTCTCTCTCTCTCTCTCTCTCTCTCTCACACACACACACACACACACACCCACACCCACACGTAGCATGAAAATTTTCCAATGCATTTGATTGAATTCGTCACTCCCTAAGTTAGATTTGATGTTATACGCTAATAATTATTAATCTGGTCATGTTTGTTCGTATGGGTCGTTTAATTGAGAGGATAAGTACTGAACTAATTTAATGGAATCCAACATTCCCTATGTTATAAAAGAGTGATGTTGGAATTGATAATTAATTTGGTTGTGTTAGTTTATTGATGGTCACTCAACTCTAATTTGGCTGTGATCCAAGGGTTTGGTGGAAAAGTTGTTAAATTTATTGTGGGTTTGCTTATAATATGATGGCATCTCCTTGATCATCCTCTCTGATCACAACACATGGTAGTGAAAAAGAGTAATGAATTATGATTTAACCTAGCTCTGAGAAATGTGCAAGAACACATAATTTATCTACATTTTTCTCTTCTCAATCCTCATTTAACTCTTAAAGCTTATCTTTTAACAAAAATAATGTTGAAACTTTCACCTTTAAAAATATTTATAATTAGAAAATTAAAGTAATATAATTAGATAATTAGATGAAACAAATAATATAATAGTTTTGGTATTGAATTAATGTTATATACATTACAATATATATAGTTAAGTTTTCCATTACTTTATCTCCAATCATATATATTTAAATTTTCCATTACTTTATCTCCAATCATATACATTTCAAGATATATGCCATTGCATGCTATCCTTTACCAAATATATTACCAAATAGAAATTTATCAACCCTAAATATTTACAAAGATGATAGACTTATAATTACTAATTTACATAGAAGATATTGGGCTACGTATTAATTTATTCCTAAAGTACATAGGACTGAAAAGATCTCTTATCCACACTATGGGATTATGCGAAAGGTTAAATAAACCATAGCAAAGCATCAATAAGAACTTTGACATCAAAAGTTGCATGCAATTTATCTTTACGTTCAAGCAATTGAGAATTTCCTTTCAAACATGAAATGACTTGGTTGTTGGTAAGGATCTATCATGTCATTGTGTAAGGTGAGAAGTGTATTGTAGAGATAATTGAGAAAGATAAAATGGGGTTTATTTCATAATAATTCGTTTTCTTTTACAATATATATATAGGCGGTGCAGTCACATGCTTTGTAAAATGTCTCGTAGTATTTGTTGATCCATAGTTTGTGATATTGTTGTTGGGTGCATATGCTTTGTAAGTCACCCTTAGTAATTGTTGACCCATAGTTTGTATTGGCCCATGGTTTTGACCCATAGTATTGGCGCCTAGACTTATTATATAAGTGTGTGTTGAGGCCAATGAAGGACCCATGAAGTTATTTGTATTGATCTTGCTGAAAGGAGGTTTCCCCCTCGAAGTGGCCTGTGATCAATAAAGTGATTCTAAGTTCTATTATCTCGTGTATTTTCATTAATTAATTGTTGCAGGTTCCTCACACAAGGGTTGAGCTAGTTGTGCACACTCTTACAGATGTTCCGTCCATGGGTAGGTTATCTAAATCAGGATTATGTGTCGACGAATAGTGACATAATACCATGTAACTGATTTTATCCAATTTGGTATAATGGCCAAGTAGGAATGGATCAATGAGGTTTAATTCATATTGAGTCTTGTGAAAAATGCCAAAATCATAAATCACCATGAATCGTGGTATATCTCCAACTAATTGAATTAAATAGTTTGAATTATCAAAGTCTCCAAGCCCTGTGATCAAAACCATTTCACTACCCAACTGCTTAGTTAGAAACCGGTTCAAATTTGCATTTAATATCTAAGAAAGATAGCCAAAATTGAGGAATTATGAATCATCCTATCATTCAAAAGGATGCGGTTATACATGTATGAATAAAAGATAAGTAACTCACTCAGTTTTTACCATATTCCTTGTAGGTGTATCCAATGGATGAGATGAGGCATCTCTTGTTAGCATGGATTTCTAGAAGCTGTGAACCATTATTCAGTGGTCTTCCAGTTGTAGGTGAGTCTTCATGCCGAACCATGAAATAGGAACAGTTTGAATGTTTTTGAAGTTTCCAATTATTTTCAATTCTTATTATTTTTTGTGGTTTTATCTTGAATAAAAAGAAACAAAAAGAGAAAAAAAATTACACTATTCTTTTTTATGTGTGCAAAGTTACTATCCAAAAAATCTAGAACCTTAACACACTTTTTGGTTTATGATGTAACCTAGCTATTTCAACTTTTACTTATGTCTTTAAATGATGTGTTCAATTAAATTTCCATTATTAACGTACATGCTTTCTTTTTCAGAATGATGTTAATGAATTATGTGCAAATCAAGTACGTAGTTGTCTCGGGAATCAACCAAACTATTCACACTTCTAGAACATGAATGTACTCAATGAACTTAAACTGTCGTTCTAAAAGATGTACTCATAGAAAATTTATAAACAGTATAAGATGTCGAACCTGATACTGACCATTTAACTGAGATACAACTAATTATGATTCTAGTTTGACAGTTATTTGTTGGATTCCAAGGGTGCTAGCATCGACAAGAAGCTCAATGACTGCGCTATATTCTACAACATTGTTGATTTCAGATCCGATAAAAATGCCTCTCGAACTTAAAACTTGGTCATTAGCTGTGAAAATCACCCATGCGTTGGAAGCAATGTTTTGAGAACTATGGTTGGCACCATCCACATATCACAAATATGTGAAGGTTTCTTGTTCCATCTGCCAAAGTGACAATTCCAAGCAAGATAAGTGTGTGCTCGAAACAACTAAAGTACAAAATCTATACAAAGAATACAACATAATACAACAAGTTTTGTGAGGCATTAGTGCCTACGTGAAGTATTTCATCATATAGAGACCATTGTTGATCTCCTACATAGGTTCCCCATCATAATTGATTACTTCATAAGCTCCCCTTTATAACACAGTTTTGACAACAAGTGGGCGAAACCATTTTGGTACAAATTTCCCTTCTCCTATTTTATCTTGGTCTTGGTCATAAACTAAAACCAAATCGCCTTCAGAAAATACTCGAGGATGGGCCGATTTGTCATATTTCATTTTAACCCTTTTATTGTGTGCTTCTACATTGAGATAGGCCTCCTTTCTAGTTTCATCAAGAGAATGAAGATGGAGGAGCCTTTATTCTTATGTAGAAGTGTTAGGTAGGAGTTCGACCGCTAGTTTTAATGATGGGATTTTCCATTCAATCCTTTGGGTTTGAAGATATACGATAAATGTCCATACCAAGGATCTGAATTTGTAACGAGGAATAAATGTTCGACTTCCCAGGATTTAACACATACTGTATCCTCATTATTGCAGGGTAAATCAAACATTCGTTCTTCAAATGCCAATGACTTCGTGGATTTAGAGTATATGAACTCGAGATCGAATTCTTGCAAAATTACTATCCATTTTGAAAATTTCCCACCAATGATGTGGCAGGACAAAATGTGTTTAATGTGGTTCATTTCAATCACTATGGTCATATTTCTTAGAAGTATATAATGTCTAAGTCTTTGGACAACATGAAACGCTACTAAGGCCAACTTTTCAACATGGGAATACCTCAATTTAGGACCTGCAAGGCCCTTACTAAGATAGTAAATAACATGTTCTTGTGATGATTTGTCTTCCTATACCAATATCACTCCTATGGTGGAACTAGATGCTGCCAAATATAGGAAAAAATATTTACTATAGTTCAGAGGACTAATTATCGAGGCTGATACCAAAGCTTTCTTTACTACATCAAATGAGCATTGAGATTGGTAATCCCATATGAATAGTCCCTTTTTTTATGATATGCACGAAACCTTTAGATATTTTGGCAAAATTTGCGACAAATCTTCTCAAGTGGTTACCTTTCCCTTGAAGAATTTGAAGTTGTTTGATTTTTTTGGGGGGAAGGTAACTGGAGTATTGCCTCAACCTTGAGGGGATCCACCATAATCCCTCTTTTTGATACAATAAACCCAATTAATCTCCCAAAGTCCACACAAAACATGCATTTATGTGGGTTCAACCTAATGTTATATTTACGGCATTGAATGAAAACGACATGTAAATGTGCACTATGTTCGACTCCTTTTAGTTTTGGATACCAAGTTATCAATATAAACCTCAACGATTCTCTTAATATCATGGAATTCATATGACATGGCTCTTTGAAAAGTATCCTCGAATTTTTTAAGGCTAAATGGCATTTTCCAACATGAAAAAGTCCCCCAAGGGCATATGAAAGTTGTTTTATGCCATTCTTATTTTTTTATTGGGATCTGGTTGTAACCAGAGAATCCATCCATAAATGAAAATATTTTGTTCTTGGCACACTCCTCTATAATATTATCAATGAAGGTTGTGGGATAGTTATCTTTGGGACAAGCCAAATTTAGATCCCTAAAGTCAGTACAGACCCAGATAGTTCCATGCTTCTTATCAACAGGAACAAGATTGGGTACTCAGTCGGTTAAAGGAACAAGATATATGAATCCAACTTTTAATATTTTTTCAACTTCTGCTTTGATGGTAGCCGGTTTCTTAGGATTGGCCGGACATAGCTTATGTCACACTAGTTTAACATTATATTAGGTTTTTATCTCATGTTCAATTATTCTAGGATCGATGCCCAACATTTATTCATAATACCAAGAGAACACATCATGAAACTCTTTAAATAGAGCAATATGATGCATGATTTTCTCCAGAGAGAAATCCGTACTTATATTGATGTTCTCAACGATGTTGGGCTTAATGGATATATCAATAGGGACAGTTTTCAAAATATTTTCCAAGTTTCCTTCCGAACACACATTGTGGGTTTAGACAGGAAATTGGAGATATTTATCCATATCATCATCAAAGTAAATAAAAATTGCTTAAACCTCTAATGAATCTATCTTTGGAAGAAATGATGATAGATGATGCATATCTTCCCAGGGTCATTCAGAGATGTGCATAACTTCAAGCATAACTTCATATTATGAAATTTTTTTATCCAAGAGGTCATGAGTACTAGGATTGTTTATGGCCCATATAGGTGAAGTGTATGGATCATATTCCTCCATCTAGGAAGGATTTTGATCCAAGTTTCCCGAAGCCATTTTGATAGCTTGAAATGAAATCTCTACGGAATATACAGGTACACTACTCTCTATTTCATTATGTTGCATAGAGGTATCACTTCTGGAAATCATGCCAATAAAGGAAGGAGATCCTTGCTAGCATAAGTCAACATGCCAACTTACTAGATTCTCGTTGCACCAAACCATTGAGATAATTTTAATTCAATGTGTTGGAACTTAAAGCCACAAAATGAGTTTCTGGAAGAGCGCTGGGATAATTCCTCCATTTTCTATCGTGCCATAAAATCATATGACCTTATTCCTTTTTATGTAGCTGCAAAATTATTTCACTTTTCAATAAAAGTCACAATTGTTGAAATAGAATAAGATTATATTAAACCATGATTTTGATATTTCATTTACCATGAATAAATAATGTTTTGAATTTATATTTTTTAATGGTATATTTAATGATATTCTTTTGGATTTTTGTATAGGACAAAGGTAAGGACAATCAATACTCTCCATGGAATTATTCCCATCATATCACTGATAATGAGGTGAAGATCATTATGCAGACTCGACAAATTAGGTAGAGAGGAAGCTTTGCAATTATTTCATGGTTGACAACACATAAAATAGGTCAACTCATTAAACCAGACAACGAATATGCATAACATTTCATAAAGGAAATTGGTCACTTTAGGGGTCCTCATCGCCTATAAAATGAGAAGCAATTTGAGTGTCATGGGTAGGGGAGTCTCCACAGAGTAGGTATTTTTTGATCTAGAACCCTGCTTCTTTTTGTAATTTTTGTATTCAAAAGAATAGGAGATGATTCTTATAACTCTTTTGTTGAATGTTCACGAACCTTTAGATTTTATGGAGGAATTAGAAGATCAAAATTTTCTTTTTGAAAATCATTTTAAGTATTCAGTTGTGCCTTGTAAGATAATTCAAGTGAATATAAATCAAATATAATTTTTTATGTTCATTTATGTAGTTACTATCTAATTGCTTAAATTGTTACAGGATCTAATGTATTTATAGTACTTTTAGAATCATGGATGGTTCTCCATTTTATAATTATGAAATATCTCAATGTTTTAACATATTGTTGTCTTAACTTTGTTTCATAAAACTAGCAATATAATCATTCATATATACATCATATTTCTATTAAATTATTGCTCTCGGCTGAGATATGATATATGTTAGATTAGAATGTTTTATGTAGATGTTGAACTATGTTTTCTATAGCTACCAAAATGCATTTAGTTTAGCTTGCATTTCATTTAGAGTAGGTTTTCATTTAGGTCCCATTAGGGAGTGACAAAAATCATAAGTGGCAACAGGGCCCTTATTCCCGTCAGAAGCAGCTACACCAAATGGCTTAAGGTCTACTTTAAGAACCTCAGTCATGATGTTTCTTTTTCATTGACACGTGGTCATCTATACCTATCAACAAATGACACTAGAAGGAGGTTCAGGGTAAAATAAATAGGTTATACTTTTAATTTTAATTTTTAAGTATTCCATTTATCCTTTGGTTCATAATTTTTTAGTTTTATGTATTAATTATTCTTAGTCACCATGTAATGTGATAGAAGGTTATCATCTAACCATCATCTGACTATCTTAATTATCATATAATTAACAATTACAAACAAGCTTGAGCTATCCAAGGAATCAATGAGTTATTATTAACCAGTCAAACCTATTTTAATAAACAAATACATTGTTAACATGATACATGACTATGTAGAAAAACAAACAAACAAACAATATATATATATATATATATATATATATATCAATGAACCCTGTACAAAGTTATGGCTCCAATGAGCTCAACGCATCCATGTGTAAACATTAACTTCTATCAAAATAACTCCCGGGTTGAAACCCTTGGGAATCACCCCTAAAATAAGTATGCGAATAAGACTTTAAAGGAATAAAAACAACATTCACGGATATTCATTTACATGCACAGTTTGTAAAGAAACCATCCACAATAAAATATACTGCATAGACAGTTGAATGTCGAGTTTAACCAAAACACACACACACACACATATTAGAGAAAATATTACAATGATAGTGAATCTTTAGGTTCAAACCTTTTGGATATATCAATTTTTTCATAAAAGAGGTTACACTATAATATGGGTGGTTTGGCCACCTCTTCCAAACTTCCCTTCTCAAGGAAATCATTAAAATAAACCAGATCTATCTCCTATGAAACTTCAAACTTCGAAAACCTCTTCATAAGGGTAACCAAGATTTACATTCACCTTACCTAGAACTACTTCAAACTTTGGGAGATGACCAGTGTTGTAGAAATGAATCCCATTTTGGGTTAGCATTATGTAACTTGACTTCCCTTCGAAATGATTGGCTTTATCTACAAGATTCCCAAGAGGAAGGTTAGCACCCGAGTTATATTATAAACCACAGCTACAAAATGATAATAAGTAAAATTCATAACCAAATAAGTAAAATGATATCTGAATGAAACCAAGGAGCATGGATTGGACTATCTCTTTGTTGGAAACAGGTACTATTCCCACCACTAGTGACACTTGGCTCATAGATAGTGGTGCATCTAGACACATGACAGGTTATAAATAAAATATTTCATAATTAGTTGAGAAAGATTCACATCTCCATGTTGCACTTGGAGATGATGCAAATTACACTATGAATGGATATGGAGGCACCTCCCTTCAACTAGAGTCAAATGATACATTGTGCCTGAGTAATGTGCTCTATGTGCCTGGAATAAAAAGAAACCTTGTCTCCATCTTAGCCTTGGAGGAAAAGGGATATAAAGTAGCTTTCTCAGAAGGGAAAGTCCTTGCTTAGCACAAGAAATCAAGCATGAACACAACCAAAGTTATTGGTATAAGAGAAGAAATCTTGTATCGACTTAACACTCCACCAGTTCAAGCCCTAGTACATGATGTTGCAAGTATGGGAGAATTATGGCACATAATACTAGCTCATGTGAACTATCGAGCTCTCCCATCACTAAAGAATATAGTGACAGGTTTACTAGGGCTCTAGGTAGACCATGATGGGACATGTAGAGGATGTGCACTTGGAAAGAATGCCAAAATATATTTTCCAGATAGTGAGAGTAGATCCAAAGGGATTATGGATCTAGTACACTCTGACTTGTTCGGACCCATGATAGTTTCTTCATTGGGTGGATATCATTACTATATAACATTCATTAATGATTATTCATGGAAGACTTGGATATACTTTCTCAAGTCTAAGGAATCTGAAGAAGTACTCAGCAAGTTCAAAGAATTTAAAGCACAAGTTGAAAACCTATCTGGGAAGAGGATCAAGATTTTGAGATCTGATAATCGTGGAGAATATATCTCTACATAATTTAATGATTTCTACAAGGAAGCAGGAATTAAGAGGGATCTCACAGTTCCCTACAACCCTCAACAAAATGGGGTTACAGAAAAAAAAATAGAACAATTGTGGAGGCATCCAAAGCTATGATACATGACCAGAGTCTTCAAATTTTCTTATGGGAAGAAGCATCCAGAACCGTTGTATATGTAAAAAATAGATGTCCACATAAGATATTGAATAATATGACTCCGAAAGAAGCGTTCACAGGAATGAAACCAGAAATGGGACATCTCTAGATATTTGGTTTTCCAGTCTATATACATGTGCCCAAGGAGAAAAGTTCGAAGTTAGAACCTTCAGGAAAGAAGGGAACCTTTGTGGGATATAATGGCTCTTCAAAGGCTTACGAAATTTACATTTCAGGATCCAGATAGATTGAAATCAGTAGGGATGTGACCTTTGAAGAAGATATGGATGTCAGAAAAGGTAGAGGATCAGACATGGAGATCGATGATGAAGAAATGCTAGAACCAAAGGAGATGAGAACTTATCCCCCTCCAGTTCATAGGGATTTAGCTAAAAAGGATGAACCTATCGATCCCATTGATCCAATTGATATCTCGAGAGATGTTGCAGGTCAAAAAATACCTAGATGGGCACAATAGACACTGTAGGATGCAGAAGGGCATGAAGCTCCACATGGTGCTTTCAAAGAAAGCAAAAGACCTCATATATTCTCTAGTTATGTGGCACTGATGAGCAACATTATTGATTCAGAACCAACCTCTTACGAAGAAGCATCCAAACATCAAGTTTGGAAGGATTCCGTGATGGAAGAATACCAATCCATCATGAAGAATGATGTGTGGGAGGTTATGCCGAGACCTGAGGAGAAGTCAGCAGTGACTTCTAAGTGGTTATACAAGATCAAGCATGGAGCAGATGGAAGTGTTGAAAAATACAAGGCCAGATTTGTTGCCAGAGGATTCTCTTAGAAAGAGGGAGTTTATTATGATGAGACATTTGCTCCTGTGGCTCGATATACTTCCATTAGATCAATCATTGCTATTTCTTCAGATATGGGATGGAAGTTACATCAGATGGATGTGAAGACAACCTTTCTCAATGGTGTTATTGAGGAATAAATTTACATTGAGAAGCCATATGGTTTTATAGTCCACAGAAAGGATTCTCATGTATGCATATTGAAAAAGGCACTATATGGACTCAAGCAAGCACCTCGTTCTTGGTATGGATGGATAGACGGATTCCTGGTGAGCTTGGGATTAGGGTAATTTTTAAGGGCGAAATTTCGCCAATTGGCTATTTTTCGGTCTTTTTTTCAAAAACTAAATTCGCTATTTGGTCATTTTTAGTCTCTAATGTCGCCTATATTTACATAAAATATGTTTTTTTTATCATAATATTTGCCAAAATTTACACATTTCAGTAGTAAATTGTATGTTTCATATTTAATATTCGCCTACTTATATATAATCTTTTTTCCAATCCAAAATAATCGCCTAGGATACTATACTTAAGTATAATATTAGAATCCTTAAAAAATACCCTGCTTGGGATTTACCAAGAGTGATGCATACCCCAACCTTTACTACAAGATTGTAGATGATGAGCCACTGATCTTGGTACTATATGTTGGTGACCTATTTCTCACAAGAAATGAGAAATTTATCTGAGGGTGTAAGAAGAATCTTTCCTCTGAGTTTGAAATGAAGGATCTTGGATTGATGCACTACTTCTTGGGATTATAAGTATGGAAAAGGAAGAAGGAGATTTTCCTAGGTCAAGGAAAGTACACCATACATATTCTTAAGAGATTCAGAATGTTGGACTACAAGTCCATGGCCACTCTGATCGATGCGAATTGGAAGAAGATGAGAGATTCTGCTTCAGATTTAGATTTGATTGATCCCACCATGTATTGCCAGTTGATTGGGTCCTTGATGTATCTGACAAACACTAGACCAAATATATGTTTTAATGTGAATGATCTCATTCAGTTCATGTGCGAAACGAGGCAGATTCACTGGATTGCTACAAAACATGTGCTCATATATTTGTGTGGCACTGTGGGATATGGTTTGAGATATGCTTCAGATTGTGACCTGAGATTACAAGGGTTTACAGACTCAAATTGGGCCAGATGCAATGTAGATAAGAAGAGTACTTCTGGATGTTGCTTCAGTTTGGGTTTTGCAGTTATTTCCTGGTGCAACAGGAAGCGGAACTCGGTAGCACTCAGTACTGCAAAGGTCGAGTACATCACTGCTAGTACAATAGCTTGAGAAGCAGTTTGGCTTCGTAAACTCCGGGCAGGATTGTTTGTCTAGATTCCAGAGCCGACCGTGATTCACTGTGATAACCAGAGCTATGTGCATATGTCAGTGATTCCTGTATTTCAGGATAGGTCGAAGCATATAGAGATTCAGTATCACTTCATACTTGATATGGTGCAGAAAGGTGTGGTCGAGTTACAGTACGTGCCAACAGACAACCAGACTGCAGATGTTCTCACCAAGGCTCTTCCGAGGGTGAAGTTTGAATACTTTCGCGGAAGACTTGGAGTTGAAGAGAATGAGTCCCTCCGTGAGGGAAAGATGACATTGATATGCTTACCCTGCCTTTTCCCAGGTACCTATATAGTCCTCATACTCATCCAAATATGGGATAAATCCCATAAGCAGATGAGTCGGACAGTCAGCAAATGGTCAAGTTCACACAAGTGCCTCTACAATCCAAGTACCCAGCCAGGTATGGGAGAAATCCCATCGCAAGATGAGTCATACAGTTAGTTGTTGGCTGTGTGATTTCAAAGGTACCTCTACAGCCTAGGTACTCAGCCATATATAGGAGAAATACCATAGGCAGATGACTCGGACAATAAGTGGATGGTCGTGACCATTTGCACGTCTAGGATCTCAGCCAGGTATGGGATAAATCCCATAGGAAAATGAGTCAGACAAGTAGAAAATGGTATAGCTGATATCTCATATATCCAGGATTGAGTGATTCTCCTGGATCCAGGATCGAGTGATTCTTCTGGACTCACTGAAGGACTGGTGAAGTTGAAGCATGATGACAATTCTCGAAGGACTGAGACTGTGTGGACAACCTTCAGTATGTATAGAGATGATGGAGACAGTATAGATGTACAAATGAAACCAAATTATCGTGATGCTGATGAAGACCGAAGAATACCTTCCTCGTTGAGAGGGAGTGTTGTATTTTGTGCAACTTCAGAAGATATTATTTATTGTATTTCATTATACTTGTTTGTACCTCCTAAGGGAGATTAAATTGATGTATTTAATTATGTAAACACATGAAAGAATCAATGTAAACCTTGGGGTGAAAAGAAGGAAAAGAAAATATTAAAATTAAATTATAAATTAACCCCCAAGTGAAGTCGGCCCAGTTAGGGTATTTTTCATGTTAGCACTTGTATAAATAGAGGTAAAGCGCACCTCATTATTCACTCATCCAATCAAGTTAAGTTTGCATCAACCAGAGAGAGAGAAGTGCACATCTACTGGAGAAGAAGACTATTTCGGGGTTTCTACTTTTGGGAAGTATTTCCATCTTGTCTCTTTTATGATTGTACTCTTATCTCGGAATTGTCATCTCTATACGAAGATTGCTGGGTTTTCTCCCTATTGGATCTCCCAGGATAAACTTTTGTGTTATCGTTTTCTGCTTTGTCTTTCTTCTAGTGATTCTATTTATGCATTTGAATTATTATGCTACATGAATGTTTGAATTCTAACAATGAGAACATCACTAAGCATTCGATATTGATATCACTTATTTATAAATTTTGCATGTTACTCTTGCAAATCGAACATGGAAATCCTAGTGTGCCTCTCTCTCTCTCTCTCTCTCTCTCTCTCTCTCTCACACACACACACTCACACACACACACACACCCCCACACATAGCATGAAAATTTTCCAATGCATTTGATTGAATTCGTCACTCCCTAAATTACATTTGATGTTATACGGTAATAATTATTAATCTGGTCATGTTTGTTCGTATGGGTCGTTTAATTGAGAGGATAAGTACTGAACTAATTTAATGGAATCCAACATTCCCTATGTTATAAAAGAGTGATGTTGGAATTGATAATTAATTTGGTTGTGTTAGTTTATTGATGGTCACTCAACTCTAATTTGGCTATGATCCAAGGGTTTGGTGGAAAAGTTGTTAAATTTATTGTGGGTTTGCTTATAATATGATGGCATCTCCTTGATCATCCTCTCTGATCACAACACATGGTAGTGAAAAAGAGTAATGAATTATGATTTAACCTAGCTCTGAGAAATGTGCAAAAACACATAATTTATCTACATTTTTCTCTTCTCAATCCTCATTTAACTCTTAAAGCTTATCTTTTAACAAAAATAATGTTGAAACTTTCACCTTTGAAAATATTTATAATTAGAAAATTAAAGTAATATAATTAGATAATTAGATGAAACAAATAATATAATAGTTTTGGTATTGAATTAATGTTATATACATTACAATATATAGTTAAATTTTCCATTACTTTATCTCCAATCATATATATTTAAATTTTCCATTACTTTATCTCCAATCATATACATTTCAAGATATATGCCATTGCATGCTATCCTTTACCAAATATATTACCAAATAGAAATTTATCAACCCTAAATATTTACAAAGATGATAGACTTATAATTACTAATTTACATAGAAGATATTGGGCTACGTATTAATTTATTCCTAAAGTACATAGGACTGAAAAGATCTCTTATCCACGCTATGGGATTGTGCGAAAGGTTAAATAAACCATAGCAAAGCATCAATAAGAACTTTGACATCAAAAGTTGCATGCAATTTATCTTTACGTTCAAGCAATTGAGAATTTCCTTTCAAACATGAAATGACTTGGTTGTTGGTAAGGATCTATCATGTCATTGTGTAAGGTGAGAAGTGTATTGTAGAGATAATTGAGAAAGATAAAATGGGGTTTATTTCATAATAATTCATTTTCTTTCACCTAGAGAATTAAAGGATTCGTAAATTGATTTTTTTTAATTTGTAATAGTTTGGAATTATGATAGGAAGTCTTAACTTACCAAAGGAATTATGGGTTTCTTAAGGATTTTTTCTACTTCGATATTGTTATTGTGTTTCTTGTAATTTGTTATTATGTTTCTTGCAATTTTATCTAATGTAAATTGTATAATTTTCATATCATGCAGGGATGGGGTTTTCTTGAAATACGTCTCGAAATCCACCATGAAGAGTTGGGTTCACTAATCAGACTTGAAAGCGTTGTACAGTAACTATGTGGAGATAACACACATTTCTAATTTGAACAACAAGATATTAGTTTTTTAAGTATTTTTGTTGGTTTTTTTAAATATTCTTTTATTGGTTTTTTAAGATTACTCTCTCACAATTAAGCAAGTGAAATATCTTTATGGTTAAAAAAGTTATTTTTTAAGGAATAATTATTTGTTTAATGCCATATTTATCTTTTTACATCTAATCAAATTTGTAGAACATGACAAATTTGTTGCAATTAAAATAATTTAATTAAAAGAAAAGATTCTAATTAAAGTTGTAAATGGATTTTTCTATTATTATTATTTACAATTAGTTAATTCAATATTTTTCATTATAAATATTTTAATATTAAAATGATGAGAATGACATTATTTGTACAATATTACTTTGCAAACATTCATCTTTATTTTCTTGATTGTATTGTAATTGTGATTTTATCAATATCTAAATAAATATTCTTAATAGGTGCAAAAGTTATTTTATTTTGGATGGCAAAAGGTTAATTTATTGTTTTAATTAGATGCAATTTTGAGTTTAAATTGAAAAAAAAATTTCACCATTTTCATTCTTTTATGGTTTATTTCATCTCAATTAAAGTGATAACAAAATACCATAAAAATAATTTCATTAAAAAATTAATAAGAGACTACCATTCATCTGTCATAAATTTACAATTAATTAAAATATCTATATTTATTAATTCCCATTAATTAATAGTAAACATAATAATTTGAAGTTATTTTTTCTTGATTTGTATAACTAAACTCATATATTAAGTTAAGTAATAATATAAATAATTTAAAATTTAATATATTTCTATATAAAATCAACTAAAATAATTATAAAAAATAATCCAATTTCCATATAACAATTATTTACAATAATATAAAAATTGTTATATAGCATCACATCATGAAAAATGCACCATGTATCCGAGAAATTCACTAAATATTATCGTTAAATATCATAAAAGAAAATATTATACCCTTCACTTCTCCATAACACTTTTTACATTATTTCACATGGATTTTTTCTCTCCACAAATTCAATAATAAACATATTTTTAGTTATTATTAATTGTTGTATATGTGTAAAAATTAAATGAAATAATTAATTAATTTAGAGTATGATAAAAGAATGCTAAAAGGTTTTTTAAAAGAATTTCTATTGGATTGAAAAATGGATTCAACATTAAAAATATTCAAACATGCAAACATGCATCATTCACATTTAGAAAACATTGGAACAAAATCAAACTATAATATCAATTATAAAAATATTATTAATTCAATTGCTAGCATATAATGTATTGGTAATAGTTTAAACTTTAAACAATTATCACTTGCATGAAGGATTTGAGAAGATTACATTAATTCAAAAACGTTGTATCTTTTATTGTCCCAAGCTATTGGGAACTATATTTGCTTGATTGACATCATTTTGCATGTTTTAATTAAATCCCACGTTTGATATGCTTCTTGTAATTATGACAAGGTTGATTGCAACCTCATATAGATTTTGTGTATAGAGACCATAAAAGCTATAGACTCACTTGAAAACACAAAATTAGAAAATTAATACCTTAAATATAATATCCTATTAAATTATGTCTTATATCTTCATCATATTTTTAGATGAAATTGTGTAAGCAGTTGTTAAAAAAATAACATCTATAGTATATTTATATGATGTCATTGTTTCCAAGTGGATACTTAATTATTTGTAAAGTTATGACAAATAGTAGCCTTAGAAAATTCTTTATTCACATTTTTTTATGTATATTATGAATTATTTTTTCATTAAAGACAATTAGGAGCCTTAGAAATTGCTTTCTTCAAACTTTATATGCATACTATGAATATTATGTGATATCCATTTATTCCAATTTTTATTTTATAAATTTTTAATTTTTAAAGGTAATTAAAATGGAGTCATTCTTGAGAGAGCTAGCACCTTTGAAGTGTTGAATGATACACAAATGATTATAAAATAATTTTGAATATTTAACTTTATACTTTTTAACCAAAGTAAGCTTTATCACATAACATTGCTCATTCTCTAAAAATATTGATTGATTTGGGTTATTGCTTTTAATTTAAAATCTTTTTTAGCATATACATTAACAAATAATCTATATTGCATATATTTGTACAAACAAATCAAATTTGTGTTATACCTGAGTTTGGTTTGGCTATTAAACATTTGGTTAAGAAAAGCACGTTGTGAAAAAGAGATATAGGTTTTAGAGAAATGATTCCAAGCCAAAAAGAGAGAAATGGTGATTCCATATATAATATCTCAATTCTATGGATTCATTAATGGATCATCTTATATAGTATATGAACATGATAGAACTAACACATAGTTATTTTCTCACAAATATTAAAAGCAATGTATAAAAAACGATACGTCTACACAGTAATCATTGCGCCACTAAAATATTTGTGATACATAAATAAAGGTGAAATACAATCCACTAAAATATTTATGATACCTTTCCAATCTATATAAAAAATAAATTTTCATACATTAATTTAATTTAATTATCTAAAAACTATATACTTTAAACACCTTTATCTACAAATTATATATCTTATACCTCAAAGTTAAACTTTCCTATCGAAAAATATATAAAATAAATAATTAAAAATAAAAAATATTATAGAAAAGATTCATTATTAATATTACAATACTTACACATAAATCACCAAAAATAATAAATAATAAATAAAAATATTACACATAAGATTCTTCATTATTATTACATATACCTACAAATAAATCACCAAATCACAGGGTCGATATTGCTTACATGTGAAGAAAGTCGGCACTCACAGAACAGACAGGTTGGATTTTTCGGAGCTGACACGTCCATCGAGATAATCCATATTTAGTACATTTTCCTAGGAAGCAGAAATCTTGGTTTTTTTCAAATTTTTAGCTTTTTTAACATGTAGTTACAAAAGGCGGTGCAGTCACATGCAGGAGCAACCGCGCGACATTCTTGATCAAGAAAACAAATTTCCTTTAATGGAATTCAACCGTTAGTTCATATTTTTGAAAACAAGTGCCATTGTTATTGGCGTGGCTTTCAGATCTGTTCATAGAAACACCTGTTATTTGGATTGGCTTTCAGATCTGTTGTAGACACATCGCTCCACCCAGCTCCAAGTCCACACATGGCTCCAACCACCCGTGATTATACCCAAGTCGATCCGTTGCTTCGTTTTAATCGCCATAATTGGCGATTAATCTTTGGCCTACAGGTATTTCCTTGCAATGCTCCGGCCCTCTGCCAGTGCTACACCTGCTTATCAGCTCTCCAATGTCCGCCCCGCCCTCTCTGCGTTTGACGGAAGGAAAAGAGTTTCAGAGGATCATCATTGGAATAATAGCGACATGAATCCCTCCGATTGCAAGCGTTGTCTGACAGCCATCTGACTCCCTACCCAGCATGATGGAAGCGCTAGATGTCCAGGAGAAACAGGAGAAATAATGGGATTCAAGAAATGATGGAGGCCGGGTCGTTAGTCAATTTTTGGGTAGAGTCATCTGTGAATTCGAGATTAGGGAAGGAGCAAGAAATGAGATGGTTGAAACTTGAATCCGAGGAAGTTGGCGGGTTCGAGAATAGTGAGACGAGCACAGGTGTAAAGGGTAGCGGGAGGGGGAATTTCTCTGGTTGGGTAGGTGGGTGTAGACATATTTTCATCTGCGAGAGAGGATGAAGCGTCTGATGGCCTCTCTGGTTCGGATTTTAGGTAGAAGGAGGCCAAGGATGTCATCCGGAAGTGCGGACAATCTGTTAATTCTGTTGTTTGCAGCACTGTCAATCGAACCCACCAAGTTGTTTGCAGGCCAAGAGGTCATGGCGGAAAAGCTGCTGGCCTGCGATATCTCTTCCGTAGTGAGATTACTGCATCGCATCTTGGACAGAGCCCAGATGCCACCGTCAGAGTTATAAAGAAGACCGCTCCCTCATGCCAACTGGATGGATGGACAGAACGGGCGTCGAGATATCGTGATCGCGTGGAGATCATCAGAGGTTCGGGGGCAAAGATATCGTGATCGCGTGGAGATCATCAGGTATGGTTTTTCTCTGGTTTCAAGTATTTGTATTTTGCTACTGTTCATGGCCGAATGTAATCTAGGAATGGTTTTGTTGTATGTGGATTAAAATTTGAGTTCATTTAGGCAACCGGCACTTTGTTAATGTGAAATATTCGATTATTAGTTGTAATTCATTTGATTAGCAACCGTTTTAGGTGTTCTTCTGTAAATTCATTTGATTAGCTACCGTTGTAGGTGTTCTTCATCCTACCTTCTACTTTGCCTGATCTTTGACTCTTATACAATCAAAATGTCCAAAAATCTCTTCTATAGTCATTTCAAAGATCTAGTTTAACAGCTATCTATCCTTCTCATTTCAATAGATTCATTCTTTATTTCATTTCGATAGATTGAGATAGACTGTATATTGAGATAGGCTGTATATCCTGTCATTTCGATAGATTGAGATAGACTGTATATTCTCCCCTTTCAAAACTCAATTAGAAGAATTTTAAAGCTCCCTTGAGTTTAGAGGACGGCCTTCGGATCATTAGATCTTCATACTATCTTCAAATACTTCCATGAATCTCTGGGACAGAAGTATCTGAAGCATCTGCGCAATCGCTCCCTTTCTCACTTGATTTTCTACATGCATGTTTCAACTCTCAACCGGAGTGGTAGAGTACGAATAGGTGAATTGTAAATAAAACATGCATTCTTATTTTAAGGAGTCAAGATTCACTTCGAATTCTATACCATTGGCGGCTGCATATTTGCCAGTCGTGTGGGTGGGGCTGGTTAGGGTTTCATGCCAGTCGTGTGGGTGGGGTTGGTTAGGGTTATATGCTCATTCTCTGTGTGTTTGATTGGCGTTGAAGCACCTGCCATCGACATTACGTTTACCATTCCAACGTTTGCAAGGATTCCGAATATTTAAAGCTGGGGTTTATTATTTTTTGCTTTGTTTTTATCTTCCATCTTTCGTGCTCCTATAACTGCGTTTTTAATGCCTGCGACCTCTCATGGAGTCATTTTTTGCTTTGTTTTTATCTTCCATCTTTCGTGCTCCTATAACTGCGTTTTTAATGCCTGCGACCTGTCATGGAGTCGTTTTTTGCTACCACCACTGCAAATGGTAAATAAAACAATGGAGTCCTCGCGGCTTTGGTGTTTCCCTTTTTATGATCCGGAGCAGCACATCCACGAAATCTTACCTCATATTGCCTTTATGTGTTTTTCAGGATTTGTGCAACTTGTGGAATCGTGCATTATCTTGAGTGGTTATATTGGTTACGAGTAAGTCCAATTGTTTAGAAGTAATTATATACCTAGGATATAAAAAATTTGGTAAACAATAAAATTTTTTGTAAGTACATCTTTTTTATCTTTATTCCCTCCCTTTTCAGTAAGGTAATCATTATATGCTTCCTTTTCCTTGGTGTTTTTCTTTTTATTATATAAATTTTCCTATCTGCTAAAACTTTCACGTGTGCTAAATAATGGTATGGTTTCTTTCATAGCAATCATTACCAAAAAGCGAGCAAAGCATTCTAGATTTTATGAAGACCCTCCACTTTAGAATGTAGTTATCAAATCCAATCAAATAAATTCGAAGATTCGTTAGTTTGTTAGTGGCGTCCAATCCCAGAACCACCATCAATGCATCTCTCGATCCGATCGATACCCTCATCCCATCGGTGTTGTCTCCTACCAAGTCCACGTTAGCGGAAACAGATTGGTCGTTAAAGTTCACCAACCCCACCATTGTGACAGGCTGTTAAAATATTTATTTATTTTTTAAAAAACCTATCAAGTAATTTTCAATCCGTATATTTATTTTTTAAAACAACTATCAAGTAATTTTCAATCCGTTAAACTAGTGAATGTTTTTTAGATTTTTATTTTTATTATTATAAAATATGGTCTTAAAATGCTCATAAAAAATAATAAAGTATTTTTTTATTAAACTTTGTTTGTATTTCAAACTTATAACATGTTTAATTTTGTTCATCTTTATGTATAATATGAAATTTGTATATCTTTTACTTTTAATTTTTAATGTCATTTTAATGTTAAAATTTTATGATAATGTGTAGAATTTTTTTAATATTATTTTAATGAGTAAATTTTTATAACAATGTGTAAAATTTTTATGATATGTAAATTTTACATTAATTAGTAGGTATGATTAGAAATACATAGTCAATTTTTAATGCAATTAATTGGGTTTGATTTATCTTAGTCAATAAATTTATTTAAAATTAGTCTTAGTAATTGAGTTTGCAAATATTGGTTATTAAATTTGATTGAAATTGGTTTTATACATATTTTATGAGATGATGGTGTATTAAATGCAAAATGTTAGTAATTGTTTCATTCAAATTGGTTTTACATATATTCTATGATTTGATAGTATATTGTTGTGAATGTTGAAATTGTTAAAATTTTATGATAATGTGTAGAATTTTTTTAATATTGTTTTAATAAGTAAAATTTTATGACAATGTGTACAATTTTATTATATGTAAATTTTATGTTAATTAGTAGGTATGATTATAAATACATAGCCAATTTTTACTGCAACTAATTGGGTTTGATTTATCTTAGTCAATAAATTTGTTTAAAATTAGTGTTAGTAATTGAGTTTGCAAATAATGGTTATTAAATTTGATTGAAATTGGTTTTATACATATTTTATGAGATGATGGTGTATTGAATGCAAAATGTTAGTAATTGTTTCATTCAAATTGCTTTTACATATATTCTATGATTTGATAGTATATTGTTCTAAATGTTGAAATTGTTAAAATTTTATGATAATGTGTAGAATTTTTTAATATTGTTTTAATGAGTAAAATTTTATGACAATGTGTAAAATTTTATGATATGAAAATTTTATGTTAATTAGTAGGTATGATTAGAAATACATAGCCAATTTTTAATGCAACTAATTGGGTTTGATTTATCTTAGTCAATAAATTTGTTTAAAATTAGTGTTAGTAATTGAGTTTGCAAATATTGGTTATTAAATTTGATTGAAATTGGTTTTATACATATTTTATGAGATGATGGTGTATTGAATGCAAAATGTTAGTAATTGTTTCATTCAAATTGCTTTTACATATATTCTATGATTTGATAGTATATTGTTGTAAATGTTGAAATAGTTTAGTGTTTTGTTAGATTATAATTGTTATCTTGTTTACTTTTAATGATAGTGAATTGTTTTAAAATATTTTTTTATGGTTAATATATTTTTCTTTTATATATGAATTTAATTGGAATATTTAAATGAGAATAAGATTGTAGAAAATATTTGTTTTTATATATATTAAATTGTATACATTTTTCTTACATTGTTTACAATAGTATGTTGGCCATAGGATTTCTATTAAAAGTCTTGCGTAGAGTGTTTTCAAAGGACCATTTTCGGAAATTGCCTGGAAATAATTTCCTAACTCGGTATCTTGACACATGTGCCTTTTGTTGTAACTGGAAACTCGGATGTCGTTGCACTAGTAATAGGTTGGAGGGAGGTAACTCCCAGAGAAACCCTCCCAGTACGCCCCAAGTCGGGTGGTCGACCATGTCTACACAAGGCTTTTAAAGTGGTCTAACAAGGGACCCCCCTTTGTTGACACTCTATTCATGCAACCTAGGAGCTAGTATCTCTTTCCTTAGCAATTATAACATACACACACCTTATTATATCATTTTTACTTTATAACCCTTATCTTCTTTAACCCCTATCACACATAACCTCTCTCTCTCTCTCTCTCTCTCTCTCTACCCCACCACTCCTCAACTATACCCCATTTCTCTCTAAATTCCCTACTCCTCCCCAAACCCCTAACCCTCTTGATCTCTATCTATTTATATACCCCAACCTCCTTCTTTCCCCCTACCCTAAATCACCCCCCTCATCTCTCTCTCTCTCTCTCTCTCTCTCTCTCTCTCAACCCCCTTCTCTTCCACTTACCCATAACCCCCACCTCTATCTCCCTCCGCATACAACCTAGCCCCCCCCCCCCCTCTCTCTCTCTCTCTCTCTCTCTCTAAATCTCACCCCTTACTCCCACCACTACCACTAACCCTCTCTCTCTATCTCCCAAACTCAACCAACTACTCCCACCACTACCACTAACCCCCTCTCCCTCCCTCCCACTTAAACCTTACTAACACCATCTATAATTCTCTCTCCCCCCTACTCCACCTACCCCTAACCCAAAACTCCTCTCTCCCCTACTCCACCTACCCCTAAACCACTCCTCCTCTCTCCCCAACCCCCTAACACCCACTCTCTCTCTTTACACATAGCGCCCCTCTCTTTCCCTAACCCCCCTTTATTTCTCTCATAATCTTACCACTAACCACCCCCCCCTCTCTCTCTCCCCCCACGCCCCCCCTTTCTGTCTCTTCCTACTCCACACCACCTACTCTTCAACTATACCCCCCTTCTCTCTAATTTCCCTACTCCATAAATCCCTAACCCTCCCGGTCTCTATCTCTTTCTCTTCCCCAACCTCACTCCTCCCCCTACCCTTAATAACCCCCTTGAGTCTCTCTCTCTCTCTCTCTCTATCTCTCTCTCAACCCCTTACCAATCCAACTACCCCTAACCAAACCCCTCTCTCTCTCTCTCCCCTGTCTCCCTAACAACCCCCTTCTCTAGATATCTCCCTAACACACACAAACACTCAACCCCCTACTCTCACCCCTACAACTAATCCCCCTCGTCTCTCTCTCTCTCCCCTTCTCCTCATAACCCTTACTAAGCCACTCTCTCACTCACTCTTTATCCCCTACCCCTAACCCCAACACCTTTATCTCTCCCACAACCCCCTAACACCCACCCTCTATCCCCCACTCTCTCTCTACCCCTAACCCCACCCACCCTCTCTCTCTCTCTCTATCTATCTATCTCTCTATCCTAACACTAACAAACCCTTTGCACAATCTCTCTCTCCCCCCTGATTCAAGATCCACTCCTCTCTATGGTTCTCCTAATCTTACTCCCCCTTACAACTAACCAACCCCCACTATCTGTCTCACCATATACCCCCATCTCCCTACCCACCTCCCCCCCCTCTCTCTCTCTAAGCCTCCCTTCTTTTTAACTTCCCTCCTCCTCCCCAAATATATAAACCCACAAATTTCTCTCTATCTCTCTCTACTGCGAACCGCCAAACTCCTTGTCCCTTTATCCCTTCCCCTACCCCCCTCTCTCCCTACCTCCTACCCCTATCCTCTCTCTCTCTTAACCTTCCTCCTTTTCCCCTGCTGCTAACACCTCTCTCTCTCTCTCTCTCTCTCTCTCTCTCCACCCAACCCCACCATTCCTCAACTATACCCCCCTTCTCTATAAATAACCTACTACTCACCAAACTCCTAACTCTATTAATCTCTATATATTTCTATGCCTCAAGCCCCCTCCTCCCCCATATCCCTAACCACCCTCTTTCTCTCTCTCTCTCTCTCTCTCTCTCTCTCTCTCTCAAAAACATACTTCACACAACCACAACCCCACACCCCTCTCTATCTCTCCCTACTCCCTAACACCCCTTCCTAATATCTCTATCACAATCACCCCCCTACTCCCACCCATACCACTAACCCCCCCTCCTAACCCTTACTAAAACCCTCTCTGGTTCTCTCTCTCCACTACTCTTCCACAAAACCCTAACCCCCACCAATTTATCACTCACACAACCCCTTGAAACCACCCTCTCTACATCTCTAACTCTCTCTCTACCCCTAAACCCCCTCTCTCTCTCCTACTTCTACCACTAAATAGCTCTCTCTCTCTCTCCATAACCCATACCCCCCTCCTTCTCCCTCCCTCCCTATATCCCCCCTTCTCTATAATTTAACCTCTCCTAAAACCCATAACCCCCTCGATCTTTACCTCTTTCTCTCCCCCAACCCCCCTCCACCCCACTACCCCTAATCTCTCTCCCCCCCTCTCTCTCTCTCCACCATCATGCCTCTAATTGACATCCTCCTCCCTAAACCCATAAACTTATTTATTTCTATATCTTTCTCTACCCCAAAACCATTCTACGCCTACCCATAATTACCCTTTCATCTCTCTCTCTCTCTCTCTCTCTCTCTCTCTCTCAACCCCCTACTAATCCACCTAGCCCTAACCCCTATCCCTCTCTCTTTCACCTTATTCTCTAACACCACCACTCTCTCTCTAACACACACACACTCACTTCTCTACTCACACACCCACAACTAACACCCCTCCTATCTCCCTCTCTATCCCCCAACCTCCCCATGACCTCCCCTCTCTCTCTCTCTCTCTATCCCCTACCCCTAACCCAAACTTGTTTCTTTCTCCCCCAACACCATAACACCAACCCTATCTTCATATCTCCCCCCCTCTCTCTCCCTCTCTCTCTCTGCCACCCACATCTCTCTCTCTCTCTTTCTCTCTCTCAACTACCTACTAATATACCTACCCTTAACCCATATACCTCTCTCTTCCCCCTAATTCTCTAACACCCCCACTCTCTCTCTAACAAACACACTCACACACACTCATTCCTCTAATCCCACCCCTAAAACTAAAGCCCCTCATCCCTCCTTCTCTCTCCCCCCACCTCCCCATAACCCCCTTTATCACTCTCTCATTCTCACCTCTACTCATCCACCTTACCCTGACCCCAACCCCTACTCTCTCTCTACCCTTAACCCCCGCCCACTCTCTCTCTCTCTCTCTCTCTCTCTCTCTCCCCTAGCACTAACAACCCCTTTACATGCTCTCTCTCCCCCCTTATCCAAGATCCACCCCTCTCTATGGTTCTCCTAATCTTAATCCCCCCTACAACTAACCAACCCCCACCATCTATCTCACTATATACCCCCATCTCCCTGCCCACCTCCCCCCCTCTCTCTCTATAGTCCTCCCTTCTCTTTAACTTACCTCCTCCTCCCCAAATCCATAAACCCACAAATTTCTCTCTCTCTACCATGAACCCCCAAACTCCTAATCCCCCTATCCCTACACATACCCCCCCTCTCTCTCCCTACCTCCTACCCCTATCCACTCTCTCTCTCTCCACTCATAACCCCCCTATCTCTCTCCATAACCTACCTCCTTTCCCCCCCCCCCTCTCTCTCTCTCTCTCTCTCTCAACCCAACCCCACCATTCCTCAACTATACCCCCCTTCTGTATAAATTTCCTACTCCTCCCCAAACCCCTAAACCTATTGATCTCTATATATTTCTATGCCTCAATCCCCCTCCTCCCCCATATCCCTAACCACCCTCTCTCTCTCTCTCTCTCAAAACCCTACTCCACACAACCACAACCCCACACCCATCTCTATCTCTCATTTCTCCTTAACACCCATTCCTACTATCTCTATCACACTGACCCCCCAACTCCAACCCATACCACTAACCCCCCCTTCCCCTAACCCTTACTAAAACCCTCTCTGATTCTCTCTCTCCCATACTCTTTCATAAAACCCTGACCCCCACCAATTTATCTATCCCCCAAACCCTTGAAACCACCCTCTATACATCTCTAATTCTATCTACCCCTAAAGCCCCTCTCTCTCCATATCCCCCCTCTCTCTCTCCTACTTCTACCACTAAACACCCCCCTCTCTCTCTGTCTCTCTTCATAACCCTTACCCCCTCCTTCTCCCTCTCTCCCTATGCCCCCCCTTCTCTATCATTTACCCTATCCCAAAACCCTTAACCCCCTCGATCTTTACCTCTTTCTCTCCCACAACCCCCTCTACCCCACCACCCCTAATCTCTCTCCCCCTCTTTCTCTCCCCACCCTCCTGTCTCTAACTGACATCCTCCTCCCTAAACCCCTAAGCTTATTGATTTCTATATCTTTCTCTACCACAAAACCCTTCTACCCCTACCCATAATCTCTCTCTCTCTCTCTCTCTCTCTCTTAACCCCCCTACTAAGCCACCTAGCCCTAACCCCTATCCCTCTCTCTTTCTCCTTATTCTCTAACACCCCCACTCTCTCTCTAACACACATGCACACAAACTCACTTCTCTACTCACACCCCTACAACTAAACCCCCTCCTCTCTCCCTCTTTATCCCCCAACCTCCCCATGACCTCCCACTCTCTCTCTCTATCCCCTACCCCTAACCCAAACTCGTTTCTCTCTCCCCCAACACCATAACACCAACCCTCTCTTCCTCTCTTCCCCCCTCTCTCTCTCTCCCTCCCACTCTCAACTACCCACATCTCTCTCTCTCTCTCAACCCCATACTAATCTACCTACCCCTAACCCCTATACCTTTCTCTTCCCCCTTATTCACTAACACCCCCACTCTCTCTCTCTCTCACAAACACACACACACTCATTCCTCTAATCCCACCCCTACAACTAAACCCACTCATCCCTCCTTCTCTCTCCCCCCACCTCTCCATAACCCCCTCTGTCACTCTCTCTTTCTCTCCTCTACTCATCCACCTACCCTAACCCAAACCTATTTTTATGTCCCCCCAACACCATAACACTTGCATCTCTTCCTCTCCCCCCACTCTCTATCCACCCTAACCTCTCTCTCTCTCTCTCTCTCTCTCTCGCATAACACTAACCACTCTCTCTCTCTAACTGACTACTAATCCACTACTGCTCCACAAACACATAACCCCACAACTCTCTCTCTCTCTCTCTATATATATATATATATATATATTATCTAAAACCACCTTACTCTATCTCTCTCTCACACACATTCACCCCTGTACTCCCACCACTAACAAAAGGCCCCCTCCTCATTCCTCTATATCACTCCCCTACACCCATTAACCCTTACTAACACCCCCTCAAGACTCTCTCTCTCCCCCCTTATCTAAGATCCACCCCTCTCTATATTTATCCTAATACCACCCCCCGCTACAACTAACCACTCCCCGCCATCTATCTCACAGTATACCCCCATTTACCTACCCACCTACCCCCCCTCTCTCTCTTATCCTCTCTCCTATTTAAATGTCCTCCTCCCAAAATCCATAAGCCCATAAATCTCTCTCTCTCTCTACCCTCAACCCCCAAACTCCTCATACCCCTATCCCTACCCCCCCTCTATCTCCCTACCTCCTACAACTCTCCTCTCTCTCTCTTTCTCTCTCTCTCTCTCTCTCTCTCTCTCTCTCTCTCCTCATAACCCACTATCTCTCTCCATAACCCACCTCATTTTCCCCTACCCCTAATACCTCTCTCTCTCTCTCCAACCCTCTTGATCTCTATATCTTTCTCTCCCTGAATCCCCCTCCTCCACCATATCCCTAACTACCTCCCTTCGTGCTCTCTCTCTCTCTCTCAAAACCCTACTCCATGCAACCACAAACCCCTACCCCTCTCTATCTCTCCCTAATCCATAAAACCAATTCCTACTCTCTCTCACACTCACCCCCTACTCCCACCAATACCACTAACCCCCTATTCCCACCAATACCACTACCCCCCCTCCTCCCCCTAGCCCTTACTAAAATCCTCTCTTATTCTCTCTCTCCCTTAATCCTTTGCAAAACTATATCCCCCACAACTTTCTTTCATCCCCAACCCCCGTAACACCACTCTCTCTACCTCTCCAACTCTCCCTAAACTCCCCTTCTTTCCCTAACCCCCCTCTCTCTCTCTCCTAATCATACCACTAAACCCCCCCTCTATCTCTCCATAACCCTTACCCCACTCTTTATCCCTCCCTCCCTATATCCCCCCTTCTTTGTAATTTTCCCTCTCCCCAAAACCCTACCCCCCTCTATTCCTACCTCTTTCTCTCTCCCAACCCCCCTCATCCCCACTACCCCTACTTTCTCTATCTCTCTCTCTACACCCTCTTATCTCTAACTGCCATGATCCTCCCCAAACCCTTGAGCTTCTCGATTTCTATCTCACTCTCTACCACAACCCCCCCTCCTACGCCTACCCATAATCACCCTCTCATCTCTCTCTCTCTCTCTCTCTCTCTCACACACACACACACACAAACACACACACACACACACACACACACACAAACCCCTACTAATCCACCTACCCCTATCCCTCTATGTTTCTGCTTATTCCTTATCACCCACACTCTCTCTTTTTAACACACACACACACTCACCCCTCTACTCCCACACCTACAACTAAACCCCTCCTCTCTCCCTCTATCTCCCCCCACCTCCCCATAAACCCCCCCTTCTCTATCTCTGTCTCTCTCTGTCTCTCTCTCTCTCTCTCCCATACTCCTCCACCTATGCCTAACCCAAACTTGTTTCTCTCTTTCCCAACACCCTAAAACCACCCCTCTCTTTCTCTCTCCACCCTAAAACCACTCTCTCTCTCTCTCAACGCCCTACTAATCACCTACCCCTAACCCCTATATGTCTCTTTCCCCCCTTATTCTCTAACACCCACACTCTCTCTCTAATAAACACACACACTCACCCCTCAACTCCCACCCCTACAACTGAGCCCCCTCTTCATACCTCTCTCTCACTCCCTTACACCCCCTAACTGTTACTAATACCCTATCAACATTCTTTCTCTCCCCTACTCTTTCAGCCACCTCTTTCTCTCTCCCATGTCTCGCTAACACCTTCCCTCTCTCTGACTTTCTCTACACATAACCCCCCCTCTTTTCCCTAACCCCCCTCTCTCTCATACTCCTATTCCTACCACTAACCAACTCTCTCTCTCTCTCTCTCTTGCATAACACTAACCACTCTCCCTCTAACTGACTACTAATCCCCTACTCCACAAACCCATAACCCCACAACTCTCTCTCTCCTCTCTCTCTATATATCTATCTATCTACTCCCTAACACCACCTTACTCCATCTCTCTCTCACACATTCACCTCTGTACTCCCACCCCTACAACTAACCCCCCTCCTCGTTCCTCTAAATCACTCCCCTACACCCATTTACCCTTACTAACACCCTCTCAACACTCTCTCTCCCCCCTTATCTAAGATCCACCCCTCTCTATGTTTATCCTAATACCAGTCCACAATACAACTAACCGCCCCTCGCCATCTATCTCATAGTATGCCCCCATTCACCTACCAACCTAAACCCCCCCCTCTCTCTCTAATCCTCTCTCCTCTTTAACTGTCCTCCTCCCAAAATAACTAAACCCACAAATCTCTCTCTCTATACCCTCAACCCACACACTCCTCATACCCCTATACCTACCCCCCCCTCTCTCCCTACCTCCTACAACTATCCTCTCTCTCTCTCTCTCTCTCTCTCTCCCTCTCTCTCTCTCTCCTCATAACCCCCCTACCTCTCTCCATAACCCACCTTTCCCCTACTCGTAATACCCCTCCCCCTCTCTCTCTCTCTCTCTCCACCCAGCCCCACCATTCCTCAACTATACACCCTTCTTTATAACTTCCCTACTCCTCTCCAAACCTCCAACCCTTTTGATCTATATATCTTTCTCTCCCTCAAGACCCCTCCTCCACAATATCCCTAACTACCCCCCCTTGGCTCTCTCTCTCTCTCTCTCTCTCTCTCTCAAAACCATACTCCATGCAACCACGACCCCCTACCCCTCTCTATCTCTTTGTACTCCCTAAAACCCCTTCATACTATCTCTCACACTCACCCACTACTCTCTCCAATACCACTAAGCCCCCTCCTCCCCCTAGCCCTTACTAAAACCCTCTCTTATTCTCTCTCTCCCCTACTCCTTCGCAAAACTGTATCCCACACCACTTTCTCTCTTCCCCAACCCCATAACACCACTCTCTCTACCTCTCCAACTCTCTCTAAACCACTAAACCCCCTCTCTTTCCATAACCCCCCCTCTCTCTCTCTCCATAAACCTTACCCTCTTTATCCCTCCCTCCCTATACACCCCCCCATTCTCTATAATTTCCCCTCTCCCCAAACCCTTACCCCCCCTCGATCCCTACCTCTTTCTCTCTCCCAACCCCCCTCATCCCCACTACCTCTAATTTCTCTCTCTCCCTTTACACCCTCTTATCTCTAACTTCCATCCTCCTCCCCAAACCCCTAAGCTTCTCAATTTCTATATCATTATCTACCACAACCCCCCTCCTACCCCTACTCATAATAACCCTCTCATCTATATTTCTCCCTCTCTCCCTCCCCTCTCTCTCTCTCTCTCACACACACACACACAACCCCCTACTAATCCACCTTCCTATATCCCTCTCTCTTTCCCCTTATTCTCTATCACCCCCCACTCTCTCTTTCTAACACACACACACACACACCCTTATACTCCCACACCTACAACTAAAACCCCTCCTCTCTCCCTCTCTCTCCCCCTACCTCCCCATAACCCCCCCCCTCTGTCTCTCTCTCTCTTTCTCTCCCCCCCCACACTCCTCCACCTACACCTAACCCAAATTGGTTCCTTTCTCCCCCAACACCCTAAAACAAACCCTCTCTTGCTCTCTCCACCCTAAACCCACTCTCTCTCTCTTTCCCCACGCCCTACTAATCCACCTAGCCCTAACCCATATACCTCTCTCTTCCCCTTATTCTCTAACACCCCCCACTCTCTCTCTAGTAAACACACACAATCACCCCTCAACTCCCACCCCTTAAACTAAACCCCCTCTTTATAACTCTCTCTCACTCCCCTACACCCCCTAACTGTTACTAATAGCCTCTCAACATTCTTTCTCTCCACTACTCTTCCACCTACCCCTAACACCCACCTCTTTCTCTCTCCCATGTCTCGTTAACACCCTCCCTCTCTCTCACTCTCTCTACACATAACCCCTATATTTTCCCTAACCTCCCTCCCTCTCATACTCCTACTCCTACCACTAACCAACTCTCTCTCTCTCTCTCTCTCTCATCCTCCCCTTTCTCTCTCCCTAATCCACACCTCCGAATAACCTATACCCCCTTCTCTCTAACTGGCCTATTGATTTGCAAATCCATAACCCCCTCCTCCCCCCCACCCCTAATCACCAGCTCTCTCTCTCTCTCTCTCTCTCTTAACCCCTTATAAATCCACCTACAAATAACCCCAACGCCTCTCTCTCTCCCACTACTCCCTAACACCCTCTCTCTATCTCTCTTTGACCCTTACAAGCCCTCTCTCTCTCTCTCTCTCTCTCTCTATCTCTCTCTCTCTCTCTATCCCCTACTCCTCCACCTACCCCTAACACCCACCCTTTTCTCTCTACCCCAAACCCCTAAGGCCCACCCTCTCTCCCCCCCCTTTCTCTACCCCTAATCCCAACCTCTCTCTATATCTCTCTCTTCCCTACCACCACTTACAACCCACCCCTCTCTCTCTCTCTCTTCCCACCACAACATCTCTCCCTATATACTCCCACCTCCCTACCTAACTCTTTATCTCTTTCTCCCCGTATATTTCCTCCTCTTTAACTGTTCTTCTCCTCCCTAAACCCATAAGACATTAATCTCTCTCTCTATATATATAGCCCCAAGCCCCAAAATCCTCATTTTCTTATTCCAAAACCCATGTCTCTCCTTAACCTCTCTCTCCCTACCCTTAACCACCCAGTCCTCACCCCCTACCCCCAATCCCCTCTCACTCTCTCCACCCATAACTTCTCTCTCTCTTCCTATATATACGTAACCCCCCTCTCTAAGTAACATCCCTCATTTTCACCACACCCCTCTTTCTCTTTCCTAACCACCTACCACCTCTCTTTCTCTCTCCCCTCAACCCCACCACTCCTCAACTATACCCCTTTCACTCTAAATATCTGACTCCTTCCCAAACCCCTGACCCTCCTAATCTCTATCTCTTTCTCTCACCCAAGACCTCTCCTCTCCCATACAACTAACCAGACCTGCTAAGCTCTCTCTCTCTCTCTCTCATACTTCCCTAACCCTTACCCAAATTCTCTCCTTGTCTCTTATAACAACACCCCCCCATGACCATCTCTTTGTCTAACCTCATTCTCTCTAATTTACCTCCTCCCTGACCTAGTCCTAACCCCCCTCTCTATATCTTTCTCTCCCCTAACCCCCCTCCTCACCACTTCTCCTAATCACCACCCCCCCCTTCTCTCTCTTTTTAACACAAACACTCACCCCCCTACTCCCACCCTTAAAACTATCCCCCCCCTCTCTCTCTATGTCTCTTTATACCCCCCTTTCTCTCTAATTTCCCTAATCCTCCTCAAACACCTAACACCACTGATCTCTATCTCTTTCTCTACTACAACCCCCTCTTACCAACTACCCATAATCTCTCTCTCTCTCTCTCTCTCTCTCTCTCTCTCTCTCTAAAACACCCACAGTCACCCTCCTACTCCCAAACCTAAAACTAATACTCATGCCCCCTCTCTTTCTCTTCGCTCCAAACCATTACTAACTTCCCCCCTCCCTATCTCTATATCAACCCTCTATTAATCCACCTAATCCTAGCCTCCACCCCTCTCTCTCTCTCCACACACATGCACGCACACACACACACACACACACACCAACCACCCTCCTTCCCCTCTCTCTCTTTCCTCGTACTCTCCCTACCCCTTACTAACACCATCTCTCAGTCTCTTTCCTTCACACTTTCCTCTCTCCACCCCTACCCCCCCTCTCTCTTCGTAACCACTCCCTCTTTTTATCCTACACTTACAACTAACCATCTCTCTCTCTCTCTCCCCCTCTCCACTAACCACCCCTTGCACTCTCTCTCTCTCTCCCCTCCCTATCCACAAGACACCCCTATCTCTATGTTTCTCCTAATACTTATACAAGCTAACCTTAACCATTTCCACCACCATATCTCTTCCTATATACCCCACATCCCTACCCACCTCTCTCTCTCTCTCCTCCCTACATTCCCCCCTTCTCTTTAACTGTCCTTTACTACATAAATTCCCTACTCCTCCCCAAACCCCTATGCCTCTTTATCTCTATATATTTCTATACCTAACCTCCCTCTTTCCCCCTACCCTGAATCATACCCCATCATCTCTCTCTCTCTCTCTCTCTCTCTCTCTCTCTAACAGCCCCCCTTCTCTTCCACTTACCCATAACACCCACCACTATCTCCCTCCTTGTACACCCTTAAACCCCCTTCTCTCTCTCTCTCTCTCTTGCTCTCTCTCAACCCCTAACCCCACCCCTCTCTCTCTCTCCCCCTACTCCCTAACAACCCCCTTATCTCTCTCTCTCTAACACATAAAAATTGTCAACCCCCTAATTCCACCGCTATAACTAATCTCCCTTGTCCCTCTCTCTCTCCCCTCCTCATAACCCTTACTAATCCCCTCCCTCACTCACTCTTTCTCCCCTACACCTACCCCTAACCCCAACCCATTTATCTCTCCCACAACCCCCTAACACCCACCCTCTCTCCCCCACTCTCTCTCTCTCTCTCTCTCTCTCTCTCTCTCTCTCTCTTCCTCTCTCTCTCTCTCCTAGCACTAACAACCCCTTTTCATGCTCTCTCTCCCCCCTTATCCAAGATCCACCCCTCTCTATGGTTCTCCTAATCTTACTCCCCCCTACAACTAACCAACCCCCACCATCTATCTCAATGTATACCCACATCTCCTTGCCCACTCCCCCTCTCTCTCTAATACCCCCCTTCTCTATAACTTCCCTCCTCCCCAAATCCATAAACCCATAAATTTCTCTCTCTCTCTCTACCTTGAACCCCAAAACTCCTCATCCCCCTATCCCTACACCTGCCCCCCTCTCTCTCCTTACCTCCTACCTCTCTCTCCCTCTCTCTCTCTCTCTCTACTAATAACCCCTCCTATGTCTCTCCATAACCCACCTTCTTTTCCCCCTCCCTCTCTCTCTCTCTACTAACCTCCGTCCTTTTCCTATTCCCCTAACACCCCTCACACCTACCACCATTCTCTCTCTCTCTCTCTCTCTCTCTCTCTCTCTCTCTCTCTCTCTCTCTCTCTCTCTCTCACACACACACACACACAATCCCCACCCAACCCCGCCATTCCTCAACTATAACCCCCCTTCTCTATAACTTCCCTACACTTACCACCATTCTCTCTCTCTCTCTCTCTCTCTCTCTCTCTCTCTCCACACAACCCCACCATTCCTCAACTATACATCCTTATCTATAACTTTCCTACTCCTCCCAAAACCTCCAACCCTATTGATCTCTATATATTTCTCTCCCTCAAGCCCCCCTCCTACACCATATCCCTAACTACCCCCCTTGGCTCTCTCTCTCTCTCTCTCTCTCTCTCTCTCAAAAACTTACTCCACACAACCACAACCCCCTACCCCTCTCTATCTCTCCCTACTCCCTAAATCCCATCCCTACTCTCTCTCACTCACCCCCTACTCCCACCAATACCACTAAACCCCCTCCTCCCATTAATGCTTACTAAAATCCTATCTTATTCTCTCTCTCCCCTACTTTGCAAAACTGTATCCCCCACCACTTTCTCTCTTCTCCAACCCCATAACACCACTCTCTCTATGTCTCCAACTCTCTCTAAAACCCTAAACCCCTTTTCTTTACCTAACCCCCCTCTCTTTCTCCATAACCCTTACCCCGCTCTTTATCCCTCCCAACCATAACCCCCCTTCTATGTAATTTTCCCTCTCCCCAAACCCCTACCTCCCTCGATCCATACATATTTCTCTCTCCCAACCCCCCTCATCCCCACTACCCCTAATTTCTCTCTCTCTCTCTCTCTCTCACACACACACACACACACACACACACACCCACCTACTAATCCACCTACCCCTATCCCTCTCTCATTCCCCTTTTTCTCTATCACCCCTACTCTCTCTTTCTAACAGACACAGAAACACACCCATCTACTCCCACACCTACAACTAAAACCCCTCCTCTCTCTCTCTCTCCCATACTCCTCCACCTAAGCCTAACCTAAACTTGATCCTCTCTCCCCCAACACCCTAAAACCAACCCAGACTCTCCCTCTCAATGCCCTACTAATCCTCCTACCCATAATGCCTATACCTCTCTCTTCCCCTTAATATCTAACACCCCCACTCTCCCTCTAACAAGCACACACACTCACCCCTCAAATCCCATCATTACAACTAACCCCCCTCTTCATCCTCTCTCTCACTCCCCTACACCCCCTAACTCTTACTAATACCCTCTCAACAATCTTTCTCTCCCCTAATCTTCCACCTACCCCTACCACCGACCTCTTTCTCTCTCTCATGTCTTGATAACACCTTCCCTCTCTCTCACTCTCTCTACACATAACCCCCCTCTCTATCATACTCCTACTCCTACCACTAACCAAATCTCTCTCTCTCTCTCTCTCTCCCTTGCATAACACTAACACTCTCTCTCTAACTGACTACTACTTCCCTACTCCTCCATAAACCCATAACCCCACAACTCTCTTTTTTCTCTCTCTCTCTTTACTCCCTAACACCACCTTACTCTATCTCTCTCTCACACATTCACCCTCTACTGCCACCCCTACAACTAACCCCCCTCCTCATTCCTCTATATCACTCCCCAACACACATTAACCCTTACTAACACCCTCTCAACACTCTCTCTCTCCCCCCTTATCTAAGATCCACCCCTCTCTATGTTTATCCTAATACCACCCCCCACTACAACTAACCACCCCCTTCCATCTATCTCATAGTATACCCCCCTTCACCTACCCACCTACCCCCCCTCTCTCTAATCCTCTCTCCTCGTTAATTGTCCTCCTCCCAAAATACATAAACCCATAAATCTCTTTCTCTCTCTACCCTCAATCTCCAAACTCCTCATACCCCTATACCTACCACACCCCTCTCTCCCTAACCCCTACAATTCTCCTCCTCTCTCTCTCTCTCTCTCTCTCTCTCTCTCTCTCTCTCTCTCTCTCTCTCTCTCTCTCTCCTCATAACCCCCTATCTCTCTCCATAAACCACCTCCTTTCCAATACCCCTAATACCCCTCTCTCTCTCTCTCTCTCTCTCTCTCTCTCTCCCTCCACCCAACCCCACCATTCCTCAACTATACACCCTTCTCTATAACTTCCCTACTCCTCCCCAAACCTCCAACCCTCTTGATCTCTATATCTTTCTCTCCCTCTAGACCACTCCTCCACGATATCCCTAACTACACACCTTGGATCTCTCTCTCTCTCTCAAAACTAGACTCCATGCAACCATGACCCCCTACCCCTCTCTATCTCTCCCTACTCCCTAAAACCCCTTCCTACTCTCTCTCACACTCTTCCCCTACTCCCACCAATACCACTAACACCCTCCACTAACACCTCTCCTCTCCCTAACCCTTACTAAAACCCTCTCTTATTCTCTCTCTCCCCTACTCCTCTGCAAAACTGTATCCACCACCACTTTCTCTCTTCCCAAACCCTGCAACACCACTCTCTCTACGTCTCCAACTCTCTTTAAACAACTAAACCCCCTCTCTTTCCATAACCCCCCCTCTCTCTCTCCATAACCCTTACCCCCCTCTTTATCCCTCCCTCCCTATACACCCCCCCTTCTCTGTAAATTTCCCTCTCCTCAAAAGCCTACCCCCCTCGATCCCTACCTCTTTCTCTCTCCCAACCCCCGTCATCCCCAATACCCCTAATTTATCTCTCTCTCTCTCTCTCAACCCTCTTATATCTAACTTCCATCCTCTTCCCCAAACCCCTAAGATTCTCGATTTCTATCTCATTCGCTACAACAAACCCCCTCCCCATAATCACCCTCTCATCTCTCTCTCTCTCTCTCTCTCTCTCTCTCTCACACACACACACACACACACACACACACACACACAAACACACACACAAACCCCTTCTAATACACCTACCCCTATCCCTCTCTCTTTCTAACACACACACACTATAAAATCTGAATCACAGCAGAACCTAGCTACTATGGATTCCTCACTAGTGAAAAGATTGCAACACATTTACAGGAATAACCATAAATCTATAAAATGAAGAACAAATGTAATTAACACATGAAATGGGTGAATAATGTAAATATTATTAATATTCCAACCTCAAAATAGGTTAAGAACCTCCTTTTATACAAATCTAGAACAATTTGAATCCATATGGAGTGTTCACACTGATCTAGCTTAGAAATAGCTCAAACCCCCCTAGGTTGACCAAAATATCCCAAACCATCCCAAACTGGTTCAAAACTACTATGTGAATGCTGGGAATGACTGGACAGGCCCATGTGACCTCACACATGTGGAGGATTTGGTTGGTTAGAGGTTAGGCAGCTAGAATTGGCTAAAAATGGGCAAAGGAGGCAAGTTTGTCCACATTCTGAGCATGTGCGCCCTTGGTCAAAGAGAATCCCACAAAAAAAGGAATGAGGGCGCCCTAGGCATGCAGGAAGCAATAAATGACTGGGAGGGCGCACCCAACAGCTAGTTTGAATTGGCACAATGCTCAGTTTTGTCCACATTGCCAACTGGTTCAAGCTAAATGATTGATGGGTCCAATTTTCAGGTATTTGATAACCCTTTTTCCATAGTCCAGCTCAAGCAATGGTAAAGAAACACACTCAATTGTGGGAAAAGTGTTTTACTTTAATTATTTTATAAAATTGTTTTTATGATTATTCTTGTATGTTAGAATGCATATCAAATAAACTAATTATATGGAAACCAAGCGTGATCGAGCATGTTCAGGGTCATTAAAGGATGGACGTGTAAAAGACTAAAGGATCACCAAGCTCGGTGCCCTGTTTCCTGATTTATAGAGGATTCACTCCCACTTTCAAGAAGAATCAACATTTTGACAATCAGTTAGGATTAGCATTAAATCATATAAATATGGACCTCTCGGGTAGCGAGAGGCCCCTACTTTTATTTTTTGAGAAAAACATTGTTTTAACGTTTTCTGCCCTATCGATACTGCGAAGTACAGACCTTTGTTTTGACATGGATTTTATATTTTAATAAGAGATTGATGATTAATTCTAGCCAGCGTTTCTAAGTTTTATTCTCTCCTAAGTACAGGTTGGGGAGGGCCCCTCCAACACGTAGTTCAGGAGATTTCTATTTGCAGGTATTTCTTTCAATTATGTGTTTTACATTGATGAACAGTTCTATTACATATGGAAGCGCTTGAATGATTTATTATTTTTGTAGTAGGTTATAATACATTCTGTAGTACAACATAACAGTTTTAGTAGTCTTGTAGGTTCTTTCTTTCAACGCATATTTGAATCAACGATTGCATGTGTATCAGCTTTGCTTTCAATATCATGGTTTATATTTGAAGTTTTTGACTGTTTATCATTGTGATCAATTTCTTTAGTAGTAGATGGATAGCTTGAAACGATTGCACTTCAATGTTAGTCTTGGGATTTAAAATGGTTTAGATCAGAATTCTAGTTTTAGGTATAAAGTAACTACAGACTTCGTTTTCCCAAATCTCAGAATAGATCTGTTATGACATTTTCATTTTCTAGATTTACCATTCCGCATTGAGTAATTTCATAAGATCATCTCCTTCACTTTCAGCATTTTAATTATTTAAAATAGATTTACTGCTTTATTCCTTAGAACATATTTACTGCTTTTGGTATCTTTATTTCGTAGAACAGATTTACTGCTTTTGGTATCTTTATTTCTTAGAACAAATTTACTGCTTTTGGTACTTTAATTCTTTTAAATAGATTTATTACTTTCCAGTATTTAATTCCGTAGCATAACCAGTTTTACATATTTAGTAGGCAACCTTTAGAACATCGATACTAACATCCAACTGTGATAGAGATTATCCTATAAGAGCACAGATAGTGCATGCATCTCTAAAGTTTGTATGTTCCCCGGGTTGACATTCAAAGTAGGCTCTTGGTATAGCTACCCTCATTAGGCATCCATATTAGGATCTCGCCACTTTTTGGCACCATTGCCGGGGAGGTGCTAAATCTTTTAGGAGAAATCACCTAAAAACCACAAAAAGAAAACAAAAATTACATAAAACAAAAACATAAATATATGTACCAATGAATGCCTTGTCAACAAAGGGATAGATTTGACCGCTTTCTGCCCAAGAACCCCATGAGCAACAATGGTAATAATAGTTCTGACCATTCTCTATTTGACTTGGTACACTCTGAAAATGAAACTGACCACACATACGACCCAAATAGAGAAAATTTCACTACCAGTTCCAGCTCAAACACCTCAATGGCAAACGAAGAGGAGGAACCTAGGGAGATTTTCACTTTTCACATTAGCATACCTCTCGGAGATGCCAGAATGAAGAACATAAATCCTAATAATCTACCAAACTTTCATGGTTTGATTTCAGAAGATCCTGACACATTCTTGTTTGAATTTGAGGTAGTTTGCAGATCATTTTATTACACTACTGATGCACAAAAGCTAAGGATTTTTCCTTCCACACTGAAAGACCTATCACTTCGCTGGTTCATGAGCCTTGAAGGAAATAGTATCTTTAGCTGGGATCAAATGAAACAGTCATTCTTAGAAAAATATAGGGACTACTGCAAGGCCAAAGATACTAGGGATGAAATCTTTAGGATGCAACAAGGAGATAGAGTCATTAGAAGATTATGCCCAAAGATTTCAACTCAGCTACAAACGAGCCAGCCATTTCACATTGGATCTTGAATCACTAAAACTTGTCCTTCTCAGAGGTGTAAAAGAGGAGAATTTTGAAGTCTTAAATCTCCTTGGAGATGGAGATATATTCCAAAAATCTTTTGACGAGGTCCTGCAAATCTTCAAAATTTACTCAAGATCTAGGAAAACTAAGAATGGGACGAGGGATACACATACAACCACTGGTGGATCATCATCCTCAACACCAACACTTACAAAATATGATTTAGGAAACCTATTGGATGACATGAAAACTGACATACTGCAATCCCTAGCCATGCAACTTGATGCTCTTCAAATAAAAAAGAAACAGGATGAAATTAACCAAGCCTTGGCAGTATTTTGTCCTCGTTGTAGAAAGAAGCATGAGAAGGGGTAGTGCACCTTGAACACAATAGAAGTATGTGGTCTTTGCATCAATGACCATTCCACTGATAAATGTCCCCTCTTAACCTCATGTAAGGTAGCTATTCAAGACCCAGCAGCTGAAGGAACAGTAGAACAACTCTGTTTTATAAATCAAAGGAGGAATAATTTTGTCAGTCCATATCAGCAGAGCAATCAAACTTACTATAATCAAGGGCAGCCAAATTGGAACTCTGCACCGACTCCATTCAAGCACAACCAAATCAAAACCAATGGCAACAAAACCACCAAGCATATCAACCATCCTATCAATAGCCGTATTATCCACCGTCTTATCCTCAATACCCCCCACCTTTTCCATCCACCACAAATTATGCAAACCAGTACCCCCATCCATCAAATTGGAGGGTGCCATTACAACAGCCACTTATTATGCCACCCCCACAACCTCAACCACCCCCCAGACCTCCACCTATTCCAGCCCAACCAATTCCAAATCCTAATAATAACAGACCCCCACAATAGCAACAGGCTTATAACACTGATATCACACAATTCCCAACTTATGTTGTAGACACCATAGAAATAAATGAAATAAACCTACGATCTGGAAAAACGTTGCAGAATACATCCCCACACAACATCCAACAACCTATACCTGAAGCTCAAGACCACACATCAGAACCCTATGTTCAGCATCTTGATGAACCAGAACCTCCCGAGGATGAAACCCAACCACTTCCACACAATAGAAATCCCCCATTTCCAGAAAAACTTGTCCAGAATACAAAAGAAGAGGAAGATAATACAATCTTAAACGAATTCAAACACCTAAACATCCAAATCCCGATTTTACAAGCCATAAGGGATGTTCCCATCTGCAACAAATTCATTAGAGAAAATTTCCTAAAGAAGCCAGGAAGGAAGAAACGTGACCCACCAACTAT
This sequence comes from Larix kaempferi, assembly GCA_027924585.1. Taxonomy (NCBI): domain Eukaryota; kingdom Viridiplantae; phylum Streptophyta; class Pinopsida; order Pinales; family Pinaceae; genus Larix; species Larix kaempferi. The sequence continues at coordinate 941,372 of BSBM01000870.1, forward strand.
TAATGTAGTGGGACAATTGGCCTATTTGATGCTAGGTGTCATAATAAATCCTAAATATCTTGATCCTGGTAGTCCTGTACTAAACGTCACCATAAATAACAAGCAAATAAATAAAAGCTTAATAGATTTGGGAGCTGCGATCAATGTCATGACTAAGGAAACCATGTTATACCTCAGACTCCAATCACTGGTCAGACCAACCAAAGCAGTACTCCAACTAGCAGACACGTCCACTGTGAAGCTCGAAGGAATGCTAAAAGACATTATGATCAATATCGAGTCATGGGAATACCCAGCTGATTCTATAATAATTGAAATCAAAAGCAAACTTAGTGGCTATCCAATTATCCTGGGTATACCTTGGTTAGCAATTGCGGACGCTTACATAGGTTGCAGATCAGGAAATATGACAATCACTAGTGGACATACCAGGAAGAAAATCACAATCTACCCACCAGCAATGAAATCTTCAAAGTTAGAGTATCAAAATTGGACTGATGATTACCAGAACACACCAAATCACGACCTCTGACCTATCCTAACAATTGATGCTGCAATATATTTAAAGGCAGTAGATGAAGATGGCCATACAGATAGATTTATACAAAATATATCTCCTAACAATCATGTTATTCAAGAATTTTTTTCTACAGAAACAGGTGAAAGTTCAAAACAGAACATGGATGACTTATGGACAGAAGTATTGCCATAACAGATTGAGAAGATAAAAGTCGTGGAAATTCACCTTGGCAAAACAGTCAACATAAATTCCAATTTAGAACTAGAGCAAGAAGAAAAATTGATGAAGATACTAGCACAACAAAGTAAAGCATTTGCATGGACATATGCAAATATGAAAGGAATACATCCTGATATCTACAAACACTACATTTACATAAAAGAAGGTTCTACTCCCATCAGGCAACCACAAAGAAGGCTGAACCGTGCACTAAAAGACATAGTCAAAGTGGAATTACAAAAGTTATTAGATGTAGGGTTCATCTATCCAATATCTGATAGTGAGTGAGTCTCACCACTAGTCATAGTGCCCAAAAAAGGAGGCAAATGGAGAATTTGTGTGGACTACAGGGAGCTGAATAAAGCAACAAAGAAAGATCATTTTCCACTTCCATTTATAGACCAGGTGCTGGATACATTATCTGGAAACAAGTACTTCTCATTCTTAGACGGTTTCAGTGGGTACAATCAAATTTTAATACACCCAGCTGATCAAGATAAGATGACCTTCGCATGCCCATGGGGAACCTACGCCTATAGGGTCCTACCCTTTGGTCTATGTAACGCCCCATCAACACTTCAAAGAGCCATACTAAGTATTTTCTCTGATTTTCTTAATAACAAAATGGAAGTCTTCATGGATGATTTCACACCTTATGGACAGAGCTTTGACCAGGCATTGAAAAATCTTGAATTAGTATTAAAGAAATGTATTGAAATAAGCTTGTGCCTAAGCAATGACAAATGCAGGATGTTAATGCAGGATGTTAATGGAAGAAGGAATTGTTCTAGGACATCATATATCATAGAGAGGTATAGAGGTGGATCAAGCCAAAGTCTCAATAATCAGAACACTGCCCCCACCTATCAAACAAAGAGATGTGAGAAGCTTCCTTGGGCAGACAGGATACTACAGAAGGTTTATTGAGAATTATAGCAGAATCGTTGCCCCCATGTTTGCACTTCTCACAAAAGACAATGAGTTCATATGGACAAGCAACTGCATGTCATCCTTTGAAAGTCTTAAATAGAAAACCATAACAGCACCAATACTTCAAGGACCAAACTGGGAAATTCCATTTCACATTCACACCAATGCATTAGATAAAGCCATCGGATCTGTGCTTGGGCAAGAACAAGACAAGAAACCCTATGCCATATACTATATAAGCAAAAATTTGGCTGGGGAAGAACTCAACTACATAGTCACAGAGAAGGAATTTCTGGCGGTCATACATGCAATCAATAAATTCAAGCATTACATTATAGGATACCAAAGTTTTATCCATACTGACCACTCAGCGATCAAATATCTTATGAAGAAGCCTAATACCAGTGCAAGAATTATTCGATGGATTCTACTTCTACAGGAATTTGACATCACTATAATAGATAAACTAGGAAAGCATAATGTCATAGCAGACTTTTTGTCAAGAGTAACACATGGGAAAGATAATTAATTGGTTCAAGATAACTTCCCTGATGAGCACCTTTTTGCGATATCAATAAAAATCCCATGGTTTGCTAACATAGCAAACTATTTGGTATCCGGGAAGTTTCCAGAACATTACAGCTATAAAGAAAGAACAAAAGTAATAAGACAAAGTGCCACATATACATGGATAAAGGGCATTCTTTTTAAACAGGGACTAGATCAAGTACTTAGAAGGTGCATTAGGGAAGATGAGGTACATGACATAATGCATGCCACCCACAATGAACCCTATGGAGGACACTACGCTGCAAAAAGGAGAGCCTACAAAATCTTGCAAACAGGGTATTATTGGCCAACACTCCACAGAGATGCTTATGAGTATGTGTCCCATTGTGAAGATTGCTAAAGAATGGGAAAACCAACAAAAAAACAAGAAATGCCACTACATCCACAAATCTCTTTAGAGGCATTCGATAAGTGGGGATTCGATTTTGTTGGCCCATTCAACACACAGTCCAATCAGAAGAGATACATCCTTGTATGCACTAATTACCTTACAAAATGGACAGAGGTAGCAGCACTGGCTGCTGCAAATGAAACTAGTGTAGCCAAATTCTTTACTGAGCAGATCTTTCACAAATTTGCGGTGCCAAGAGAAGTAGTTTCTGATCAAGGACCACAATTCACATCAAATTTAATTGAAGACTTGATGAAAAGAAACAATGTAAATCACAGACAGTCATCCTCCTACCACCCTCAAGGAAATGGTCAAGCTGAGGTAACCAACAGGGAATTGGAGAGAATCTTGACAAAAACTATCCAACTTCACAAAAGCGATTGGGATGACAGACTTAATGAAGCAGTCTGGGCTTACAATACTACATGGAAAACAACAACAAGATGCACACCTTATGAGCTGGTCTTTGGGAAAAAGGTCATGCTACCAATCGAATTTGAAGTAAAAACATTAAGAATTGCAGCTAATCTAAATATGAACCTATCAGACATTCAAAAAGAATGCATGCTATAGCTAAATCAACTAGGTGAAGACCGCCAACAAGCACTTACACATACTGAAATCATCCAACAGCAAAGAAAGAAATGGCATGACCAACATTTGAAGGATAAGAAATTCAACGAAGGTGATTGGGCACTACTCTACGACTCCAGATTTCACACATTCAAAGGAAAGATAACCACTAGATGGCTTGGACCTTATAGTATACAGAAAATTTATGACAATGGGGCTATGAGAATTATTACAATTGATGATGATGAGTTCTCCATGATAGTGAATGGGCATCTCCTAAAACTCTACAAAAAACCAAAGTCCAAAGAAGAATTTACACAAGTACTCTACCAGCAACAATTGATGCTGATAGAGCATGCTGCAAATCAGCAAACTTCAACGCATATCATGAAAAACAAAACAAAAAAGAGAAAAAAACAAAACAAAAAAAGGGGTAACAGGAAGTTTACAGGGAATCAACCACAATTCAAGGAAGCCGTATATGCATTCAAGACAGGCTGCCACCTATTCAAGCGAGCCTGTACAATGATTCAAGCGAGGCTACCATCGATTCAAGCGAGCCTGCAAAATGTATCAAGCGAGGCTGCCATTTATTCAAGAGAGCCTGAAATCAATTCAAGCGAGCCAGCCATGTCTACATGCAGAAATCAGTCATCATCTACTACGGAATTCTTTAAGACACACCATGCCAACCTTTTTCAAACATATTCAAGGGAGCCTGCAAGTTATTCATGGGAGCCAATCACATCCAACCATGCAATCATCCAAATATAAAGCACGATCGCCTGAGTCATATCAACAACTAGCACAATTTTCAAAAGCACATATTCAGCAAATTCAAAACGCGCAAAACGAAAAAGGCAGCCTATGCACGTAACTACTGACATGCAGAAATCAACTACAGACAACGCCAAAATATACTACAGAATCCACCATGCATGAAAAATGCACCAGATCATCAATGCAGCTACGCATACATACCAAGGTAATCTCTAAAACGATTTTATTTGATTCTTAAGGTAAAACATTTTCCCACAATACATTCGTTTCTAGTCAGCTAAGGACAGCTTCCATTTCAAATCGGCGGCATGGTGGAATGACCTTCATAACTCATGATTGCTACCAAAGTCCCGTCACCCTCAGCAAATCATGATCGCAACCTTCACCACATGAAGTACAGAGGTCGATCACGAGAAGGCAAAGATCGATCATGAAAAATAGGGGATTAAAAGTGGCAAGTACAGGTATGATGGAAAGGATAGGTGCAGGAAGGCAGTGAATTAGGGTGCATAATATTCCATGATTTTGCATATAAGTAACCACCCAGAATTCGCGATAAGCAGCCACCATTGTATTCCTTAAGCCTGTAGGAAAAGCCCGACCAAGTTAAAGGTATAAAACTGCATTCCAAAAGCCCTGGTTTTGTCTGGTTATAAATAAGATTCTAAAAATGACAAAGGGTTTTAAAAAGAGTGAACCGGAAGATCACAGTGCCATTTATCAAAGCCCGAGAGTCTTGCAGATCATTCACAACTCAAGCTGGATGCCATTTATCCTTGGACTAAGAGGATACCATACAGGGGTAGCCCAGGAGTTCGCAAGAAACTTCAAGCATATTAAGGATGAATAGTACATCACTCGGGTGAAGAGGTTACACATAAAAGTGGATGAGGACATGATAGCCAAACACACTGGTCTTCCAATGGGCCTGCATTGGAGCAGCAGCGATCGGGAGGCAAACCACATAGCAAAAGCAACGTTCTTTGAGCGCGGAGAGGTTTATGATGAAGACAAAAATGGAGTCAAAAGACCCTCCATGCCAGCACCATGGGATGAAATGGCTGCAATTGTCCTGATATATATTACATGCACTGGAAGATTAAGCTATGTTCCCATTTTCCATTTTCGTATTTTAGAGCTTCTCAGGAACAGAAGTCACATTTCATCAAACAACAATATTAGCATTCCATTTTACTTGCTCCAATCCCTAGCAGAGATGAGCAGGAAGGTGGCTAAGGGAAAAGAGGATGCTTTGGCCCATCATGGGCTAATCAAACTAATAGTTGGTGAGGAGCTAAAAGCTCAGATTCCAGATCTCTCCTGGGAGGAGTTCATCGTGGTGTCTATTGAGGACATTCAGAGAATGAGGACTATTCCCTTGCCACCTAAATCAAAAAGTAAGACCACCTCTGTATTAGGGGCAAAAAGAAAAATTGACTTGGACAGTGTGGTCGACACCTGGGTCAAAATAAAACACTCCAAAGAGGACTCCTCCAAATCAGACCCAAATATTCCTACCAGTAGTCAGGGGTCAAATAGGTGCAGCAAGAGATTCACGCAGGTATCTAAAATCTGAGTCTCCAAGGAGAAAGAAAGGGAACCCAGCCCCCTGATTACCAATGTGTCTGATGATGACATTGATCCTTTTATAGATCAGAAGGATCCCACTACAGATGAAGAAGAGGACGAAAAAGAGGATGAAGAAGAGGAAAGGAATGAAGAGGAAAAATAGGATACAGAAGAATAAATGGATAAAGAAGAAGAGAAGAGCTTACAGGAGCAAGGAAACTTTCAAGAAAACCCTCCATAATGTAATGAAGACCCCGAGGTTGTTTCCCAGCTCGCTGAAGCATGAGAAGAATTGGAAAGGCTTAGAAATGAGTTGGAAACATTAAGAATTGGGCCAGGAAGCCAGAACACACCTCCCCCATTCTCAACCGAGAAGACACAAATCCTAAAGTTTCATCATGCAGAAGAGCTCCGACTGGCCAAGCAAAAGAATTTAGTGCTGTAAGAAAAGTTGGCCGAAGCACAGAATAAATTAGCAAAGAAAGACCAGGAGATTATCAAATTAAAAGATGTTTTTGCCACTACTATTGGCATATATGAGAGACTGCGTAACCTCAAACCATCGTCGGCGGTATATGCAGTTTATTTACAAGAGAAATGGGGTGAATTCCAGCTCTAGAGGTTGAAGAAAGGACTCCCTATAGAGGTAAGCACTCCCAAAGAATTTATTGATGCATCTTTGAACTCCATAGAGCTAGAGAAATACCAATTGAGTGAGTTCTTCTTGCATAATTTTGTAGTTTTTGGCTCGCCCAACTGATCGCCAAACCCATATGTGGGCGATTTTCTGCACCTCGCCCTCTCCATTTCCCTCCTATCCCCTCCCTTTTCACCATTCTCCTCACTCCACCCCACAACACTCTCCCCCTCCCCTTCCCCCCATACACTCCTCCACCTCGCCCTCTACCTCCTACTCCTCCACATCCTCCTCCTCCCCCCACCTTCCTCCTCATCCTCCTCCCCCTCTCTCCCTCCTCCTCCACTCCCCTCCCATTGCCACTACTCCTCCCCGCCCTCCCCTACCCTCCATTCCTCTCACCCTCTCTCCTCCTCCTCTTTCTCCCCACTCCCCTTCCCCTCCTTCTCCCCCAATACTCCTCCTCCCCTTCCCCACTCCTCCTCTGCCTTGTCCCCCTCTCTCCCTCTTCCTCTACTCCCCTCCAATAGCTTACTCTCCCTCCTCCTCCCCATCCTTTGCCACCCCTCCTTCCCCCCTCCCCATCTCCTCCTCCCACTCCCACTTTCCCCACACACTCCCCCCATTCCCCCACACCCTTTCCCCCTCCTATCCCGTCCATTTCCCCCTCTTGTCCCCTCCCCTTCCCCCCACACACTCCTCCACCTCTACCTATACCTCCCCCTCCTCCTCCTCCTCCTCCTCCTCCCCCCCCTCCTCCTTATCCTCCTCCCCCTCTCTCCCTCCTCCTCCCCGCCCTCCCCTGCCCTCCCTTCCTCCCCCCCTCTCCTCCTCCTCCTCCTCTCCCTCCCGACTCCTCCTCTGCCTCCACCCCTACTCCCATCCAATATCTCACTCCCCCTCTTCCTACCCACCCTCCACCAAAAACCCTAAATCTAAATATAACACAAGCCGCTTAATCGAAATATAAAGAGAAGATAGTAATATAAACCCCAAAACCCTGAACACGGGTCGGTTAATCTAAATATTATAGTGATTTGGTTTGGGCCTAGCTGACAACAAAACCCAACCCATTTTGCATACGGGTTAAGCCACTTTAAAATCTTTTATATTCAAAAAATTTAAACAAACTAAAGAAATCCGATGTCAATTGTTAAGGGAAAAAAAGAATCCACTAAATTGGCTATGCCATTGCATGTTCGGGTAGCTTCTTTAAGAACAAGCTAATATTACTGTCAATTGGCTATGACATTGAGCGTTCCAATAAATGGAAAATTAGTATTTAATGGAAATATATATATATATATATATGCCAAATTATTTTTTAATCGATTCTGTTATGTGGTAGGAGGCTAGCATAGAACTTGGCATGCCCTTCTTAAATGATCACGATTAGACAGGCGCTTGTGGCACACCTAGCTCACCTACACACAAATACTAAGAGGAGATACCCGCAACGCTCAGAGCCACAGGGAATGACAGATCTAGGAGACGATCGAATGTTTAGAAGGCTTCCAAATTGTAGGAGCAATTGAGCATTTGAAATGTATGGAGGCAGTTTTGGGTAGTCATAATAGAGAATGTACGCACTGACACTCATAGATCGGCATAAGTCATAAACAAATATACCTCGTGAATCAGCATAACAAGGGACTCGTCTGAAATCTTATGCCAATTCTCAAACACTATCGAATTTGGAACCCCTAGACCCCTTTACCTCTCAGGACCATGCACTTGAATGAACGACGAAAAAAATTGATGGCATAGCACGGATTGTCACGAACGTTATTGGAAATATCGATCCTCTAGGCTGAAACCCTATGCCTAATAGCTCAGAACAAAACCCAACCCATTTTGCTTATGGGTTAAGCCACTATAAAAAAAATTAAACCAAAATCTTGTATACCACAAGTTTGTGCCTCAAATCTTATACAAGGTCCAACAAATTTAAACCATAGATGAGTGAGATTTTCTAGCTGGGTTTTTGAGAGAAGAGCAGAAATCAAATATTTATTTCAAAGAAGAAATAAATAAACATAAATAAAATCACTAGCTCAGCTACAGCTTCTTAGAGTAAAGGAGGACTCGGAGAAAATAATACAAAACCCGACCCTCGTGGAAACGCTCAAGAACATAACCCTTCTCTCATTGCAACGCCCAAGTGATTAACAGAAATGAATGAGATTGCTTGTAAAGGACGTGCTAAGAGGGAACAATAAAAGAATATACCTGGAATTGAATCCACACAATTTTTGAGAGAAAACATTGATGTCAGTCGCATCCTCGATTCCCCTTAAGCCCGTTGCCACCATTCAAGTCCATCCAACAGCCCAAATCGTTGCCTCTATTTCAGTCCAGCCTCCTCTATTTCTTTGCCTCCAAATTCTTTGCTTCTGTTTCTGTCCATCCTCCTAAGACATTAAACCACAATCTGATTCAGACACCAATTAAACCATAATCAGACATTAAACCACAGACTAACCCATACTCAGACATTAAACCACAATCAAATTCATACACCCGAGCACACAAACTCATATTCCACTCGAAACCCTAGCATACAAACGCACCAAAGGAGGAAGGAGGAGTTAAATATTGAAATCCAAAACGCACCAGATAAGTCAGCAGATTTGTCTCATCCCAGATCTATCTATTCATTTCGAAGGGCCTCCCATCATTTCATTTCGAACGAAGAGCTTCCGAGATGGATCAGCGACGCAGAGCATCGGGAATTCTGAAATGGGCATTTGTATGCCTCTGTGCAATGTACATTCTCAGTTAGCATGGGGGACTTCAAACACAGGCGAGCGATGATACGAGATAGTGCGACTCAAGCTGATGCACAGAAACAACCATGGCTCGTCGGAGAGCAGATTCGAAACAGTGACGTCACTTATCCGCCATGACAAGCTCCGTCTCGCAGCCTTCGCAGCCTCTGTAGACAACAATCTCCGCTGATTGTCGTTGTCCTTACACAATCGGCCAGAAAAACGCTCCCAAATATGGCCTTCGGCTGTAGCACCGGAAGCAACACTCATCGTCGTTGTCCTTACAAGTATTCATATTCAGGCTTGTCAAGCAGCTGTGGCATCTTTGCCTACGATACAGCCACAATAAGCTCTTCCAATAGCAACCTGTCGAGACCCTGAATCCCAAATATGGCCTTCGGTGGTAGCACCGGAAAGCAAGGCCAGATCTCGTTTTCTTTGCAGATCGGTTTCACCTATGACAATAACAAATTCTTGACCAGCTCAACCAACCCTCCACCGATACACAAAAAACATGGCGCTCCACAACAGAAAAGCCAAGCAAAGCAGAAAAGCCACCGCCGTAAAGATAGTTAACTAGCCGTTAGAATGTAAGACGATTTCAAACTCAAAAGAGAGTTAAAATATTTGAATTTAACTACAAAATTAATTCAAACTTATCCAACGATGTAGATTAAGAATATAGTTATGTTCCAACGGTCAAATTCAAATTCTAGAGAAAAATAGTGTCGGGGTTAGAGCATGCTCCAGCACGACCACTCTCACATATGCCAATGAAAACTTCAGCGTAAGTTTTTTGTTTATCCATTTGATCATTAATTTAGAGAAATTCCATCGCTAGTATCACTCATGATGTCCAGTAGAAAAAATTCTGCAAAAATAAACAAAAACTTCACCAAGAAACACTTGATTCATGACGATATGTCAATAAAGAAATTGTGGTAGCGTTGGAAGAAAGAAGCTGCAATCCTAGAAAATTGTTGTAGCGTTCCAGCGTTGGAAGAAAGTTTTAAATACAATACTTCATTCCTGTGACTTCAACGACCTCCAGACCAATTCATGCTGATTTGTGGCACTTGATTAAAAGAAGTCCGTTTTTATTATCATTTTTGTTACTGTGGCATGAAGCGCACACGAAAAAAAATGAGTTACTCGTAAAGAGAAAAAATATTTGGCTGACTAAATGCTTAAATATTTTTCATGGTTTTTGAAACTCTTCTTAACCATTATAATAACATTTAAAAACAATATATACACTTAAAGAAATCATTATTTGATTTTGACTGGCGTTATAAAGGAATCACATAACTCATATTTTAAAAAATTTAAAATTATTAGTTTACATATTTGGAGGTATAAAGAATAAGAATAATATATTATATTTAGATTTTACAAGGTGGCATTAATGGTCTTTATGTTGTATGAGTGAGTGGGAACACGATATGGATATGTTTTAAGTGTGGTGAATATTAATTAATTGTTATTGTAGGGCATTAGTGATATTGTCATGTGGCATATAGATATTAAGATAATATTTGATGATAATTATTGGTTGTGTATGATTATATTGACAATGAGATGGAGGCTAAGCAAAAGATTTTATAAATAAAAATTTAAGTAGAATTTGTTAGATATAAATAAGTTGTTCAAATTTGTATAGCTTATTTTTTATTTATTAATATAGATTATTAGTTAGTTATCACATTAATTGGTGATAAATTAAGTTTTCATTTCTAGACCATGTCAAAATCTAGCAATTCATCAAGCACGTGGACAGTTGCATGTTAATTCCTTAAGTTTCGACATTCAACATTTAGATATCTTTCCCATAAACTGAATTCCCATTGTTTGTCAACAATTTATACATTTCCTACATGTTCCTTGCAGTGGCGATTCATCCAATACAACTATTACTTTGGTCCTTATCTTTTAACTTAATTTTCGTGAACTACCATTTTCATCTCTATGAAGTTATAGGAACTAAATTCGTGTAGTTCTTAGTGATAGCTACCTGTAGTTCTTAGCCATAGCTACAATATCTGCGACTACATGTTCATCTTATTAATCTCCAATGATGGCCATCTTGAGTATCTCCTCAATATCAATGTTGAGAAACTTTAATGTCTTCAAAGCCTCATGAAAGTATGTGAGATTAATATTGTTTCATATCCTTTGGACTATACAAACTTGCAAAATATATATCGCAATAAACCAATGCTATTGTAACTATCATTTTGTATTTGTTGATAAATTTGATTAAGTTTCACTAGCACAATTTATTTTCCTTATTTGCAAAATTATGGTGAAAAAGGAAAGCATGCTAAAGACACTTACAATGTAATGTTGGTTTCATATTAATTTAGAAAACTATAGAAGAATGTATATTCGAAACATTTGAATAGTCACTATTCAATTTATATGTAGTTTCCCTAACCAAGTGGAAACATTTCTATGAGATTAAGTATATTTCTAACATAGTGAATCACACCCTCCCAACCACTTTGGTATCTCTAGCAACATTGAATGTGATTATACAATTCATGTAAATCTAAGTGCACAATCATCGCCTAATATAACAACACATTTCAAATTTGGATCATTTGTTGCATTAATTTCATTTTGGTTTTAATAATTCCCAATATATCTAGGACTATTGGATGATGTGCCCACCTCTTTATTGTAACTTCTACTTCCATCAACTTTTCATTGTTAGTGTTTCACAGTAATTATATACTTGTAGAATGTATATGTTGTACATGTTTGGGTCATCTTTGCAAATGACATGATATATAATTCCAAGAATATGCAATCGCACGTCATCCAAACTTGGCTTGTTTGTGCCTAGTTGCAACATTTGCAACAATTATAGTTGCATCATGTATTATGCTTGTGAGTTATTAACACTAAAGGTTATAAACATATCTACAATTACTTGAAAATAGTATTGATACCTCAAATTCATGCATGACGTAAAATATTGTAATTGTGTATAGGGAAATTTTTAGGGGTGAAATTTCGCCAATTGGCTATTTTGGGAGATTTTTTTCAAAAAATAAATTCGCTATTTGGTCATATTTAGTCTCTAATAGCCTATATTTACATAAAATATGTTTTTTTATCATAATATTCACCAAAATTTACAAGTTTCGGGAGTAAATTGTATGTTTCAAATTTAATATTCACCTACCTATCTATATAAATGTTTTTTCCAATCCAAAATAATCACCTATAATACTATACTTAAGTATACTATTATAATCCTTAAAAAATACCATGTATCATCTACTACATGAAATAAATATTTTGACAAGCACATGAACAATATTGTATATATTGTTTGTCAAAAATGCAAGGGAGATATAAGGGTGATGCTATTATTAGGCATTGTTTGACCACACATTGCATTCCTTCAAATCACTACAACACAAAATAATTGTTAGACATCCAAGAAATCCCTCATTAATGTATTAGGACTCATTTGTTGGTTTTGTGGGGCTATTCGTACAGATTTCTCATGTATTTCATAGCCCAAATATCTCTGCCACTTAGTTTAAGACTTGCTTCACCTCTTTCCTTGGTATACAATATATTATTTATTTATATATTTTAGAACTTTGTGTCTCCTTATTTGAACCCATGTCTAGTATAAAAGAAATATACAATAACTCTCTATGTAGGTTTGAATGATTACTTGTTGAAGGGTAAGAAACGATGGCTCAAGTAGTGGAGAAGATGGAAGAGTGGCAGAAGACATGCATAATGTACAAAGGAAATTGGACACTTGTAAGGGAAATTGAGAAATTACAATCCAAAAACAATCTCGTTAGAAGTGAGCATGGAAGCAAAAAATGAAAAAATCACTATGTAGGCATAAACAATCAAATATCTACAAGCTCAAGTGAAAAATATACAATTGGAATAATTCCCTTGATTCTTCAAAACTCCTTCTCCCACTACATTAATTGGTTCAATTGATAACTGCCAACAAGCTACAAAAGAAGAATATATAATGGAGTAGAGTTCTTTCATGAAAACTACAATTGACACCTCCTACGGATCCTATTTTGTAGGTTGCATGAAGAAATCCCATTAGGAGCATGGAACCCGCACTACCTACCTTTATTATTTATGTTTTATAGAAATTTGTTAATTTTGGGACAGTTTATTAGGCTCTTCAGAAGCCATGTAGTGAATAGTAATAGTATAATTTTGAATTTCACTACAAGGAAAACACCATGTAGTGGAGGCTTTCTGGAGGTTTTTAGTGTTATAATATTGGGAAAAATAAAATAAAATAACTCTTCCATTCATAGGAGAGGTTTTAGTGGTGGTTTTAATGGATGTTTTCTATAACTTACAAATTTTGGGTGGTCGGAGGTTTTTTTCTTCAGTGCTTCTATACATAATACACACTAGTGCGTTCAAAACAAAATTGCATTGGTGCGAAAAAAAAATTAACACATCGATGCTTATATATTAATTGTGCAATGGTTCCAAAGTTATTGTTCTATAACTCAGGTAGCTCACTCGTTTGATATTTTTGTTTATTGGAATTCCAATGCCCGTAATGTTTTCTACGCATTGGTGTTTTTTATTTAAAATACAAATGCACCTGTGCCAATATTAACATGTGCACCGAGGGATGTGAAATTTTGAATTTTTGGGGGTGATATATCACTGCCTATATATATAAAAACACAACGGTGCATGTATCATATAGAGAGCAGTGGTGCGCATGCGTGTTTGGACCCTTGGTTCCTATATTACCATGTGCATCAGAGGGACATTAAATTTTAAACAATTTTTGGGTGAAATGATGGTGGGTATATTATTTATAGCATTGGCAATGTTGTTAAAAATAAAGCACCTATGCATATACTTGTCACACGCAATGTTATATTTTGAAATGATAATTATAATCATGAGATTTGTCATTTAAAGTAACCTTGCATTTAAAAAATTATCACATAGGTGTGGTAATATACATAATAGGCACCGATGTGTATTTTGTATAAAACACGCTGGCTTATATTTTTATGGCACACACTGTTTAATGAGTTCAAAAGAATACAATGCATCGGTATGCATATATTTTCATTAATTGTTCTTTAAACGGAATTTCAATTAATCATTTCAAAATCAAATATTTTTATAATAATATTGATTTCTATATTTGAATTGTTGCATTTTGATATAGTGATTGCATCAATGCATTACACCTCTGTTATTTCTAACAATGTAAATCATTTGTATATTATTTAATCAACAACGTAACATTTTACAACATTATAAAATGCAATAAAATAAGAAACCCACTTTATTATATATTAATAAGAAACTCATCGCCATACAAAATGGGAAATGTAAAGGCCCACAATAATAAAACACATCCAATATCTAATTGTTACATTTATTGGTACCATGAAACAAAATGTTAATATGTAATTGTTACACTTATTGGTAACATGTTCCCATCTAGAACAATATGTCTAGAGACCCTCCTTTAGGGTCCTCCTTAACTGAACCTGAAACTTTAACAACTTCATACATCAGATTAGCTATGATAATTACTGGAAAATAAAATAAATAAATGAATAACTTAGCAAATTAAAACAAAAACATAACCTGTCACGATCCATATTATCCATTGTCATCTGTGTCTTCCGTAGGATCCCTCTAGCAAAGCTCATTTAACCATTGGCGAAGAAACCGTTAGCTTCACCACCCAACCATAGGTTCATGCTTTCAGCTGCATGGCCTCCCCCGAGCTTTGGGTCATAGAGCTCACACACACAACTTAGAAATTCAGCTTGGGTCCCCCCCCCCCACCAAAATTTCAAGCCAAACCTTCAATAGCAACAAGTCTTTTATCATTTCACAATTACAATATCCATCCAGGATCTGGGTCCCTTACCCATTCCTAAAGTCTTCCTTTTAAAGGAAAATTCCATTCGACACATGTCGCTTGATGCATAAATACATATTTTATTAAATTTCTAATTTAATAATACTCACCCATCCATGTGTCAGTTTCTCTAGGAGATGCACCAACATTCCTAAGTTTGCTCATGTTTGTCCCCAAGATATTTCACTCAACTCCTAGATTTGTGGTGTAGGTGGAGTTGGCTAAGTGTCCATGCCTAGGATTCCATTTTTCTCCTAAATAAATATTTTAAATGCTCAAAATATTCTCTTATGTGCAAATGCCTAAATCAATCAATATTATTTAAAAGCCAAAATAATCTTTTATGTGCAAATGTCTCAAGTACTAAAATGATTTTTTCTAAGTATTGTTCTAGGTGTAAAATTATACATTTTTATGCAGGTAAGTTTAACAATCATTTTCACAAGGACCCAAGTACCACATCGTTGGGCCTCCCTATTCCTTAATTTCATTTCCCCAACATGGCACCACTCTATCGGGTCCATTCATCCGTAGTTTCCATTCCTCGACAAGGTACCATATCGTTGGGTCCTTGCATCCACTCATTCCGTTCTTGGCAGGGTACCGCACCGTCGGGCCCTTCTGCCATCATTCTTTCGTTTTGACTTGCGGGAACTTCATGTAGGGATTTTAGGAGCCATTACCTTCTATCCTCCGTCTACATGCTATTAGGGACTAATGGCACTGAGGAGTGAGTCCTTTCTCATTGTGAGCCCCCCAACGCATACGTGACGAGCTCCGTCGTGGCCCACCTCGTACGCCCTCATGCTTTCCTCTTGAGCAAACGCATCAGTGATTATCTGCTCATGTATGGTATTCCGTCGGAAGTCGACATCGTCGTCGCTCTCCTTGTGTGTGATTTATCCGTACTCTACGACCCTTCATATTCCTTGGTGTGTCCGCGGGTGAATTGTTTTAGCTATCACTACACACATTTTTCACAAACATATATTAGTATTACTGTCCTCAATAATCATAATTTGATTCATAAATATACTACTTCGTTAAGCATTTATAATTTACTCAAACATTACTCATTCGTCTAATCACATAATCGATTGTACAGCATTAAGCATCATTCATATGTACATTTTCCATGGTCATAGTTAATCGTTAAACACATGTAATCTATCAATTATCCCACTCCACCCATATCATTTAATTCATTAATTCATTTATCAATTAATGTCGTCATTCACATCTTCAGGTGATTATCAATTATTAAGACACATCCTAACTCGAAGGGCCACTTTATTGAATTCTGTTCAGCTGGGTCACTCGACAAGTGCCCTTAAAGTCCACCATCATTCTAGGGGCATTACATACACCCCCTCTTAATTAGAAATTCATCCCGAAGTTAAGTGAGTTTCTGTTCCTTGTCATTCTCTTCTATTCATTTTATCGACATAACAACAATTGATAAATAAATTCCATTTCTTCTTTTCTACCATCATATAAATTTTCATAATTAAGAATATAACTACATTGTACTTTTCATAACTAAGGAATATAATGTAGCAGGCCCAGAGTAGTTCTCTAAATTTCATGTATGTTTCACTCTCTTGACTTTTATCCAAGTATTGGCAAAAGGATGCCTTCGTATGATGATAACCCAAAATCGCTAAGTTTGTTTCCTTCGCTAAATGTGCATTCTTCGTTCTTTTCCTATGATCATCATATGACTACTTCCAATTTCATGATTTTTAATAAAATTGATTCTCAACTCGATACAAAAGTGTCCTAACAACTCATTCACCATATGCATAATTCCTGTAATTTTCCAGCATTTTCATCATTTCGAAAGACATAGTTCTCTAAGTAAAGATTCAATATTATCCACTAAACTCCACTCTGTTATTCAAGCTCAAGGAGTATGTTTCATGAAGTGGTGATATTTAATAATCAAAGGTGTATTTATGCAGCTCGTGCAACTTGATTTGCTTATCCAAATACAAGGAAAATATCTTTGTCTTTCAAAGAACCATTGTTCTACATTTTCACTAGGAACCCTTTCACACATGATTACTAGCTAATTCTATTTCAGTTAGCTTAAGTAGAAATTAAATGAAATAATGTTCAGTAAGTTCTCAACCATCCTTAGATTAGAGATCACATTTAATTATAAATATTAGTTCCCACCTTAGTCATAATATTAAACTTATTCTAAATGGTAAAATATAAGCCTATATCCTTTTTAGAAAAGAATTCCTAAATCACACTTTTATTATTAAATCATAAGAAGCCCTTTTTGTACAATAATATTTAGCATATTGAATACACAACCTCCTACTAATGTAACTTTTCTTTAACCCAAAAAGACTTGCTATGTTCATATTAATCATTTATTTAAAAAGAACATTATAATATAAAATTACAAAAACTCTAACTACTATCACTCTTATGAAGTGTTTCATTAGCTTCCATTTCAATATAAAGATAAGCACTTCATATTACAAAATAGCATAACCATTTAATTCTTAAGCTATTATTCATTGATTAGTCAAAAACATACTTCAACTTGACCCCATTCAATAATATCACATTTATCCTAAAATACCTATACAGCCATATAGGTCTAGACTATTTACTCTAGATTATTTCCCAATAAGCTAAAGATCTAAAACATACCTAATAGCCACACTATAAAATAATAATAAAAACATTATTTTTATATTCCAAAACAAATTGTTTAATTTAACCTTCTAGATCCTTTTACATCCAAAAAGAAAACGACCTACTAGCTGGAAGGAAAACTTACCATGTTCTACCACTAATACTTTGCACAAATATATGTTTAAACATAATAACTATTACTTCGAGGATCTTACGCCCAGGTCTAAGATTGAACCGGGAGGTGTTGGGCATGGCCCAAGTGGGTACCATTTTGTTGAAAACATGATTTTGAGCTACGCAGTAGAAAAGCACAACATTGTTAAGTGCATAGCTATGTTGATGCACACGACCCGCGCAGCAACTAATTTTGGTAAGAAGATATAAGTAAAGGTCGGACGAGGAAGTGACCTATTTTTGGTAAAGAACTGGGTGAAGGCAGGAGAAAGCGACCTGCCTAGAAGAGTGGCGGCAAGCAGTTGAGAAGCTAGGCCACTACACCGATAGAGATAGGTAGGTGGAAGAAGCAGAAAAGGACAGGCCACGATGCAGTGTAACCGTTTCGAGGACTGTGGCTGTCAGAAGAGCGTGTGAGCCACGAGTGGCCTAGCAAGACGGCCTGGAGTAGGCGGAGCAAGCTGTCGACGACGACAGTCAGGCTAGCAGTTAGCCATGCCATGTTTTGTAAACCTAAGGGTTTTTTCCTATGTATTGTAAAGACATGACCTACAGGCATGATCTATAAATAGGGCATTTTTGTATGGGAAAGGGTTAACTCTTCAATTTTGTTAAGCTTGAATAGTGTTGCATCTTTTAAGCTAGTGATATTGTAAAGGCTCTACAGCTAAGTGCGCAGAGACCTATCTGAGAGACAAGAGAGTTTGCAGTTGAGTGCGCAAACTAAGAACTATTGTACCCTTCCCAAAGACTAATTTAACAATAGTTCTTGTAGACGTAGCCTCCATCTGGGGGATGGACCACGTTAAATCCGGTGTAGTGAGACTATCTATGTGTTTATATTTTGCACTATCTGTTTTCTTACTATTACTGCTTGAATTCTCAGTTATCAATTGGGTTGTTAATGCTTTTATATGTATTCACCATAGGAGAAAGATGGGAATGATATGTTGAGTATTTCATGAATGGATGATTGATGAATGCAAAGTGTTCTAAACCTGTGAATGTAGAATCGTGAATAAGCGTATGTGCATGTAAAACACTGAGTTATATAATTTTGGTAATGCGTAACACTGGAAGCGTGTAGGGACGATATCTTGTTTGACTATATCATTAATATGGCTAAATAATCGATGGCAATAATTGAATGAATAAGTGCTAAGTGAAACCCTTAATACCGTTACATTCGAAGTGGAAGTGCAAAAGTCTGTTGCACTATTCCATCGAGCGAGTTAAACCGACCTGCGCAACCCGAGGAGGCATTGGGTGCACAGTATTGTAATTTGTAGAAGTGTCAACCTACGATGGAGACAGTCATCGTATGGCCATCAGCTGCAACGCGAGCCTGTGACGCACTGCGCAGTGTAATTTACCCGATCAACTCATCACACTGCTATGGAAACTTGATTCCGTAGCACCCCCATAGCTTCACCTTGGGTGAGACCTCAACCTGCGTGCAGGTTGTTGCTGAAAGGGCCGGTGAAAAGGGGTTTTGTTGGTTAAATCTAAAACTACAAAGGACTTGGTTCTATATTGGAAAACCTTTAGATCACATATACGAGCCAACAAATGGTTATGCTGTCATGCTAAGAATCCGTGATGAGTTGAAGCAGTGATGTGCGAAGAAGAATTCCAATTCCCGTTGGGTTCAGACAATTGGCATCCTGAAAAGAAAGAGATCTGGGACTGGTGTGATAAAACCGAAAGAGATTTTGTAAAGTAAGAGAATAGACACCCGCATCTATTTGACGTAGAGTGGTTGAACAAATACTTGTGGAAAGATATTCATGAGATATTCTGGGCTTCGTTTGGAAACGAGCTGCATGAGTGGATATCATGACTCACAGAGAAGAAAAATGGTTTTCAAGGAGTACCTATAGAGTGGACTCTAGAGCTCACTACACAACTCAAAGCAATAGACAGCCCATTGTCGTGAGCAGTCAAATTCTGGGTTGATAGCATACTTGAATGATTTGTAATAGAATTTGATGTCGACATGCTGAAATCCTACAGGCAAGCTGAAGCATACTTTTTTGAAGGATTCAGAGGTAAGTACCTGAACAATCTTAGTCTATACATTAAGATGCTTTTAGCCGAGAAAGGCGTTTTAAGAATGCATTAATATTTTTGAATATGTCATGGTAGAAAGTATATACAGTCATTCTGACGAAGAAACCCATAATCAGAGAAGTGGAAAGAGATATAAGTTTAATAAAGAAAAGAATCCCAGAGAACCTGGACTCCGCGTGAATACTGAAATCCCATGTGACCTTACCAATCAGACCACACCTTCATCAACCACCATCCACCATATTACACCTCAGAACCCACCGATTACGAATACCACACCACCCCAATCTCAGAACCCACCCACTGCAAGCATAGCACATCCCACCCCACAAAACATCGATACTGGTAACACCATAGGACCGCATGCTCAGACTATCCTGACTCAGATCAATCCAGTTCAAAATACCCAGCCTCGAAATATTCTGAATACCACCTTTATTTTTTCTACTCAGAACCCTAGGAAGAATCCTAGCACTACTGAGGGTGCTCCACAACCAGGAAGGAGAATGACAGATAATGATATAAAACTGCCTATATTCAAAGGAATGGGTCTAGAAGACCCTGATCAGCATTGGTTTCTATGTGAATTCGTATGGAGTGTAAAGCAAGTTTAGGATGATGCTGTGAAAAGAGCGCAGCTCATCACTACTTTCAGAGACAGAGCATTACATTGGTTTATGAAATATTCTTAGGCACAACCAATAACCCTAACATAAATCAAGGCTCCACTCATAGCATAGTTTAAGAAACCGAAATCCGAGTCACAGTGCATAACATAATTAAAGGAAATCAAGCAGAAACCTACCGAAACGGTCTAGGAATTTGACCAAAAATTTAAGACATTGTTGGAACAAGTGAGCTTTGTTATAGGTCCGCAACAGCATCATGAATGGTTCATCGCTGCAATGTTGCCCCACATCAGACAACCATTGATGCAGCAAAAGGTTACGTCGCAGGCAGAGGCCTTAGAAATCGTGATGAAGCTAAAGGCTTCGCCGATCGGTGAGACTAGCTCTGGAATGTCTCAGATCCAGAACCAGTTGACCACCGTAACGTTAGAATTGCAAGGTATGAAGAATGGAAAAGAACAGAGATATGAACATAGGCATGAAGTTTGGTGCACAGGATGCAAAGGAGAGGGCCACACCAGAGAACATTACCCTCTATTTCAAGATTATCTCAACAGTGGTGCGCCGAACCCAATGAATCAGAATCAGGTGCCATGGTGTGAAATCTATAGAACCAGAGGACATCAACCTGAGGAATGTTATTTAATACAGAAATATGTAAAAACACCTAAAAACTTATACTGCAATTTCTATAAGTCAGTTGGACATGATGAATCCAACTGTCATGCATATGATCTAATGAATGAAAGGAAGCGAGATATGGAAGCGATGCGAGGTGCTGAAATGTACCACGTCCAAAAAGAAAATCAGCCAAAACAAGAGAATGCCCACTATGATCAGGGTGGATATAGAGGTCGTGGTGGTGGATACCACAGGAGAGGAAGAAATGTCGGCCCATCCCAAGGAAGAGGCCGCGGCCAGGTAATTTGTTATAATTGTGGCCAGCTAGGCCATGTTTCAAGAGATTGTACCAACCCCTACACTACGTGAAGTTACTGTAAATCATTTTACCATGTTATTGAGGACTGCTCCGTGCTAGAGGTCGAAATGCAAAAACGTTGAAGGACAGAACCGCCGAACCCCAACGTACAGTTGATCACAACCGAGATCAGACCTACAGACCCAAGTATAAATGCAGTAATGTGCAGTGGCGCTGATATAGGAAAAGATAGAGGCACAGAAGCTTTGACTTCGGGAACACCTGACCTTAAGCAAAATCCTGGTGAACTAGTCTGGATTAGAAAAGCTGCTGGGAGAACACTTGGTCTAGACCTATAGAAAAATAAAGGAGTATTTATAGAAGCGCGGGATATCTTTAGAGAGTCAGCACCTAAGTCGACAAGAATCCCGCTGCGTAGCGAAATACCGCAAATAGAGGATATGCCAACAGCATATGATCACACAAGCATTGCAACAGAAACAGGTACCTCTGTTGCGCAGTTCCTACGGAGCTATATGAAGCTATTGAAGAGAGAGGATGCTCTCATGGAGTTTGAAAAACTACTAAATCAGTATGACCCACATAGTACGAGGGAAACTGCCTATGGTGTAGTTCATAACATTCTGAGTCCCAAAAGAATGGGAAGGGAAATGTGGTTCACTGCACAGATTGGAGATTATGAGATGGATGAGATCATTCTAGATCTCGGGTCTGAAGTAAATGTCTTGACTAAGCAGACATGGAAGCAGATGGGAAAACCAAAGTTTCAGTGGTCACCTATACAATTAAGAATGGCCAATCAAGGGATAGTTATACCTTTGGGGAGGTTACCCAACACTACTGTTGACATTGACGGGGTGCATAGCTATGCAAATTTTGAAGTGATTGAAATCGTGGATGACAGTCATCCTTATCCAGCACTGCTGGGTATTGATTGGGAAATGACTAACTCTACTATTATAAATTTGAAGACCGTGAAAATGATATTCGAATACAATGATATAAGGGTCATCGCACCATTGGACCCTTCACAGGGGGAGCAATATGTCGAACCAATTCAGGAGGAATCCAAAGCTCAAGACTTGGACCATCTCTATAAAATGACAACAAATACTGCTGACTATATTAATCCAACTACCGCTGGAACGCTCAGCTGGCGTTGTGACAGCTCTTGCATCTCAAACTCTGACGCAGGACTATAAAACTAGAAAAACAGATTGCATGAAGTATCTGCCAGGAGATGCCCGACCATTACGAAGTCACTCCGCTGGATTGGTAAAAAGGTAATTATGATCCCTACCTATGATGGTTTATCTAATGTTTATTGATTTATCAAGGAATATACTACAGCAGTTGCAGATGAATACCGCATATCAGCATTAGACATGGCACTGCGCGAGACACCTGCCATATGGTGGGATGTGCATAAGTAGACATTGACAACATGGGATCAGTGCAGAATTAAGATGCAAATCAGGTTTGCTGAGAAGGTTACACTACCTTTTGAAAAATATAATGGACAGACGAATCCAAGGGATCATATCGAATCCTGTTCACAAGCTTGAATGGAAAGGCCACAGACAGAATGGGTGCACCTGTTTGTGCACACGCTGGAGGAACCGATTCCGAAGAAGTGGTACCTAGACCTGGAGTTGCACAGGGGCACAACGGCTGGTATGTCCTAACTATAAGCTTCCAGTAGGATTTCAGTTTTGAAGACGAACATCCGAGTATCAATGATGCGCTGCAGGTTATTAAGGAAAGAATATTCATCCCAGACCGCACATAGGGAAACATGACTCTAGAAGAATCCTTTGGGGCAGACAACATACCTGTGTGCCTACAGCCTGAATGGGAGGAGCAGCTAGACCATGCTCTTGATTGTTACAACCTCGCTGAAGAACCCAGGGATAAAGCAAACAGTGACGAGGAGGATCCGCGCAACATACAGATCCCTGAATCAAAAGGAATGCAGGTAGAAGTACCTCCACTGGAAATTCCATATATGAGTGGACCTATCAAAACAAGGAAAGTGAACATTGGCACCAGTGAAGAGCCAAAGTTCGCAGCTATAGGAGATTAATAGGATGAAGATACAGTTGAAGAGGTCGCAGGTATATTACAAAAATATCAAGAATTATTCCCAACCAAGTTCACGGAGATGAGAGGCATTTTTGGGGACTTAGGAGTGATGAAAATTCCTCTCAAGCCTAGAGCGAATCCTGTGAAGCAAAGGCCATATAGATTGAACCCACGCTACAAAGAACGAGTTAGAGCATAACTCTACAAGATGCTTGACGTAGGGATCATTGAACCAGTTGAAGAATCTGAATGGATAAGCCTGATGGTTGTCCAAGATAAGAAAACAAAGGGAGAGATCAGGATCTATGCATCAGGATAAGAAAACAAAGGGAGAGATCAGGATCTATGTTGATCTCGGGAAGCTTAATGATGCTTCAATGCATGACCCATTTCCTACCCCTTTCACCAATGAGGTGCTTGATAATGTTGGAGGGAATGAGGCATACTCTTTTACTGATGGGTTTTCTGGATACCATCATATCATAATCAAGCCAGCAAATAGGCACAAGACCACTCTTGCTACAGAATGGGGTTTGTTTCAGTACACAATCATGCCCTTTGGTATGAAGAACGCACCAGCCATATTCTCCAGATTCATAATCGCAGCATTTAAAGAGTTCATACATAAGTTTTTAGAAGTTTATTTTGATGATTGGACTATTTTTGGGTTGTTGAAGAATCATCCCGCGAACCTCAGGATGATGATGAAAAAATGTAGGCAGCATCAAATTCTTTGAATTTGAAGAAATGTATTTTCTGTGTTCCCTACAGAATTTTTCTGGGACACATTGTGTGCAAACAGGGCTTGATGGTAGATCCTGTGAAGATCGTAGTCATTGTCAACTTGCCAATGCCAAATTCAGTAAAGCAGTTGCGTACTACATTAGTACACACCAGGTACTATAGAAAATTCATAAAAGGATATGCACAAATAACCTCAACTATGGAGAAGCTGTTAAAGACAGATGTGTCATTCGTTTGGAACGAGGACTGTGAGAAATGGTTT
Organism: Larix kaempferi; assembly: GCA_027924585.1. Lineage (NCBI taxonomy): Eukaryota > Viridiplantae > Streptophyta > Pinopsida > Pinales > Pinaceae > Larix > Larix kaempferi. Next base: position 965,787 of record BSBM01000870.1, read on the forward strand.
GACACCTTGAAAGAAAAAATGGTCACTGCGCCGATCCTAGTGTTTCCAGACTGGGAGAAGCCATTTCACATCCATGTTGATGCTTCATGTATGGCATTGGGTGTTGTTCTTGCTCATCCAGGAGAGGGGGGTATTGACCATCCCATTGCGTTTTCAAGCAGAAAGTTTTCATCGGCTAAGAAGAATTATACCACTACTGAAAGAGAAGGACTCGCAATGGTATATGCGCTACGGAAGTTTAGGCACTACTTGCTTGGTGCACACTTCTCTATGTTCACTAACCATTCTGCTTTGAAATACCTAGTCAATAAGCCAGTGTTAGGGGGGTGAATATGCAGATGGTTATTACTCTTCCAAGAGTATGACTTCGAAATAGTGTTCAAGCCAGGTAGGTTAAACTTAGGACCCGATCATCTATCAAGGATTGAATCAGGAGAAGACCCTACGAATCTGGAAGACAATATGCCTGATGCGCAGTTGTTTGCTATACAGGTTTCCAATGACTATTATCAGGATATCATTGATTTTCTAACTACAGGGATGGCACCTAAGGAGTTCACTATGCATCAAAAGAAGTAGCTGGTAGTGCGTGCAGTAGACTTCACTATAATCGTAGGTCATCTATACAAGCTAGGACCGGATGAAGTATTGCGCAAATGCATATTGGACCATGAGAAGCTATATATATTGGCTTATGCACGTTCAGGAGTTGCAGGAGGTCACTATGCAGGGAGATCTATTGCGCAGAAGATATTGCACGCAGGTCTATGGTGGCCTACTGTCCATAAGGACTCAAAGGAACACTGCCAGAACTATGATGTCTATCAGAGGACAGGAAAGTCATCGTGCAAGGATGAAATGCCACTGAATCCATAATTAACTTTCTAGGAATTTGAGAAATGGACCATTGATTTTGTGGGACCTATTAACCCACCAAGGTAGAGAACTGGTGCGAGGTACATTATTACTGCCACTGACTACCTTACCATATGGGCAGAAGCAAAGCCAGTAAAAGATTGTAGCGCAGCTACAGCCACAGAGTTTATCTATGAGAACATCCTGACAAGGTTTGGATGCCCAAATATTTTGATGAGTGATCAGGACACTCATTTTTTGAATAGAACCATTGAAAATTTGACCGAATAATTCTACATTCACCACCAGCGCAAGATGCCATACCATCCACAGGCGAATGGAACTGTTGAAGCGTTCAACAAAGTATTAGAGAATGCACTAACTAAGATATGTAACGTCAATCACGATGATTGGGACCTGTGCATTTCATCTGTATTATGGGCATACAGGACTACATGCAAGAAACTGACTGGCCATACACCTTTCAGGTTGACCTACGGGAAAGAAGCACTAATGCCAATGGAGTACATTGTTCCCAACTTGAGAATAGTCGCATTTACAGGCATGGTAGACTGCACAGCGCTAGAAGAAAGGCTGCTACACTTGGTTGGTCTAGAGGAAGATCGCTTCGTCGCGGGCTTCCACCAACAAGTATAGAAAGAGCGTGAAAATCATGGCATGACCGCCTTATCAAGAACAAGTGCTTCCAAGTAGGTGATCTAGTCCTCCTGTATGATATCAAGTTTATGAAGTTTCCTGGAAAATTTAAGATGCATTGGCTTGGCCCATATACTGCAATGCATGTTACTAACGGTGGCGGAGTTCAGTTAGCCACCTTAGACGGAGACACCTTACCCAGTTTGATAAATGGAAGAAAACTAAATATTTACCGCAATAATACTGCTTCGCAACACCTTGTATGATCAAGCAGAGAGGACAATTCTAAGTGTCAAGTACAATTGAAATTGGACACTACAAAGTGTGAAAAGTCTGTACGAAAAAGTTACATGGAAAAGGCCTATGTGTCGTGCAACACTATTGAAGCTGCACGCGCAAAAAAAAAAAAAAAAACTACACTTCTATGAAGGAGAAGGAATAGCTACGCAGAGACATAGGGAACAACTATAGTCGCGCAACAAGTACAAAGACGAGCATGAGAAATCCGCAACATAATGTCAGAACCGACAGCAGGTAAGGACAAGAAAAGATGACCGCAACAGTTGTTAGTCGGGTATTAAACCGTTACTCAAAAGGATGGCGCCAGCCAAATCACGCATTTATGGAAATCCCTATCCAGTCAAGCATCGTAAAGACTGGAGTGACCAGGGTCATAACGGGATCTGCCCGACGGACTTGGCATTTAAATTTTAATCGGTTGTCGTACAACCCAGTAGTACCATTCCACTCTGCCAATTAAAGGAATTTTACACGACATGACGTAAAGAACGGCGAAAAAGAGATCAATTATCTGGAGAAATCTCATCCCACGGGACTAGAACTTAATGCCTAATCTAGCCGTTCCCAGCGCATTCAATATCACATTAGACAGAGATCTATACGGGATTTTCTATGCTTTTAATAACATTTAATTCCCAGGTGATTCATTAACGGCTGCAACATCAGGGCGTCATCCTATAAATATTCATACACTCGCCCTTATGCAAATCTACCGTGAATTTCAAATTTTATCAAGAGTGAAGAACTTAAGAGCCGAAGTAGCAAGAGCACTGTTATCCGTTGCGTTTATGTTCGACGAGTCGAACTTAGAGGAGATTTTGGGTGCATTCATACATTCTGGTATAAGCGGAGTCATGAAGTCTCCACAAAAGAAAGCTACAGTAGAAAAACCAGCACCATCTCAAAGCTCGAAGCCGAGCCAGCCAAAACCACAGCAAAAGAAAGATAAGCAGCAGGCTGCAACACCGCAGAAGCCAGAGGCACCAGTTACACCAAAGAAGGATCTGCAAGGGAACCCACCTACACCAATATGGGTTATTCTTGAATATATCAGCCCAAGGAAGAGTGATGCCCTGGACTGTATCTACAAAAGAACCCACGATATGGAGTTCCAATGCTGCCAATAGCGAGGCGCGTGTGACAAAGAGATGATCTATTGGGTAAGATCATGGAATGCAAGCTGACTGATTTTAATTTGAACGATGCCGAGAAATTTCCTCATTTGCAGGCTGACAGATATATGTACAGCATAAACAATCCAGCAATGAACAAGGCAGAAGTTGTGCCTATGGACTGAGCAGTGCCGCTATACTGAGCGGGCCTGCTTAACCTACTACGCATCCCACATTTTGGGCGTAGTAAGGAATACAAAGTCGTGGTGCATACTCTACTTTCCTGCATGCACCAGGGGTATATATGGTTATATTTTAATGTCAATACCACCGTGGATCTCATAGCTAGAATCACGAGCTTGAGCAAGAGGAGTGATGACCCTTCCAAAGAGTTTGTGGGCAAGAAGGATGATCAAGAACTAGCTGCAAGCATCAAAAGCACATTGAATTTGTCTAGAGGAAGCAGGGGTTATGAGACTGACCCCATTCTAAATGAACCTCTGCAGTTCACAATTCAATTGTTGTCAGGAAGACTTCTACGGAAATCTAGTCCAGCGCAGGTATCAGCTTCGATGGTAACCTTAGCTGCGAAAGCTATGGATGGCCATGAATACAATTGGGCGAACTTTCTGTTGAATGAATTATTATTGGATATTGAGGATTTCCAAGCTAAAGGGTTACCCTTCTATTTTAATTGGATTCTGGTCCTTATCACCTTTGTGGGCTGGAAAGAACCCAATCATCAGAACGGCCTGCCAGTAGCGCAGGATGATTGTCACATAGTGCGGTTTGCAAACATGTGGTCATCTACAAATCCAGAGAAGTTGAGGCTTAATAATCTACAATTCTTCACTTTCTTGGAGCATTTGCGCACCGTGATTGAGAAGAACTCGAGAATCACGAGAGAAGTGACAACCCAGTATAAGCCATTCTTACTTTTTGAAGCCGGGCTACATTCAATTTTTATTCAGCCATGCTTAAGCGCAAAAAAATGGTATGAGGGACAGTATCAGCTAGGCGTCCCAATGATTGAGATCATTTTTTAGGATTGGCCCAACGAATGGAAGGAACATGCACTAGAATCGGTCATCACCCCATTGGATGAGGAAGAAGAAGAAAATAAAGAGGACAAAGATCTGGAAGTCCAAAGTGCATCAACTTCGAACCTTGCTCAGCAAGCAGGCAAAATAGGAAAGGAGCCACAAGTTGGCGAGAAGAGAAAAGAGTCGGGCACTGGAAGCCCTCTGACACAACAAAAGAAGAAGTCTAAGACTACAAGGTGGCCACTAGATAGAATATTGCATGATTATGACTATGAAATGATAGCATCACGGACAGCTGGGCATCTAGAAGATGTGCCTGCATTTAAGCGAAATCGCAGTGAGCTCGACCAGGCGTAGGTCCAAGAAAACATTAATAAGTTGAGCAGCCTAGTCTTGAGGATGGAACAAGTCCATCGAGATATGGTTCAGGGCTCATCCCAGAGCATTGATCCTGGAGAATCAAGCGAGCAGATGCGCAGGCCACAGGCCTTCACCCCAAGAATGCGATTAGTTAAGATCGCGCCATTGTCAATTTTGTATCCAACTGATGAAATGACAGAGAGTGCAAAGCTACTCGCACACTTGGAACTAAGTGTAGTTGTGCTACCACCAGAAGGACTGCACCAGCTGCACACTGAGATATCCCATGAGCTACATGAGTGAGATGTCGTCTCGCATAATCAGCGCTGTCAGATGGACGAAAATTATAGGAAACTCCAAGGTGAATGTCAACAAAAGGATAAGGAGCTTCAGCACACGCAGGAAAAAGAGCACAAGATCAAAGGAGCAGTGTCAACTATCTGCGTGATGTTCCCCGCAGTCGAAGAAGAGCCAGAAAAGAAGCAGCCATCCTACAGATCGATGATGCTGTGAGCAGTTTACAGGAACAGATGAGGGAGCTGGAAATCTCCCACAAAGATGAAGTTGAAGGGATAAAGGCTGCCCACCAAGCAGAAATAGCTGATCTAACAGCACATGAAACCAGTTGATACAAAGAAGAAAGAAGAGGAAAGAAGAGCAGAAGCAATAAGTGCTTCCATGCAAAGCATCTGCGCAGCAGTAGCACAGTGCCAAATCTTGGCAAACAACGTGTCCAATGTGTGGAGCATATTACAAGAAAGTCCGAAGTTGCAGAATATCCAATGAGGATAGAAAGCAAAAGCAATAAGAGTTGGATGCCACAGATGCGTCCATGAAGGACTTACTAGTCTGCCAGAAGAGGGTTTCCTTCGAGCAAACTAAGGCATTAAGGAGGGAACTCGAGGCCTTGAGGGAAAAAGAAGTTGAAACCTCTATGAGGGTGCAGCCACTAATGGAAGAAGCACTTACCTTGATCGATGACGTCATTGAGGAAAAATTGCAAGAGCTTTGAACATCAAAAAACCGCGTCAAGGAAGAGACACTAGAACCTGCCTCGCAAGAAGTGGTCGATAAAGTGAAAGAGTGCGAGCAGGAAGTAAAACAGGTAGTTGCACAACTGAGCGCCACCATGGAAGAATTCAGTGCAAGGGCAGGAATTTCAAAGAAAGGATAGATGGAACAGCTGGACAAAAGTGGCTCGAGACGAGCCACAAGTAAGTGTTAGGGGCCTGTTGGGCATGGCCCAAGTGGGTACCATTTTGTTGAAAACATGATTTTGAGCTGCGCAGTAGAAAAGCACAACATTGTTAAGTGCGCAGCTATGCTGATGCGCAAGACCTGCGTAGAAGCTAATTTTGGTAAGAAGATATAAGTAAAGGTCAGACAAGGAAGTGACCTATTTTTGGTAAAGAACTGGGTGAAGGTAGGAGAAAGCGACCTGTCTGAAAGAGTGGCGGCAAGAAGTTGAGAAGCTAGGCCACTACGTCGACGACAACACGTAAGCGGAAGAAATAGAAAAGGACAGGCCACAATGCAGTGTAACCATTTTGAGGACTGCGACTGTCATAAGAGCATGTGAGCCACAATTGGCCCAGTAGGACGGCCTGGAGCAGGCGGAGCAAGCTATCGACGACGACAGTCAGGTTAGAAGTTAGCCACGCCATGTTTTTGTAAACCTAAGGGTTTTTGCCTATGTATTGTAAAGACATGACCTACGGGCATGGTCTATAAATAGGGCATTTTTGTATGGGAAAGGGTTAACTCTTCAATTTTGTTAAGCTTGAATATTGTTGCATCTTTTAAGCTAGTTCTATTGTAAAGGCTCTGCAACTGAGTGCACAGAGACCTATCTGAGAGAGAAGAGAGTCTGCAGCTGAGTGCGCAGACTAAGAACTGTTGTACCCTTCCCAAAGACTAATTTAACAATGGTTCTTGTGGACGTAGCCTCCATCCAGGGGGTGAAACACATTAAATCCGGTGTAGTGAGACTGCCTATGTGTTTATACTTTGCACTGTCTGTTTGCTTACTATTACTGCTTGAATTCTCAGTTATCAATTGGGTTGTTAATGCTTTTATATGTATTCGCCATAGGAGAAAGATGGGAATGATATGTTGATTATTTCATGAATGGATGATTGATGAATGCAAAGTGTTCTAAACATGTGAATGTAGAATCATGAATAAGCGTATGTGCATGTAAAAGACTGAGTTATATAATTCCGGTAATGCATAACACTGGAAGCATGTAGGGCCGATATCTTGTTGTACAATATCAAGTATAAGGCTAAATAATCGATGGAAATAATTGAATGAATAAGTGCTAAGTGAAACCCTTAATACCATTACATTCAAAGTGGAAGTGCAAAAGTCTGTTGCGTTGTTCCATCGAGCGACTTAAACCGACCCGCGCAACTCAAGGAGGTGCTAGGTGAGTAGTATTGTAATTTGTAGAACTGTCAACCTACGACGGAGACAGTCGTTGTATGGCTATCAGATCGCAGCGTGAGCCTGTAACGCGTTGCGCAATGTAATTTACCCAATCAACTCGTCACACTACTGTGGAAACTTGATTCCGCAGCACCCCCATAGCTTCACCTTGGGTGAGACTTCAACCTGCGCGCAGGTTGTTGCCGAAAGGGTTAGTGAAAAGGGGTTTTGTTGGTTAAAGCTAAAACCGCAAAGAACCTGGGTATATATTGCAAAAACTTTAGATAACTTATTTTTATAAGGATCGGTTAAAGTATAAGAAAAATAAAAATAAAATAAAAACAACTTTTATTCTAATTCCAGCTATATTGCAAGTTAACCCACATTTCAACACCAGTGACCAAGTTCGAAAAGGAATAAGGAAAAGAGAATGTGGCTCTAAAATAAAACAAACTCGCATTAGCGGCCTAAATATATATATATATATATATATATATATATATTTTCGTGGCAGATCAGTTAACAAATTCATAAATTAAAAAAATTCTTGCTAAGCGAACCATGTGGTGATGTCATCGGATTCCATGAAGAGTAGAGGTACTTGACTCCAAACTGTCGATACCAAGCCAATGTGGTGGTAATGACATGATAATCTCGAGCTAAAGTCGACTAGGTAAGATGCATTGAAAGATAATCTTTATTACAGATTTGATAATCTGGACCATAACAACTCGAGATCACTCTAGATATGTATAGCGACAAAACGCTCTGAAGGTATAACTTAGATTTACAAGGTGAAGGAGATTTGCTGTAGCTCGCAGATATACAAACATTCGGATGTATTAACACGGATTTTCTTTGACAGAACAGATGACCACCAAACCCGCAGAAAGGCGCATGGTTCTACCACTATGCTAAACCAAATGATGGCCCACTGCATAAGGAAAAGATATAAACAACAGGGTGGACAATTTAATAGATGCCAGAGTTATGCAACTAGTGGGTAGGAATACAATCCCGCCAGTTAGACGATAGACAAATCTGACAAGACAACAATATGAAGAGGAGATCGATTTCTAGTTGCCAGTCACAAGAATTTAGTCCTTAACATTAGATCAACCCAAAAGGAAAATCAAATTATGGATCCGGCAGCCTCGTATTAAACAGATCTCAAAGGCACAGAAAATCTCACTACAAGGTCTATGAATTAGATTGGCCGAAAAGTGATATACTAACAATATATGACAATATATAATCCCATTAAAAAAAAAATCAATTATCACTAACAACCAAACAAATATATGTATTTAATTCCAATCTGCTTAACTTGGAATAATCTTTATTTTAAAAAAAAGACTTATCGATACTAATCAAAAGTATACATTAATTTGAATCTTAGCCACAAGGGTTTCTTCACTGCTCCAGTTCGCCAATACCTTTTCACGACGTCAAACAAATCGTGGGTAGAACTGGAGTGAAGGTACTCGAGTGGAATTACAGGCTAGAGGCATGGATCACACGACACTCAGTCATAAGTTGCATTAATTATAGTGAGACACGATTTGAGGTCAAGGTTGTGCCAGTTATCCTTTTCCAACGGTTAGTTTCTCTGATAGAAGGATGGGTTTGGCGCATATGTAGTGCGTAGCTATTTGGGGCCTAACTACCTAGGTCGTATCCAATACGGCACTAGTGGTGGCTTGCTAAGTGAGACTTTTGGCAGGGATCCAATGGGGTCTGTGTGTGAGACTCTAGATCGCACGCAGAGGATCAACCGAATCAGAATAAAGGGATGCAAGTCGCAGAAGTAAAACTTAATCGTTTCACAGAGACTCTCAACAATAAGTCGAGTGCTTCTTAACATTCCTGTTATCACGGGGATCTCAAAACATAAAGCTGAGTTTACTTCTGGTATCTATGATGATCACATAAAGACTTTCAAACCATAAAACAGAGTGTACCTAGCATACAATTAACCAATGCATTTTCAAAAATAACTCAAATTTAAATCCTCATAAGGATCAACCGCAGACTATACAACTTTCCAGATGTTAAAAGTAGGTGACCGTATCTAGCAGTAAAACATCATGTAGATAACCAATGCGTTTTTTCAGAGATAGCTCAATCAAAATACTCAAGATATCAAACGCAGACTTACCATATTTATTCCGAGAACAAGAAAACCTAATAGGCAGACTCATCACGTTTTCCAGAGATCATAGTATGAGAGCGGAGTTCACACCAGATATCAACATTAATAAAGAATGCAGACGAGTACCCAGCCTTACAGAGATCGGATCGACATTGGCCTTAATGCTGGTGTAAGTACCCTGTAAACTATGGATCCCGATTCGACATAACTCTAATGCAGAGATGCATACACTGAGACCCAAGGGGATCCGAAATATAATTTTTAAAATTACAAAACCTTGTAATTTACAGATATCAAACCAAGAATGCAACAACGCATTCCACCCACATATAGATCTGGGAAAATGCGATTACAGAGGGTAGCCATTCTGCATAATGCATCCAACACACATAAAGATATGGCAATGCAATTTCTCTATCTTTAAACAATTCGGATAATGTATAAACAGAAAAATAAACGGAAGTATAAAACACCACAGCTCTGTCAGATCCAAAGAATCAAACGCATTATACAAATGCAGAAGAAAATCAAAGGCGTAACCCATGATCTCTGAAACAGTCTTCTAAAATTACTATGCATACCGAGATCTGTTTCTTTTATTAAAACTGGAGCGTTTTCATCCACGATTTAACAAACAGAATATTTTAAATAAAAGTATACAGAGATCTATTCTCTACTTAAGAACCTGGAACGTTTGAACTGCCCCCAGGGTTGCAAACAGGATCTTAGATAATTAAATATACATAGATCGGGACGACTGTATGTGCAGCATTGTGACTGACCATGAGTATTGCAAATAGAATCTTTTAAATAATTAAATACACAGAGATCAGGTTGACTGTATGTAAGTGTTTTAACTGCCCCCAGATTTGCAGCCAGAAGTTTCAAGAATAAGCCCAATTGGAAATCTCAACATGATTATTCAAAAGCATAGAATGACTCTAGATCAGAATCTATGCATTCCCGCAGAGTATGCAACACTAAATCTCATTAATTAAATCTATATTTTCATACCCACACATTCAACCACACGAATTTTAACAAAGATAAATACACTAAATAAATAAACCTGTTTTGACAATTGTTTGTATGGCCGTGACCACGTTGGAGTGTCGTCCGATCCAGATTAGTCCTTGCTTGACGATTCACCGAAGAACACCTGATTAATATGAGTTTGGTGCCCTCAAGGCTCGACCGGCTCTGATACCAAATGTAGAGACCCTACTTTAGGGTCCTCCTGAACTGAACCTGAAACTTTAACAACTTCATACAACAGATTAGCTATGATAATTACTGGAAAAATAAAATAAATAAATGAATAACTTAGCAAATTAAAACAAAAACATAACCTGTCATGATCCATCTTGTCCACTGTCGTTCGCGTCTTCCGTAGGATCCCTCTAGCAAAGCTCATTTAACCATTGGCGAAGCAACCGTTAGCTTCGCCAGCCAACCACAGGCTCATGCTTTCAGTTGCATGGCCTCCCCCGAGCTTTGGGTCGTAGAGCTCACACACACAACTCAGAAATTCAGCTTGGGCTTCCCCCCACCAAAATTTCCAGCCAAACCCTCAATAGCAGCAAGTCTTTTATCATTTCACAATTATGATATCCATCCAGGATCTGGGTCCCTTACCCATTCCCAAATCCTTCCTTTTAAAGGAAAATTCCATGCGACACATGTCACTTCATGCATAAATACATATTTTATTAAATTTCTAATTTAATAATACTCACCCATCCATGTGTCAGTTTCTCTAGGAGATGCACCAACATTCCTAAGTTTTCTCATGTTTGTCCCCAAAATATTTCACTTAACTCCTAGATTTGTGGTGTGGGTGGAGTTGGCTAGGTGTCCATGCCTAGGATTCCATTTTTCTTCTAAATAAATATTTTAAATGCTCAAAATATTCTCTTATGTGCAAATGCCTAAATCAATCAATATTATTTGAAATCCGAAATAATCTTTTATGTGCAAATGTCTCAAGTACTAAAATGCATTTTCTAAGTCTTGTTCTAGGTGTAAAATTATACGTTTTTATGCAGTTAAGTTTAACAATCATTTTCATTAGGACCCAGGTGTCGCACCGTTGGGCCTCCCTGTTCCTTAATTTCATTTCCCCGACATGGCACCACTCCTTCGGGTCCAGTCATCCATAGTTTCCATTCCTCGACAAGGTACCACATCGTTGGGTCCTTGCATCCACTCTTTTCATTCTCGGCAGGGTACCGCACTGTCGGCATCCTATCGTTTTAACTTGCAGGAACTTCATGTGGGGATTTCAGGAGTCGTTACCTTCTATCCTCCATATGCATGCTTAATGGAGCTAAGGAGTGAGTCCGTTCTCACTGTGCGCCCCCCAACTCGTACATGACCAGCTCCGTCATGGCCCACCTCGTACGCCCTCACGCTTTCCTCTTGAGCAAGTGGATCAGTGCTTATCTACTCATGCATGGTATTTTGTCGAAAGTCGACATCATTGTCGCTCTCCCTGTGTGTGATTTATCTGTACTCTACGACCCTTCATATTCCTTGGTGTGTCCGTAGGTGAACCGTTTTACCTATCACTACACACATTTCTCACAAACATATATTAGTAGTACTGTCCTCAATAATCATAATTTGATTCATAAATATGCTACTTCGTTAAGCATTTATAATTTACTCAAACATTACTCATTCGTCTAATCACATAGTCAATTGTACAGCTAGTCGTTAAGCATCATTTATATGTGCATTTTCCATGATCATAGTTAATCGTTAAACACATGTAATCTACCAATTATCCCACTCCACACATATCATTTAATTCATTAATTCATTTATCAATTAATGTCGTCATTCACATCTTCAGGTGATTCTCAATTATTAAGACACATCCTTACTCGAAGGGCCACTTTATTGAAGTCTGTTCAGCCGGGTCACTCGACAGGTGCCCTTAAAGTCCACCATCATTCTAGGGGCATTACAATATGTCAAGTATGTTAAACAAAATCCTTGATTTTCATAGACGAATATTCCAAAACATACAATTTGCAATAACATTCAATTATATTTATTATCATCATTACTTTAATTGTTATCATCGCTCAAGTAGAGCATGCATTCCTCATTTCTTCATCACTCGTAGGCAATATTGTACTTCAGTTATTTAACCTAATATTTTGTTTCAATTGACTTTTTTTTATGTTCCTCCTCTTCACGTCCCATATACAAACATGAAAACAAATTATAATAAGTATATCTACACTTATATAGTAGAATATACATGATTGTGTAAATTGAAAAACATACCACAACAATGAGTGTTTCATAAATAATACACATTCTTTCAAAGCCATGTTTCATGCCTTTTCTCAAAATGTCTTCCATTGGCTCCACTCCATACTTTTTTCTTGCATTGTAAATACACCATTATAAAGCATATATATAATTAATATAAAGGTTTTTTGTTGTTCCATTACTTATGAAATGAGGGAAGTTAAACAACGTAACTACTTACAAATTGTTCAATTAACCCTTGATACTTCAACATATAATAACAACCCATACTTAATCCAATGTCAATCAATTCTTCAAATGGCTTTTATTTGTATGTTAGCACCTATTAGAAGACATCCATGGACGAGTGTAAATTAATTATTTAAAGATAAATATCACAACAAATATACATCTTTAAGTAAGGTTGTAAAACTAAATACTCACAAAATTTGCAATCAACCCTTTTCTTCCTTGTCATCTTGTCTTATATGTTGAATGAGTGTCATTTTGTTTTCTTTTAGACAACAAAAAATTGAAAATTAGTATTTCATGTGATAATTATATTCAATGTACATAAATTAATAAATCAATGATTACATATATCTAATGCATGTTGATGTTGGGATGGTTGCTTCTGCGATGCAATTATGTTTATTTATTTTACCATCTCCTTGTACACTTTTTTGGACATCCCTATTGGCATGTGTTGTGTATCCCCTTGTTTTTCCCATGGAATTTTCATAATATTCTTGAAAAAAAAATATAATAGTTTATTTTCAAATTGACAAAAAAGTAAATATAGCAAAAAAACTAATTTGGTAATTTCTCGGACATATTATAGAAAAACATGTTTAGTATTAATAGTTTTTATATGATTATTTTTTATTGTTGTAAGCTTTTTCTATTGTGAGTCTTATTGGTCGCATTGACCATTTCTCTAGAAGTGCTTTTTCATGTCCCCTCATTGATGATCACTGGATTGAGTTCCTACACAATCAATTCCCTTAGGTTGAGGATAAAAACTTCATTTACTTGGGGTTGATTTTGAAAGTTTGGGCATTTAATTAATTAAGAGGGCTAGTTTATTTTCCTAAAGTTTGACATGCACTTGATAATAATTATTTTTCATTAAATAGTTAATTTTATTTTGGAATAAAGTGGATAATTCTCCACAAGTGCACATAAAGGATAAGGTTGAACAAAGAGGTGACCTGCAAGAGAAGATAGGTGAAAGTATCCAAAGATAGAAAATCAAAAAAAAAAAAAAAAAAATGGTACAAAGCATAAAGGAAGCAAAACTCAAGAAAAGTAGCATAAAGCAGAAATCAACATAAAAGTAGAAAGTAGGATAAAGACATAAAAGCAAGATAATGCATAAAAGAAGGATAAGGAAGAAAAGAAAGAAAAAGCAATCAAAAGCAAAGTAGGATAGAAAAGCTAAAGCAGAAAGGAAAGAATAAAAGGATAAAAGGATGAAAGCAAGCTTTCCTTATCCATCCATGAGGGCGCATTAGCCTAGAATACTTGGTCCTCAAGTCATATTCCATATATAAAATAAGGAGAGAACACCACTATCACATCTTTTGACAGTTGTGGAATTGGATTGAGTGCAATTGTACCTCAGTGACTTAGGAGATGTACCCCTAGTCCAAGTTGGGAGATGTGCCCCTGATTCCTGTGAGAGGATGATGAAACTCAATCATTTTCAATGAGTTTATTGTAGGTCCTGAAGTCTTAACTAGTGTATTATGATCTTATGACATATATTTGGAAGCTCTCCATGCAAATATATGAGTATTTTCCTAGTCTTTCTTGATGGGAGAACTTGTTCTTGATGTATCTCTTCCCTGAGAACTATATTATGAGTAAATAGGCTACTGATGGATGATATGACTATAATAATGGACCTATTATTTCAATTCTGAAGTTTTACTAAATAAAAATATGATTCCAATACCTCTTCTTACACCTAGTCTAGATTTCTATGAAAATAAGTTAGTTTCCAGTACTTGTTTTATAAATGAATGAATATCATCCCAAATTAAGTGATTGATGTTCCTTATTTTAATTAATATTCCAAATGACTCATTCCAATATTAAAATAATAAATTTTTGATCCTCTTTGATTGTTTGGGAATTCCTGAATTTGGCCTAGTTGTGCAATCCTCGAAGGCAATTTTATTTGTATGCCGGTGTGAATTCCTCAGAACCTTCCCAAAATTGATAGATAGAAACTAGGATAATAATTTACTATTATTTAATTTTATTGATCATTCCTAAGTCAAAATACCTCACCATTGGTTCCGAGGCAATGCTTAGTTGAAGTTCTAGTTTACATATGTTGGGGTGCCCAGGAGTCTTGGAGTAGACTTCAGACTCACTGATGTTCCAAACATTAAGGGTACCAGTACATTTTTCAAAGGTTCTATCATCTGGAATGATCCTCATCCCTTCCATTGTCCTTTGATTTTTCATTCCTACAGTTAGACTAGCCACCAGAGTTCACTATTTTTCCTTAAGTCTTGTAGGAGAGTTAGTTAGTGTATAATCAGTCATGATTGGTAGATTACATTGGTATCAGATCTTGGTACTCTAAACCTTCTCTTTTCATTCTCCTATGATTCCCAAAATACATTTAGATTCCAAGAAGAAAGATCTGTTGACAAAGGAGGAAGAGGGAGAAGAAGTCAATTATACTGAAGGCAAGCTATAAGGAGAATCAAAGATGTCTCACAATTAAGATAAATATGATTTCAAAATATTTTTTCAAAGAATGATGAAATTTTTACAGGACATATCCCACAACAATGTCCAATATGGAAAAGAGACCAGATAATTCTTAGCTCAAGATCTAGGAAACAAAAAAGGAGAGGGGATCCCAACATGGTGAAAGGAAGATCAGTGGTGGTTCTATTTTATCAATAAATGGGCCTCACAATCACCTTGATGAATTCAATATGGAGTCTCATCCCAAATCAAGGCCCGCTATGCCCAAATTTACTGAAGAGCAAAGGGAGGAACCTCACGTTCAAAATGAAGGTCTTGCTTCATGGGATGATAAGTATGTTGAGTACCTTGCACTAAATGAAGAATGTATAAGATCCTTTCCATTCATATACTTATATGATGTTCAGTACAAAACCAATTCAAGAGGAATTTTTTGGATGCCAAATTGGAATTATTAGTTAAAAAATGTTGTTGGTAAGATCTCCTTTCCTTAATTTGATGGCTCACAAAAGTGCACTGCTAGTTCTTGGATTCAAAAGCTAGATACCAATTTTCAGTTGAATCCAATGCCTGAGAGAGATGCTATCAAGTTGGATACTCTACACTTATATGGTGAAGTCAATGATTGGTGGTTTCATGGAATGAAAACACTTAGACATGATCAAGTGACCAATTATCAAGAGTTCACACGGAGATTGGCTGAAAGGTTCGAAAGAAGAGATCATGAAATCACTTTCATAGAACTAGCACATGTGAACCAGACTGGAAATCCTGAAGCCTACATCTCTGAGTTTAAAAAATTAGTTGTGGTGGTCACTAATATATCAGAATCTCCCCTTATCCTATTGTTCGTTGAAGGATTGGAAAAACCTTTGAAAGTTTTGGTGAAGGCCTACAGACCCTCTACCTTGCAAGGTGCATTGAGTAGATCAAGATATTTTCAAGATTTTATTCCGAGGACAAGATTTCCTCCTAGAAATATTGTTCCTTCTCAATTAAAAAATCAAAGGCCACCCATGAAGATTCCTTCTGCAAATTTCAAGAAGGACAATTACTCAAAATATCAAGATGAATATAGAATAAGGAAGTTGTGTTTCACCTGTAAGGAACCATGGGTTCTAGGAAACAGGTGTTCTAAGGGAAAGGAACACTATATTTAATTTTATTCAGAGAGTGAAGCTAAGGAGGAAGAAGAAGAGGCCCCGACATATTTGTATTTGGATAAAATAGGAATCTACCTACTGTGAAGTTTGGAGGATTTACTATTATCATTCCAGGTAATCATTCTATGGATTGTTCTAGATGGATTCCTAAATTTTAAATCACTGTAGGAGATCACACCATTACAGATAGATTTTATGTTGTGAATGTGGCTGATACTAACATGGTTTTTGGAGTACAATGGTCGTATTCCATCGGGAAGCACACAATAGACTACCAAATTCCTAAGATGACATTCCAAGGTTAAGGTGGAAAGGAGGTAGTGTTTAGAGGAATCAACACCTACCCAAAGCAAGTGGTGAATGCACATAGTATGAGGTCCCTCTTGATGCATGGAGACATTGAGTGGTCTAGAGAGTCCCTAATCACTATTAAATTCACCTCCTTAGAAGTATCACAATATCAATAAGACATTCAGAAATTGCTCCAAAATCATAAGAGGGTATTTGGGGACCTTCTTCATGGTAGGCCAGCTGATAGAGGAGTATATCATAGAATTGAGTTGGATATAGGCACATCACCTATCAAATTCCATCCTTATAAGCACCCAAAAAGATTCAAGGATGAGAAAGAGAGAACCATCAAGGAACTGCTTGAATTGGGATTCATTAGAACAAACCCAAGTCCTTTTGCATCATCTATAGTCCTTGTGAAGAAGAAATATGGGATCATGCACATGTGCATAGACTAAAGGGCTCTCAACAAGAAGACTACCAATAATAGATATCCTATCGCAAGGATTGATGAGCTAATGGATGAACTACATGGAACCAAATAATTTCAAAGATTGACCTTCACTCTAGTTACCATCAAATCAGTATGTGGGAGGAGGAAATTTAGACATATTTCCAATGTCATCATGGGCACTTTGAGTTCCTGGTTATGCATGTTGTCCTGACTAATGCACCTGCAACTTTTCAATCTTTCATGGACATCTAGTGTTTAGTAGGTAGCTCTGTAAGTTTGTTCTTTTTTTTATTTGATGATATATTAATTTATAGTAGAACTTGGGTGGAGAATTTGCACCATTTGGATGTTGTACTAACAATCTTGGCAGATCAGTCTTTGCATTAAAAATCTTGGTAGATCATTCGTAAGTTTATCATCAAGATTGATCATAACAGATCAAGACACTTCCTAACCCAAAAGGAGTTGAATGATAGGAAACAAAAGTGGGTAAGAAAGGTCCAAGAATTTGAATTTTACATTGAATACAAGAAGGGTAAAATGAACATTGTAGTTGATGCACTTTCTAGAAAAACAACCTTTGCATTGATGAAGTTTCATGAGGATTGGAAAGCACATCTAGGAGTATATCAGTATGGAAAAAATCAATTTGCTTGTGAATTATTAGATGGAATAATTAATTATGACACTTACAAGATTCCCAATGATATCATCTATTATAAATATAGGATATTTTTGGTTCCAGAATCCTCATTAAAGATTAAGATCCTAGAGGTTTCTCATGATGTGCCCCTAGTAGGACATATGGGGTTTTTGAAGACATACAGGAAAGTGAAGGAAAGTTTCTCTTGTAAGGGCACGAAGAAGGAAGTGATGGAATATGTTAGATCATGTGTGGCATGTAAGCAAAACAAAGTAGATCATACTCATCCAGCTGGACTATTACAACCGATTCCTATTCCTAAACATAAATGGGAAAGTGTATCGATGGATTTCATCACTGGGTTTGTCAAAACCCAAAATTTCTGAAAAATTTAAAAAAAATTATTTGTAACCATAAATGTTAACTAGGTAGTATTTCTGATATTGTTTTAATTTAGATAACTAACATAATCTGTTTAAAGACTCTGTCTTCTTAAAACTTTGAATTCGGTGATTGTAATTAATGACTGTTTTATTTTGAACCGCAAGGGAAGAGCTGTCGTAGTTGTCTGGCTTACTTAGCTTACGAGCTAATGCATACGTCGTCTTTTGTTTCTCAGGTGCGCCAGTGAAGTAAGGATCACTGTATGTTAAACTTGGTGAGCATCAATACTCCCTATACTTCAAAACTTAATGATCGTCATGATATTTCTTATTCAGCTAGTATCGTCAAGTGTTACGAAGATTTACATTGTCTCAGTTATAATTATGTTTTTATGATTATTATGCTATGTTACTGCTGTAACTAACAATGAAACAATTGTTATATCAGAATTATTGGCTGTATAAAGTGTCTTTGCATCATGTGACCTGTTGTCAACTTAATACCGGTGACTACTGTTTTGTTCATGCATTGATAATGCGAGTTGAGAAGGTGACGCCTCTAGCGTTGTTTCAATATAATCCTATGCATCGAAGTCCAATTTCCACTTAGAGTTTAACTTATGTTACCTGACGGTGCCTTGATTTTAACTATCTTTACGATGTGAACCTGTAGATGAAACTCTATTTCAACATCTTAATAATAGAGGTTTATTATTCAAATTGTTACTGTTAACAACAGTATTGGTAGCAATTCTGATGATAGTATATAATGGCAATGTATATATTGTCTTAAAGACTTGGTAACATTTCAAGTATTAAATAACGAGGCATTTTCATTTGAAGGTTGACTACCTTGGTACTTATATGAACATAGAAATGTAATATGCCCATGGCATTAATCTATGGCTTGGTTTTAATTTATATATATAATATAATGATTGTGCAATAATCATAATATTCCATACATTGGCAAACTTTATATTCAATATAGTGTTATGGTTGTATTTATCATACTAGGCCATAGAGAAAACTCTAGGGTTGAAGTTGACCACCACCTTGTGTAATGTGATATGCTAAAGACATTAACCTATGCCCTGGTTTCATTGTAAATGTGCATTAACTTGATTTTGTCATAGTCCTAATGTTTTTCCCTTACCATGGATAAGATTTATAACCAATAATATGTTAGGTATTATCCACCATATTAAGTTATGGAATAATCCATATGTGATGTTGACTAACTCTTATTTATATCATTGTAGTGATTATACATTCCAAGTGCTTGGGATTCTCGACGATTCATTTGCAAGGCATGCACTATATGCCAAATGATTATATATCATTTGTTATCTTATACGTTTGACTTATATATGTAATGATTTGGAATCGATGTATAATGATTTGGATTGCAATTTGAACTATATGGTCTCGACCCATAATACGTTGATTTATTTGGATGCTACGTGGTTAACTCTCCTCCACGCAGTTGGTGATATATAATCTGTTATTGAAAACCCTACCTGGTTATTGTAGTTGCCTTCGGGCTCGGGTCCTAAGGATGAAACCCTCCCTGTCTGAGTTTTGTAATGAAGGCACTGTAACAATGTGCAGAGTGTGGTGGTTATGGCCTCGTGGTTCCATTCGGCAATAGGGTATGTCCTCGGCTCTAGTAATAGCGTCTGCTATAGTTTTATTGCTTCGTGGTCTCGTTGTTCATTATAGGTTTAAGTCCCAGCTATTTACAGTTCGTCACTGTGCTGGTGTGGGTATGAGATAGGGTTTCGGTAATGTCTTTAGGTTATGAGAGGGTTGATGCAATTGGGCTTTGGGTTTGCTTCTTGACTGGTTCAATCCCAGCGTGAGGGTTTCGTTGGGAACTGTTACCTTGTCTCGACTGTCAAGAATGTTATGATAGTTTCTTTTGCTCACCCATCTGATGAAGATGATGGGGCTTCTCTGTTTGTTCAGCTTGTAGCTACCGATTGTCCACTGTTAACTTCCTCCATGTCTCGGTAAGATAAATCACAGTTTTTACAGTCTTTATGTTTTATAATCATTAATTATATTTACGTTTCTAATTCTATTCTCTGCATTCAAAGTGGTGACTAAAACCCTCGGCATTTGTTATTTAACAGGTCACGCGGCTCTTGATGGTGTACAGGGCTTTGTCACCCACGCAGGCTCCTCCGGGTAAGCCTGGTTATCCACGGCTGTCTCTTCCTTTGCTGGTTTTAGTGGTTAGGGTTGTGTCTCGGAGGAAAACTCCTGTGTGTTGAGGTCATTATCGACCTGATGTTTGTAGGTGCAGTCATATGTATGAAGTTGTTTTGTTTGAAATGAAATGGGGTTTGAAACCCTGTTAAGTTTATGGAGAGCCATTCACGGCCAAGACTTATGAGGCCAGGGTTTTTGGTTATGGTTCCGATAATGGCTAAGCATAGGGTTCAAATCTCGCTGTATAAGATTTATATTTAATATATTACTGGGCCTGATACGGCCGCATTTCATTTTTGTGTTTTGTTAAAACATTTAGAATGTGTTGAATGTAAAGATAATTGGGTTCTGCGATACCTGCAATGGATGATAACTCTGTTATGATGTAACCCTATAATTATCTCTCTGCGTTTTTCTTCGATTTGTAGTATTAAATAACGATAGTGGATGTTTATCGACTGTGTCTGTAATAGTTGAATAGTATAGGGTTTAATCATGCGAGTTGAAGTTCTATTTTGTGTTCCACAAATATATATGGAATTTTTTAACTTGATAGCGACTGGAAATGAATTATAATAATATTTATTTTGATTTTTTTTTTGTATGGTTGTTAAATGAAACTGTGGATAGAATAATATATACTTAGAACTAAGTATAAGGATGCTGTAAGTTATGGCTGCCATATAAGACAGTCCTTTCATTTGTTTTTCTGTCTGTCGAAGGGATAGTGTAAGGCTACGGCCGTGTATGTTTTTGAGAAAACTCCAAAGGAGACATTTATACTGAATAACTATTGTTACTGTGTATATTTTAAGATGGTTTGTAACAGTCAATGATGACTGCGTTCGTCGACAGTTTCTCTGTTGTATTAATATGTTTGTTATTGTTTAAAACAACTCTGTTAATTTTATTATAATAACATGACTACTGTATTCGAATACTAGGTAGAAAGGAAATAATACTCTACAGTTGTTAGTGATTGTATTTGACTACTGTGTAAATGTTTAAGATTATGTGGAAGCTGGTAACAATGAAATATTGTTACAGTCACCTCTTTAGAGAATCACTAGCTGTCAACATGTTCTGAGTATAAATATATATTACGATGAGTTTTGTTTATCTATTAACTTGATATAAGAGTGACCTGTAACTTAAAGTTGACTATAATATGTAATACTTATAAATACAGGTAGATTACTTCTATAGGAAATTATCTCAAGTAAAACTAAGATTTGTCTAGATTTGTTCTTATGATTGTTTGATAGCTATAAATCTGGAATATCTATTGTCTAATAATTCTGTCTATTATTAAACTATTAACAGAAATTCTAGCATATGCATAAGCATAGTATATATTAACTGTAACAGTAACAAATAGGTTCTGTATAAGATAAATACTTTATTTAAATAAAAATAGGAAGTTTCTACAACATCTGCATTCTGAAATTTATACCAAAGGAAGTACAGAGAATGATCTACTAAAGTTAAATACAATCAAAACGTAGTTGTACTAGTCTATATCATAGGAAAATTAAATAAACCAATAACAGGAAGAGTGGCAGAACCTGTAGATGGTAGACAATAACAGCAATGGGAGGCTGTTCCTCCCTACCAATTCCTGGAGAGTGCCCAGACAGCACTTCTCAGGACCCCCGAGCTTGCTCTGGTCTAACTGGCTGGAATCTAAGTACGGCCAATAATTCCCTCAGCCAAAACAGCTATACTGGAACCAAGTTACTGCAACTTCCTGCTCAAAACACTTCCTTACTGTTTTCCCACTTCCTCAATGGGACTCCTGAATAGCATTCACCTGAATGTATCCTCCCTCTAGAACAATTGCTGAACCCCCAGCTCAGTTCATTGAGTAGTATTTAAAAGATTGCCTAGGTCTTAGTTGGGCTAACTGTCATTAATGAGCCACCTGCTCAGATTCCACTTTCTTGGGGAATCATGACCCCAAAATATAGGGAAGTTGCCACCTGCAACTCAGGAAGTGTTTGAGGATGCTGCCACTTGTCTTTTGTCCTTCCACCTAATTCCATCCACCAGTTAGACCAGTAACCTCTTTTAACAGCTCTCCCATGCTGTTGTCTCCATAATTTATTTATTAATAATAATTATTCAGAATTTACATTCCATTTCTGGAGACTCTGCTGAGTCATCCATTCCTACTTAGCATTAAATTTAACATAATGTTCTCAGGAATATTAAAAATAATTACATTATTTTAATAAAATTGGGGTATGTGACATACACACCCCCTTAAAATGTAACATCGTCCTCGATGTTACTTATTCTTCTTCTTCAGCTACCTGCTGGAATAGATGGGGATATGCTTCCCGCATCTTACTTTCCAGCTCCCAGGTAGATTCTTCAGGACTAAGGTGCTTCCATTGCACCTTCACTTGTCCAATTATCCGGTTCCGTAGAGTAATTTCCCTCCTCCCGAGGATACAATCCGGTTCTACCAGAACTTCCCCTTCTGGTTCTACCTGTACAATGTTCCAATCAATAACATGAGTAGCATCATGAACATACTTTTTCAAAACAGAGATATGAAAAACATTGTGTACTTTTAAATTTGGCGGTAATGCTAACTGATAAGCAACTTGACCAATTCTAGCTAAAATTTCAAATGGACCACAGTAACGTGGTGCTAATTTTGCACAACTTCCTAATCTTAGGGAGCTTTTCTTTGGTCTTACCTTGATGAACACATGTTCACCTACCTGGAACTCTTTAGGAGTTCTTTTCAAATCTGCTTGACTCTTTTGCCGATCCTGGGCAATCTTCAAGTTTTCCTGCACTTGTTTCACAATCTGTTCCATTTCTTTCAATAAATCAGGTCCTAACACTAATCTATCTACTGGATTACTCCAAGAGATAGGAGTGTTGCATTTTCGTCCATACAAAACCTCAAAAGGACTAAACTTAGCTGATGATTGATAGCTGTTATTGTATGCAAATTCAGCTAAGTGTAAATAATCCTCCCACTTACCTGGTTGATCTTTAACATACATCCTTAACAGATCTTCCAATATTTGATTAACTCTTTCTGTTTGTCCGTCCGTCTGAGGATGGAAAGAGGTGCTGAAATTCAAAGTGGTGTTTAATCCTTTGAACAAGGATCTCCAAAAATTTCCTGTGAATTTAGGATCCCTATCTGATATAATGACCTTTGGAATACCGTGTAACCGAAAAATCTGTTTTAGAAAGATATCTGCTATGTTTGCAGCCTTGTATGTGGTTTTAACAGGAATAAAATGTGCTGATTTACATAATTTGTCTACCACTACCATAATTGAATCATTCTGATGTTGATTTTTGGGTAAACCCGTAATGAAATCCAGGCTGATTATTTCCCATTTCCAGCTAGGAATAGGTAAAGGTTGCAGCAATCCAGCTGGATGTTGATGTTCTGTTTTTACTTGTTGGCAGTCCAAACATTTAGCTAAATATTCAGCAGTTTCAGATTTCATGTTAGGCCAAAAATATTCTTTTCTCAACATAGTGATAGTCTTTTGATAGCCAGGAGGCCCGGAATAAGGGGTTTTATGTATTTCGTTTAAAATTAACAGCTTAACTGTAGGTGCGTTAGGGATATACAGCCTGTCCTTAAACAACAAAAATCCGTTTTCGTTTAAACTATACCCTTTTATCAAACTTTATGTGGGCTGTTCTTTGGCTGTAATTTGCAAATGTTGATAATTTTCATCTAACTTTATCCCTTCAGCCAGCTGTTCATTTAAATCAGAGGCATAAGTGCTGCTAGCTGATATAAAATTCAGTTTTGCATTCCTGCTCAAGGCATCAGCCACCTTATTTTCCTTCCCTTTTATGTGTTGGATTTCAAAATCGTATTCACTTAGGAATGCCAGCCATCTGGCTTGTCTTGCATTTAAATTTGGCTGGTCTAAAAGGTATTTCAGACCTTTATTATCTGTTAGTAAGGTAAATTTTCTGCCTATTAGGTGGTGTCGCCACATCTTTAAAGCATGAATTACAGCAGCTAATTCTAGGTCATAAGTGGCATAATTCTTTTCATGGATTTTCAGCTTCCTAGATTCGTAAGCAATGACATGTCCTTCTTGAGTCAGCACTCCGCCTAAGCCATCATTACAAGCATCGGTGCAAACTATGAAATCTTTATTTGGGTCCGCTATTCTAAGAATAGGTGCAGTTGTCAATAAGGTCTTAAGTTTCTTGAAACTTTCTTCACATTTCGCATTCCAATCAAACTCCTTGCCTTTCTTCTGCAAAGAAGTGATTGGGTTGGCTATTTTTGAAAAGCCTTCAATAAACCTCCGGTAGTAACCGGTAATTCCCATGAAAGATCTAACATCCGTCACATCTTTAGGTACTGGCCATTCTTCAATCGCCCGAATCTTTTCGGGATCCACTGAAATCCCTTCCTTAGTGACTACATGTCCTAAGTACTGGATTTCATCTTTGAAGAAGTCACATTTACTAAATTTCGCAAAAAGTTGTTGTTCTCTTAGTTCTTGTAAAATGATACGTAAGTGTTCCTTATGCTCCTCCTCGCTCTTAGAATAGACTAAAATGTCGTCGATAAATACAACAACAAATTTATCTAAGTACTTGTGCATTATGTTGTTCATTAAGCACATGAAAACAGCTGGGGCATTAGTAAGTCCAAATGGCATTACGACAAATTCGTAATGTCCGTACCTTGTTCTAAAAGCTGTTTTGAAAATGTCTTCTTCTTTAATTCTTACCTGATGATAACCCGATCTTAGATCGATCTTAGAGAATACCGTAGCGCCACGTAGTTGATCAAACAGATCATCAATACGAGGTAACGGATACCTGTTTTTGATCGTCATCTTGTTTAGTTGACGATAATCTATGCAAAGTCGCATAGTTCCGTCCTTCTTTTTAACGAAAATCACCGGTGCTCCCCAAGGGGATACACTGGGTCTAATATAATTCTTGTCTATTAACTCCTTTAACTGAGTTTTCAACTCGTTAAGCTCCAAAATATTCATACGATACGGGGCTTTTGAACTGGGAACAGCACCAGGTACCAGCTCAATGGTAAAGTCAAGCTCTCTCTTGGGAGGCAATTCTGGAATTTCCTCAGGAAAAACGTCAATAAATTCATTGACGACAGGAATGTTCTCTACTGTTTTCTGGTTGTTTTCAGATTTATCGGTCTCGTCTGTAATAGTTACAGCATAGGTCTTGCATCCTTTCCTGACTGCTCTTTTAAGTTGTAATGCAGAAATTTGCCTAACTACTGTTTTCCTAGGAATACCCCTAACAGTTACAGGCTGTCCACTACTGTTTATACACCTAAAAGTTTTTTCAAAACAGTTTAAAACGACCCTATGTTGTTCCAACCAGTCCATTCCGATAAGTATGTCATAAGAGCCAAGTGGTAAAACGTTCAGTTTAACTGTAGTTCTAAAATCAGTCATGTTTAAGATGCATTCTTTTACATAGCAGTTTACTTTCTTCTTAGCCCCAGTAGCTAATTGTACAGACCAAGAATTATCAAACCTTTCAACAGTCAAATTACATTTTTCTACCAGCTGAGGTGAAATATAACTAAGACTAGCACCGGGATCTATTAATATAGTAACTGGGGTTTTGTTAATCATACCTCCTACTTCCACCATGGAAGTTTGGTAGTCAGCCTGGCGGTTTTCCAACGCTGCATTGATTCGGGGCATAGTTCCTGCAAAATCTCCAACTGTCATTTCATCTTGAACAGTATGAATATTGCTGACTTGTTTCTTTCTGTTTGGGCAGACTGAAGCATAATGTGGCCCATTACATTCCCAGCACTTGACAGGTTCTTTTCGCTCAAAATTTTTGGTGTAGTTTCCATGGTTATTAGGAGTCTCTTTGCTGTTTTTGTAATTGTTTGAATGGCTGACAGCTCCATTTTTGTTTCCTTGGAAACTTTTACTATTAAAGTGGTTCCCGTTTTTGCCATTCTTGAAATTTTTATGGGGAACAAATTCCTTTTTCTTGTACTCGATCAGATTGCTGTTCTTTTTGGCTTTCCAACTGGCTATCCCTTCTTTCTTTTTATTCTGTTCGTAACAGAAATTTGCCTTGCGCATAGCTTCTTCCAGTGTTTTGGGGTTGTCATATTCAATTCTGTCCTTGATATGATAAGGCAGGCAACTAAGAAACCGCTGTATTTTTGGTTTCTCTTCGACAAAATACGGTACATAACGCAACAGACTTAAAAATTTACTGTTTAAGTCCTTCATCGTCATAGATCCGAGTTTTAGTTCATAAAATTCTTTAGCCCTTTCTTCATAATACTGCTCGGACAGGAATTTCTTCTTGAAATATCTTTTAAAGGTACTCCAATTAACTTCTCTTTCTTTGATCCCTTTGACCCTTTTCAGGTCTTGCCACCATATGTCCGCCTTTCCCGAGAGGTTGTAGATGGACATTCTTGCCTTTAGCTGATTTGAGTAGTTATAGATCTGAAAATATTTTCTCATCCCGGATAACCAGGATTCTGCCTCTTCTCCAGTTTCAGTTTCTCCATTGAAAGTTGGGGGCTTTATTTTCTTAAACTCCCCGGAAATCTCTTCATAAGGCCTATACTTTTTCCTTCGGTTGTGCATCTCAGCTTCACTGCTGTCACTGCTAGTGTGATAACTGGGTTGTCCTTTTCTTTCTTCAGATGAGGAACTGCTGTCAGATTTAGTTGGTTTTGTCCTTTTTGACCCTCTTGGATGACTAACTTCTTCTGAGTCAGCTGGTTTGCTCCTTCCGTCGGTCTGAAATTTTTCTATCAATAGCTGATTTAGCTGTTCCTGAGTCTTTAGAATTCTTTCATTATCCTTCTTAACTGTTTCCATTTCTGTCTTTAATCCTCTTATAGTCTGCATCAGCTCAGTGGTGTGAGCAATTTCTTCTTCTGTCTCAAGTTCTTTTGACATCTGTCTTGTCACAGCATTGGGAGATTCCTCCTCAGTATATTCTCCCAGTTTTTCCATATCTGTCTGTAAAATTCAGCAAAGAGAAATTTTCTGTTCTGTAGATGAAACCGAAATATATGTTAGTATTTTATAAATAAAACAAAAATCTTCTTTTATGATCACTGTTTGCGGAAGTTTAGTGGAGTCACATCCAGGCCTAGTGTCTGAACCTGGCTCTGATACCACATGCCAAAACCCAAAATTTCTGAAAAATTTAAAAAAAATTATTTGTAACCATAAATGTTAACTAGGTAGTATTTCTGATATTGTTTTAATTTAGATAACTAACATAATCTGTTTAAAGACTCTGTCTTCTTAAAACTTTGAATTCGGTGATTGTAATTAATGACTGTTTTATTTTGAACCGCAAGGGAAGAGCTGTCGTAGTTGTCTGGCTTACTTAGCTTACGAGCTAATGCATACGTCGTCTTTTGTTTCTCAGGTGCGCCAGTGAAGTAAGGATCACTATATGTTAAACTTGGTGAGCATCAATACTCCCTATACTTCAAAACTTAATGATCGTCATGATATTTCTTATTCAGCTAGTATCATCAAGTGTTACGAAGATTTACATTGTCTCAGTTATAATTATGTTTTTATGATTATTATGCTATGTTACTGCTGTAACTAACAATGAAACAATTGTTATATCAGAATTATTGGCTGTATAAAGTGTCTTTGCATCATGTGACCTGTTGTCAACTTAATACCGGTGACTACTGTTTTGTTCATGCATTGATAATGCGAGTTGAGAAGGTGACGCCTCTAGCGTTGTTTCAATATAATCCTATGCATCGAAGTCCAATGTCCACTTAGAGTTTAACTTATGTTACCTGACGGTGCCTTGATTTTAACTATCTTTACGATGTGAACCTGTAGATGAAACTCTATTTCAACATCTTAATAATAGAGGTTTATTATTCAAATTGTTACTGTTAACAACAGTATTGGTAGCAATTCTGATGATAGTATATAATGGCAATGTATATATTGTCTTAAAGACTTGGTAACATTTCAAGTATTAAATAACGAGGCATTTTCATTTGAAGGTTGACTACCTTGGTACTTATATGAACATAGAAATGTAATATGCCCATGGCATTAATCTATGGCTTGGTTTTAATTTATATATATAATATAATGATTGTGCAATAATCATAATATTCCATACATTGGCAAACTTTATATTCAATATAGTGTTATGGTTGTATTTATCATACTAGGCCATAGAGAAAACTCTAGGGTTGAAGTTGACCACCACCTTGTGTAATGTGATATGCTAAAGACATTAACCTATGCCATGGTTTCATTGTAAATGTGCATTAACTTGATTTTGTCATAGTCCTAATGTTTTTCCCTTACCATGGATAAGATTTATAACCAATAATATGTTAGGTATTATCCACCATATTAAGTTATGGAATAATCCATATGTGATTTTGACTAACTCTTATTTATATCATTGTAGTGATTATACATTCCAAGTGCTTGGTATTCTCGACGATTCATTTGCAAGGCATGCACTATATGCCAAATGATTATATATCATTTGTTATCTTATACGTTTGACTTATATATGTAATGATTTGGAATCGGTGTATAATGATTTGGATTGCAATTTGAACTATATGGTCTCGACCCATAATACGTTGATTTATTTGGATGCTACGTGGTTAACTCTCCTCCACGCAGTTGGTGATATATAATCTGTTATTGAAAACCCTACCTGGTTATTGTAGTTGCCTTCGGGCTCGGGTCCTAAGGATGAAACCCTCCCTGTCTGAGTTTTGTAATGAAGGCACTGTAACAATGTGCAGAGTGTGGTGGTTATGGCCTCGTGGTTCCATTCGGCAATAGGGTATGTCCTCGGCTCTAGTAATAGCGTCTGCTATAGTTTTATTGCTTCGTGGTCTCGTTGTTCATTATAGGTTTAAGTCCCAGCTATTTACAGTTCGTCACTGTGCTGGTGTGGGTATGAGATAGGGTTTCGGTAATGTCTTTAGGTTATGAGAGGGTTGATGCAATTGGGCTTTGGGTTTGCTTCTTGACTGGTTCAATCCCAGCGTGAGGGTTTCGTTGGGAACTGTTACCTTGTCTCGGCTGTCAAGAATGTTATGATAGTTTCTTTTGCTCACCCATCTGATGAAGATGATGGGGCTTCTCTGTTTGTTCAGCTTGTAGCTACCGATTGTCCATTGTTAACTTCCTCCATGTCTCGGTAAGATAAATCACAGTTTTTACAGTCTTTATGTTTTATAATCATTAATTATATTTACGTTTCTAATTCTATTCTCTGCATTCAAAGTGGTGACTAAAACCCTCGGCATTTGTTATTTAACAGGTCACGCGGCTCTTGATGGTGTACAGGGCTTTGTCACCCACGCAGGCTCCTCCGGGTAAGCCTGGTTATCCACGGCTGTCTCTTCCTTTGCTGGTTTTAGTGGTTAGGGTTGTGTCTCGGAGGAAAACTCCTGTGTGTTGAGGTCATTATCGACCTGATGTTTGTAGGTGCAGTCATATGTATGAAGTTGTTTTGTTTGAAATGAAATGGGGTTTGAAACCCTGTTAAGTTTATGGAGAGCCATTCACGGCCAAGACTTATGAGGCCAGGGTTTTTGGTTATGGTTCCGATAATGGCTAAGCATAGGGTTCAAATCTCGCTGTATAAGATTTATATTTAATATATTACTGGGCCTGATACGGCCGCATTTCATTTTTGTGTTTTGTTAAAACATTTAGAATGTGTTGAATGTAAAGATAATTGGGTTCTGCGATACCTGCAATGGATGATAACTCTGTTATGATGTAACCCTATAATTATCTCTCTGCGTTTTTCTTCGATTTGTAGTATTAAATAACGATAGTGGATGTTTATCGACTGTGTCTGTAATAGTTGAATAGTATAGGGTTTAATCATGCGAGTTGAAGTTCTATTTTGTGTTCCACAAATATATATGGAATTTGTTAACTTGATAGCGACTGGAAATGAATTATAATAATATTTATTTTGATTTTTTTTTTGTATGGTTGTTAAATGAAACTGGGATAGAATAATATATACTTAGAACTAAGTATAAGGATGCTGTAAGTTATGGCTGCCATATAAGACAGTCCTTTCATTTGTTTTTCTGTCTGTCGAAGGGATAGTGTAAGGCTACGGCCGTGTATGTTTTTGAGAAACTCCAAAGGAGACATATATACTGAATAACTATTGTTACTGTGTATATTTTAAGATGGTTTGTAACAGTCAATGATGACTGCGTTCGTCGACAGTTTCTCTGTTGTATTAATATGTTTGTTATTGTTTAAAACAACTCTGTTAATTTTATTATAATAACATGACTACTGTATTCGAATACTAGGTAGAAAGGAAATAATACTCTACAGTTGTTAGTGTTTGTATTTGACTACTGTGTAAATGTTTAAGATTATGTGGAAGCTGGTAACAATGAAATATTGTTACAGTCACCTCTTTAGAGAATCACTAGCTGTCAACATGTTCTGAGTATAAATATATATTACGATGAGTTTTGTTTATCTATTAACTTGATATAAGAGTGACCTGTAACTTAAAGTTGACTATAATATGTAATACTTATAAATACAGGTAGATTACTTCTACAGGAAATTATCTCAAGTAAAACTAAGATTTGTCTAGATTTGTTCTTATGATTGTTTGATAGCTATAAATCTGGAATATCTATTGTCTAATAATTCTGTCTATTATTAAACTATTAACAGAAATTCTAGCATATGCATAAGCATAGTATATATTAACTGTAACAGTAACAAATAGGTTCTGTATAAGATAAATACTTTATTTAAATAAAAATAGGAAGTTTCTACAACATCTGCATTCTGAAATTTATACCAAAGGAAGTACAGAGAATGATCTACTAAAGTTAAATACAATCAAAACGTAGTTGTACTAGTCTATATCATAGGAAAATTAAATAAACCAACAACAGGAAGAGTGGCAGAACCTGTAGATGGTAGACAATAACAGCAATGGGAGGCTGTTCCTCCCTACCAATTCCTGGAGAGTGCCCAGATAGCACTTCTCAGGACCCCCGAGCTTGCTCTGGTCTAACTGGCTGGAATCTAAGTACGGCCAATAATTCCCTCAGCCAAAACAGCTATACTGGAACCAAGTTACTGCAACTTCCTGCTCAAAACACTTCCTTACTGTTTTCCCACTTCCTCAATGGGACTCCTGAATAGCATTCACCTGAATGTATCCTCCCTCTAGAACAATTGCTGAACCCCCAGCTCAGTTCATTGAGTAGTATTTAAAAGATTGCCTAGGTCTTAGTTGGGCTAACTGTCATTAATGAGCCACCTGCTCAGATTCCACTTTCTTGGGGAATCATGACCCCAAAATATAGGGAAGTTGCCACCTGCAACTCAGGAAGTGTTTGAGGATGCTGCCACTTGTCTTTTGTCCTTCCACCTAATTCCATCCACCAGTTAGACCAGTAACCTCTTTTAACAGCTCTCCCATGCTGTTGTCTCCATAATTTATTTATTAATAATAATTATTCAGAATTTACATTCCATTTCTGGAGACTCTGCTGAGTCATCCATTCCTACTTAGCATTAAATTTAACATAATGTTCTTAGGAATATTAAAAATAATTACATTATTTTAATAAAATTGGGGTATGTGACAGGGTTCCCCAAAATCCAAGGTAAAGATAGAATTTTTTTGTGGTTGATAAATTAACTAAATATGCACATTTATTTGTTGTCACAACTAATATTGCAGCCAACCAAGTGGCTGAAATTTTCATCAAAGAATTCTTCAAAGTTCATGGCATTCCCAAGTCAAGCATGAGTGATAGAGATAGCACGTTCACTAGCAATTTTTGGCAAGAATTGTTTAAGTTAGTGGGGACAAGTTTGGACATGAGAACAATATACCATCCACATACTGATGGCCAAACAAACTGATGGCCAAACAAACCGATGGCCAAACAAAGAGAGTGAACCAATGGATGGAAGGATACCTGAGAAACTATGTTATTGGTAAGCAAAATTCATTGACTACTTGGATCCATTTTGGAGATTTTTGTTATAATACTACTTTTCATCTTTCAATTGGAATGTCACCATTCAAAGCCCTATATGGATATGATGCACTCCCTTTTTTTTAACTAATATTTGGTGATTAAAATATCCAAAATTCAAAGGATTGGATCCAAGAGAGTCAAGACATACTTTGAACTCTCAAGGACAACTTGTGAGTGTCATAGAATAGACAAAAGGTGAATGCAAACAAGCAGAGAGTTGAGTGAACCTTCTAAGTAGGAGATATGTTATATTTGAGGTTGTAGGCATATAGAAAATCCTCATTGAAGTATAAAGGGGTTGAGAAGTTGCATCCAAGTTTCTGTGGTCCCTACCAAGTCCTAAGGAAGATTGGTGAGGTGGATTATGAGCTAGAATTGCCTCCGGGTAGTAAGATTCACAATGTTTTCCATGTGTCTTGTTTGAAGAAGGAAATATGTAACGCCCCATATTTTGATTAGGCATATTTATCAGTTAGACACACTATACTTTATTTTCTTATTATCTGTTGAATTCAACTCGACTGAGTAAACTATATTACGACATGATGGACCCGATTATATGATGTTACTATGTTTTATGATTTCACTATGATTATGATGTTACTATGTTTTATGATTTCACTATGATTATGATGTTAATATGTTATGTGGTTACGATGTCATGATTATCATAGGATTCCTTTATTTTACAATTACGGTATATGTTTATATTTTTTCATTAATGAGATGTGAAATATATGATGCGGTACGTGGATACCATCTTATGATATGATTTATTGAAGTGTTATATGTCATATGCATCTATGATGAACTAAAACTGTTACAAGAAATAAAATGATGTTGATAATATGGATCAATTGGCGATCGATGGGAAATACTTTCTATGAAATGTGTATTTTGCGAAATACTAACCTACAAGGCACAAGGGCTATGGAATAGTTAGTTACCTGATCTAATATATGGGATAAGAACTTGTTCATACAGTAAATTGTTAGCATCCAAAAATGATGATACGATGACACGAACTGATAATCTCAATAGTAGCGAAGTATGAGTTGATAAGGGTGTAGGCCCAATATGTTGAGAGGGATGGATGTGTTTCCCACCCTATGTTTACATGATACCCGAGGTCGTGGGAGGGTCGTCCAGAGACACGCTCCCCATGTTGTTGTGATGACAATGGTAGAATGTCTGCTAGGAGAGGATAGGTCCATTGTTCAGCCAACGCTATCACTCTCAGATTCTATGTGGTTAGGTCGGTGAGTCTAGCATCCACTTTTGTACTAGCAGAGGGAGGATAGGGAGGATGTAGACGTAGGTTAGGATGGGAGGATATGTTAGTTAGTACTGTTGAGGCTTGGGTTTACCTTGATTCTGAGTTAGTGGTAGTAGGAACCCTTCCTTGTACTTAATTGATTAAACTAATGTAAACATAAAGATAATGATGTGAAATATAATGAGGGGAAGCTGGTTGTCTATAGTACATTTCTGATCTGTGCATACGCTGGCCACGCATGCACACTTTGCACCTATATGCTAGTATCGATATACAATACTTAACATGGAATAATTGGATAAGTTTGTCATAATTAAATATGTTAATTATGCATTAACCGAATTTGATTAATGAATATTAACTTATTAATTATGTGTAAAACAATTCAATTAAGCTATGTATTAATTGTATGTAAACATTGTAATAAGTAAATTAAGATAAGTGTTGTCAATATGAAATGTATTGATAAACATAAACTTTGGAAAGTTGTATTGTTTAATTGTTAATTGTGATTAAGTAAACCATTAAACGTACATTGTTTGTTGATAAAAATGTACTAGATTAGTGCTAGGGTACTTAGCAGTTAAACAAATAAATGTTGATATTGATATTTACCATCAGTTATTATTACTACATTAATTAGGATAATTATTAATTAATATTGTATGTGTATTGTTATGTTTAGTACTAAACTAAAATTACTAATAATAAATGTGTCCATTACACAAAATCATAAGTTAATATATGGAATTATTCAAAATAAATAAGTTAAAAATTATAAAGATGCTTGTTCGAAAACTTGATTTATGAATTATGTAAAGGTAGTATTTAATTATTAAAAAGGAACTAAGTAAATTAAGATAGGACTCCTTAAAATATAATAAAAATAAAAAGAACTGCCATGTCATTCAAGTGATCCGAAATTAGATTTGAAAGTTAATCCAACAACCTCTTTGAAATTTAAAGAGTCAACATGATGACAATTTAATTATTATCTTAATCAACATATTAAATAGATAATAGGGTTAATAATCAATCCACCGTCTCATGGAAGTCCTAAATTACACATTTCAAGAATCATTAAATGATGTCCATTAAAAGCATTGAAACCAACCCAATTATCCTTAACTATTGAACTGCTCAAGAAGAACAGAATTTAAAGATATTATATTTTATTCTATTTAGTTTAAATATGGGGAATGGAGGGTGGTGGAGTGAACCTGAAGGTAAATGAAGGAGGAAAGGTATATAAGGAAGGGTAAAAGGATTAGAGGGGACTTTTTTTTATGAGGGAGGATATTGGGAGGAAATTTGAAGGTAGCAGAGGAGAGATCTAAGTGAAGAAAGGAGTGGAGATCAAGGGAGTACTGCTCTCGAGATTATCAGTTCGTGAGCTCGGGGGCTTGGAAATCCTTTGATTTCCAAGGGCCAGCAAGATAATAGTTGGTCAGTAGGGTGTTTCATTCGATTGGTTGCTAATATCTATGGATGAAAATTGGGAAGGAAATCTACAGCAAGCTAAGGGACAATCTACATCCTTCGAGCACCTTCAGGAAACAGGTATTTTCCTTGTTAATTGTTACATTAATCATATTTTATACTTATGCTAAAACATATATATATATATATATATATATATATATATAGTATGTTGAATCATGTAAATGGAAATAGATATTATTTTACCTCTAGAATTGTAATGCCCCTAGAATGACTGTGGACCTTAAGGGCACCTGTCGAGTGACCCGGCTGCAACAACTTCGATATAGTGGTCTCTTGAGCCTTGTTATGTCTTAAATGATTAAGGAAAACCTGAAGATGTGAATGATGATAATAATTGATAAATGAATTAAGGAATTAAATTATATGTGTGGAGTGGGATAATTGATTGATTACTTCTTGCTTAATGATTAGCCTTGATTGATCAAGTCAAAGTGCAGTGGGACAGTTACAATCCTATCTCTGCGACTTGGGAGGACGCAACTGAGATGCGTCATAGCTTTATGCATTTATTTTGAACTTCGGGACGAAGTTCTAAATAAGTAGGGGTATATGTAGTGCCCCTAGACTATTGTAGACATTGAGGGCACCTGCTGGGTCAAAATGTAGAACCCCTCCTTTAGGGTCCCCTTGAACTGAACCTGAAACTTTAACAACTTCATACAAACAAATTAGCCATCATAGTTATTGGAAAAATAAAATAAAAAGCGTGCATAAGTTAACAAAAATAAGCAAAACCTTAACCTGTCAACCTGATCCAGTTGGTCCATTGTCGCCTTCTTCTTCCGTAGGATCCCTCCAGCAAAGCTTGTTTAACCATTGGCGAAGCAACCGTTAGCTTCGCCACCCAACCATAGGCTCATGCTTTCAGTCACATGGCCTCCCCCGAGCTTTGGGTCATAAAGTTCACACACAATTCTCAAGAAACCCAGCTTGGGTTTCCCCCCCACCAAGATTTCCAGCCAAACCCTCAATAGCAGCAAGTCATGAGGTAACTCAATATTACGATAGTCATCCAGGGTCTGGGTCCCTTACCCATCCCCAAAGTCTCCCTTTTAAAGGAAAATCCCCTACGACACATGTCGCTTCATGCATAAATAATTATTTAATTAATTCTTTAATGAAAAATAGCTCACCCATCCAAGTGTCAGTTCCTCTAGGAGATGCACCAACATCCCTAAGTTTGCTCATGTTTGTCCCCTAGATATTTCACTTAACTCCTAGATTTGTGGTGTAGGTGGAGTTAACTAGGTGTCCATGCCTAGGATTCCATTTTGTTCCTAAATAAATATTTATAATATTTTTAAGTAATCAGGAATATCCTTTCATGTGCAATGCCTAAATAACACTTAATATTATTTAAATGCCAAAGTAATCATTTATGTGCAAATGCCTAAAGTACTCAAATGCATTTCTAAGTAAAGTTCTAGGTGCAAAATTATACATTTCAATGCAGTTAAGTTTAGCAATCAACTTTTACTAGGGACCCGGTGCCACGTCGTTGGGCCTCCTTGTTTCTTAATTTAATTTCCCCGACATGGAACCACTCCGTCGAGTCCATTCATCCGTATTTTCCATTCCTCGGCAAGGCACCACATCGTTGGGTCCTTGCATTCACTCTTTCCGTTCTCGGCAGGGTACTGCAACGTCAGGCCCTTCTGCCGTCATCCTTCCGTTTTGACTTGCGGGAACTTCATGTAGGGATTTCAGGAGCCGTTACCTTCCATCCTCCATCTACACGCTATTAGGGACTAATGGCGTTGAGGAGTGAGTCCATTCTCACTGTGCGCCCCCCAACTCGTACGTGACCAGCTCCGTCGTGGCCCACCTCGTACGCCCTCATGCTTTCCTCTTGAGCAAGCGGATCAGTGCTTATCTGCTCAAGCGTGGTATTCTGTCGGAAGTTGACATCATCATCGCTCTCCCTGTGTGTGATTTACTCGTACTCTATGACCCTTCATATTCCTTTGTGTGTCCGATGGTGAACCGTTTCACCTGTCGCTACACACATTTCTCACAAACGGAAATTAGTAGCATTGTCCTCAATAATCACAATTTGGTTTATAAATCTGTTACTTCATTAAGCATCTATAATTTACTTAATCATTACTCATTTGTCTAATCACATAATCAATTGCACAACTAGTCGTTAAGCATTATTCGTATGTACAGTTTTCATATCAAAGTTAATCGTAATCATAAATATACTCAAAATAAAATTATAGGGTTATTTTACTAATGTTTCAAATAGTAGGGTGACCCAGCAGGTGCCCTCAATGTCTACAGTAGTCTAGGGGCACTACATATACCCCTACTTATTTAGAACTTCGTCCCGAAGTTCAGAATAAATGCATAAAGCTATGACGCATCTCAATTGCGTCCTCCTAAGTCGCAGAGATAGGATTGTAATTGTCCCACTGCACTTTGACTTGATCAATCAAGGCTAATCATTAAGCAAGAAGTAATCAATCAATTATCCCACTCCACACATATAATTTAATTCCTTAATTCATTTATCAATTATTATCGTCATTCACATCTTCAGGTTTTCCTTAATCATTTAAGACATAACAAGGCTCAAGAGACCACTATATCGAAGTTGTTGCAGCTGGGTCACTCGACAGGTGCCCTTAAGGTCCACAGTCATTCTAGGGGCATTACATACACCCCCTCTTAAATAGAACTTCGTCCCGAAGTTAATTTTTGTTCAAGTACTTTCGACGCTAGGATTTATCTTAATTTCTATTCTCATCTCCTGTCATTCTATTCTATTTTTCTCCAACAATCATAGCTATAAGAAAAAGTGGATCAAGTCATTATTTCCTATCTCATTTAGTATGGTTCCAATGCATCCTTGGGAACTCAATCGTAATTTCTCATAATATCAATTCGATGATACATTCACGGGTTGTTAGTCCCAACTAGATTTCTTTTATCTCTTATTCATTCATGAAGATCCATGATATCAAATTTAACTACAAGCCATATTGCATTTGTAGTTCACACAATAGTTACCTAGTCCTCCTTTTGTATAACAAAATCCAAGCAAGAATTCAAGTTTGTTTGGCTATCCTTTCCTCTAAGGCGTGAAGATAAACATCCTATAGTATTTAGTAAAATACGAATAATCAAATCAAGAGCGACTGTCAAATAATCCAAAACCGATTTCCGTAAGACTACTCCAATTCCATAAATTTTAATGCGTTTGATTCTCAATATGACATGGTTCCAAAGTGTTGGAACTTGGCAACTTAGTCGAACATATTAAACTTTAACTCCTATCTCTTTCATCGGTAATATCATGTCTAGGTTAATGAGCTCATCACGTTCTTACTTCGTTCATTATTTTCAAATCCATATGATCGATTCAGCAACGTCTTCTTAACCGTATGGGCCATCATTAATCTCATTGAGTCCTATCATCAGAACTAGTCATCTCTTCACTTAAGTGCATCTTGTCAAGTGGTTAGCATCGTTGTGCTCAACTTTTCGTGTTGATTGTCTCCATACTTCGTTTTACTAAAGTCGTCTTCATTTGGCTCTTTCGGTAGTTTTGCTAAGTTTATTTTTCCCCATTGCCATATCATGGTTAAAGTCAATTCTGTAGTCTTTAGTTTTCATAAAGAAAAAAAATGTCGTTGAGTTCAACTCATCCTTCTGATCATAGTGATATCTCGTTTTTCAAATTTTAAGTTTGTTTCACTTCCTTGACACCCTGTCAAAGTCTCGTCAACGTAATCATCTTGGTGTTTCGTCAATTAAGAATTTTTCAATTTCCCAACATTTAATAAATTCTCCCAATGCATCAGTCCATTAGTATTCTCATCACTGCTATGTAGGAAAAGTTTAAAAATATCCTTCATGTTGGTTCCTTTCTCCTAGTGCATTTCCCTTGAAATATAATTTATGTGACCAATATAGTCTCTACAGCCTATCTTATCCTAGATCCATTCTTTCCCTTACTTTTTAATCATAATTAGATGACATTTTCACTAGAATTTCCTTCTCGACTAAACTGATGCCATGTCATTTGTATTAAATTAAAATGTACTTTTCCCTTTTTTGTACTAATATT
Source organism: Larix kaempferi (assembly GCA_027924585.1). Classification (NCBI taxonomy): domain Eukaryota; kingdom Viridiplantae; phylum Streptophyta; class Pinopsida; order Pinales; family Pinaceae; genus Larix; species Larix kaempferi. Next base: position 1,004,715 of record BSBM01000870.1, read on the forward strand.
AAACATTATTTAACCATTAATAAATAAACTTATAAAATAACAACCTAGCAATCTAAATATATACCTTTCCATTTTTCCTAACTCATCACAATCATATCCTTAATAAACTAACTATGATAACATGTACCTAACATATCATATATATATATATATATTCTTTTCCATTTTTATTAATTTTATATGTATACCTATACTTATAATGCAAGCTTCAAATCTAATATTCAAATAAAAGCAACTTCTATCATTGTTACTACTCTAATAAAATAATCAACTTAAATCATCTCATAAAGTTTAACATAAAAAAAAATAAAAATAAAAACTCCACCAGATTAACATATTTCAACCATGAACCTTTTATAAAAAAAAAAAATTCCAAATAAATTATAAATATAACATATTCTATTCCATGTACTTCATTGGAATATAAAATATATAATATATGTATGGAACCTCATTTTAGCACCACATCAAATCTGATCTTTTAACTTCATGTATACATGAAATATAACAAGACAGATCCTATTTAATGCATTTCATTCGAATATAAAATATATATATAGTGGTGCATTGTCTCTACAATATGACTATAATGGATTTGTGGAATCCATCGTCGAAACTTCTATAACATAAACTGTAATTCGATATAAAAGGGACATATATTATTTTCCTATTAAATACTATAACAATCACTTTATGTATATGAACAATCATTCTTGTCTCAATCCCATTCCTTAACTACAATTAATACAAGGCACACATTGACCTCTACTTCTTGACTGTCTTTTAATGTGATAACTCGGGTATCACTTCATGGTTCACTTGGATATAATAACTTTTGTGTTGATTTCAAATATGAATGCATTGACACATATGTTGCGTCCACCCTTATTTAACTTGATATAGTAACACGTATATTCTTCCCTTCTAGATTATAATGATTCATAAGGGACTTACACTTCTCGGCTAGTTTGGATATACTAACTCAAATATTAACTTAAATAAAGATTCGTTGACACGTATCGTAATTCACTTATAAACTAAAATTTTAATACGGTGAGATGTTTATACCTAACTACACCCATATCACATTTTATGTGTGCACATTCGGCATTATGATACAATGTACATATATATGATACTGTTCTTATTTACTAGAATCATATTTTATATATATGTAAATGCACACATCATGTATTACTCCGTTATCATTAATATAGCATACGTAGTTCAGTTTTACTCATTGATTGGAACGGGTACCCCACTAATTTAACAAATACTACATTAACCAATACATATTCGATGACTCTGCAGGACGAACACTTAATACTTCACACAATGAACCGCGGACGTTACATAGTCATTAATTTGACGACTGTAAGCTTCTCTTGGTGATTGCGAGATTTTCTCCATGCATCGCTGAGAATAATGCGGATTTTGACCAAAATTTGTGGCATACCCACAAATTACACTTACGTGTCATCCGGAGATCAAGTGTAAGCATTTGCACATAGCCTATAGTTAGTGGACTTTAATGCAATAGAGTAGGAAAGGAAAAAGAGATTTACTAACTTCATCCGGGGTTGATATTTACTGAGTCTGGGGTTAGTTTGATCGGCGGTCAGGAACTCTACAGCGAGTCCTTCGTTATTATTGCGTTATTTCTTTATCCATATATAACTGAATTGTATCAAAACAATAGATATAATTTAAGACAAGTGGTTAAGAAAGAGTTAAAGCATTGTTTCCGATCTTAGTGAATTAAAGTAATGGATGACGTAAGCTAAATATACACTGTAATTTATTTTAAAACAAGAAATCTACTTAGGTACGGTAGATCCAGCGTAGGAACAGTTCCACCAAGCGATCATCGGTGTACCACTCCGAGCGTTACCCACATTAATCATAACAGTCTAACCTTCTGTCCCACGTAAGCAGCAGTGCCAAGTTGTGAACACACGTGGCAATGTTAGGCAAGCCTACTACGACAGAAACTCTTTACTGGAGATGTAATCAACTGGGTAGACTGAACAGGGCATTCGACAGAGAATATCAAGGTCGGTGTTGTGGCTACGAGTTCAGTTTAACACATTGAGGGAAGAAAAGAATTAAACCAACAGAGATCGATACTGGTAAATCCTAGATCCGGTTTGTGTAAGGTAAAGATGGAATTAGAACCGAGGATCACAACGAATTTGCAGAGATTTCAAAATATGAGGATGCAAGGGTTTATCCTATACGCCATCGTCGACAGAGGTCAAGTTGTTGCCCGGACCTAACAATACATTCGCACAGGGATCTAAGAAGGTACAGATCTAAGTTACAGGCGCGTGGAACACGATCAACAAAGAGATTCAATGCCGGTTCAATGCATGGGGAATCTGCGCTGCCAGGGCGTAGTGCAACTCTGGGTGAACCAGGTAGAAGAGAATTTCAATTGCTAGAAACACATACATGGTTAGGACGACAAAGGATAGATCTCTTCCCTTCCTTAAAACAGAATTTATACAAACTAACGCATGACAGAGGTTAATTAAAAGGGGCAGAGATGGCAATCATAAATTGGTGAATCAACGGATAGATCTGTCATCACTAAGGCATATGCAGAGTTATAATAGTTATCACAAAACAGAGATCTAAAATTTTGAGGTAAGTCAATAGAGCCATGTCTAATAGCACGGTGTCGAGGTCTTAACCTGAAGAGTCGAGGATGCACACAGAGCTGTAAATATATATATATATATATTTAATACTAATCGGGCGTCAGAAGTTTATAGATCTGGAAGGTCGAACTAAAATTATGTCACAATGATTTATGAATACCAATGCGGGATTGAAATCGATGGTTGCAAGCAGAAGAAGAAAACAGATCTGAGCTCCTTTGGTAGAGACATAATAAAGAAAAAGATCTCAAATTAACTGACTGAGGTAGAATATCATAAATGGATCAAGCATAAACCACAGAGATAATAATATTTGACACACATATGAATTTGAAATTGATAAGTCTCCCAAGCCATCGGCATGACAGAGTAAGAGCAAGCACAAGGTACAGTTATAAACACAAAGGAGGAAATCGAGTCGAACTGTTAGAGAAATAAGTTGTAATTTTAATTTCCGGCAGAGAAGTAATTATCTAAAACAGAGTCAAATCATAGCCTGATCATAGCTGGTCAGTAATCAAATTACGCAACTGTATGTGTTAGTAAACAACCCCAGATCTTAATCTGGATATTAGAATACTTGCCAATGGTTCTAACCTTATGCATCATAAGTTGAAATGTTAACTTTTTTAATTGAATCTTTCAGCTATACAACAAGTATGAATCTGGATCTAGATTCTAGTTAGGTGCAGTGCTTAACATTTCAGAGGATAAATTTGTAAATTTCATATTCAAATTCCAGCCACAAAATTTAACCAAAAGTAACTATACTCATTAATCAAACCTGGTTCCGACGATCGGATGGACGGTGGCGAGTGGGTTGATGTATTATCCGATCCGGTTCTTTTCCAGCTTGACGACTCGCCAACAAACACCTCGATTGAGATATGAGTCTGGTGCCCTCAAGGCTCGACCGGCTCTAATACCAAATGTAGAACCCCTCCTTTAGGGTCCCCTTGAACTGAACCTGAAACTTTAACAACTTCATACAAACAAATTAGCCATCATAGTTATTGGAAAAATAAAATAAAAAGCGTGCATAACTTAACAAAAATAAGCAAAACCTTAACCTGTCAACCCGATCCAGTTGGTCCATTGTTGCCTTCTTCTTCCGTAGGATCCCTCCAGCAAAGCTTGTTTAACCATTGGCGAAGCAACCGTTAGCTTCGCCACCCAACCATAGGCTCATGCTTTCAGTCGCATGGCCTCCCCCGAGCTTTGGGTCATAAAGTTCACACACAATTCTCAAGAAACCCAGCTTGGGTTTCCCCCCCACCAAGATTTCCAGCCAAACCCTCAATAGCAGCAAGTCATGAGGTAATTCAATATTACGATAGTCATCCAGGGTCTGGGTCCCTTACCCATCCCCAAAGTCTCCCTTTTAAAGGAAAATCCCCTGCAACACATGTCGCTTCATGCATAAATAATTATTTAATTAATTCTTTAATGAAAAACAACTCACCCATCCAAGTGTCAGTTCCTCTAGGAGATGCACCAACATCCCTAAGTTTGCTCATGTTTGTCCCCTAGATATTTCACTTAACTCCTAGATTTGTGGTGTAGGTGGAGTTAACTAGGTGTCCATGCCTAGGATTCCATTTTGTTCCTAAATAAATATTTATAATATTTTTAAGTAATCAGGAATATCCTTTCATGTGCAATGCCTAAATAACACTTAATATTATTTAAATGCCAAAGTAATTATTTAAATGCCAAAGTAATCATTTATGTGCAAATGCCTAAAGTACTCAAATGCATTTCTAAGTAAAGTTCTAGGTGCAAAATTATACATTTCAATGCAGTTAAGTTTAGCAATCAACTTTTACTAGGGACCCGGTGCCACGTCGTCGGGCCTCCTTGTTTCTTAATTTAATTTCCCCGACATGGAACCACTCCGTCGAGTCCATTCATCTGTAGTTTCCATTCCTTGGCAAGGCACCACATCATTGGGTCCTTGCATTCACTCTTTCCGTTCTCGGTAGGGTACCGCACCGTCGGGCCCTTCTGCCGTCATCCTTCCGTTTTGACTTACGGGAACTTCATGTAGGGATTTCAGGAGCCGTTACCTTCCATCCTCCGTCTACACGCTATTAGGGACTAATGGCGTTGAGGAGTGAGTCCGTTCTCACTGTGCGCCCCCCAACTCGTACGTGACCAGCTCCGTCGTGGCCCACCTCGTACGCCCTCACGCTTTCCTCTTGAGCAAGCGGATCAGTGCTTATCTGCTCAAGCATGGTATTCCATCGGAAGTGGACATCGTCGTTGCTCTCCCTGTGTGTGATTTACTCGTACTCTACAACCCTTCATATTCCTTTGTGTGTCCGATGGTGAACCATTTCACCTGTCGCTACACACATTTCTCGTAAACGTAAATTAGTAGCATTGTCCTCAATAATCACAATTTGGTTTATAAATCTGTTGCTTCATTAAGCATCTATAATTTACTTAATCATTACTCATTTGTCTAATCACATAATCAATTGCACAACTAGTCGTTAAGCATTATTCGTATGTACAGTTTTCATATCAAAGTTAATCGTAATCATAAATATACTCAAAATAAAATTATAGGGTTATTTTACTAATGTTTCAAATAGTAGGGCGACCCAGCAGGTGCCCTCAATGTCTACAGTAGTTTAGGGGCACTACAAGAATGTTGATGCAAATAACTAGAAAGAGAAAATACATCTATAATAATAGGAAAAATAGTAAACGATTCAATAATATTTTTATTTATTTATTCAGAAACAAGCCTGTACAGAAAATTAGTTTAGAACCTTGTCAAAGTGCTCTGCCAGAAACCAAAGCACTACATTTGGTATCAGAGCCCTAGGCTTGAGCACTAAGACCATAGGGCCTCTTCATCGTTAAAACTATCAACAACAAAAAAAAATTACACTAGTTGATCTAAACGTTCAAACCTTAGAACAAGAACCTTACACTAAATTTCTTGTCCAAAGAGCTGTAAACTACATGCGCCAACACAAAAAATAATTATCTGCATAAAAAAAATTTGTCAGGTTAGATTTTGTTGTTAAAGGTTCCACTTAGGATAATATGGGCTATTTTTAACAACTTTTTAACCAGAATGATATATTAGTTAAATACATAGTAAAACAAAGTGAAAATCCTCTTGGTAAATTACAAACACAGTAATATATACATCTATATATATAATATATATACCCCGGAAATGAAAAGAAAACTTGTTCGATTCACTGCATAGAGAGATGGTATATTTATGTCCTCCCTGACTTTGGATGAGAATAATTAGCACTCGATGCAGGGTCTTATTTCTTGAATAGGCTAGAAGTAACCTACCCAACCAAAGCATGTTAAGATATTTACCAAATTTTAAATTACAAATAAAATATATAATAACTATGAATATTTACAGACTCAATGAGTACCGACTCACCTTTAATAAGTACCGACTCAGCGCTTGAGTGGTTGCAGCTACACAAATTTGTGGGGGATCCCATATTGGATCATAGAAAACAGTCACATTTCACCTTACCATTTATTGAAATCGATCTTGAATTTACCCATAGGCCTGATCCATCTCCAACTGCAATAGTATATTATATTTGAGAACGGGTTGCCGAGACAGAGAGGGAGTGTTGCTGGAAGTGGATAAGTTACCACTCAAACTACTAGAGCAATGAAACTCACCAGGAGTCCTGAAAATCCTGTAATAACTGCCCTTTTAAATTGGCATTAACTATTTCTACAGCATTTTCAAGCGTCGACCTTCATACATTCTCACTACTATCGCATTCTTGTAACATGAGTAATTCTTTCAACCCAACTATTGCATTAGAGAATCCCGAGCTAGTTTCCTCACTTCCAGCTTGACCTGTACATAAAAAATATAAAAAATTAAAATAATAATAATAATAATAATAATAATAAAAGCAATAATCAATCTAGCAAGCAGTGAGGGTCCTACTCAACAACTTCAAAGCAATCGGTGTCGTCCTGTCTGTCATAGTGCAACGTGGTGAAATGCTAATATTAATTAATGACAAATTAAATTTATGTGCTCCAATGAGAATAATGATTCCTTCGACAAAATCAAACGAGGTTTTGTTAATCCCTGTGATAAAGTGAAAATATAAAAGATGGCTTTTCCCACTAGCCAACCCATTATATGGTAAATTTGGTAACATAGTTAATTTGTTATTTATGTTAAATCTAAAAAATTATAATTAAAGGAGATGCATAATGAGAAACATCCATGTAAATTTCATAATAGCATTAATCTACTATGGGTGTTGCAGTTATGCCTCATTATGAGCTTATTAGCTAGTGTTGTTATTTTTTTTTTAACTTACTATATTAAATAATATATATATATATATATATATATATCACCTTGTAAGAACACAGATGAAAGGGAGCGAGGAGAGTTTTCGCGCTTACAGTATTTGCACCTCGAACAGCTAGCTTATCGTGCTTCGTTGGCCTCTTCATCTTCCCTTTTTCCGGTGCAGGTTCCAATAATTATACATAGAAGGATGAGATACTTGAAAAAGTTACAGGTATGTTCACACGTCGCAATCCCAATCAGCCATAGACGACCAATTCCTCCATATTGAGCTAATAATTGGATCAATTACTTAAGGAAGTGTAGCGCAAAAGATGAGACCGAAAACCCTGTCGATGCTCCTCCTACCTTGGGCTTCTCTGCAAGCCACCTAAAATCACCCACAATAAGAATTTTACCCTTATTCAAACGTTGTTCCACCATTTCTTCCAATTCGCTGAACTTCATAGCAATGTGGTCTTCATTTTGTTTCCTGAAGAGAAAGTAGATATCTCTGCTTCAATGGGAAGGATCTGAAGTTGGGTTAGGATTTCAACGTACCAAGCCAACCAGAGCACTATATTATTGTGTCATAGTGTAACATATAGGGGAATATGGCCACCCACACGGACTCTCGTGCTGGTAACACCATATGGATACTACCACTAACTCATGCAGCCTTACCTGGACCTGGGCACGCGAGAACCTGAATCCCTCTTATGTGATCTCAGTATATTTTGAATTTTGAACGCACATAACTCTCACAAACTTACTGTTGGACACACGTAGGAACCTGAAGATAGCCACTACGGACTTAGCATTCGGACCGCTCCTTTGGGTGACATTCGTTTTGAACCGAATCATTCCTCAATGCATTAGTTAATATGCTTAGTCGTAAACAAATAACATTGTTGTAAAGTCTAAATGCTAAAAGCCAGAAAATGAATACCACTAATTAATATAGGTTTGACATAACAAGCACGGAAACTCCCCTATGGTAAAACGATTTCGGATCAAGACAGGAAAACGTTCAAGCTTTGACATGAATTGCATGGGTTACTTTTCAAATGCGTATATCCCTGGACTTGTCAAATGCATACTCAAGTGAGACAGGTCAACCAACAAATACTCGCAAACACCCAGCCAACGCAAGCTCGCATAGAGTTGCAAAGCTAAAATTCCGAGAGAGAGGGAAGAAATGGCTACGCCTTTAGGATTGACCCTATTTAGGGTTCCCCACTTTCGCATGGCGGTGGGGTGCTTGGAGAGACCACGTGCACATGCTTACCCCTTTTTCATGGCGATAAGAGGTCGCGTGGCCTTCACACATATAACCTCGTGCATGAAGGTGGACTAGTGGAGAGACCACATAGGGTGTAGGGTTAGGATAAATGAATTATAAAACAAAAACAATTTCTATAAATACCCTTATTATAGTATATATCTTCTTTATTTTGTTTATTTTGATTTTATTTATTGTTATTGTTATTTCTATTAATTTAAAATTATATATATATATATATTGTTGAAATTTTGATTTTATTTAAATTAAATATTAAATGTATAAAATTAATCATAAGATTTATTGTAAGTTAATCATAAGTTTTAATTATAAGGTTAATCATGATTACATTAAGAGTTAAACATGTAATGTTAATAGGGATAATAATTATTAGATTAATATAGGTTAAAGCCTAAACATGTAAAACTTAAATAAATGCTAGTGCCAATGCTAATGGAAATGTTATTTCACATGTCAATTTAGATTTGAACCTTATAGAAATTACATGGAATCCAATGCATAAATTTATGTAGAGTTATTTAGTAGATTTAGTACAAGATGGCCCCATCAAAACGCATCGAACTATAGCACTTTTTCAGAAATGCATCTCTTGATAATCGACGAACAAAATAGTAATATGATGTTTTATTTCCATAATTCAGGACCAATCATGGTAACAACATGCAGAGGTCAAGGTCGACCACTACCACCGCTGCCTCCGCCACCGTCATCGCCGCCAACACCGCCACGATCAACCTCAACACCAGAAATGCAGATCATAATGAGGTCTTTGGAGGCTATTATGACCACGATGAACAGGCAGTCGGAAAGGGTCGTCGAGTTGGAAACCACTCAAGTGAGTCAAGAGAACTCTAAAAGGGAACAGGGCCCAAGACAAGAACCGCTTCAGGACATATCAAGGGAGTTGCAAAAGATAAAGGTTCCATATTTTTCAGGAGGAAGACCTGGTAAGCATGTCGAAGCATGGTTGGAAGTAATGAAAAGATGCTTCACATTGAATGAGTATACATCCGGTTCCAAGGCTAGGATGGCCATCTTTTAGCTTAAAGGTGATGCTCTGAATTGGTGGTCATATCTAGAGAAGCAGCTGCACCTTGCTTCTCTTACGACTTCTTGGGAATTGTTCGAGGAGAGGTTCCACAGGAAGTATTTTCCAAATTATTACAAGGAAGAACAGGCAGGTGCACTCAATGCCTTAGTACAGGGAAACAAGATAGTGGAGGAGTATGAATCTTGGTTTATGGAACTAGTAAAATATATCCCTTACCTTGATGCAGATGATTGTCAGGTAGAGCGTTTTGTGTATGGACTTAACTACAAGATTAGGGTTGCGGTGCAGATGTGGAAGCCAACTTCAATTGCCAAGGAATTGATTATGCTCGTTATGCAGTAGATATGTCAAATGAAAAAGGGGGTAGTAAGTTGACAGGAACCAATCAGTATGTTTCAGGGAAGGCCCCACGTCCTTACTTCAGGGGAGGACAATCTAGAACTCCTCCTTACGGTAACAGGTTCACACCAAGGGGTAATACTTCAATTAACTCGGTCTCACAGGCATCGTCCGCAACCAACCGAAGCCAGGAGCGTACACAAGGAAGTTCATACAGAGGATCAAGGGGTTTTAGAGGATCCAGGGGAAGGAACTCATCTCAGAGGACTCCTCCAAGCAACATGCAAGCCCCTCCAAATCTCTCATGTTGGGGATGCGGAGTTCCTCATTTCCAGCGGGACTGTCCTAAGGGCCAGTCAAGCAACAGGCATAGGGAAGGAAAAGCACCCATGTCTAGTTCAGGTAACAGTCATCGGATTCATGCAGCAGTTCATAACCACCAAGAAAAACATCAATCTACCGTAGTAGAATCCACTGGTAAAGTAAATAATGTCAAACTTTAAAAAAAAATTGATGCAGGTGCAACTGATAGTTTTATTTCACCATTTGCATTAGATAAATGTGGGTTGGCAGCCTACGAGCACGATGAATTCAAACTGGCTGAAATGGCTTCAGGAGCTAAGCAAATAGTAGGTCTTAAAGTGAGGAGTTGTGAGGTTGACTTAGGAGTGTGCACCACTAAGTTGGATGATTATGTCACCTCATTATTGGCATGGATTGGTTAGAGATCCATAGAGATTTCTTAGACTGTTATGCGAAGAAGGTATTGCGCCTCGATGATGGGGAAGGACAATTCAAATCCAGGGCTTGAAGAGGAAGGTGTCCCTCCATTCCATATCTATGATGAAAGCTAAACGGTGTCTAAGACAAGGATGTTAGTTGTTCATAGTAGAGGCCATGAGTGACAATAAAGGACCTTCCTTGAATTCTTACCTTGTACTTTCTGAGTTCAAGGATGTATTTCCGAAGGAATTATTGGGATTACCTCCAGAAAGAGAGCTCGATTTCATGATAGAACTAAAACTTGGTGCGGAGCCTATCTCAAAGACTCCTTATAGAATGACAACTCCAGAGCTTCGTGAGTTACAGATCCAGTTAAAAGAGCTGCTAGATTTGGGACTGATTAGACCTAATATCTCACCGTGGGGAGTACCAATGATATTCGTTAAGAAGAAGGATGGATCTCTGCGATTATGCATAGATTACAAAGATTTTAGCAAAGCCACAGTGAAGAACAAGTATCCCATACCTAGAATTGATGACCTCTTTGATCAAATGAAAGGTGCGTCAATCTTCTCAAAGATTGATTTACGATTAGGGTATCACCAGTTGAGGATCAAAGAAGGTGACATTCCTAAGACTGCCTTTCGAACTCGATTTGGGAATTACAAGTTCGTAGTGGTACCATTTGGTTTAACTAATTCTCTAGCTATATTCATGAGCCTCATGAATGGTGTCTTCCGAAAATACTTGGACCGATTTGTTCAAGTCTTATTAGATGATATTCTTATCTATTCTAAGAACGAGAAGGAGCATGAGGAACACTTGCGGTTAGTCTTGACATCCTTAAGGTAACATAAACTATATGGTAAATTGTCAAAGTGTTCCTTCTTCCAAAAATAGATTCACTACTTAGGGCACATCATCTCAGGTGAAGGGATCTTTGCATACGTGGAAAAGTCGAAGGCCATGGAAGATTGGCCAATTCCAAAGAATGCTCATGAGGTGCGTAGCTTCATGGGGTTAGCAGGCTATTACCGGAGGTTTGTGGAAGGATTTTCTAAAATCGCAAAACCTATTACCACCTTGCAATGCAAGGGAATCTGGTATGAATGGAGCAATGAATGCGATGACGCTTTTGCAGAGTTAAAGAGATTGTTGACAAGTGCACCGATCTTGCAGGTACCAGAAATGGATAAAGATTTCATTGTATGCACCGATGCCTCGAAGCAAGGGCTTGGAGCGGTGCTAATGCAGGAAGGTGGAGTAATATCTTATGTATCTCGTAAGTTGAAACCTCATGAGGAGAAATATGCCACGCATGATCTAGAATTGGCAACAGTAATGTTGGCACTAAAATTATGGAGGCACTACCTAGTTGGAAGAAGCTTCACCCTTAAAACAGACCATCAGAGCTTGCAATACATATTTACCCAAAGGGATTTGAATGCTAGGCAGAGATGATGGAGTGAGTTCATGAGTGAGTATGAATTTGGTATCTCTTACATCAAGGGGAAGGAGAATGTGGTGGCAGATGCTCTAAGCCGAAGACCGAGGCTTTTCTCCTTAATTCCCTTGAAGGTTGACTTGAGGGAAAGAGTACTAGGACAACTTTTGGGGGACAACTGGTATCTAAAAGTAACCTCAGCTATTCAGAATGGAAAGGAACGGGAGTTGAAGTATGATGGGTACCATCTTGAGGAAGATGGATTGTTGCGGTATCAGGGAAGGATGTATGTTCCTAAGGAAGGTGATATCAGGGAAACAATCCTTAGAGAGGCCCATAGATCACATTATTGTTCGCACCCAGGGGTGAAGAAGATGTATGCTGACATGAAGAAACTCTTCCTTTGGATAGGTATGAAGGGTGATGTGGTGTACTTTTTTTTGAAGTTCCTCGAGTGCCAATAGGTTAAGGCAGATCATCATCACCTAGCCGGTCTCTTACAACCTCATGATATCCCTATGACTAAATGGGAAGTCATTTCCATGGAATTCTATGTAGGATTACCGCTCACATCTCTGAGACATAATGCTATTTTGGTGGTAGTCGACAAACTGACCAAAAGCGCTCACTTCATTCCAATCAGAGACACCTATGATGTGACAAATGTGGCAAGGCTATTCATAAATGAGATTGTACATCTTCATGGAGTTCCTAAAAATATAATCTCTGAGAGAGACCCTAAGTTCACCTCTAGATATTGGACAAGCATGGAGTCAGCATTAGGGACACGGTTGAACTTAAGCTTAGATTATCACCCCGAGACAGATGGACAGATAGAAAGGGTGAATCAAGTGATGGAGGACATGCTTAGGAGGTATGCTATGGATCAACAAACACAGTGGGAGAAATATCTTCCTTTAGTGGGGTTTGCATACAACAATATTCATCACAGCTCCATTGGTATGCCTCCATTCCAGGCACTGTATGGGAGACCATGCAGGACACCACTCCATTGGGACGGGTTAGAGGATTGAGTTTTAATTGGGCCTGAATTGATTCAGGATATGGAGGAACAAGTGGTACAGATTAGGCAGCGGTTGAGGGAAGCACAGGATAGGAAAAAGAGTTACGTTGATGCACATAGATCAGATGGAAGTTATGAAGTAGGGGATCATGTATTTATTCGCATTAGACCAAATAAAAGTACCATTCAGTTTGGGAAGGGTACCAAGTTGTCACCTCGCTTTATAGGGCCATTTGAGATTCTTGAGAAAATTGGATCAGTTGCTTATCATATTGCACTTCCACCCCACTTGCATAAAACTCATAATGTATTTTATGTTTCTGTTTTACGACATTACATAGCTTATGAGACTCACAAACTTCATTGGAAGGAATTGCAGGTCTTGGACAAGGGAACCTTCAGGGTCGAACCATTATGTATACTTGATCGTAGGGTTCGACAGCTCTGTACACTAGTACATGTGGGCATTTTTCCCATGAAAAATTGTTGCTATTGCAACACTTTTGCATTGCTATAGTGACAAATAGGACTCCTTGTTTTTGTGGCACTAATTTCGTCGTTGTAGCAACACTTGCCAACGTTCATCGCTATAGAGACAGAAATGACATGCACCGTGCTATCTTTAAAAAACCACATTGTGTCGCTATAGCAAAACCTTGTTCGTGTCTATAGCAACGAAAGTTCGTGGCTATAGCGACGACCTCTCATATTTAAAAACAATTAAGTCAAGCGATCTCCATCTCTCTATCAACGCAAGTTCGTTGCTATAGCGACAGTGTCTCATATTTAAAAAGAAATAAGTCAAGCGATCTCCGTCTCTCTAGCAATGAAAGGTCGTTGCTATAGCAACGAAAGATCGTGGCTATAGTGATGGCCCCTCATATTTAAAAAAAAAAATCAAACGAGCTCCGTCACTATAGCCACTAAGTTTCGTCACTATAGAGATGGAGTCCCATATTTTAAAAAAAATAACTCCGACGAACTTGCTATACTAGCGACAAAAATGTTCTTCACTAGTATAGAAAGTTCGTCGAAACTTGCTATACTATGTCGTTTCTATATATATGAAGACCACTAGTACCACTAGGGACACCCTTCCAGTGGCTTCATGGACCAAAATTTGTTTACTTTGATGGTTTTGTAAAATAGGGTTTTACTTTTACTTTTAAGTGTAATAACATGACACTTTAAAAACGAAATTGTCACTTCCAACCTCTAACCTAATACTAGAAAATTTTAGCATTATAGCATCAATCAAGCAGTATTCAAGCCGAAAAGAAGGCAATGTTGGACCCATCCTATTGATCAGGTTGTGCATGAAGCTACAAACCTATATAGCATGTTAAGGGACCTTACCATCAACTTACAATACACAGTTTAAAACTAAAGGACTATGTATTTCTTTTGATATTCTTAGAAGTTTCTAGGGATTCAATACACAATTAACCTTTTATGTGCTAAGTTAATCCTATAAAACAATGAAAAACAACAAAAGACTTGTGCCAAGGAGATTGAGATTGTGGTAATGACTGAAAAATAACTACCCATGTTCTTAGAAACTATGAGGGTAATATACAGCTCTAGTTACCTACAAAACCATATGTCAACAAGTGAAGCAACAAAATGACACTCCGATAGCTAGAATTGTCCATTTTGATATCTAGGATACACATTTGACAATGAGCACAATACAAAGGATCTTCCAACCAATAGATACTACCAGTTTTGGGAGAAAACAATTGGAATAAATTTCAATTTTATTACCTTGGGTTGCTACACTTGTAAAAAAAAATGGTCATTTCCAACCTCTAGCCTAACACTAGAAAATTTCATTGATACCTCCACACAAAATATATATACCTTGAATGACTTATTTTTTGGGTAAAGTCATGAGTTTTGATTAGAAAATGAAAGCACGGTGACCATGTCATGGCTAGAGGGATAAGGGTGTGCTATAAAGTTGCATCATCTTCAACCATTGTACACATGGTTTCTACAAAATTAGGGGTAAATTTGACAAAGCTACATCATCCTCAATCATTGAATACATAGTTCCCACATACATTCCCTAATTTGGCTTAGTTTCTCTAGAGACACAGTGACTATATGTGATTGCCACCATGTCAGGTATTAATTGTCTATATGAACTCCCACATTCATAAGTTTTTGTTTGCTTATTATATTTGTTAGGGTTTTTATATATGATTTTATTCCTCAATACCATGCTTCCATCTTGCATCCATTCAATGTGCCATCAAAGTCTGGAATACTAATTTTCATCCAGCTTGAAAGTGGGGTGATGAATAGAGTTTTTTGGTGGGGAAATAGGATTTGAGACTTCTATTTCCCAAAATCATCTACTAGAAGTTGGAACATAAACATCACATCATGCATATGTGCTTCTTGTAATTTCTATGAATGTTCAAGGTGTCATGCAATTCTTGTGCAAGAAACTAGATGGAATTTAGCATTCCCTAGAAATCCCATGGAGTTTCTTTGTCATATAAATATATTTGTCCAAGCACTCAAAAAACCTTCTAATATTTTTTGTGTAAAATAGTAATGAAATGCCTTATACTTGGTAGGGCATCTTGGATTCAATTTGGAATGGTGGAGCTAATATGTCTATTATGGTTTTCTCATGTTTTCCTCAAAATAAATATGGAGTGGACTTGGAGAATCTTAAATTTGAAAATTGAAATTTTTTCAAATGTCAAATGTAAAATGAGAATTAAAAATTGTATATTTTACAATAAATTAGCATGCAAGCATGAAGATCATAGTCATCGGAGTTAGAAATGTGGGCATGTCACGCAGACGATCTTAACGTAGGAGCTTATGACACAACTAGCCATGGTGGACATATACGTCAACAAGTAGCAGGGAGAAATGTCAAAAGTCCAAAATTTGAATGTGTCGACGATATGACACTTGGAAGCAACCGAGTGGATATTGGATAATTCCATCAAAGGTGATAATAGAGGAGCTCAGGAAGAGTCCCGAAAGTGTTAGTCTGAGTGGCATATTGGAGTTATCAATAAGAGCACTTGGAGTATAGGTCCGGTGGGTGACACCTGTCTGCACATCAGAGTTATGTATCATAGTGCACAAAATGTGGTTGTGATGGAAATGCCAAAAGGAAAAGATCGACAATGAGTCCAATCTTGACACGTAGTAGGAAATCAAAGATCTGTATTAACAATTGGGAATGGAAGTACAAAGTGAAACATTGATGTTGGTTCCTGATGGACCAATCAGAGCATGGTTTTGTTGGTGCTTATATCAACAATTATTTTGCTTAATCCTACCCAATGAAAAATTTTGGTCACTTGGAAAATAATTCTTGCACATCTTTTCTAATTTGCAACAAGTGGATGATTTTGAGCCAAATTTGTCAAAATTTCCAACACAGGACGTGATACCAAAGGTGGAAATCCTATAAACACTAACCCTCCTTAGAATATAAACAGAAGTCTGATTCTAAGACATGAAGAAAAATATTAAATGAACTCACCATCTGAAAACTGTGGCCGTGAATAAATCACATGAGCCAAACAACCATATAAGTGATAAGATGATATGTTGGTCGAAGAGGAAGCATTTTGTGTATATCCTTCCACATCAATGATCAGCATATCCAGCAGAAGTTGAACCAATGTAGCTCGAGTAACATTGTGGGTACATATGTTCAATAGAAACCGCTGCAGTGATCCTTTATAAACAGGCTGTAGGGACATGATATAGTATTCAAATCCAAAATTTCATCAATATGCCACTAAGAACAATCCAAGCAGATACATTTAAGTATATAATTGAATACCTGAACAAGGCGAAGAAGATGGAGCATGGCTTTAAGAGCTGCAGTATCCACTAAAGGTTTCCCATCAGCTTCAGTTAATTTGTCTCCAAAAATAGTTCTATGTGAACCTACATTTACAACTCTATCTGAACCAAGGGAGACATTCCTCCCTCCTATTCCAGAAAGATGGCGTCTACCTCTATGAAATCCAAATCGATCATCATTTGGGTCGTATCCAAACCTTCGACGCAACCTACGTGCCTCGATAACAAGTGCCTCAGGTAAATTGGCCAGCACAGCATCTGAGGATGTCAACAAAACTTGCATTCCAAATGGAAGATCAAGAGTCTAATTATATCTCCAGCTTGATATGTAAAATAAACAAGTTGGTTCAAATATTAATACAAAATGAACTAATAACTTAGTATGGGTTAAATATTATCGTTAACTACTAACAAGAAGATTATACCTCAGTACAAAGTTCAGGAGGGAACGTGGCAAGTATTGAAGCACTATCCATCTCAACAGGTCATCCATCAAACTGATGAGCCTGAAGCAATCTCTGTGCTTGTTGTTGTGCAAGGACTTCTACTTGTATATCTGGAGGAAGAGAGGCAAGGAATTCTGGATCAATCTCTTCAGTAGCTGGTGGCTGATTATTTGTAGGTTGTGCCACCTGATTCTGTTGGGAAGCAAGCACCTCTGTTCTTAACTCTTCAGGAAGAGCCTCTAGGAATGTAGGACCAATAGAATTAGATCCTACCACCACAGTATTTTGCTGCTGCTCACTGGGAGTATGTGTAGGCACACTTTGAATGCTCTCCCTAACAATTTCCAGTTGGGCTGATTCTCTATTATTATTTTCATCTTGCACACCTTCTATATTTCCTAATGCATCAATCTGTCTGAGGTTTCCAGTTCCATCAACACTTCCAATTTCTACTTCCAAGCTGCAAAGGCTTTCACCTAATGTTGCACCACTGCCACTACTATCTTGGCTCACAGATTCAACATCACGCATGACTCGCTCATTGCGCTCATCTTGCATCTCAAGGTCATGGTGAACAACACCTGTAGTTTGAGTTCCTTGTTCCATAGAAGCTTATTGCAAAGGTTGGGTTGAAGTAGTGTTTGTATTGCTGGCACTATTATCTTCAATATGGGATTGGTCACATTCCTCAGTTCTCTGTGTATCATTTTTCTGTGATTGTAGAGTCTCTATCATTCCATTACAATCATCTGCAACTTGTGAGGGAGTAGCTTCACCTTTTTCCTGTGATCTAGTGGTATCATGGGCCTGATCTGATGGAGTATCATCAACTGGATAAGACCTCTGTAACTGAGAAACAAACTTCTCCTCAATCCCTAATGCTATTTTAGTGCCACTCATTCCTCTAAGTTGCTGACTATCATCAGCCCAGCTACTCAAACGATTTCCTAGCCGACCACTTCGAAGTGTTCGGAAGATAGAATCCAGATGGGATGGAGCTAAAGTACTTTCAATATTTGTCTCTGTGACAAGCCTATCATTCTCTGCACTCATAGACACATTATATTATATATGTCCTTAAACTCTGAATTCTAAAGTTTAAACAAGGAAAAACATTATTATAATCTATCAACTGTTCAATGACCAGAAATGTTAAAAATTACCTATTGCTCAACGACACACTGATCTAGATGGGGCAGATGGTCCAATGAGAAGCGAATGTTGAAATGCAATTCCACAGTCATCAGTCCTTCCAAGAATATTATAGATAGAGTTAGTCTGTCCCTGTCGCCGATTTGCCCCAAAAACTTCTTCAATAGGCATCACATGAAAATCACAATCAGGTGACAAAGCATCATGAGATATTGCAATGGACTCAATAGATAAAAGAGACTAAGCTACTAGATTTTGACAAACCTTCAGAAGTCCTTGTTATAAGATGAAACCCATGACCATTGGCACAATAGTAAATACACCAATTTGGAACGGGAATTGTGTATTAAGAGCTGCCTCTAGGGCTGTGCTATCATAAGAATGAGTTTTTTTTTGTGATTCCAATATCCAAACTAGACAGGACCTGGCAAAAGCATTTAATTGATATTCAATAATACAACTTAAAATATAAAACTTATAGCAAGCTGAACAACAAGCCATAAGATTTTGTTCTAACTGGATTGCATAAATCATTAACTCAAGAATGTACTGATTACATGTTCATCATCACAAAATATGTTTAACAATAAATTCCAATTTGTACATTCCTCTGCTAGATTCTTTGAAAAATTGAATGGATTTCTTCTGATCATCCTAGTTGAGAATATTATCAGAACTCACATGTTTCCCTACATCATTATGAATATCAGTTATTTTGATCATTCACCGACAAAATATACTTACTAGATCTACTTTACCATAAAGAAAAACATAAACCATCAAGACTATCAACTGCATCAGAAATAGGTATGTAAGAATTAAAAGTCCTTCATAGACCTTCATCATGAAATCATAAACACTTGCAAAAGTAATGTGGTACAGAAAATAACTCATTACTAACCATCGTACAAACATAAAAGCCAAAAGTAGTGAAGTAGAAGGACAACACCCTGAAAAATTCAAAGAGATGTCCAAGTCTATACATATCTTTGTTGAGAACCTATTCTCCATTGCCACCGGCTACTTTACCCTCAAAAAAAGCAATCTAGTCTAGTCCAACATCTCATCCCTTTCCAACCTGTTGCAATGTCAAATTTACAGGTTCATTCTTAACAAAGGAAAATGTGCATAAATGGAAAGGAAAATAATAAATTATTACAGATAAACAACTACCTGAATGTATTCATGATGAGTGATATTTCCCTGTCGTAAAGTGGAATTAAACCCTGCATGTTGCAATATGCTGTTACTAACACATATTTAACAGGGATATTTTTGCTAGCCTACATATTTTGCATGTATGCATTTTTTTCCAAACTAGGCTACAACATTTTGCTAGCAGCCAGTCTCTTTTTCCTCCAAAGCTTGGAAAAAGACATAAAGCACTAACTAATCAATGACTTTCTTGCAGATAATTATTGTAGAATTGTGTTAGGGACAGGAAATTTACAAAGATGCAATACGAGAAAGCTCATGAACTCGAAAAGGATACATCATTGAATCAACAAACATAGAATTTTGCATGTATCGACTCTTATATTGAAATAGCAATAAAGACATAAATTTTCATGTATTGACTTTTATATTGAAATAACAATAAAAGTGGGCCGGGCTAGGTCAAAATTGGTCAAGAACACATAAAAACATGCATCAAGTTACTGAATATGCCTATAAATATTAAATTCATAATGCAAATGATTCCATCCAGTTCAAGATAGAATTGTGTCCATACGAGCGCATTCGACTTGAGAACAACAATTTTAACTCAGTTGGAGTGGCTGAAGATAGCTTATAACATGTGGAAACATGGATTTCGAAGTCATACAAGTCCAAGACTCCAAGTTTAAACATGTTAGGCATTTGAACCTTGGTTACAAATCAAAGACTGACCCTACTCAGAGACTTATATTAGAGTGGTAACACTTTATACACTTTATAAAGTGGGGTTAATAAAGTTACTTAATGTAAGGAGTCTAACAATATAGATAGTATTTATTTATTAAATACTCATTACTGTTTTAAAAAAAACATTGGAACAGTTTTCACCTATTATTTAGAATGTATGAAACGTGGATCCCTTTGGATAGACCAAAAAACTGAAGCTTATCCATATCACTCTGCATTGGCGAAAGAGGTATAGTCCAAGGAAGCATGTATTCAAGACCCATGAATTCATATAGTTGCTCATAGGATATGCGGACTGCTTCTCTAGTGTAACTGTTGCTGAATTCTGCTAAGTTTGTAATGCGCTGCTTTTCCTATAAGATTAATGATGAGATCTTCCTAAATTCAAAATGAATCTTTCCTTGAAAAGGCAATTTGTAGTAACAGGTTAAAATTTGAAACCACAGGAAACGAGTTTCCTACTGAAAAAACAAGAGTACCTGCATAAATATCTTCACTGATATTAATGACCCGAGATGCCTTACTTATGCCTCCTCATGTGATATCAAAAATCCTATCAAAAACATATGGATGTTCATAATGCATACAGACCCTAAAATATCAAGAATCCACAGAAAACCAAACAATGATATTCCAGATCAGGCTTAACCATTCAATTGCAGTAATACCTTTTAACTACAAACAAAAATATAAGCAGTACTAGAAGAGGGAAAAAAGGAAATCATAGTCAAATTTTAACTTACTTTAGAGGATTTGCCGGGACACATTGACCCAAATTCACAAAACTTGTTTCCTGGTTAGACATGAACCAGGATAAAGATGATACACTGTATATATATTTACCCAATATTAGACTTAAGTTGATCAGAAAATTTCAATTCATTTGTTCCAAGCAAACAAAGAAAGAAAAAATACATTATGGAGATGGAAATCTTGAAATCAAAGATGTTATAATTTAAGTATACCTTCCAGTGAATACATGCTCATGAACACCAAGAATTGTTGGAGGGCGAAGCCCATGATCACTATGAAATTATTCAAGAAGATTACGCATTTTGAGAGCCTCCTTGAAAAAGTTGTCCTGATATACATATCATGTCTTAAGCAATATCCTAGAGTGAACAAAACCCATAAAAACAACTTTCCTCACACTTGCATGTACTAAAACTGATACTTATTTTAGAAACAATAGAAATGCTCATTTTGGATAGATTAAATCAACATTGATCCAAACATAGAAAAACACATCCTAGAGTTCTCTTAAGATGTTTCTTAGCGATATGGTTGTTCAGAAATTGTTTGTCTAGAATGCTTTTCAAACTGACACTCTCAATCCTAGCTCAATCGGTCTACATCAAAATCAATCCCAAAATCTTTGAACCATACAGGACAATGAGTCTCAGAGGTATAAACCATTTTCATTTAGTTTCATTCTGATTTAAACCTAAAGGCCTTCATCTTTTGTCTTGGATTTCTGAATATTTTTAATCAAAATGTTATGATGATGGTTGCTATATTTACTTGCTGGAACGTTGGTAAAGAAGGATATAGTTGTTCGCTTGATACTTTCAAGACGATGTATACTTTTCTGCACAAGTTGTTCTATTGTTGTGAAATTGAATGGAATACTGATGTTATCTATCTTAGCATATTGAATCTTAACAAATATTTACTATTTGGAAAAATTGATAAGTTAATTCATAATGTTTCATGCCAAACTACTTTCCCTTTAAAGTTTATATATAACAACACAAACATAAGACTCTAGACTAGAGGAGAGCCAAGGTGAGGTCCAACTCCTAATTGTCAAGCATAATGAACATTGAGAGAAAACAAGGAAAAATATCAATGCATGATGTTAAGGATGCCAATAATGAGGATCCTTTTGAAATGTGAGAAAATGTTACAAATTTCCAAGCCAAACAAGAAAAGAAGAATTGATCTTAAGCAAGGAATTGACTGAACTTATTCCCTTTAAACATATCACATAAGACTCTAAACTTAGATCATATTTTATTCATAAAACAAAGTAAAACGCATGAAATAAACACATCAAATGAAATGCACACAATCAAATGCAAAATGCAAATGCAAACCACTCAATCAACATGCAAAGCAAATCAATCCTAATGCTCGTGCTAAAGAGGTTATTCATCCTAAACTATATCAAGGGATGCCCCATGGCATCTGATGTCATCATAATAGTACAGCTTCAGAGATTTCCCATTCATGGACAAAGGCAATTTCTCTCTGTTCCCCCGCTATTTGCATGGGTGTTCACTTAGGGTTTTTAAGGAAGAATTCTAAGCTGATCTAGGTTTTCTGAGCATGAATATAAGCAAAAGCAATGGATCAGAGCATACTTTGAGTAGTTTAGGAGATTTTTGGGTGTGTTTAGGTCATTATTCTAAAGTCTGGGCCTATTTTTAATCTTGACCAGCAAGGAAATCATACCTTTTCTTGTTCCAAGCATTATGGGCATGATGCTTCCTTGTTTGAGCTTCAAACAGTCCTCATTTCCAGCCTGGGTATATTTTCTGGGTATGATCAAGGACTGTTATCTCCTCAGCATATTGATGTGTATGAAAGTAGTTCTGAGTATTTTGTGCAATGAACAAGCAAGTGATCCATTCTCTCAAATCTCGATTGATTCTAAACGATTTTGGAATGATTTGTGGGTGAAAATCATCGTAGTTTTTATTTCCTTGGGAAAGATTATGCATGTAATAGCTGTAAGGAGAATCCTTATGATTGCAGCAGCCAAAATATTGTATTCCTCAATTCTGGAAGGGTATCATGCAATTCAACAAGAGGATTCATGGAAACCTAAAATATATCTTCAAAACTCGAGATTGATCAGCAGAGGTGATGTTAGGGGATATATGCATGGGGCATATTTAACTGAAGAATGTGAAGCTCTTGAAAAATCAACTTAAATACCTCTAAATGGTCACATTTGGCTGCAGACCGCAAGCAACATCCTTGTGCTATCAACCACAACCAAAAGGGCACTTCTATGCTATGCATTTCAATAGTTTACTGGTATCAATACTGTAATGTTTTATAGTCCTACTATTGTGGAGCTGGCGGGATTTGTTTCAAATGAAATAGCTTTGGTACTTTCCTTGTTTGTTGCTACAATGAATGCTCTTGCACAGTTCTTGGCATATACCTTATAGATTGACAAAAAATCAGGTTATGACCATATTTAAACATAATCACACACAGAAATCAAAATATATGGTTTCTTAGTCTCTCACATATATGGTTTATTTCCTTATGAATGGGTTAAATTGATGTTCACTTTTAATTTGCCCGAGAGCTCGCTATTTTTAGATGTTTATTTCACTTTCTAAGTTTTATTCTATCAATGCTTTCAAGCATGCCCTCAATATGGTTTCTGTTTTTGGATAGGTTATGTACATTCTCTGTTCCATTCACTCGTACCTAGTAGGCCTACTATATCATGATTATAGACTTCTTTGGAATAACACAACTTTATTAACCACATTTGTGACAACATACATTTTGAAACTATATAGGGCAACCTTCTAATCATTTTTTCCTAACTTTAATACACTTTTTCATAGCTAATTGGTTTAGTAAAAGCATGACTGCACATTGGGTATCCATGCCGTCTAGTAAGAACTACATATTGATTTTTTAGGTCAACATTTTGAACCAAGCCAAACTAGTTGATCCTCATGACAATAGTGTTTGAAGAGGAAAACCAATCAGGGATTATATTAATAAATAATGATCTAATTTTTATAAAAGATATTGTTTAAAAAAATTTGAGACATATTTAAAGGAGGTTAAAGGTGAAGGTTTATACTTGAAGAGGATTATCAGGCCACTAGTGAGAGAGTTGGACACCTTGCATAAAGCGATATCCTATCTGAATCAAAGCATTGAGGATCACATAGATGGTCAGCAAGCTCAATATTAGGACCTGGAAGCACACATTGAAGCCAGGAATAGGCAAGTGGACAAATTGGTCTCTGTTGTTTATATGAAATGTGCATTATCACACAATACTTGACTTCACTAGAAGCTCTCAGTCCATGGTGAACATGCCCTCAGACTCAATTGGATCTGTTATGGAGGCATGCATGGAGGATTTGACAGTGCAGCAGATAGCAGAGGGGCATGAATAGGACTAGAACAAAAAGAAAGAGTGGTCAGTCTGTAGGTGTTTGTCTTGAATTAGAACTAGCAGTTTTTCCTTATTATATCTTGAATCCTTTGAACATTATGTACTTCTCGATGCCAACCGGTTCAGCCACAGCTTTTATATATCAATGAAAATGCTACCCATTTCTGTTAAAAAATATACAAATGCAGTGGGAAGCCACTTCACTCACCTGTTGAGGTAGGAACAATAAAATTTCTTCTTACCTTGTAGTACTTCAAGTTTTTTTTGAGAGCATCACCAATATAAATGTACTCAAACATATCAAATGAAACAAAATTGAAAATTGTATTAAGTCTACTAAATACCAAAATAAGTCAAAGTGACTAGTGATTACAACCAACAATAAAGAGCCGAGTAAAAGAAGGGTGCAAACAAGTAAAAAACGCCTCTAATATAAGAGGAAATGAAAACTGAGTACCAAAGAAGTATGAAATGCAATGAGATAAACATAGGCCTACAAGTAAGTTATCCCAAGAAGGAAACCCCTAGAAAGTGAAGGAGAGACAGAAAGGTGTAGCTGCTACAAGGGGAGGAGAACAAGAAAGTGCCCTAAATTTAATCATCTACCCCATGAGCCTAAGGAGAACAAGAAATGCATAGATCTTAATGGGAAAGAATATGTAATAGAAATATCAAATTAATGCAATCACTTAATACTTGCATTATAAAATATATTAATAGTAATTGGTCGTATTGAATATCATTTTATCTACTCAGTATAAACAAGTAGCTCCTTTAGTTTTTTTATCTATTTCCAAACCTACATTTCAATGTGTATTTATTTATGCCCAAACACAATAGATGCCTCAAACATATCACTTATTTTGTTTATTAATAAATTTAATGTAGTTAATCAACCTCATAATCGTTGGACACTTCCTAGGAAATAGGTGAAAAAACTTGCGTAAGAGTTATATGTTAACTTTTAATTTGAATATTAGGAAATGCCAATGAGGAGTTGGTTTCACTGGTGAGGTTGAGAGAGTGTCAAGGCAACTACCAAGGATCCACTCCTGCTGCATTTTCCCTGCCTGTATGGAATGAGTTCAAGAAGGGATGAAGCCAGGACCAAGTTGCAGGTTGCTTTGGGAGAATAAATACCACAAAGACATGGCCTTTAATTAAGTTGACAAAAACATGTTCTTTGCAGTGCTGACCCATGTTCCTTGAAGCAACTCCAAGAAAAAAAAATATTGAATAAAGGCAATTCATCAAAGAAACAATTTGTCATGTGATTGTTCATTTTTAAGTGCTCGCAAAGCCTTCCACATATTTTTGCTCTACATAAACTTAGAAAAAAATCTTTGGATTTTATTCTTAAAGTGAAGACCAGTATCTTAAGCAATTCTATAACGCATTTCATATAATGTCTTATTTGCATTTGCACCAAATTGTTCACAAATCATTTTGGCTGTATAATTGGGAACCATAAACTTTCATCACGGAATTACCAACATCCTGATAAGTTAGGATTTGATCTTGCGAAATATACCCTTGTTTGTAACTTCTCCTCAAGATGCATTTCACAGTAACCAGTACCTTGGAGAAATAAAACATTTCATATTTCTAGGAGTATATTTCTGGGAGTATGAAGACATGGATAACAATCCTGAAAGACATCAACATGGCATCTAATATAAGAAGTGATGATTTGAATTTTAGGAAGCACTCACGTTTTTGGGGCTATGAACTCCAAAGCTTACAGGACAAGAGCATACAGGTATTCAACCTTTCTGTTGTATATCTGTATTGATCTTTGTATGAATAAAGTGGCTGTACAACATAAACATTGGATAAGAACAAATATTTTTCATAAAAACAAAAGATAGAAAGATAGACAAGAAGAAAATCCCCTAAAAGCATAACCACCCAACCATGTGGCAACACTAGTCAAAAGAGTGATTACAGGAGAGCATTAGAGACACTAGAAATGTGTAGATGGCATTTTCTGAAGTAATAATTTGCATGCTAAAAGTATATGTGCATTAGATTTTAATATTTTAAGAGCTATGAAGGGTTTGTGACATCACAGTTTGCAAGTACTCTTAGGATGGCAGTAAAATGACTTCTTACAGAAACAGCTTGTCAAAATAAGATAGAACAAAGAAGGGAGGGAAGGGGAAGTGGGGTGCCCACAATATGAAGATATTGAGGCTGTGAATTGAGGATAATGTTGTAAAAGTTTTCAATTCAAAAACTTTGGGCACATTCATAGAAGAATTGTTTATGTGGCAAGATAAATACAACCTGGAATGGAGTTTTCTATTGGTCAAGACAACGAGGTCTGGAAAATGGAGATAAGTTTTTCCTCTAGTGCATGTTTCATCAAAGTCGTCCAATTATTTATTTGCATTCTTATCTCACTGACAGTAGCTTTATGATCAATGGAATGGTTAAAGACTTGCACTATTTGTTGAGTGATTTAATTCGATTTGGTGTGCTTGGATAAAAATGCCTGCTCGAGGGAAGGATTAGTAATATGACCAGATGGGCTAGGAAATTTCTGCACATGAATCTAACTTAGAAAAAGGATAACATCATTACCTCCAGTGCAAAACCAACACAAAACATTGTAATGAGCTGTCTTTACAAAGAGATCTGGCAAAAAAGCACTGCTAAACAAAAGGGGAGTTTTGAAGACAGCATGTGCCCAAATGGAATTTTTGTCTTCCAAAGCTACATTCCATGGGTTAATGCCTCCTCTTGTGCATCTTTCACCAAAACAGTCAAATTATTTATTTGCACTCTAATCTGGTTGAAAGAGTACAACTACTTGGAAGTAGCCTTTTCTGATAAAAGGAACGGTTAAGGACTTGCACTGTTCACTGAGTGAACCAGGTAATACTATATAAAATCTAGAAACGATCACATTGATTTGATTCAATTGGTGTAGTTGGATAAAAATGCCTGCTTCAAGACAGAATTAGTAATACAACCAGAAGGACTAGGAAATTTCTGCACATAAAGTCAACCCTACAAGAAGGATTACACTCCAGAGCAGAGGGTGAAAAAACAAGACAGAGGAGGAACTATAATTTGATCTCATGAATAGAAATAAGCAAAAAAAATTATGACAAATTGATGCTCTTCTCAAATCCCAAAATTTATTGGAATTGGACCTCACGCTCGACTGAATGACGACATCGCGCTTGACTATTGGTTACCCTCTGCACGTGACCTAGCCTCCCTGTTTGCTGTGTCTGCTACCATGGACGCCATAGGGGGCCCTCCCCCTCCTCTCCCTCATGAGCTCACTGCCTTCAAGATTTTGGTTGCCTCCTGCGGCAAGAAGAAAGAAAATTTGAATCTGCAGAAATTTATGAAAAAAGCAGATTGTATACCCTCTGTGGAATTGCCTGTTGAACGCCCATGCCGAACAGCCATGAATCTTGTTGAACATGGGCTCATTGGTCAGTTTACGGGCCTCTGGCCATCCCCCAAGGAAATCGATGGGTGGATACAGCGAAACTGGAAGCCTCTTGTCTCTGAAGGAATTCAAAATCATCTGGTTTGCAGAGGATACTATGTTTTCATTTTTGACTCAGCTGAAGATCGTGACCTCATTTTTCAAAATGGTCCTTATTTTATGGGCCCTCAAGGACTATATCTTAACAAGTGGACTCCAGATTTTGACCCAACCCAGGATGTGCCTTCAATCGTCCCTGTCTAGGTTAGGCTTCCTCATCTACCATTGCACTGCTGGAATCCTGAATCTCTCGAAACTATTGGGAACAAATTAGGAAAATACATTGATCGGGCAGAAAAAAAAAGATCAATATTCATGTGCCAAATATGTGTTGAAGTCAACCTAAAGACAGGGCTGTCGAAGGCGATCAAGATTACAGTGGCTAATTGGTCTCACATCTAGGAGCTCGATTATGAGAAGTTACCATTTAAGTGCATACATTGCCATGGCTATGGCCACTTTGCCCGCAATTGCAAGAAGAAAACAGACGAAGAAACCGAAAAAGAAAAGGGAGATGAATGGACACAAGTTCCAAAAGCAGGCACATCAAAACAAGTGAGCAGAACAAAAGGTAAAGGAGGAATTACAGGGGCTGGAGGCCCTCCTGCCGGGAAGAAACTCCCTGAACATCTGGTAGTCAAAAATATTGCAACAAATCCATTTGCTGCTCTGAGCACACCCGAAGAACAGAGGCCTCCTATCCTCGAAGAGGGAGAGGTGCAGTGGTCTAATGAACAAGAAGTTGAAATAAACTTAGGACCTAAGGAGCAACCTAGTACAGCTATCTCAGAAACCCTCAGCACAGTTGAATCCATGCAGGAAATCCCTGGATCATCAGCAGGAGCCACATCTTCACCCTCATATGTAGAAATGATCAAGAAGAAACTAGTAGACAGTTCTAGCTCTTCTGAAGAAGAATTTTTTGAAAGATCCACCAAAAAGCTAGAAAGGAAGTCTCGAAAGGAGGCTCGCGAAGCAGAGGCGGAGAAATTAAATATGCAAGGTAGTCAGGCCACTATTGAGATGTCAATAGGCAGAAATACGCGGGCTCAACCCCTAAAGGGAGGCCCTACTCCCTCATCCTTTGGTAAATAATGCAGATCATCTCTTGGAATTGCAGGGGGCTGGGGAATCCAAAGAAAGCAGAAGCAGTCAAAGATTTATCCCATATGGAACCTTCAAACATCCTCTTGATCCAAGAGACAAAAATAGAAGAGGAATCTCTTCCATCCTTAAGCAGAACAAAGTGGCAGAAAAACGCAGGCAAGGTTGTCAGTGCTCGGGGCACCTCTGGGGGATTCGCAACCTTATGGTCAGAGGATAAATTTCACCTGGAAAGATCATTCACAACCCAACACTAGATATACACTGACCTCCAGCACATCCAAAGTAAGACTTCTTTGGCCCTTTTAATCTTTATGTCCTAGTCAATCTTCTAGAAAAAAATGAATGTTGGAACTCCCTTTCAGAATTCTTAGAAATAAACACTCCTGCAAACATCATAGTGTCGGGGGATCTCAACATAATACTTGATCCTAAAGAGAAAAAAGGTGGTATCCATGGAAAAGATCCTTTCCTTGACTTGGTGGAGTCTTTGATCCATGAATGGGACCTTCTCAACTTCAAACCAAAGAAAGGTAGATACACCTGGACTAACAATCAAATTGGGGCCGGTAGTTTCTTCGATCACCTTAACAGGTTTCTAATGCAAAGCTCCTTGTTGGAGGGGAAAAAATTAATTACAACCAAAATTCTGCCTAAGATAGCATCTGATCATAATCCCATCTCCCTGCTGCTGGAAGAAGAGGAAGATCTAGGATAGAGAGGGATGGTTTTTTGGAAACAGTGGAACAAGCTTGGTCCCATCTAGTAGAGGGATCCCCCAACTATGTTTGGGAGCAAAAACTCAAGCATACTAAGATTGCCTTGAAAAGCTGGGCTAAAAAACCCCTTACAACTCCAATGAGCAGAAGACGAGAGACTGTGCAGGTTTTATCTGAGATCCAGATAGGAATGGAGGAATCTGAGATCACCAAAGCTCAGTTGGCGAGTGAGAAGAAAGCTCAGTTTAACTCCTACATCTCCTTTCTTCATGAAGAGGAATATTGGAGCCTTAAGTCTCGTAGCCTTTGGCTGAAAGCTGGTGATAGAAACACCTCCTTCTTTCATCAACAATGCAGGGCCAAACTTTCTCGAAACCACATCTCGGAGATCACCTCTCGGGAGGGGGAAGTCATTAAAGGCCACTCTCAATTAAAGAAGGCCGCTGAAATGCATTTTCAACATCTGCTTCAGGAGGATGGCATTTATGATGAGGAAGTGGCTGCTGATTTTTTGTCTAACATTCCCCCACTTGTTAGTGTAGATAAAATTGATGGCTTAATGAATCCTTTCACGGAAAAAGAGATTGTAGAAGTCATTTGGTCAATGGAGCCGGATAAAGCTCCTAGGCCGGATGGCTTCTCAATACATTTTTATAGATCTTGTTGGTATGTAATAAAAATGGGTCTCCTTTGCATGGTAAAAGCATTTCAAAATAAAGCTAAAGTGGGAGGGTGTACCAACTCCACCTTCCTAGCTTTAATCCCTAAAGAGGCCAACCCTGAGTCCTTTGATAGGTTCAGGCCTATCTCACTCTGCAATGCCTCATACAAACTTCTTTCCAAGCTCTTAGCCAATAGACTCAATCCTTTGTTAGGGACTCTGATTTCTCCTCTTCATGGTGGATTTGTAAAAGGAAGGCATCTCATTGACAATGTGATTCAAGTGCAAGAATCTCTTCACTCCAGTTTCCAAAGGAAGGAGAAAGGCATGCTTATTAAACTGGATATGGCAAATTCCTTTGACCGATTTAAGAACTCCTTTCTTTACAAATTCCTTCTCTCCTTTGGGTTCAACACTGAGTTTGTTAGATTGATAAAATCCTGCATTGATAGGACCTGGATAGCGCCTCTCGTCAATGGTAGACCATCTAACTTCTTCCTTGCTTCAATAGGTCTTCATAAAGGGTGTCCTCTTTCACCCTTTCTCTATATTTTGATAGCTGAAGCACTCAACAAAAAACTATCAGTTGAAAAG
The DNA here is from genome assembly GCA_027924585.1 of Larix kaempferi. Lineage (NCBI taxonomy): Eukaryota > Viridiplantae > Streptophyta > Pinopsida > Pinales > Pinaceae > Larix > Larix kaempferi. Next base: position 1,035,650 of record BSBM01000870.1, read on the forward strand.
GAGGTAGGCACTATTCCAGGCATCAAGGCAGCAAGAGGTGTTGACCCTTTAAATCATGCACTCTTTGCGGGTGACTCTCCCTCTCAAGATAGCAAGGGCCTTCAATGAAATTCTTCAAAATTTCTGCCTAATTTATGGAGCTCTAATCAACAAGAGAAAAAGTGTTGTCTATGGATGGAATATAGACCGGCCGACTATCCTTCGAATAGCACACTCCATGGGATTCAATGGCTTCGATAAGTGGGATATGATCAAATACCTGGGCCTTCCTTTAACCTTGAGACCAAGCTTTCCTTCTCTTTGGCAAGAACTTATAAGCAAGATAAAAGCTAAAATAGTGGCTTGGGGTGGCCAATGGCTAACAAAGGCGGGGAAGCTGGTTCTGATAAAAGCAGTCCTTTCAGCCCTTCCCACTTTTCAGTCCTCCCTCCTGCTAGCCCCCAAGTCTATCATGGCTCAAATTTCCAAGCTTCTTCGTGATTTCCTATGGAAAGGAGGCAAAGGAAATCAGAGTAAGCTCCACCTAGTAAGTTGGGATGTAATTAAAAGACCAATTCTGGAAGGTGGTCTTTAGATTCGTGATCCAGGCCTGGCTAACTTGGCTTTGGGCGGGAAAATTCTATGACAACTGTTCGTAGAAAAAAATCATCTGGTAAGCAAGATTATTTGGATGAAATATCTCAAGGGAGGTTCACTGAGAAGTTTAAAAGCTGAAAATACTCCTACCGATACATCAATTTGGAATTTGTGCCAAAGAGGAATAGATCTCCTCCAGCAGCACCTCTACAGAATCCCTAGCAATGGCTCAAGAACTTTACTGTGGGAAGATAATATCCTTGGGAACCCACCTCTATCCTCCCTAGATTCTTTCAAGGAGCTCAAGTTATGGCTTGTCAATAAAGGGTTTCTTCATCTCGCAGACATCTTCTCTTGGGACAACAATGGAAATTGGACAGATTGGACCTTCCCGGAGGTGCCAGAACCCCTTCTTTCTCAAAAAAAATTGTTAATCACTGCACTTTCAAGTTTAGCCCCAGTGCATCACTCTATTATGGATAAGTGGGGATGGGGAAGGATAGGCTCTTATACTACTGCTCAAGGCTTCCAGTCTTTGCAAACTCCTCAGGCCCCTGTTCTCTCCCCTGTGCTCTGGAAAACAATCTGGAGCCCCTTCAGTCTCCCCAAGGTGAATTTTTTCACTTGGGTTCTTATGCATAAAAAGGATTTGACAGGTAAAAATCTGAGCAAGCGTGGTTTTTTTGGACCATTTAGATGTTGTTTCTACAATTCCGCCTCTGAAACTTCAGATCACCTTTTTGTAGATTGTGCTTTTACTCAAAAATTATAGGAGCTTTCTCTTCAAGGTTTGCACATCTCTGTTCCTTCTCAAATATCATTTGTTCCTCTCTACATTTCCTGGGATTATCGAAATCCTGGAAAGAGATACAAAAATGCTATTTGGAATAAATTCTGGCAAGCTCTTCCTAAATGCATCTGGTGGAAAGTTTGGTTGGCAAGAAATGATTGGGTTTTCAACAACAAGCCCACGATCCCAGTAATGGTGACTGCCAGAGCCAAAGCTCTTTTGTTGGAATCTGCTGGTAACTTCGCTCTAGATTTCTCATTATATCCAGAAGAATCCTCATGGTTGGGAACCTTATCTCCTGGAGAGAGAAAGGAGGCAATCAGAAAACCTATAAATACTCCTACTTGGCGACTGCGATTAACTAAAGAAGAGTTCCTCTCGTGGTGGCCAAGAAATTTAACTACCACAATCTTCTTTGATGGTGCATCTAAGGGGAATCCCAGAATTGCAGGTGCAGGGGGATGGATCCTATCCCATGATAGAATGGTTGAAACTCGGTTCAACTGGGGTCTAGGAATAACTTCAAATAATCAGGTAGAAAGTTACAGTCTTCTAAAAGATTGCCAGATTGCAAAGGAGCTTGGATATAAGACAATACAAATATTTGGCGATTCTGAACTTCTGATCAAACTCCTAAACTCTGAAGATCATTTTTGTAACCCCTTTCTGAATAATTCTCTTCGGCGAATTCGAAATGTATTGAAAGAATTTGATTCCGTTGCTTCATATCACATTCTGCAAGGTCTAAACTAGTTGGCAGACTCTCTAGCAAATAAGGGCTACCTGCTGGCTAATGGAAGTTTCAGTTTAAATGAAGGACTCAGCTTGTATTACCCTCTCCCTTAATCGAGATTCTAAAATTCATGCTCGACTTCTGAATCGGCATGCTCTTCTTAGTAATCTGGGACGTTCTCTCCCTTTTTTAAAATTTAGTTGATTTCTAATAGTGAAACCGGAGTTTTCTGAGATATTGTCTGTGGCAGCCCATGGAGTACCAACAATTGCAGTCATCAGTTGATTGGGATGGTAAGAAAAACAACATTCAAACATTTGACATACAACACAGCGAACAGACAAAGGACTTCCAGCAAATCGATAGCCATCTCAATTTATTTCAGCTCTTTTTCACCGGTTTGTACAACATGATTATTTTCCCTCAGCTGTTGTGGGCGATTTATTAGCCTATCTATTCTTTGTTTTAATCCATCAGTCAAAAGAAGGTTATAAGGAAGAAGTTATTCTGCTCTATTTGTAAATGGTTGATTTGGCATTAGCCCAACCAAGCACTCTTCCCTCTTAATAAAACCTATCTGTTTGAGTTAAAAAAAAAACAAGACAGAGCAATGTGATGAGTTGTTCTTCCAAAGAGATCTAGTAAAACAACACTCCCAAAAGAAATGGAATTTTCGAAGGTATCAAGTGATCTTATAGGATTTTTGCCTTCCAAAGTTGTGTTCCATGGGTTAATGGATAAACTTCCTCTTCTGCACGTTTCATCAATATTGTTAAATTATTTATTTCTATTCTTATCTGACTGAAAGTATCCACCTACATGCGAGTAGATTTTATGAGAACTCAAATGGTTAAGGATTATCTTATGAGTGTACTCTAGGTAATACTATATTGCATCTAATGGGACTCATTTTTTCTAAAACACAAAAAAACAAAGGGAACATTAGTATCAGCCCAACAAATTGGGGTTGAAACTGGTCTTTGTCTAATTTACCCTAATTTATCATGTTGTTGTTCTCCAGAGCGAAAGAAGGAGTGCATCTAAAGCCAAGGTAACCCCAACCACAAGCCCAATCTCCAAAATAGAGAAATCCAAAAGCCAAAGAGAAATCGAACATACCTTGAGCAAAATTTAGAGAAGAGGTCCCATCTTGGAAAAGTGCAGCAACTGAGAGTTGGGCCAAGTAGTTGTCGAGCTCTCAACCTACATCCACGACCCAGTTTGTAGCCAAATATCTGTTGTTTGGCTACAAGAGATGAATAAAACTCAACTCAAAAGGAGGAGGCTCTTTCTCTTTATCTCTATCTTTACCTTTCCCTGACATCTTAAACCCTCCATAGCTACTCTTCACTCATCCTTTTTTTGCTGGGTTTTTTTTTGTTTTTTTCCTCAAAGCGTTTTAAAGTAGCTTTGGGACTTCACCATCTGCAAATTTTAGAAGACAGAAACTTGGAAACCTGCCTTTGGTTGGGAGCATCCAAGGCTCCAGAGAAAAATGATTTGAAAAATGCAAGAGGAGCTTCAGTCAGAATGGATAGACCGTCCAGGCAGCAAAACCCCAACCAAAACACAACAGAGTAAAAATACAATAATTGAAGAAAACCCAAGAAACTCTGTGGTCAAATTTTAACTTGCCTTTTCCCGCTATAACGAAGGTATGGACCTTTCTTTGTTATAGCAATGAACTTTCATCCCTATAGAAACAGAAGGTCCATACCATCGCTATAGTGATGATCGTCGGGGGAATTTTCAAACTTTTCCAAAAAATTAAACTGTTTTTCCACGAAAACATTGATTTTAACTGTTTCGTGGCAAACTTTCGTGGGACTTTTGAGCCATATGTAGTGGTGGTAGTCGTCATATAGACCAATTTAAGGTCCAGTGGGACATTTATAGCCTAGGGTCTGCTACCTGGGAGGATGTAGAGACCATGCGTCGAGATTTTCCCTTACTATTTTGACCATAAATTCGGGATGAATTCCCAAAGGGTGGATGTATGTAACGCTCCATATTTTGATTAGGCATATTTATTAGTTAGACACACTATACTTTATTTTCTTGTTATCTGTTGAAATCAGCTCGACTGAGTAAACTATATTACGACATGATGGATCCGATTATATGATGTTACTATGTTTTATGATTTCACTATGATTATGATGTTACTATGTTTTATGATTTCACTATGATTATGATGTTAATATGTTATGTGGTTACGATGTCATGATTATCATAGGATTCCTTTATTTTACAATTACAATATATGTTTATATGTTTTCATTAATGAGATGTGAAATATATGATGCAGTACGTGGATACCATCTTATGATATGATTTATTGAAGTGTTATATGTCATATGCATCTATGATGAACTAAAACTATTACAAGAAATAAAATGATGTTGATAATATGGATCAATTGGCAATCAATGGGAAATAATTTCTATGAAATGTGTATTTTGCAAAATACTAACCTATAGGGCACAAGGGCTATGGGATAGCCAGCTACTTGATCTGATATATGGGATAAGAACTTGTTCATATAGTAAAACCTTAGCAGCCAAAAATGATGATACGATGACACGAACTGATAATCTTGATATCAGCGAAGTATGAGTTAATAAGGGTGTAGGCCCAGTATGTTGAGAGGGATGGATGTGTTTCCCACCCTATGTTTCCATTATACCGAGGTCGTGGGAGGGTCGTGCTAAGACACTCTCCCCATGTTGTTGTGATGATGATGGTCAAATGCCTTCTAGGAGAGTATAGGCCCGCTGTTTAGGTCGATGAGTCCGACATCCACTTTTGTACTAGCAGATGAAGGATAGGGAGGATGCAGACGTAGGTTAGGATGGGAGGATATGTTAGTTAGTACTATTGAGGGTTGGGTTTACCTTGATTCTGAGTTAGTGGTAGTAGGAACCCTTCCTTGTACTTAATTGATTAAACTAATGTAAAAATAAAGATAATGATGTGAAATCTTAAAGGATTAATTGTTAAACAACTGAGGATGTAGAAGTATATATGTGCTTGTTTTACATGCTTGGGGGAGATTACTATTATTTAGTTAGTAGGTATGTATAGGTGGAAAGTTGGTTGTCTATAGTACATTTCTGATCTGTGCATACTTTGGCCACGCATGCACACTTTGCACATGTACGTTAGTATCGATATACAATACTTAACATCGAATAATTGGATAAGTTGTCATAAGTAAATATGTTAATTATGGATTGACCTAATTCGATTAATGAATATTAACTTATTAATTAGGTGTAAAACAAATCAATTAAGCTATGTATTAATTGTATGTAAACATTGTAATAAGTAAATTAAGATAAGTGTTGTCAATATGAAATGTCATTGATAAACATAAACTTTGGAAAGTTGTATTGTTTAACTGTTAATTGTGATTAAGTAAACCATTAAACGTACATTGTTTGTTGATAAAAATGTACTAGATTAGTGCTAGGGTACTTAGCAGTTAAACAAATAAATGTTGATATTGATATTTACCATCAGTTATTATTACTACATTAATTAGGATAATTATTAATTAATATTGTATGTGTATTGTTATGTTTAGTACTAAACTAAAATTACTAATAATAAATGTGTCCATTACACAAAATCATAAGTTAATATATGGAATTATTCAAAATAAATAAGTTAAAAATTATAAAGATGCTTGTTCGAAGACTTGATTTATGAATTATGTAAAGGTAGTATTTAATTATTAAAAAGGAACTAAGTAAATTAAGATAGGACTCCTTAAAATATAATAATAATAAAAAGAACTGCCATGTCATTCAAGTGATCTGAAATTAGATTTGAAATTTAATCCAACAACCTCTTTGAAATTTAAAGAGTCAACATGATGACAATTGAATTATTATCTTAATCAACATATTAAATAGATAATAGGGTTAATAATCGATCCACTGTCTCATGGAAGTCCTAAATTACACATTTCAAGAATCATTAAATGATGTCCATTAAAAGCATTGAAACCAACCCAATTAGCCTTAACTATTGAACTGCTCAAGAAGAATAGAATTTAAAGATATTATATTTTATTCTATTCAGTTTAAATTCGGGGAATGGAGGGCGGTGGAGTGAGCCTGAAGGTAAATAAAGGAGGAAAAGTATATAGGGAAGGGTAAAAGGATTAGAGGGGGACGTTTTTTATGAGGGAGGATATTGGGAGGAAATTTGAAGGTAGCAGAGGAGAGATCTAAGTGAAGAAAGGAGTGGAGATCAAGGAAGTACTACTCTCGGGATTATCAATTCGTGATCTCGGGCGCTTGGAAATCTTTTGATTTCCAAGGGCCAGCAAGATAATAGCTGGTCGGTAGGGTGGTTCATTCGATTGGTTGCTAAGCTCTACGGACGAAAATCAGGAAGGAATTCTATAGCAAGCTAAGGGACAATCTACAACCTTCGAGCACCTTCAGGAAACAGGTATTTTCCTTATTAATTACTAAATTAATCATATTTTAAACTTATGCGAAAACATATATATATATGTGTTGAATCATGTAAATGGAAATAGATATTATTTTACCTATGGAATGTTGATGCAAATAACTAGAAAGAGAAAATACATCTATAATAATAGGAAAAATAGTAAACGATTAAATAATATTTTTATTTATTTATTCAGAAACAAGCCTGTACAAAAAATTAGTTTAGAACCTTGTCAAAGTGCTCTGCCGGAAACCAGAGCACTACAAAATAGGGCAGCAAGTTAAGGTTTCAAAAGAATTGCCTCCCCTTGGTGATGAAGGAAATTTGGTGTTAGTTATAGAGAATATTTTGCAGGTCCAAGAGAAGAAGCTAAGAAGCAAAATCATTAAGGAATTCCTGGTTGAATGGGAAGGCCTGCCTAGTGAGGATGCTACATGGGAAGGAGAACACATATTACATCATCCCATCTTGAAATTGATTGAGGACAAGCAATATTGGGATGGGATTAATGTCATGTCCCCTCATTGATGATCACTGTATTAAGTTTCTAACCCAATAAATCCCTTGGGTTGAGGAGAAAAACTTCATTTACTTGGGGTTAATTTTGAAAGTTTGGGCATTTAATTAATTAGGAGGTGTGGTTTATTTTTCCTAAAGTTTGATATGTAGTTGATAGTATTATTTTTCATTAAATAGTTAATTTTATTTTGGAATAAAGTGGATAATTCTCCACAAGTGTGACTTAGAGGATAAGGTTGACCAAATATGTGACTTTCAAGAGAATATAGGTCAAAGTATCCAAAGCTAGAAAATCGGGAAAAAGAAATAAAAGATGGTACAAAGCAGAAAGGAAGCAAAACTTAGGAAAAGCAGGATAAATACAGAAACACAAGATAAGGAAGAAAAGCAAAATAAGGCAAAAAATCAAGAAAAGGCTGTCAAAAGCGAAGTAGGGTAGAAAAGCTAAAGAAGAAAAGGTAAAAGCAGAAAGAAAAGAAAAAAAGGATAAAAGGGTGAAAGAAAGGTCTCCTTATCCATCCATGAGCGAGAATTAGCCTAGGAAAATTGCTCCTTAAGTCATATTCCATCCATAAAATAAGGAGAGTGCACCACTATCACATCTTTTGACAATTGGAGAATTGGATTGAGTGCAATTGTGCCTCAGTGACTTGGGATATGTGCCCCTAGTCCAAGCTGGGATTTGTTCCCCTGATTCCTGTGAGAGGATGACGGAATTCAGCCATTTTCAATGAGTTTATTACAGGTCCTAAATTCTGAACCAGTGTAATATGATATTATGTCAGATATTTGACAGCTCTCCATGCATATCTATGGGTATTTCCCTAGTCTTTCTTGATGGAAGAAATTTTTCTTGATGTATCTCTTCCCTGAGAACTATATTATGAGTAACTCAGCTACTGATGGCTGATATGACTGTAATAATGGACCTATTATGTCAATTCTGAATTTTTACTAAATAAAAATCCGATTCCAATACCTCTTCTTGCACCTAGTCTAGATTTCTATGAAAATAAGCTAGTTTCTAGTACTTGTTTTATAAATGAATCAATATCAACCCAAATTAAGTGCTTTATAGTCCTTATTTTAATTAATATTCCAAATGACTCATTACACTATTAAAATAAAAAATTCATGAGACTCTTTCACTGTTTGGGAATTCCTGAATTTGTCCTAGTTGTGCAATCTTGGAAGGAAATTTTACTTGTATGTTTGTGAGACTTCCTCAGAACCTTCCCAAACTTTATGGAGTGAACCTAGGATTATAATTGACTGTTATTTAATGTTCTTGATCCTTCCTAAGTCAAAATCCCTCACCTTTTGTTCTCAGTCAATGATAAGTTGAAGTTCTAGTTTGCATATGTTAGGGTGCCCAAGAGCCTTGGAGTATATTTCATCCTCATTGATGTTTGAAACATTAATGGTCCTAATATATTGTACAAAGGTTCTATCAGCTGGAATGATCCTCATCCCTTCTAGAGTCCTTTGATTTTGCCTTCCTGCAGTCAGACTAGCCACTAGAGTTCATTGTTTTTCCTTAAGTCCTGTAGAAGAGTTAGTCAGTGTATCATCAGTCATGATTGATAAATTACATGATTTCTATAGTTTATATAACATTATTCTTGAGTTCATTGGATTTATTTTTGTACAATAAGTGGAAATTACATCTATATGTTCTTTCCACTAAATCCCTCATATTTTTGTAAAAACAAAAACCTCTAGTTAACTTCCAGCGACACTCCAGATGAACTGATGACCAAGTCATCATCATTTACATCCTTCATAATTTTTATTTTCTTGGGACAAGATTACATTCCCTCGTTGTCATCCACTTCGCAAAATTTTAAAAATGTGAAATCAAGTGTTTAAAACATGTTATCAATAAATGTTGCACAATCATTTTTTAGTAAAAAACCGAAGAAAACTTAAATGTTGATTACCGTTTGATCCACCTAGTTCCTCTCTTTGCAATATTTCCATAAATTTTCAATGCTCTTTTGCACTCAAATTGTGAATAATCTTATCAATTTTCTTCAAGTTTATGCTATGCTCAACACACATTAACCAATACATATCATTAATTTAAACAAACAAATTACTCAAATATATTAATTTTTTAATGAAACTTACATCACATGCCCTCTTCTCTTATTGGGATTAACTATTGTCATGCTCACTACAATAAGTTGTTTTCCTTGAACTTTTATCAACCATATTCTATAAAAAAAATCCAAGAATGATCATAAATAGAAATTATGAAATATTTTTTATAAATTACATTAGTGATGCATATAGAAAACTGTGTGCATTGGTGTGTTTTAAATATATATATGTAACCACTGTATGATTAACGTGTTGATACAAATTTGCAAATGTTTTTTTAATTATTTGTATTTACCCAGTTCTTTGTAAAATAATAGATGCATCGATGTTTTATTATAGTTTATTGCACATTTTTGAGACTGGGAATAAATCTCTAACATGACGTTTCAGTATTAAAAACAATGATATTTAAATTTTAAACCTAGTGGTGAACTTTAAAAAAACATATGTACTACTACGACAATATTGTACAGTGAGCACCGCTAACTGTGAAAGCATTTAAAAAAAAACTGATACCGATAGGGTTTGGGATCCAATGCAATGAGTAGTCCCGTTACAATGGATACCAAAGGTCCCATTTGTAACTAAATATACCCTATAAAAATGTATTGCTTAAAAGAAAAAAAAATCTTCTCATGAAATATAAAGAGGGAATTAAGATAAAGAACGAGAAAGCTAGGGCTTCCTTCCAGTAGTGAAGGTAACTATGAAACTCTTTTATTTTTTTGACAGTGTAATAAAAACTGTTTTAATCAAATAGGGGAAATATTGAAATGATCAATATAATTAAGTCACATATCCATAATTTATTATATGAATATTTTTATGTGACCCATGGTAATCACTTACAAATTTTCTCTCCAAACAATTTCGCCCACTCCAAATTCATTGTTGGTAAATATCTCTTGTACACATCTCCCCTCTAAATTATGGAAAAAGAATAAACTATATATTAGGGTTTTATCTTATAAACACACATTTAGAAAAATAAAATCCCCAGTCATTTTTTCATTGTATATTTCAGCATATTAATGATAAATGCACACAATGTTTTTTTTTTTAATTTGTTGTTACTAGTGCGCTATATATTGTAAAGTGAACTTGTGTGCTTTCATGTCCAAACACATTAATTAGGAAAATAATAGAAAATGCAAATGAAAACGTTCGTAATTAAAATTTTGGGTACATTTTTCTTTGCGGAGGTAGAAACATAGGTCACTTTTTAGTGTGTATAATTATTTACCACTCTGGTTCGTTTAATATATTTAGGCGCACTAGTGCGTAAAATAAGAATACAACACATTGATAACTTTTAAAGTCCCTTCAAAATTTGGTTTCAAGTTAGATTTTTCTATGTTTTTCAAACTTTCTTTTAAGAACTTATTCATGTATTGATTATATTTTTTTGCTCAAATACAGGGAAGAAAAATTTATGATATCAAATGGAAAATTCTTTGTATTCTAACTCATTCCACATCGTTGCGATTTCTTTAGGTTCTCCTCAATCGTTTGTAGTAAATCGATATTTTATTTATGATTCATTTATATAATTGTTCATTTATGTCAGTTATGCATGTGCATTTGATGAGTAATTGTTCATTAAATTTTGCAATATCATGTTTCATGATCGAGTTCAAATGCTCAAGATATCCCACTAGTGCAAAATTTTCACAAGCTCTTATCGTGAATAAGATACCGTAGGCATATATTGATGAAAATGGGAAACCAATTTACCCTTTTAATTGTAGCATTCCATATTCGAGTAACCAACCTAGGTCTATTTTACTACACCATGAATTGGATATCTTTTATGACACACCAGTAGCATGTGTTTTCAAAAATGTAAAGGGTTCGAGAACCCTCGACGTGTCACATTGTCCCATTATATTAATGATCAACTACCCAAATTTGATAGTCTAATACCTCCCACTGTGGTCAAGCATCCAAAAGCTAATATAGAAAACACATGTAGGAACACTTCCATATGGTCATTTTTTGAAAGGTTGGAAGCAAGATCTACTAAGTTTCATCCTAAATTGATAAACCTGTCTCCTTCTATTTAGTCAATGGAGAGTTATAGTGATCCAAAGTATGATATCAATAATACAAAAAACATCTCTACTAAGGGATCCAAAAATTTGTATGAGGTGAGAGAAAAAATGTCCAAGTACGCACTGAGATCGGTTCAAGTGTTGTAGGGTAGCAATGACTTCCCTCTTCCTATCAATCTGTAAATTAAATACCAAACATATTAGAACCACACTTTGTATGGTGCGCGGCCATCTTCCATGCCTATGTCTGATGTTGGAACCAAATTCTCCTTTTTTGGTAATAGTTATATGATTGTCAATTTTAATATAGATGTTGCAAATGTTGGGTTGTGTTATCCTTTCACATGTATATGTTCCTACCAAATAATTAGTCTAACTTATGAAATTTTATGGTCATCTTTATAGTCAGTATTATTGCTTAAATATTTTTAAATACAAATATATCATTCCATGTATAGTATGTGTATGAACAATTATGCTTGTCGAAAATTTAACATGAAAAACTTGTTATATATTGATGGTCATCCACGAATTCATGTGAACATTACAGGTTTCATAAATAGTTGTAGGTCCTCCTTATTTAGTGCAAATTTTTCATTTGAGGAACATTCCAATGACAAAGAGTTGTTTATGAAAAATAAGAGGACATTCAAATTTTTTGTTGTGCATGCAATACGTAGTTTGTCTCTTGGTGACAAGTTGTTAATAAATTATAACTTCCATAGACCACCAACTACTCATAAAAAATGATTTGCATTGGGCCTACCTTTAAACACCCCCTTAGGACGTAAGAAAAGATCATTGAGTAATTGTATTTTTGGAATTTCAATGTAACTAATGGAAATGTATTGCTTAATTCGACGTTTGTTTTAAAAAGTGGTCAGTTGCAAGTTTATTATCGGAAAAAAATTCCATGATTCTAATAAATGTTTGGTATAATGTTTTCACATGCTAAATGCATTTTGTTACTAATATTAGCGATGTAATGTTCAATATTTTTACAATTAGAATTTTGACTACAAGTGACCTATCTATCATCTACCATTGCACCCCCGCTGTAATGTCAAATCAAGGGAATGATATTAAATGAGCACAAATTGGAGAGGAAGCATATCAAGCATGGTTGAATCAACCACATATTCCTAGAAAAACATCATTTAGTTTTGTATGTTGAAATTATCTTGCCTCTCATTTCATCATTGTAGCATCATTTACATTTCCTTTTCATTTACACTTGATGTTTGTACACACCACTTGTGCACACACTTTCACACCTTAATTCAAAACATCACTTGGTTCATGACCCCAAGTGGATCCTAAAATCAACCCTAATATAAACACATTAAATTCCTCTCTTGAGAAACAAATAATTTTGTAGCTAGGTTAGGACATTGGGGATAGGCATACAAATAATTCCCCTAGTCACTATACATGTGAGACATAGTGATTGACCATTTATGGAACCAGAATTTTCTAGTATTGTGGGACAGTGTCACGACTAGTTTATTGGTAGTCCCATCCTTTCATGGTGGTATGTGGCAAGAAAAAAACCAGAGGGATGATTGGGGCACATTTCCCTTTCAAATACCGAATATCATCTAGATTGTTTCCTTCAGGATGAAGTTGGTGGAAACATGTCAAATGTTTCTAAGCATGGTGGTATGTGGCAAGAAAAAAACCAGAGGGATGATTGGGGCACATTTCCCTTTCAAATACCGAATATCATCTAGATTGTTTCCTTTGGGATGAAGTTGGTGGAAACATGTCAAATGTTTCTAAGAATGAGATACCTTAGTGACCATTTCATTAGGCATCGTACCTAGAGGTCACCCTCGTAGTTGAGGGGGTACCTAGAGCAAATAGAAGTGACCATAGATTCTTTATAGTTGTTCCTTTATATCTTCGCTCATTGGATTGGTAGGATTTGAGACCCCTATCTTAGTTTGGTGTTTGGAAGACCCTTATTTGTCTTTCTACTTCTTTTCTACAATGGACTTGAGAACCCCATCGCATGAAAATATTTGAGGAAGATTTATTTTATTACATTTTCTTGTTGTAGTTGACCTTATAGGACTAGTGTTTCTTTTTTCTTTATAGGGTGTTCTTTTAATTTTTATTCACTTTGGATAGATTAGATCACTTGTTGCACCCAATTTGCACTTGTTATTTGATTTAGAACCATTTCTTACATTAGCCTTGTTTTAGACCTGCATTCTTGGATTGATTACTTTGGATCATGTCACCATAGCCCCTCCTATGCATTCTCGAATACTTTAGGGTCATCACCCTTTGTACGTATTCTTAGGCCAATATATCGGTCCACCTAGGCATGTCCCTGTTAGACACTCATCATACCCTCCCGATTATTCATCAAAATCCTCAGATTCAAACTCCTCTTAGCCCATATCTCTCTTGTCTCAACCTTTTTAAAGCACCAAGGTCAGTAATATTCTCGTTTCTAGTAGTATCCTCGTTTTAGGTGGAAAAATGTCCCTCTTTATGGTGGAGGAATCGTTGGTGGTGGTTCCACCGATTGAGGCAATGCCAGCACCATTGTTGGCCTCTCTACCTCATTTCCTACTATGATTCTTCTATTCATGCTTAGTCTCAACCTTCCCGATTTGGTGATACTAACCAATGATCCCATATGACATGATCCCTCATGGCCTCAAATTCCCACTAAAATATCCTCGAACATCCCTAATTTTGAAGTGAAAGCAGGTGAGGACCCCTAGAACCATATTATGTCCTTTCATTTGTGGTTATCCTCCAACAACATCGTATATGATTCCATTTAGTTACATTTTCTTCATAATACTTTGAGTGTCGTCACTTCCAAGTGTTACATCAAGAAACCCCATGGTGTACACTCCAATTTTGTATCCCTAGTCTCTACTTTCTTGATTTTTTTGCAATTACATGTCTGTTAGGATGAGGGGGTAGAGATCCCATTGCCATGTTTCCAGATAGGTGCACAGTCTGGTTATGTAAGGCTCTAATGGCCCTTAAGAACAAAATTTATTAGAAAAACTCATATATCATACAATTAATTGGAATCATTTGCTTCTTCATAAGAAAAATGATCTAAAACATTACATCGATAACAAAACAAGAAGAAAACATACTTGTAATCCAATGAATTGTTGAACATTTTACCTCTAAATCTCCATAATTAATGAGAGAAAACAATGTGTGGAGGACGACTCTCCACCCAACCAACCCCTTAGTGAGACACTGAGATCCCCGAAGACATCAACCAATAAAACGTAGCCAGATATGTTCTCCTACCTTCCATAAGCATTCCTATATTCCTTCAAAATCTAAGAATAATGAATTCCCTTCTCCTCCAATCCTCAATTTTTGTATAGTTTTTCGCTTTTTTATTTGGTATTTAAACCAAATATATTTTATTAGTTTTAAGTAACAAATTTGCTTTTATTTATTTATTTATATATTTTTTTAATATTATTAGTCATAGTCATCCTATTATTGGTGTTAGCAAGTATTTTTTTAATATTAAATATAATCTAATTAAATATTTAATTTTTTATTTATTATTTAACTATTTAATATAGTTTTCCTACGTTTTTATTTATAGTTTAGTTAATAGTATTTTGGGGTTGTTACATACTTCCCTCCTTCAGGAAACTTCTCCTGAACTTACGTTATACTTGGGTGGTATCTAATATGCTCAAGCATCACACAATATGCACCTAAGTAACCTATAATATTGCACATGTGAAAGTTACTCGTGTGGAGAGTACTGGTAATTCTCAATTATGTACTAATAACATATACAATAACCTATATTATGATATTCTCTTGATTATTCTTATTACATGACTAATATGCAATTAATTCATATAATTATGAATCATGCAATTATGTATTAGTCAATTCAAATTATTAGGCATCATGATTATTTTTATATATGGTTAACTTCCACCCTTACACAACCTCTGCCTAAGAATCATACCATCCTATCAACCTACATAACCCTCAACATCAAACTTTGGATGGTCCTGCTCACTATGGCATGAGCCCTCTATTGTAAGCTATCTATGGATCATACAGTAGGCTTTGGGTGGCTTCAACCACCCTCCCCTTCTAGTTTTTTTGACCGTAAGGGTCTCATTTGGGTTAGGTCAGACATATGGTTATCAATACACTACCCCAGTGTACTACCAATCATATCTAAATGTTTTCCCAACTTCCTCCCAATCCTCCCTAATGACATCTATCCCTAGGCATCAAAATTACCTATCCATATATCTCCCACTGGAGAGTACAACTCTAGCCATGGACTTCTAGAATTCCCATAAGTTAAAATAACTATTAGCACATGTTTATTGGTTGAGTTATCCCCAAACCATAAGATAATATTTGTAATCATTATTTTTTGTGGTTGTGGGATCCCATCAAATCCTTGAATTAACTGGTCCAAGGACCATGTGTTGATGTATATGTAACTTCGGAATGTATTTCATCTATGTATTTTATATATATTTATTGTACCCTTATAAGAGATGTGTTATTCCTCTATAAGGAAGTGTCGTCATGTGGATTGACAAGTGTCGCAAGTGTGTGTACTTACCGATGGGTTATTAGACCACCATGTGTGGGGTCGGCCCTGAAATATATATTATATTGTGGATGTATCTAGATAGACAAGTCAGCCCCATAGTGTAACTGGGCAAACAGGTTAAGTATAAATAGAGATCAGGAGATCTCTATTTGGATCATTCGGAAAGACACACTTCTCTCACTCAGAAAGTGGCGCACTAGTGAGGAGGAGGATCATCTGCTCTAGGAGACTATCTTTGAGGAATTTGTGGGGTTTTTCACCTTAGGTTTTTCCCCACGGAAACTCTGTGTCTCTTATCTCTCATGCTTTTGATTCTTGTTATGATTGTCATGCTTATTGTGATTGTTATGCATTGATATACTGTATATGTTATTCTCTCAGTAAAGATCCAAGAGTATTGTGAATTAATGCTCAAATTTTAACACCATGGGTGGATTTCCTATTAGTCACCAACTCACAACATGCATTAACTCCATTAGATATATATCATCGTTATAACATTCAAGGAACTGTATTCCTTCATGAGAGTATGACTGTATCATAACCATCCTATCCATCATAAAATCGTGAATGGTAAAAAAATGCATGTTATCTTCCGCCCTTACAAGATCGTAATCATCAACATAGACTATATGGTTTTCATGAAATAGCATATCATGACATGGTACACATACCATAAGCATATACATATCGAGCATATATACCAAGCTATCTTGGAAAGTACACTATGTTAACATGGTCATCATTTAAAGAACGTATGCAATCATAGCCATTTATCTCATCTTATCTTTATGAATTAGCGAGTATGTACATGCCATGTGTTGCATGTTATCACAAGAATCAACATATCATGAAATACCACATGTCATTATAAAATCATCGTGTCATCATATCATTGTAATACCCAGATGTTCACGCATGTGAATCATAAACTATCTTTCCACAAATATTCACATGCCATGCCATCATGAAATATCATCATAAATAATCTCATGTAATCAACACATATCATGAAATTCTCAAATATTATCAAAGAAATAATTTCCCTCCTTCACTTTTTCATTCAAGGATATCACATCATTATATTATTGTCAACAAGTATCATAGGAATTACTGCAATTACTCAACATATGAACATAATATAATGGATTCATATGTATTCCTAAGACATCTTCGATTTGACATTCATGTCAATATATAACATATGCAAAACCAATAAAACATCATGAAAATTCAGATCATTAGAAAAATATAAATGTTAGAGAATGGCTTAGTCATTTTTTGCCCATTTTGTCTCGTGCTTATTTGTTCTGTATTTTAACAAATGGAATAGTTTTATGCACTTGTTATTTGGTTTAGCACCATTTATAGAGTTTTTATTATTGATTGGAGCATTTATTACATTAGCCTTGTTTTAGATCTGTGTTCTTAGATCAATTACCTTAGATCATGTCACCATAGCTCCCCCAAGTTATAATAGGAGAATTTTGGGTCGTCCCCCTTTGTATAGATTCTTAGGAAAATATATCATTCCACCTAGAGGCATGTACCTATTATAAACTCCTCATCCTCTCCCTCTTATTCATAAGATTCCTTGGATCCATGTTCCTCTCAGCCCATATCTCCCTCATGTCACACTTTTTCCAGCACCATGGCTTTTAATATTCTCGTTTCAAGTGGTATCCTCATTTTAAGTGGTAGAAATGTCCCTCTTTTTGGTGGAGGAATCATTGGTGGTGGTTCCATCGACTGATCCAATGCCAACACCATTGTTGGCTTCTCTACCTCATTCCCTATTATGATTATTCCATTCATGGTTAATATCAACCTTCCTGATTTGGAGAGAATAACCAATGATCCCATCTGACATGATCCTTCGTGACCTCAAATTCCCACTAAACTCGCCTCGGCCATCCCTAAGTTTGAATGGAAACTAGGCGAGGACCCCTAGAACCATATTATTTCCTTTCATTTGTGGCTCTCCTCCAATAACATCGTAAATGATTCCATTCCGTTACATTGTTTTAGAGGAACTTGATTGTTGTCACTTCCAAGTGGTACATCGAGCAACCCCATGGGGTACATCCCAATTTTTATCCCTGGAAACCACTTTCTTGATTTTAGTTACTTGTTCATTACAATGAGGGAGTAGAGATCCCATTGTCATGCCGTCATACCTCATCCACCCATATTATCGATCATATACATGAGTGGCATTCACTAAGAAGTATTTTTATGTTTAAGCTCGATTACCATATCTTCTTAGATGGGTTCCTTAAATCCCTCTTCCCCACTATATCTAAAAATGTGGCCTTGAAACCCCCACAAATTGAAGAGGAAGCAATACTCAAGGCTAAACAATCCCATATTATTTACGCACGGTTCGATTCTATAAGGCCCCAATGGCCCAAAGAAAAAAAATACTAGAAAAAGCAGTATATCATACAAATAATTAGAATCATTTTCTTTTTCATAAGAAAAATGATCTAAAACATTACATCGATAACAAAACAAGAATAAAATACACCTATAATCCAATGAATTGTTGAATATTTTACCTCTAGATCTCCATAAGAAATTAGAGAAAACGGCGTGTGAGGGACGACTCTCCATCTAACCAACCCCTTATGGAGACATTGAAATCCCCTGAGCCCCCAACCAATAAACCTTATCCATATATGTTCTCCTACCTTCCATAACCATTCCTACATTCCTTTAAAATCTAAGAAGAATGAATGCACTTCTCCTCCAATCCTCCTCTCTTTTTTTATAGTTTTTCTCACTCTTATTGGTATTAAACCAAGTATATTTTATTAGTTTTAATTGGAAAATTTTATTTTATTTATTTATTTATATAATGTTTTAATATTATTAGTCATA
Organism: Larix kaempferi; assembly: GCA_027924585.1. Classification (NCBI taxonomy): domain Eukaryota; kingdom Viridiplantae; phylum Streptophyta; class Pinopsida; order Pinales; family Pinaceae; genus Larix; species Larix kaempferi. Next base: position 1,054,354 of record BSBM01000870.1, read on the forward strand.
GTTATCCTATTATTGGTTGTAACAAGCATTTTTTTAAATATTAAATTTAACCTAATTAAATATTAAATTTATTTATTTACTATTTTACTATTTAATTTAGTTTTCCTATGCTTTTATTTATAGTTGAATTAATATTATTTTTGGGTTGTTACATTCTTTCCTCCTTCAGGAAACTTCGCCCCAACTTACATTACACTTGGGTAGTATTTAATATGCTCAAGCATCACACAATATGCACCTAAGTAACTAGTAATATTGCATAGGTGAAAGTTACTCGTGTGGCCAGTACTAAGTAATTAGCAATTATGTGCTAATAACATATACAATAGCCTATATTACGATATGCTCTTGATTATTCTTATTAGATGATTAGTATGCAATAAATTCATATAATTATGCATCATGCAATTATGTATTAGTCAAGTTTACTTATTAAGTACCATGATTATTTTTATATATTGTTTACTTCCTCCCTTACACACCCTATCCCTAAGAATAATATCATATGATCAACCTAAATAACCCTCCACATTAAATTACAGATGATCCCACTCACCATGGAATGATCCCTCTACTATAACCTATATGTGGATCATATAGAAGGAATTAGGCGGCTTCAACCACCACCCCCTTCCGGTCTTGTTGACCTTAAAGGTCTCATCGGCGTTAGGCTAGGCATATGGTTATCAATACACTACCCCACTGTACTACCAGGCATCTCAAAAATTTGTCCCAACTTCCTCCCCATCCTCCATCTCAAAATTTTGTCCCAACTTCCTCGCCATACTCCCTAACAACATCTATCCCCATGCATCAAAAGTACCTATCCATAATCCTCCCATCAGAGAGTAAGACTTTAGCCACAGACTTCCAGAATTACCAAACGTTAAAAGAACCACTGGCAAAAGTTTATTGGTTGACTTGTCCCCAACAAATAAGATGTTATTTGTAATCATTCGCTTTTGTGGCTGTGGGCTCCCATGAAATCCTTAAATTAACTACTCTAAGGCCCATGGGTGGATTTCCTGCCAGTCACCACCTCACAACATGCAATCAATGAATTAGTTATATATCATCATTATGACATTTAAGGAACTTTGTTCCTTCATGAGAGCATGAGTTTATCATAACCATCCTATCCATATTAATACCGTGAATAGTAAACAATTGCAGGTTACCTTCTACCATCACACAATGGTAATCATCAACATAGACTATATGGTCTTCATCAAATAACATATCATGACATGGTCCACATACCATAAGCATATAAACATTAAGCAATTCTACCAAGCTATCTTGGAAAGCACATTATGATAACATGGTCATTATTTAAAGAACATATGCAATCATAGCCATTTACCTCATCGGATATTTATGAATTAGAGTGTATGCACATGCCGCTTGCTACATGTTATAGCAAGAATCAACATATCATGAAATACCACATGTCATTATAAAATGATCATGTCATCATGTCATTTTAGTACCCATATGTTCACACATGTCAATCATAAACTATCTTTCCACAAATAATCACATGCCATCATGAAATTTCATTATAAATGATCTCATGTAGTCAGCAGATATCATGAAACTATGAAATATTATCAAATAAATCATTGCCTTCTATCACTTTTTCATTCACCGATATCACATCATTATATCATCGTCAACAAGGATCATAGGAATTATTGAAATTACTCAACATATGGACATAAATATAATGGATTCATATGTATTCTTAAGACACCTTTGATTTGACATTCATGTCAATATATAACATATGCAGAACCAATAACACATCATGAAAATTTAGATCATTAGATAAATATAAATGTTAGAGAATGGCTTGGTCATTTTCTGCCTAGTTTGTCTTGTGCTTATTTTTTCTATAGTTTAATAAATGGAGCGATCCCAATGTGTGTGAGTCTAGACTATTATGGGTTTTCAATCCTATATTTTACCCTAAATTCCATGAGATCATAAACGATTGACTTCCTAGGTTAAATAGTGCATTTACCTTAGTCATATTTATCTAAATATTTATGTAGGAAAAATGTTATGTGTGTGTGTGGGTGGGTGGGTGTGTGTGTACACACACACACGCACACACATGCACGTATACACAGACATATATATCTATACATAGATACATATATATAGTCCATTGGATTTATCTTGGTTGTTTGGGAGGAATGATTGTTACCCTCCCCACACATATTCAATTCTTGTAAGTGACATGATGCTCTTTCTGAGCCCCCATATAATGATTGAATGGATTATGTAATCTGGCCATACCTTGATTCTCTGGAATAGTAGGTGTTGGCATATTTCCAAGTGATATATATATATATATATATATATATATATATATTGGCATGGGCACACACACACATAGATATATATGTGTGTATGTGTGTGTGTGTGTGTGTGTAAATATAATCATCACCTTATATAACAACACATTTCAAATTTGGAGCATTTGTTGAATTACTTTCATTTTGGTTCTAATGATTCCCAACACATCTAGGACTATTGGATGATGTGCCCACCTATTTATTGTAACTTCTACTTCCATCAAATTTTCAATGTTAGTGTTTCACATTAATACTATACTTGGAGGACATATATGTTGAACATTTTCGGGTCATCTTTGCAAATGGCATGATATATAATTCCAAGAATATGCAGTCGTACATCATCCAAACTTGGCTTGTTTGTATGCCTAGTTGCAACATTTTCCACAATTATGGGTGCATCCTTTATTGTACTTGTAAATGATTAACACTAAAGGTTGTAAGCATATCTACAATTACTTGAAAATAGTATTGATACCTCAAATTTGTGCATTATGTAAAATATTATCCTTGTGTATCATCTTCTCCACGAAAGAAATATTTTGAGAAGCACTTGAGAACAATATTGTATATATTGTTTGTGAAAAATGCAAGGGAGATGTCAAAGTGATGCTTTTATTAGGCATTGTTTGACCACACATTCAATTCCTTCAAATTACTACAACAGAAAATAATTGTTAGACATCCAAGAAATACCTCATTAATGTTGAAGGACTAGAGCTAAAATCTGTCTCTCATAAGCCACCAATTAGGGAGTATGAGTTGAAGAGTTTCAACACACACATACACACTCACTGACATATGTGTGTGTGTGTGTGTGTGTGTGTGTGTGGATGAAAAAAATGTGTATATATATATATGTACATACACACACACACATTTTTTTTCCAAAGAAAAAAGTCGGTAATTTTATTCCATAAGAGTGAAAAATTACATCCAGCATAGCTTTAATCTATCAAAACTCTGAATATTTCATCATTTCTAGAAGAACAGTAATAAACCAAATGGGAAAGCCCTGGGCCTATCAATGATAATGAAAACAAAAAATGGGATTCTTGCTCACCATTGAAAAAACCTATGGAGAGAAACCTCAATCGAGTTTCCAGTTTTACAAAAAGATTTTTATAGAGAGTTTACACTCGATCCATTTGATAATTTCAAAAAACATCATCAACAAGAGATATATATCCACCTTATATGTTGTTATCTACCAGCATAGATCCATCTCAAACCCGGATCTATCAAGCACCGAGAGGAATCCAATTTCTTGAGGTGTAATTTTTTGTTTTATCTTAAATTTTTTACACATTAAGAAAAAAATTACCCCTCAAGAAATTGGACCCCTCTCTTTTAATTTTTTTATTTTTTTTATTTTTGATAAGTTAGGAGCAAACATGAAATTTTTAATTACTTTTGATTTTTTATAAGTTATGAACTGACATGGAAACGTAATGTGACAAACGTTACAACATCTCCCCCATATTGGGTTGTAACGTAACGTGATAAACGTGACAAACGTGACAAACATTGCAACATCTCCCCCATACTGGGTTGTAACGTAACATGACAAACATGACAAATGTGACAAACATTACAACATCTCCCCCATACTAGGTTGTAACGTAACGTGACAAACGTGACAAATGTGACAAACATGACAAATGTGACAAACGTTACAACATCTCCCCCATACTAGGTTGTAACGTAACGTGACAAACGTGACAAATGTGACAAACGTTACAACATCTCCCCCATACTTGGTTGTAAGATAACGTGACAAACGTTACATGTGACATCCATTACATATGACATCTGTTACATGATCTCCCCCATACTGAGTTGTAAGCACCTTGTTTACATTTGGTACAATGAAAATTATAACCTCAATATGAAAGCTAATCAACTGCATCATTCTTTGATTTCTGAGCATGTAGCTAACTTCTCTCAATCTGTGTTGCCTCTCTTACCATTGAGTATGCTATGGAATTATTATACGTTGTACCTAAACATGACCTTTCTCGAGCTGCATTGCCTCTCTTGCCAACGAGTATGTTATGAAATTGTTTTCTCTGAATATATGAACCAATGAAATTGTTCTTAACTTTATTTTAAAATATATCCGCTTCTCTTTTCTCTTTTCCTTACCTTCACCTCAATTCGTCCCCTATAAAGTTTGGATAGCCTTTGCATCCACATCACGTGCTTTTATGAAACCTTCATGACCATATTATAAGGCAGTAAAATAATTATTTTATGCCTTTTAACCATGTATCCAAACATGCTCCACGCGTCTATGAAGTTCACTCCACATATATTTAGATACCTTCATTTAATTATAAAATGTGTTTCTTTATAATCATAAAAAAGGGTTAACGGGGTGATAGGAAAGGAAAAAAAGAATGTGATCTATGATGGTATAAAGGGATTCTATTATTTTAATGTGTAGGGAGAAGTACATGGATAGGGATATGGTAAAAGAAGGGAAGATTTTAAAAATAAATGAAAGGGGACAAAGAGTGCAATCTCAAAAAAAAAAACAGAGGAATTTTACAATATTTTCTTTTATAATCATAAATAGTCATAAAAAGGGTTAAGAGGGTGATAGGAAAGGGAAAAGGGGAATGTGATCTATGGTGGGTATAGTGGGTTTAATGGAACTAAAAATTTGTGACATGGATTTCATATTTGGGATTGGGAGGGTAATTAATTTCATATTTGGGGGAGGGTAAGAGATAATTGGAGATTGGGAGGGTTAAGAGGGTGATAGGAAAGGGAAAAAGGGAATGTGATCTATGGTGGGTATAGTGGGTTTTAATGGAACTAAAAATTTGTGACATGGATTTCATATTTGGGATTGGGAGGGTAATTAATTTCATATTTGGGGGAGGGTAAGAGATAATTGGAGATTGGGAGGGTAATGAATTTCATATTTGGGGAGGGTAAGAGATAAATAAGAATGGGAGAAATAGAAGGGTAAGGTTTTATTTAGGAAAGGGAAATTAATAATAAAAATTAAGCATTTTAAAGGAAAAGGGAAATAGATATATAAAGGGTTAAAATGATTTTATGATTTTTATGAAGTGAAGAGGGGAAGAGGTAAATTAGGAAAAGGTGAATTTTATGGATTTAAGTATGAGAGTGGAAAGGTGGAAAATATGTAATAAGGATAGGAGAATAAATGAAAATTGGGAAGGGAAACCCATTTTATTTTGAAATAGGGGTCATTATTTTTTTCATGCAAGAGGTACTCGAGAGCATTTTGAAGCTTTGAACATAGCCATGATGACAAGAACGATTGATGAGATGATGAAACTGGCTAATTTATTTGAGGGTGCAAAAGGGTGGATTTCAACTGACATGACACACTTTACTTCATGTTGTCGAAACTTCGAATGACTACCGAGAGGGTAAAATGAAATCAGTTTTTTTCGAACAAATATGGACATAATCAATACGACGAGCTGAACACAATGGCATAGACCCCATGACATGACAAGTATTTGGTGACAAATGACCATTTTCCCAAACTCGACTTGACTATGAGATGATAATGCATATGGCATGACTTGTAAAGTGTGTCGGAGGGGTCACATGACAACAAGATAAGCGAAATAAGGTACAGATATGACAAGTACATTTCCTTGGACATGACGAAGTGAAAAAAAAAATATTGGGACAAATTTTAGTAGGTTCTCCTTTGGCATCATGCCCTGACTACTTCAGAAGCATGTCGATGTTGAGCATCAACATCTAGCCCAAAAAAAAACAACGAAACACAACGACATAGGATGAACTCAACTAGACTGACCAACAAGAAAAAAATGTAACCATGAAGCTGGTACATGTACGTGTTTTCATCCTCAAAAAGGGCAGGTAGTGGAAATAGTAAGGCTAACATTCCACAATGGGCGAAGTAGAGGGAAGAAAGAAGTGTTGGGAAACCAAACAGTAAGAAACAATAGTTCAACATACCCCAGGATGATCACTAGGAACCACCCAATATTTTTTCCCTCTCCGTGTCACGTTCTTTCTTATATAAAAAAATGATTTTCATCATTCTTGAGTTTAGCGACAAAAAACCCCGGTGAAAAAACATAGTGGCAAATTGCACATAAAGACATCAAATTGCGTAGACACTTATTTGGGCATACTGTGAAAGTAAATGAAAAAATGAGACTAGCTAAGCAAATGAAACCGATAAAATAGAAACATAAATATTACTAAACTGATTAGACAAAACAAAACTAAATGTGTTATTTATAAAGCAAAGATGACATGTGGCTAACATGCAGTCCTACTCCTACTTCTGCAAAGAAGATGATTCATGTAGGATGACTTTTATTGTATAAGAATTCATCAAAAATGTTACGACCAAAATTACTTGCACCCTTTTTATTTTTATTTTATAGTGAACATCAAGAAGAAAAATAGATGTGATCTTGAAACTCAAACAAGAATAGTTAGTATTAGTCGAATCAAATGAAAAGAGCTGCAAATGAAAGGAGTTAGTTTGAACAATATTAGAAAATTGATCAACCCATTAATCCCACATAAAATCCTTGAAAGTTATCCCATGAGTTCCACTGCTCACCTCATCGACCATGTCAGGTTGATTTGGAATAAGGTATTTAAGCTCATCGAAATTGTTTGAATTGATTAAGTCCTCAATGATTGCTTTATCGTTATTATTGTCCATGGAAACAACTAGTTCATCATTGACTTGCTCAGGGTAAATGCATTTAATTTCTTATTCCAAATTGAGAATAAAACAATGTGCATTGATTTCTTTGAGATTGTGATTATTAACCGTAAATGCATAACATTTTTCATGACTAGATTGTAAGTTAAAATGAAACAAAGAAGGAATTTCAAGAATGATATGTTCACTTATATTGGGGAGATGCACATATTCAAATTTCTTGTAAGGAGAGTGAGTATCATGAATTAAGTCATCAAAACCATCATTGTGGATCAAACTAGGACTTTCCTCAAAAACATAAGATTTAGAATCAAGGGTAAGCTCATGAAAAACAAAGTTCTTACCCATAAATGGAAGGGGCTGATCATCTTTATTGTGAATCGATGGAACACCTAGAGACTTGGTAAAATCATCAATCGCAACATCATCCGAGCTTAAATATTCATGGTTATGACTCACCTCCTTATAAGAATCGATTTTCCCTTTCGGAGGATTAATATTTAATAAGACATCCCATTGCAAATTATAGAACTCATCTTCAATTAGGAAATTATTTTGCGGGACTGGAAAAGAAAAGAGCATTAAGATGAGGTGTCGTGATGACATCCTCATGATGAATAGGAATATGAAGGTTATGCTTAGAATTAGATGAGATTATTTCATCATCAAAAGAGCAATTTTAAAATATTTTATTTTATAATCATAAAAAAAAGTGTTAATAGGAAAGGAAAAAAGGGAATGTAATCTATGATGGCTATAAATGGATTCCATTATTTTAATGGAACTAAAACTTTAGGAACGTGGATTTTATTGGGGAGGGTAAGGGATAAATAATAATGGAAAAATAGAATGGTACTGGGATACTTAGGAAAGTGAATTTAATAATAAAAATTATGCATTTTAAGGGAAAGGGGAAATAGGGATATAAAGGGTTAAAAGGATTTCATAATTTTTATGAAGTGAAGAGGGGAAGGGGTAAATTAGGAAAAGGTGAATTTTATGGATACAAGTATGAGAAGGGAAAGGTGGAAAATGATTAAGAAGGATATGATAATAAATGAAAATTGGGAAGGGAAGACAATTTTCTTTTGAAATAGGGGTTATTGGTTTTTCCATGCAAAAGGTACTCAAGAGTATTTGAAGCTTTGAAATAGTCATGATGAAAAGAATAAATGATGAGATGATGAAACCAACTAATTTATTTGAGGGCAAAAAAGGGTGGATTTCAACTTACATAACACACTCTACTTCATCTTGTCAAAACTTCAACCGACCACCGAGAGAGTCAAATGGACTAAGTTTTTGTCAAACAAATTATGGACACGATCAATGCGACGAGCTAAACACAATGGAATAGACCCCATGACATGACAATTATTTGGTGACAAACGACCATTTTCCCAAACCCGGCTTGACTATGAGATGATGACGCATATGGCGTGACTTGGAAAGTATTCCGGAGGGGTCATATGACAACAAGATAAGTGAAATAAGGCATAGACATGACAAGTACATTGATCTAAACATGGTGGAGTGAACGGAAATATTTTGTGACAAAGTTCAGTAGGTTCTCCTTTAACATCATGCCCCGACTACTTCGGAATCATGTCGATGTTGAATATCAACATCTAGCCCAAAAAAACAACAAAACATGACAAACTTAACTAGACTAACCAATAAGACAAGGACATAACCATGAATTTGGTACATGTACCCGTTTCCATCCTCGAAAATGGAAGGGAATGAAAAGAGAAAGGCTAGCATTCCAAAATGGGTGAAGCAGAGGGAGGAAAGAAGGAAAAGAGTAAGGTTAGCATTACATACCCTTTGTACCCCCCCTTCAAATGGTTACTTGTATGGTAATTCCTTGGTTGTTGAGGGTCATCATAAAGTCCCTGGGCCTACACCATACTACCCCCTGATCCCTCTCAATCATGCTCCGATTCAAGAACAAGTACCTCATATTCGGCTCCTCCAATTACCCCCCATGTTCATGGACCATGATCCCTTACTATCAATTTCCCATCCCACCGTCGGCCCCCTAGTGTAGCCACACCCTGCAACTCCCCCTTTTCCTCATGGAAAAGTATATGCTTAACAAAACATGCCTTCCCAACCTACATCGATTAACTAAAAATAAAAACCAAACACCTCTAAGAAGAAGAATAAGGGGAATAAAAATGAAATAACCAGCATCGAGAAGGTGGAGGGAAACCCCCTTGACAACATTGGAACCAATCTAAACCTCACAAATAGGGATCCCAATTAACCTCCCAAGAATAGAAAGAATCCTTAGTTACATACTAACCATATGTGTTCCTTTTGCGGTGTTTATGGACACTATACCCATCATTGTCCTCATTTGGCTAAGGCTCAACAGTTGTTGAATGAGGGATACCAATGTGAAGCAAAAAATGCCCCACAAGGGAAACCAAATTCACCACCTCCTCATTTGATCCAAATGCAATTTTTAGTCCTACAAAACCCCTTCCCATATCAAGGGGTGGTCACAACACAACCTATGGCTCATTACCATCTCTACCATCAACTTCCAATGATACCCATGACCCTTATGCCCAACATCTTCTTATGATGACCACTAACGTCAACCTCAAATACGACAAAACCAATATTGTTCGGCTAATGATACCTATACTATTGATAAAGGGAAAGGCTCCCTAGCAGTTGAAGAAACTTTTCACCTACCTCGTCCTAATATGGATTCTATTCCTAAGATCCCTTTGCACCCTGTAGCAAATAACCCCAATGCCCATGCTACCCCTTACGATAGCATTGTGGATGACATGGCACAATCACCTACCATCATGTATACAATATAGGTTCTTTGGAATTATCCTATGTAGTTGAAAGCATTATTATCCGTGTATTATCCACCTTGGGTGCAATCGATCATTCTGATTATTTCATTATGATGTTTGATCTTGCTCAAGCAAAGCCTAAGATTCCCTTTTCAATATATTTTTAGATTCCAACCACCATCAATAACTTGATTATTGATCATTGCATCATTGATGAAGGTGCATCCACTTGCATCATGTCCACTTAAATTTGGCATAAGTTAGCTTCCCTTGAACTTGTGTCATCCCTCATGACATTGTGCACGCATGATGGTCGTGCTTCTCAACCATAAGGTGATCTTCTTCAAAACATACCCATCCAATTAACTGGGAAAATGGTATTTATTGACATCGAGGTTGTTAATGTGCAATTAGATTACAACCTCCTCCTTGGGTGTAGCTACATGTATGTTATTCAAGCGATCACCTCTATGATGCTTAGAATTATGATGTTCCCCCATGAAGGAAATATTGTAAATATTAATCAATTGACATACTATGATCCCAAGGGGTCGACTTTGTCTAGATTATGTCTTACCTACAGTTTTCAATAGTTTTTGAATTCTTTCCATCCCCTCATTTATGAGTGTTAGTCCCAACGTATTCCAAGATGCCTCCCTCGTGGGGTCTTTCTAGGCCTTACCACCCCCACGATCAAAAGTGGATATATCATAGTTGTGCACTATCTCCTATGGGAATTCTACCACTGTTACACCTAAAATCTACCCATCCTAAGAATCAGTGTATAAACCCCTAAAGATATCTTGACAAAGTAAATTAACCTGGGAGTATTTGTACCCAGTTGTACCAGGTTTTGAGAGGTCGTCACAGGTTTCACTCATGCAACATGCGACGTCGCAGCTTACTTCATTGCAAGGTGCGATGAAGTCAGTTAATGGGAAAAAATAGCTTCTTCGAGGTTCTTCTCGAAACTTGCTGGCTTGGGGCCTTATCCCTGACCTCTAGGGGAGTTGGTACTCGATTCCTAACACCTTGGGAGGATCCCTTATCTCTCTCCTACCATATCTCAACCTATCCTATCCATACCCTATCCACTTAGTCCTATATAAGAGAAGCTCTACTCCTCTCCAAGGGGTGGAAGTCTATGGTGTCTACATCCTGGTGAAATAACTCTTGAGAGATCTCTACTCATCCTTGAGAGACTCAAGCTTCCTTAGGAGGAAATGGAAAATGGCTTTGTTGGAGAAGGGCTGCAGCGTTAAGCCTCTGTTGTAGTTCTATATCTCTTCTATGTACTTCCCTATTTTTACAGTAATACAAATGCTTTCCACCAATATTGTTCATGTGTGTAATGATATTGAGTAGTTTACCTGCTTAACTGTTCACTTAGATCTCTTATTGTATAGATTCCCTTTACTTGTTTATCTTGTTTCTTATCTTGACAGGTCTTGCAGCTTGGATCTAATGACCGTGAGATGCAGAGCAGCATTCAAGAGAAAGGATAGTGAAGTGAAAGGTAAGACATCTAGTACTCGATCCTTAAGTAGATCTAGGAAATGCATTCGTAGCCTATTCTATTTGTTCTAGACTTGCATTGAGCTAGGGAGATCCTACTCACGTCCACTCAAGTGGATTGTCTGGTAAACAAATCTGGAAACCATACTGGGGAGGATACAGTGTCTGATTCTGTAATTTCCTGAGAGTCATTTTCAGTTGATTGCTTGACACAAGCCTTCTATTTGTCATTTTCGTTGTGAGTTGATTTCACTATCAGATCTTCATATTGAAGACTCTGATCTGTTTCCTCAGAGTTTCTACAACTCATTTTCAAACCTTTTCACGGTTCACCGCTGGGAGATATGATTCATTTTTGAATTTAGACCTCGCCCGTCGCACCTGGTTAGTGGAAACAAAGCGACACTGTGTCATTTCTGGCCTCTGTTCTTTACCTGCTAGCCACTCGTCGCATCCCTCTCATTAGTAAATTGCGACGTCACACTATGTACAAGCACAAAGTGCGTCGATTTATCAAAATTTGGCATGCAGGCATCCCCTCTCCATTTGTCAGCCTAAACTTTGGTTTGCTGTATGAACTCCCTCTGTGCTGCAAGATCCAGCCAGGGATCCCACCTTTGATTTGTGTGTTGAGTATTTGGTTTTGTTTGGATTATTTTTGGGTTCTGCTTTGGACAAGTCTGAGGAACGGTAGTGGTGGGTACTCTTGTCTCCTCCACCTTCATCTGCTCACCCTTGCTTTTCCTTCCTTCCATTCTTGATTTGATCATTACATTAGATCAGCTTCCAGACCTCGTTTACATTATTTCTTGAGCTTTGCTTGCTTGGTTTGCTTGCTATTGTCTGATTTTGAGTTAAGTGTGTCTTTCAGCTTGATTGAGTGCTTGTCTTTTCTAGAGTTTTCTGAGGGTACTAGTGTTGCAAGTAGTGTTTTCTTTTTGTTCATTTGGATCTGAAAGCTTAATTGTTATCAAATTTATTATTTGATGCATCTATCGAAAAGTTAAAAAGTGCTTCTTTCCCATCGTTCCTTGAAGTGTTTTTGAAAGAAAACCGTCCTTGCATTGGAATGTTTCATTTATCAATATTTTGGAAAATTGAATGAATGTATGATCATTTGTGTTTTTCTTGAAATTTGAATCGCTCATCTTCTTGAAAGACTCAAGCTACACTTCCGATTTTGCAAAAGTATTTCCATGCTAGGGAAAGATAAGTGCATTTTTTATTTTTCATTGCTTTTAGGCCATTGAAAGTGAAATTGAAAAGCTTGCATACTCCATCTTAGAATGCTCTCTTTTCATTGCCTAGTATCATTTTCATTTTGAAAAGAAAAAGAAAAGGAAAAATGTTTTGATCTGGATAGTAGTGTTGTGATTTTTGTGTTTCGTTGAAAAAGGAAAAGAATACTTTCATAGTCAAGTTTGTTTGAATTGAGATTGTGTTGCATTGTGTTGTTTTGGCAATCTCGTCACAAAGAAAAATATTTCTCCTTCCCATAGCTAGAATTCATTGAAAGAAAAGAATATTTCGTGCATGTAGCTAGGACTTGCATTATGCTTCCGATTATGTATTGACCTCATGCATTCACCTAACCGTCCAAGATAAAATTAACGGTATAACTAGGTAAAAAATTTAGCAACTTGTGTGTAAGTTAGAGACGTGTTCCGGCGTCGTTAAGCGTGGCAGATGTCGTTATTTGCCAGCAATGTATCCCGGGGGTATTGTAGTCTTCCACGTACTTATCGATATATTGAGCTCCTTCACGTACCCACCAAGTACCATAATCCGTATTTGGCGTATATCGAAGGGTGTATCATGTACTTGGTAGTATATCGGAAGGTCTCTTGCCAAACGGTTGTGCATTAGACAGCACCACTACGGGTTTGAGCTCCCACGTACCTTGCGTATATCAGGAGACACCATTAGGATTCCTGAAACCAACTGAGTTAACCATTTGGCCGTCTTGGCAAAGCAATACACCAAGAACAGCACTCGGGGAGATTAGCATGCATGTATTGTCCAGGTAATCGGGTATGCAGGCAAGGGTACGGTCCCAATCCTCCTTATCGCATCATATTTTTGGACCCTGCAGTATATCACGGTTTGCGATGCCTTGATAATCCCGTGAGGTTCCAGACTTTTGAATCCACTCTGTCACATAAGTTTGCTTGTTTCCTTAGTTTGAGTAGGTTTTTTTGGACTGCTTTTCTTTTAGCATGGTTTTTTTGGACTGCTTTTCTTTTAGCATACCTTTAGGAGAAACGTTGTTTCAGCCATCCTGGCTGATTTTCCTGACGCTCTGGTGGATTTTCCCTAGAGAAAGTCCCATAGGATCTTAAACTTATCGCCCGAATATCCCCTTAATCCGGAGGTTATTTCGAGGGTAAGAATGGATCAGCGTAACACGGTCGTAGTTACTGAAGTGGAAAACCCCACTCTGAATGTTGGAGGACTTTTGTTTCCACAAACTTCTCCGGATTCACCTACCTCTCATCCCCACAAGATGAAGAAGCACAAATATCCACTTCAAAATACCTTTCTCCCATCATCCTAGGAGAACCTGGGTCATTGGAATGGATAAACCGACCCCAGGATGATCCTACAGCTGTTGGTCCTTCAGCAGCTTACTGGACATCTACTGGTCACCCAGTGGATCATTTTTCCATCGCATCACCACCCAACTGGACTACTCCAGAGTTCTCTAGACCCTCCTACATGCCTGACCCCGCCGAAGTCTTTGCACCTATTCAAGAATGCTTGGATCGGTTACGCATTAAGGGTAATGAACTTCGAAGACAAAGTCTCAAGCAAAGACCTAGGTATAGAGATACCTCAATTCATCCGATATCTTCTGGATCACCAAAAAAATCTTCCCACCACACGACCATTAATGAGATTGGTCAATCTTCACAAAAGGCCAGTCCTGCACTTCAAGTGAATCAACCGGTTGAAGAACAACATTCCAACACATCGGTCACTACCATAGTTACTTTACCAGTTCCTCCTCCACCTCAAAATTCAAGGGGAGGATATTCCATTTCCCCGGATTATCTCATTGGTAATGTTATTACTATGGTAGATAATAAACAACCTACATTGGTTCAACCTTTGAATAGTGGTTGACCTATTGTGGCTGCGGGGAAATCCCTATTTCCTAACCAGAACATAAGCGGTGGAATCCCCAACAGACCTTCCGTCGGACCTCCCCAACCTGCTAGACCATCCACCATGGGATTATCTCATGTTGGGGGACCCTCCAATGTAACCCTACCCTCATGGAGTCAAGGGTATCCAGGTTCTGTTAATCCTGCGTCGGGCCAATCTAATCCCGAAAACGCACCATACGAGATACCTTATCCTAGGAATCCATACACTCTATGGGGGCAACAACCTGTGTTGCAACACGGACCCCAACCAACTATCCCTCAAGCACCACCACCCCTGATCAGTCCACCCCCACCTCCTGCTGGAGTCGGCAGGCCCCCACCTAACTCTGTTGGAGGCCCACCTCATTTTACCAACAATATCCCTCACCCTTCTGGCGGTGGCGGGAATGTTCCACCACCCCCTCCAGGCGGAGGCGGCGGGGGACCACCCTATTATAGTGGAGGAGGACATTTTCCTTCGAGTGGTGGAGGTGGTCCACCACCCCCTCGAGGCGGAGGCAGTGGAGGACCCAATTACTATGGTAGCGGTGGTGATGGTGGAGACCCTCATCCTTCCGACGGTGGAGGTGGTGGGGGCCCCCATCCTTTTGGCTACGGAGGTGGTCCACCACCCCCTCCAGGCAGAGGTAGTGGTGGGCCACCTTACTACAGTTATAGAACCCCACCTCCTCCCATTGGTGGCGGCGGACCTCCACCTCCTCTCGGTGGTGGAGGTGGACCCCCACCTTATTGGAATCGACCACCTTATGGTGGCAGATCCCCTTACGGTCCAGGCGGCACACAGGATGGTCTCAGCACCACCAAGTCATCCACTCCTACTGCTACTGAAGAATTCAATTCTGTCTCATCAGCTTCACCTCAGGAGTCTAGTAGTAAGATGAAAAACAAGGGAAAACCTAAGAAATTTTCTGCCCATCAGGAACAAAAGAGCACTCCTGATGACGCTAAACAGAAACGGAAGTTAAAATATCCTTGTTTACTGTGTGGAGATGATCACTTCTCTAAGGAGTGTCCCCATAGAGACGAAGTCCAAAAGTTTCTTAGGGGCAAACCCACTCCTGCAGTCCTCAATGATATGTTTCCCGCTCAAAACGAGCAGATGATTGCTCAACCTCCCCCAGCCTAGGGGGGAATCATCCAATACCGCGCATGTTCTCATGGTGCGAAATGAGATGATCAATTTGAACACTCGCTCGCAATCATACGCAAGGTCCCTTCGAAGGAACCTGTTGGGAGCAATACTGAAAAAGCTTCCAACTCCTTACCTGATGTCACTATACCATCAACTCCTCTCACCATCGAGAAGCCATCTTTCGATTCGATATTGCGACCTCCCAAGGGCACGATTAGAAAATTTGTTTTTAATCCTAATGCTCAGGCATCACAGAATTACAATAGCATAGAAGACTTGGTGCAAGCCCCTTGTGCCATGTCCACGTTGGAAGTTTTGCAGAATTGTCCCAATCCACGCAAAACTCTCCTCGCAGCTATCGGTGCAGTTGACCCTGATTCTTCGAATACCATCATGTTCCAACTTGACCATTTCAAGTTGAGGCTTTCCCATCAGCTAGCATTTCAAGTAGCTACAAACCTCGCTGGGAAAATTGTCCATTGTAGCCTTCTAGATGAAGGCGCCTCTACATCTATCATGTCGATCTCCTGTTGGAGAGCCATCGGCTCTCCCGAATTGAATCGCTCTCCCACCAAGTTGAAAGCATTCGACAGGCGTGGATTTCAACCTCATGGGCTCTTATAAGCTCTCGCAGTCGAGCTAGGTGGAAAGACCATAACCATCAATGTGGAAGTGGTCTTCGCCCCAATAGACTATAATCTCTTTCTTTGTCGCAATTGGTTTTACGCCATGCAGGTGGTAGCTTCTTCAATCTTCCGCACGGTGCAATTCCCCCACCAAGGACGAATTGTTACCATCAACCAATTAGATTTTTGCACACCGGACACTACTACTCATCCTGGTGACCATGTTCCTTCCATTGGACAAACGTCAAAACAGTATGAGAGTATAGGGGTTGGCCTTTTGAAAGATTCATCTCTCATGGGCGTTTTTCATATTTCGTACCCCCCTAATCATGTTTCCTCGGTGAACATGATCTTCGCAGAGATTCCATCTCGCTCTATTGATACTTGGCTTGTACCGGATGAAGCCACAACACACCTGATTAGAGATGCAATGCCTCTTTCACCCACTGAACGTATTTACGAGGCTATCCAATAAACACCGGAGGACAACCTAACCATGGCCTCCCCATCTTCTTCTCTACAACGGGAATCATCCCTACCTGACCTCTTCCTTCGGACTTTTCATTCAGATGAGTCCATCATGGAAGTTATGAATGTTGATGATGGCCCATGGGATGACCTTCACCATAGGTCCTCTTTTCTTCCACTTTTGGAGTACATAGAGAACAACATTCACACCATCTTTTTCCCGGATATCTACCTGTTCCCTCATTCTCCCATACTTACATGTCTTTCAGACACGGAGGGTAACTTGGCCAACATTGAGCCTACCACCCCGGTAGACATCTCGGTAAAACCTGGTGTAATGGAACACATCCGCATAGGCCAGAAGTGTTCCCCTGAATAAATAGCTATTGGTACGGCCTTATTCAAGCGATTTCGAGACGTATTCACTTGGTCCTATGAGGAGATGTCAGGGATAGACCCCGCGATTGTTTCTCATGAAATAAAAACCTATCCTGAAATCAAACCTGTATGTCAAAAGTTGCGACCGGTACACCCCCGGAAGACTAGAGCAATCAAGGCAGAAATTGAAAAACTCTTAACGGATGGTTTCATTTATCCTGTCCCATTGACGGATTGGGTCTCAAACGTCGTCCCTATGAACAAAAATCAAGGCACCATTCATGTCTGTGTCGATTATCGGGACCTTAACAAGGCTTGCCCAAAGGACAATTACCCGAACCCATTCATCGACCAAATTATCGACAATTGTGCTGGAAGCGTCATCTTTTCATTCATGGATGGCTTTTCTAGTTACAACCAGATTGAGATCAACCCAGCCAACCAACATAAGATGGCTTTCATCTGTCCTTGGGGGACATTTGCATATCGCAAACTCCCATTTGGCCTTAAAAACGATGGCGCCACGTTCCAACGAGCCATGTCGTATGCCTTCCATGACATTAAGGACTTTGTGGAACCTTACTTGGATGATCTCCTTGCTCATTCAAAGCAGCGTGAGTTCCACATGGATCATCTGATGGCCATTTTCCTCAGATGCATACGGTACAACATTCGTCTGAATCCTCATAAGTGTATCTTTTGCGTTGAGTCCGGACGCCTCTTAGGATTTATAGTCTCGAAGGATGGGATCTGCATCGATCTCTTAAAGGTGGAGGCCATTGTCAATCTCCCACCTCCCACCATTGTGACAGAACTTCAAAGTCTCCAAGGGAAGGTGACTTATTTAAGACGTTTTGTTTGTAATTTCATGGAAAAGACTAAGGGGTACATGAGGCTGCTTAAGAAGGACATACTATTCATTTGGGAGGATCAAGCTCAAAAATCCTTTGACAGCATCAAACATGCCATCACGCATGCCCCCATAATCGAACCGCCGAATTATTTTTGATATTACATCTTATATCTCGCTACTTCCGCTACCACTATCGCCATGGTTTTGGTACAGGAAGATCAAAATTCCCAGGAACATGTAATATACTATGCAAGTAAGGGTCTCCCTGACACTGAAACTAGATATTCACATGTCGAAAAACTTGCTTTTGTGGCAATCATCGCCATCCAAAAGTTTTGACACTACATCCTACTCTGCACCACCACCATCATTGCAGACTCGAACCCCATGTACCACGTACTGACACATCAGGTGCTCGGGGGCAAGTATTCACACTGGATCGTAATACTACAAGAATTTGATCTTCTTTTCAAGTAAGCCAAGTCCAAAAAGTCCTTGGTGTTTGCTAAGTTGATTTGTGACTTTCCCTGTGCTGATGTAGAAGTTGAGCACAATGAATCCTTTCCATATGAGTCACTATTTCTCATCAGTACGACCGATCCGTGGTATGGAGATATTTCATTATATCTTCAAACCCAACGCTTCAACCCTCAACTCTCTCGCTATGACCGTCGTCGAATTCGTCACCATGCAAAATATTATCTGATCATCAGTGATACTTTGTACCGCCGTGGCATCGATTCCATTCTTCGATGTTGTCTAACTCATGACGAGGCTGAACGCGTTCTAAATGATTGTCACGCTGGGGCGTGTGGTGGTCACCTCTCTGGGATGGCTATATCCCAGAATATTTTGCGCACAGGATATTATTGGCCTACTATCTTCAAATATTGTATTAAGGCCATGAAAATATGTCTTCCATGCCAACATTCCATTGGAATAAGCGCACCCATCCCGCCTCGTTACACCCAGTTATTGCTGTGGGCCCCTTTGCAAAATGGGGTATCAATTTTATGCATTGTAAGCCTACCTCGGCCAGGGGGCATAGTTACATCATCCTAGCTGTGGATTACTTCACAAAGTGGGCCGAGGCAATGCCTACATACCAAAACAACAGTAGAACCGCCGCACTCTTCATGTTTAATCACGTAATAGCGCGGTTTGGAGTTCCTCAGGCTATAGTTACCGATCATGGTTCTCACTTTTAGAACCATATGGTTGATGAACTGAGGGATAGATTGGGTTTTCGACATGAAAACTCAACACCTTACTACCCACAGTCCAATGAACAAGTCGAGGCCATTAACAAAGTTTTGAAAACTATGGTCCAACGGATGGTAGGTACACACAAGTCCAACTGGCATAATATGCTATTTTCAGCATTATGGGCCTACAGAACCTCCGTTAAAACCGCCACAGGTTTCACTCATTTCCAACTAGTGTATGGATTGGAAGCTGTCCTGCCTATAGAGTGCGTAATTCCGTCTGTGCAACTCGCTGTCGAACTTCTTCCTAACACTACTGCTGAGGAAGAACATTTCATGTACTTAGCAAAACTTGATGAGTCTCACCGAGATGCTACTCTTGCTAATGAAGCACACAAGAAACGCATCAAATCTCAATACGACAAGTCAGTTGAACCCCATATCTTCAACGAGGGTGACCTGGTCCTCACATACAACCAAAAGCATGACAAACTAGGAGCAGGAAAGTTCGAGTCCATGTGGCACGGACCTTACATCGTCAAACGTGTTTTAGAAAAGGGAGCGTACGAGCTTGAAGATTATGATAGAATATCTTTGGGTGAACCCCGTAATGGGATTTACCTGAAGAGGTATTATGCCTGACCCTCTCATGCATAGATTTTCTTGTATATACTGTACATGGCGTGTTTGTGTGTTTTTATGTGGTGTGATGCACTTGTTTTTTAGTGTCTTTAGATATTGTTTTCACTTCTCATACCATGTTCTGTCTACGTGTGCAGATGGAAACGTGCTATGGATTCACGGACGGCGCCAGCCGGCATACCCGTAACCTTACTTCGGCAACCTGGGTACTGTATTCCCCAACAGGTGAGCTCGTCAGCTCAGAAGGAAGTTGCCTTGGATTCGCAACCAATAATGTCGCAGAGTATCTATCGGTAGTTGGAACCTTAACCGATGCAATTTCCTTGGGTATGAACCACATTTTCATCCACATGGATTCTCAACTGGTGGTTTCCCATCTTAACCGGGTTTACGCTATCTGTGATCCTACCCTACTCCATCTCTTTAGATGGGTTCACCTCTTGGAAAGGTCGTTTTAAACCATTCAATACCTGCACATTCCACAAGAATTAAACACAGTTGTTGACTCGATGGCCAACTTCATTCTAGATTGGTACATCGCACACACATGATACTCATAACATGAAAAAAAAAGCATTCAGAACATGTAAATAATGCACTGTATAGAAGCAAACATGTAAACAAGATCACATCATTATTTTTCTGAAACACATAATGTATAAATCGCCAGACTGTCTGTATATATATATATAATCTCAAAAAAGTAGTGGTGATACAAAAATCTGAAGCCCGATAGCTTTCAGTAAGTCTCTACAAAATCTGAAGCTTCGCAGCTTTCAGTAGTACAAAACCTGGGGCCTCTAAGCTCTCAGTACACACACAGTGACAACATGTGGCCTATCTCCTGGCCCGTACTACCCTAGGTGGTCTAACAGCTCTAGCTAGCTGAGTCGAGAAACAGTCCACTGCTCTCGCAACCTTGCGGAGTAGTGCATTGAAGTGCGCAGTCGCTCCAACCTTGTGCACCTGCATGGGCCGCGGCACCTCATCTACCATCGGCTCAGGAAAAACTAGTGTCAACCCACTCAGGTTGGTGTAGACTCTATCCATCTCCACGATGGCAGCATGCATAGCTGGATCTACCATCGCTCCCTCTCCTCTCTCTCTCCTAGCCAGAAGAGAGGTCCCCACTGGTTGTACAGGCCCCATATCTGCACACACATGTCGTTCACCTGTCAGCACTATATCAAAAAATCATAAATGCACAAAACTTAAAAAGTTCAAGGGTCATTTTTTCTTACCAAGGTCTCCCCATGCTGCTCCCTTAGGCAGCGGCAAGTCTGGGTCATCTGTGAAGTCAGTGCCACTATATGGAAAGTCCTCCACCATCAGTAACTGGCCTGCCATCCAAGTGAAGAAATCAGGAGGGAATCCGATGATAGGACCTCCACCATGTCGAGCTATCACATCGATCCACCTGGCCATGTGTGGATCTTTGAGGTCCCTATCCTCTAGTGGCACCTGAGGACGCAAAAGGGGAACTCCTTCCAACAAGAACAAGATCAGGATAGAACCATAGCCGAACTTCTTAAGCTCTCCTCGCCGACACTTTTTCAGCTGAGCTCGTACATTTGCAAGGACCCCCTCGCACCATTTGAAGATCTTTGGAGATAAACAGTCCTCTGCATAAAGCATCTGTGCTCTGGTGGCTAGGTGAGGAGCTTGGCTCCCCGCCATCCTTGTAATGGTGAATAGAATGGCCCGCAATGGGCGCTCCTGTACATCTTTAATGCAAATCTTCCCACTAGATGCACGGGCGTCGGGAACACAATGCTGTCGGATCAAATCTTCCACAGTTCGATCACTCCCACATGATCCAGTGAGTGTCACATTGTCCCCCCTTCGGGACAAACCAGTCAGAAAATAGATGTCTTCCACATCTATGTGAAGCTCATGCTCACCAACCATGAAATGTTGTTGGGCCGCATCCCAACATTGGAGCATGTGGATCAGTAGTGGAAGTTGGGATCTCATCCCCTGAATGCGGAAGAACTTGAGAAGCCCATAGTTTCTCAAAGCTTCCACACAATGTGGATCGTTTTCAGCTTGTTCATCATCTAATTCGTGTTCCCTTTCCCTCCATTCCAAAACCATTTTGGATTCTTGGAACCTATCAACAGGAAGAGTTCAACAATGTTAGGACTTGCTTCACCCACTGGAAGGCCCTCTTTTGAGTTTTGTTTGAGTTTGGGGATGGACATCACCATCGTTGCACCCCATTTTTGCAAACAGGGTGACATCATCGCAGTCCATCTATACTCCATTAGCAACGACTCGGTCTCATTGCAGTTCCCTAAAGGGCCAACTGCGACGATTCGAGGGCACAATGGCCCTTCCCAAATCAAGCCAAAACCCCAAAAAATGACTAAAAATCAAAATTGTAAACCACTATGATTTTGCTGGCTGAAGTTTAGGGTTACCTGTTCCTCACGGCAGGTGAAACGGTTGATCGTAGCTCCCAGAATCGACAAGTGAAGATCTGGCAACAAATGGCACTATTCCTCCCAAATTTGGCAAAAAGAACAATGGTGACTATATTTGGTTTTTATTTCTATTTATAGAACAAATGGAATATTCCTTTTTCAAATATTTGATGTCGTTATGCTATAGTTTGGATCAGTTTTATCCTATTTGAACGTTCGGTTGACTATTTGACCTATTTTTCGAGTGTGCAGGAGTTGTGAAGTGCCTTTCTACGCCATTTTTATATTGGAACATCATTTCAGGTATGAACACCCCTTGTGAGTTTTCGTCGTTTACTCATTTTTTTCATAGATTGCAATTAATGAGCTTACTCTTTGTTCTTTCTCATGCTCTTGAAACTATGAGAATACGTTACCGAGTTACGATTTATCACTTTTCTGGGCTCGTTAAACTCCTACGGAAAAGGAACCCCCCCGGAGTCTACCGTTAAGCTCTTTTCAGGCTCTCAAAATACCAAAAGATTTCCAAGCGAACTTGTCACATTCACGCTTGTAAAAGAATTTGAATGGTCGTCTTCATGGTGATAGTTTACCCCTTTTCGGACTAGGGGGCACTAGTTACGAAAAAGGTATACTCTAGCCAATCATGACTAGAAGAGTCCTCTCCCGCGTTGTTTTACCCTTTTTCGGGCGATGAGGCTAACTTTACAAAAAAGGACCGTTGGAGTCTTCTTTAGATCTTTTTAGACTCTCTAAACATGAAATGACGACTGAGTTTACCTTCTATGGACTCGTTAAACTCTTACATTGAAGGGCCCACCATGGGACGAGCCCCTCCTATCCCAGGTTCACAAAATATTTGGGATTGGACTCATCTATGAGATGAGCTATACCAAGCATCTGGTTACCCTCATCAAGCTCGTAAAAAACACATGAGGCACTCATCGTTCATGATGGGGAAAAAGGAAATCTTTTGTCTTACATACGTTGTTAGTGGCAGTATATAGTCATTCTTAAACATGGCACTCATCTGCATTTGCATACAGCACTTGGATCATCCGTTTGTCCTCGGGTTCCAATTTCCTGAGTCTTGTTACTCCTTTGAGTCGTTCAAAGAAAGCTTCCATCATCAGTCGCATTAGGGATTGGTGTCATACTCGTCATGTCAATACTTCCAAGTCATGCCATGCCCATGTTTAGGAATATGTCCATCATTTATCATCTGCAGTCAGTACACCCACCATCATGTTGGTCTTCTCTAAGTCAGTCTTGCATGTTACTGTACCATCCGATCTACTCCATACATTTTTTTCATGTTTCGTGTCGACTGATGGGGGATTCATCATGGCCCTCCTTCGATGGATTCATCCTTGTCGACTTCAACTCATCATCCGAGGATTGAATCTAGAAACCAATCAAGTATCTTGGCCCTGCATGCCTCAATGGCAGGTTACCTCGCTTTCAACATGAGTTTACATTATTGACTCTTGATTGAAATATTTCATCTTGCGTTCAACTTCAACTCATTTATTCACGCTTGATGATATGTACTGTGATACCTTGGGAATCATTGACATCAATGGTGATCTCCCTTGCGCTTGTTAACGGTTTACATCAATGGCTGGTAATCAAGTGGTTTCTACCATATTCGACGTCAAGACATTTGTAATCACATGGATAGATTTGTATCATTGCGGGTTCAGCTTGAAGACCCTGGGAAGTCATGTTTTACCCAGGTTGCGATGGAGTTTGTATTGATTCATATTACATGGATCCACATTTGTATTGGTCGTGGCTGTGTTATCATCTCATCATGGATCTACACTTGTGTCTAGTAGCCATGATTGTGTTTAGTCGGTCATTACTACCCTGGATCTGCATTGTATTGGTCGGCAGCCATGTTGTACTTCATATGACATTGTCAATTCAAATTCAGTTGTACTGCGGCAGTGTCCTTCGTCAGACAAGTCTATTGCCATTTCTTCTATCAAAGCACTTCACCTATCTATATTCAACAGCTTCATGCTTTGGGGGGCATTCTGTTACACCTAAAATCTACCCATCCTAAGAATCAGTGTATACACCCCTAAAGATATCTGGACTGAGTAAATTAACCTGGGAGGATTTGTACCCAGTTGTACCAGGTTTTGAGAGGTTGTCGCAGGTTGCACTCATGCAACATGCGACGTCGCAGCTTACTTCATTGTAGGGTGTGACGAAGTCAGTTAATGGGAAAAAATAGCTTCTTCGAGGTTCTTCTCGAAACTTCCTGACTTGGGGCCTTATCCCTAACCTCTAGGGGAGTTGGTACTCGATTCCTAACACCTTGGGAGGATCCCTTATCTCTCTCCTACCATATCTCAACCTATCCTATCCATAACCTATCCACTTAGTCCTATATAAAAGAATCTCTACTCCTCTCCAAGGGGAGGAAGTCTATGGTGTCTACATGCTGGTGAAATTACTCTTGAGAGATCTCTACTCATCCTTGAGAGACTCAAGCTTCCTTAGGAGGAAATGGCAAATGGCTTTATTAGAGAAGGGCTGCAGCGTTAAGCCTCGATTGTAGTTCTATATCTCTGCTATGTACTTCCCTATTTTTACAGTAATACAAATGCTTTCCACCAATATTGTTCATGTGTGTAATGATATTGAGTAGTTTACCTGCTTAACTATTCACTTAGATCTCTTATTGTATAGATTCCCTTTACTTGTTTCTCTTGTTTCTTTTCTTGACAGGTCTTGCAGCTTGGATCTGACGACCGTGAGATGCGGAGCAGCATTCAGGAGAAAGGATAGCGAAGTGAAAGGTAAGACATCTAGTACTCGATCCTTAAGTAGATCTAGGAAATGCATTCATAGCCTGTTCTATTTGTTCTAGACTCACCTTGAGCTAGGGAGATCCTGCTCACGTCCGCTCAAGTGGATTGTCCGATAAACAACCACCCAACCTTAACCCTCTCATAGCCCTAAGCCACATTCAGGGAACCCATGGGTGGGATTTCCTATACATCAAGTTTGGTTCATCTTTCCTCCTCCTAGGATTGCAATAACTCCCATGATGGATACGCTTAACCTCCTAGGCTTGATGTTAAGACTACTTGTTTGGTACTTTAATCCACCGAACCCCCCACCAACTCCTCGAGTCATTTTAATGCTCGTGCAGTCGATTGGTACCTCCAATACCCAACACGCGTGCTTACGAAGGACACTGCTCCCCCTACCTATACTTCTACCAAAAAGAAAGGTGGGGTCAAAGCCAAGAATATGGAACCACTTTCTACTACAAACTTGATCGTGAACCCTCCTCTTGCAGCTACAAAATGAGCACCCACGCCTACACTGTGTGTGATATCGTGTTCCATGCCCCCATCAATATCCATAGTTTCCCATCTTGCGCACTCACTTTCATGTGACTAAAGAGAAGAATGATGTGAATACTCTTGTGGTTCACATCACTCTCCTTTGCGCTACCAAGTAGTGGAACAAGGTATTGTGCACCAACCATCCCTACCCGTTGTGTGGCATCTATGGCCACTATTCACACCATTGTATTGATCTCCCTAAATTTAGGTCCCTCTTATCTAATTTACATTGATGTTCACTTGAGGTACAAGTCACTACCATCAAGGAAGTGTCTCCTCCTATGTCTTCCTTTGAGGGGACAATCTCCATCTATTACCTCTCATCCTCTAGCGATACTTCCTCGATGTCCTCTCATGCCATTGGCTACAATGACGAAGATGAACTCCTATGATATATTTGTTTGATCCTTTCAAAAAGACAAGGAAATCCCATGTCCATAGCATGGGGAAAGGCCTCATAACCTTCCCACTCATCATCATCGTCCTTATTGTTGTTTGAGCCAACGTTATTGGGGGTATCCCCCTTGAAAAAGGGGAAATCGCCCTCATCATCTCACATATGGTGTGTGTCACCATGGCTATCTGCCTCATGGTGTCGCCCCTCTAGTTGTTGGTTTATTCCCTATCGATACCTTTCTACGAATGTTGGAATATTCACCAATATTAAGAGGGGGGGTGAATCAATATTGGGAACTGTTACCAATTTTTACTTCAAACATAAAATTGCAGCAACTTTAAATTACCATCACATCATTAACCATAGGACATTATCAAGCATTATCATCAACACATAAATCATACATAGTGCACATATATTTTACATGGAAACCCAAATGGGGAAAAACCATAGAATTTTGTTCTTATGTTTGTGAAAAGTACATTCAATTTTATGTGCACCAACACAAAGGAAGCAACAACTACGTGATTTCTCCAGTGCCAACTAGAAGGAGGAACCGACCCCCTTGTGAGCACCAACTCCCACTTCTTAGGAACCAACCTGAAGGAGACGACAATCTCCTATACATTCCCCAATATCGCCACCTTGATATGAATAAGAGTGTCAACCTTCCACTATCACTGTCTTCACACTATCACTATCATTTTCTTCACACTATCACTGTCAACCTTCATATTTGCAGCAAACTAACCCAAAACATATCTGCAATATAACCTTCATATTTGCAGCAAACTAACCCAAAACATATCTGCAATATAACCTTCAAATTTGCAGCAAACTAGTCCAAAACATGTCTACAATATAACCTTCAAATCTGCAGCAAACTATCCCAAAACATGTATGCAATATAACCTTCAAATCTGCAACAAACTAGCCCAAAATATGTCTGCAATATACCCTTCAAATCTGCAGCAAATTACCCCTTCAAATTTGCAATAAAACCTTCATAAATAAATAATCCATAGACTTCATTTCTTTGCCTCATTAATCCCTTAACTTCAAACCCTAGGTCATTCCAAGAGAGGAACCCTATATTCTTCCATAAGAACCCTAATCCATACACAAATATCTTCAAGGATATAAAAGCTAGTCCACACCAAGAGAGACACCATAATCCATGCCAATAACCTTGCTAATAGAAACCTTAATCCATGTGCAAGATATTCACCAAAAGAGAAACCCTAATACATACCTTTTTGAAGACAAAGAAAGAAGAGAGAAACCCTCACTAATCCTTCAACTTCTTCACAAGATGCTCCTCTTGTACCTTCGCTTCAGTTGTTTATAAGAAGAGATGCACAACTATAAGATGATGAATGAAATGTTCCAACCTTTATTTATATGATTCTAAGTCACTCTTTTAGTTCACTTAAGGTTTATAAGGTCAACCCTAACCAAATTCTAGCCTCATGTTAGGTCATCCCTAACCAAATCCTATTCCAGTACAAAGAAAACTTCATTTCTCCTCAACCACGAGGAGTTAGCAATCGTGCCACCTATCACCAGAAAGGTCTTGAATAAGCTATATGATTATGGAACTTGTTCTTTCATTTCGGGTACCTTTATGGGGTAAAAGTGTTAGTTTGTCTTTAGCATCATTCTCATGAGACTCTCCTTGGCTTTCTCTTCATGGCCTATTGCTTTAATTCTTCAATGGGATTTGACTTGTCTTCTTGACCACTTAATTTCTTCATTAAGGGGATTATTTACACTTCACATCATCATCACTTTAGGGGATTCTTCACTTGCTCCAGTTGTGTGCAACTCAAAGTGGGAATGTGGAAACAACCACATATTATCTCATATCGTGAGGGCCATGCTTAACAACTACGCCATAAGAGGTCCACTTTGGATTTATATACACTTATGTCAAGGGTCCTTCAAGGCTCTTCAAGTATTAGTGTTTTCTTATCTTCATGGCATGACCACATCAATGATAACAATCTTCTTTAATGACTTATTTATTTGGCTAGGGGCATCTTCATTTGGTAAGGGGATTCTTCATTTGGCTTCATGGCTTCAAGGTTAAATCAATGACAACCATCTTTCCACAAGGATAACATCTGCACCACATCAACACCTATGGGATGGGGGGAAGGATCGATTATCTCGAAACTAGGATAGGGGGGAAGGATCAATCATTTTGACCCTATCATTTCCATCTACTATCATTCATTCATTGGTCCACTTGTTCATTCATTGGACACTTATGTCATTTCCTCCTCTTACTATCTCTCAAGTGTCCGCACACCTGGGCCACCATTCTATAACAATTTTTTTTAGCATCCTATTTCTCAGGTGCTCACACACTTGGGAAACCATAACAGAACAATGATCCTTAACATTGTATCTTTGGTGTCCATACACATGGGATTTCATTAAAAACAATGCTCCTTAGCACTCCTGCAAATTGTATATCATCTCATTTTGTGGAAGCATCCCTAGTCACCTTTATTCATAGAATTCTTCGATCAGTCACCCATGGAGTCTCATCATGATTACGTACTACGGACAATTGAACCAATGTTGTAGTCTCAAGAATCGTATAGGTTACTATTAGTACATCACATATATATATATATAGATATATAGATATATAGATATAGATATAGATATAGATATATATCACATGAGCATATAACATACAAGAAGAAGATAAAAGAGTAAGTGGAACAACAACAACATGCCTTTGTATTAATAGACATAAAATACTATCCAATGTCACTCAGATTCATGGCTCAATACCCTATATATATTGTGTATAGGTATTTATTCAGTTACAAGTGACAGTTCTATGGTCTAATTGACCGACTTGGCTGACCCGACCACGGTCATTTGGAGGACCTAGCCGGCGAATCGAATAGGCTCCTCCAACATCTACTAAGCTAGCCTCGAAAGCACATTATGATAACATGATCATCATTTAAAGAACATATGCAATCATATCCATTTACCTCATCGTATATTTATGAATTAGAGATTATGAACATGCCATGTGCTGCAAATCATCATGTCATAATATCATTATAATACCTAGATGTTCATGCATTCCAATCATAAGATATCTTTCAACAAATAATCACATGCCATGTCATCATGAAATATCATCATAAATAATCTCATGTAGTGAGTACATATCATGAAATTATGAGATATTATCAAAGAAGTCATTGCTTGCTATCACTTTTTCATTTTAAGGATATCACATCAGTATATCATTGTCAACAAGGACCATAGGATTTACTACAATTACTCAACATATCAACATAAATGTAATGGATTCATATGTATTCCTAATACATATTTGATTTGACATTCATGTCAATATATAACATATGCAGAACCAATAAAACATGATGAAAATTCATATCATTAGATAAATAGAAATGTTAGAGAATGGTTAGTCATTTTCTACCCATTTTGTCTTGTGCTTGTTTGTTGTATATCTTAACAAATGGAGCCATCCCAATGTGTGCGAATCTAGATTACTATGTGTTTTCAATCCTATTTTACCTTAAAGTCCATGAGATCATAAATGCTTGACTTCCTAAGTTAAATAGTGCATTGGCCTTAGTCATCTTTATCTAAATATTTATGTAGGACAAATGTTCTTTATATATATATATAACTTTTTCAACTTATACTCCCTGATTGGTGGCTTCTACGCACACAATATTTTTATCGAAGTGAGAGACAAATTTCAACTCTAGTCCTTTGACATTAATGAGGGATTTCTTGGATGTCTAAAAAATATTTTTTGTTGTGGTAATTTGAAGGAATGCAATGTGTGGTCAAACAATGCTTAATAAAAGCATCAACCTTAGATCTCCTTTTCATTTTTCACAAAAAATATATATATAATATTGTTCAATTGCTTGTCAAAATCTTTATTTCATGGAGTAGATGATACATAGGGACAATATTTTAAGTCATGCATGAGTTTGAGGTATCAATACTATTCTCAAGTAATTGTAGATATGTTTACAACCTTTAGTTTTAATCATTCACAAGCACAATACGGGATGCAACGATAATTGTGGAAAATGTTGCAACTAAGCACAAACAAGCCAAGTTTGAATGATGTACGACTACATATTCTTGGAATTATATATCATGTCATTTGCAAAGATGACCCAAACATGTACGACATATACATTCTACAAGTACACAATTAATGTGAAACACTAACATTGAAAAGTGCATGGAAGTAGAAGTTACAATAAAGAGGTGGGCACATCATCCAATAGTCCTAGATATGTTGGGAATGATTAGAACCAAAATGAAATTAATTCAACAAATGATCCAAATTTGATTAAATGTGTTATTATATTAGGTGATGATTGTCCACTTAGATTTATATGAATGGTGTAATCAAATTCAATGTTGCTAGAGATACCAAAGTGCTTGGAAGGGTGCAATTCACTATGTTAGAAATATACTTGATCTCATAGAAATGTTTCCACTTGGTTAGGAAACTACATATAAATTGAATAGTGACTATTCAAAAGTTTTGAATATACATTTTTCTATAATTTTCTAAATTGTTATGAAACCAATGATACATTGTAAGTGTCTTTAGCATGTTTAATCAAATTGATCAACAAATACAAAATGATAGTTTCAATGGTATTGGTTTATTGCGATGTATATTTTTCATGTTTGTATAGTCCAAAGGATAAGAAACAATATTAATCTCACATACTCTCATGAGGCTTTGAAGACATTAAAGTTTCTCAATATTGATATTGAGGAGATACCCAAAATGGCCATCATTGGAGATTAATAAGATGAACACGTAGTCAAGATATTGTAGCTTAATCTCACATACTCTCATGAAGCTTTGAAAACATTAAAGTTTCTCAACATTGATATTGAGGAGATACCCAAAATGGCCATCATTGGAGATTAATAAGATGAACAGGTAGTCAAGATATTGTAGTTGTGACTAAGAACTACACCAATTTAGTTCCCATAACTTCACAAAGATGAAAATGTTAGTGCTGGATTTAGGTAGAACGAAAATAAATTTAAAAGATAAGGACCAAAGTAATAGTTGTATTGGATGAATCCCCATTGCAAGGAACATGTAGGAAATGTATAAATTATTGATAAACAATGGGAATTACATTTATGGGAAATATATAGATAAATGTTGAATGTCCAAACTTCGGGAATTGACATGCAAGTGTCCACATGCTTGGTGAATTGCTAGATTCTCCCATAGTCTAAAAATGAAAACTTAATTTATCACCAATTAACATGATAACTAACTAATAATCTATATTAATTAATTAAAAATAAGCTATAAAAATTTCAACAACTTATTTATATCTAACCAATTCTACTTTAAAAAATTATTTATAAAATCTTTTACGTAGCCTCCTTCATCTCATTGTGAGTATATTCAGACACTCAACCAATAATTATCATAATAATTGCCATCAATTATTATCTTGATATCTATATGCCACATGACAAGGCCAGTAATTCTCTACGTCAATAACAATTAATTAATATGCATTATACTTAATCCATATCCATATCGTGTTCCCACTCACTCATACAACATAAAGACCATTAATGCAACCTTGTAAAATCTAAATATAATATATTATTCAAATTCTATATACCTTCCAAATATATGTAAACTAATCATTTTTAAAGCTTTTAAATATGAGTTATGTGATTCCTTCATAACGCTGGTCAAAATCAAATAATATTTTTATGTGCTATTATAAGGGTTAAGAAGTGTTTAAAAAACCATGAAAAATATTTAAGCACCATGAAAAATATTTAAGCATTTAGTCAGCCACAAATTTTTTCCGTTTACGAGTAACTCATTTTTTTATCGTGTGCGCTTCATGCCACAGTAACAAAAATGATAATAAAAACGGACTTCTTTTAATCAAGTGCCACAAATCAGCATGAATTGGTCTGGAGGTCGTTGAAGTCACGGGAATGAAGTATTACATTCTTTCAACGCTGAAACGCTACAACAATTTTCTGGGATTACAGCTTCTTTCTCCGGCCATGATTTCTTTCTTGAATAAACGAATTAATGATCAAATGGATAAACAAAAGACTTAGGCTGAAGTTATCATTGACACGCTGTAGAATTGATATGTGAGAGTGGTGGTGCTGGACAGAAACCCTGACACTATTTTTCTCGAGAATTTGAATTTGGTCGTTGGAACATAACCATATTCCTAATCTACACCGTTGGATGAGTTAGAATTAATTGTAGTTAAATTCAAATTATAACTATCTCTTTTGAGTTTGAAATCGTCTGACATTCTAACGGCTAGTTAACTATCTTTATGGGGGTGGCTTTTCTGGTTTGCTTTGTCTCATTGTTGTGGAACGCTATGTTTTGTGTGCCTGTGCATTTGTCCAGACTGGTATTCCTATAATTAGCTGTTGAACTGGATGGTCTAGCGTATGAGCCAAAGGCTTCTAAGCTGAATGGTAGACATGCCGAACCGAGAAAGAAAAAGCATGAACCAGAATTGAAGAAAATCATGAATTAAAATAGAAAGAAAAAGCATGAATCAGAATTGAAGAAAATCATGACGAAAAGCATGATTCATGAGCTAACGGTTCCATCTGCTGACTCATCTGGTGCGTTTTGGAATTCAATATTTACCTCCTGCTTCCTTCTCTGGTGCGTTTGAATGCTAGGGTTTCCGGGTTCGAGTGGAATATGAGTTTTTTATTGTGGTTTAATGTCTGAGGAGACTGGACAGAAATAGACGCAAAGAATTTGGGCTGCTGGATGAACTTGAATGGTGGAAACGAGGATGATGCAACTAACATCAATGTTTTCAATTCCAGGTGTAATTGGGCATTTCCTTCATGTATCATCACTGCTATACTTCTGTAAACCTCACACCTCTTCCAACGCTCGTAGTTTTATTTTTTCTCCGCTTTAGTAAGGCTTCGGTTTAAAGATGGCACAATCTCTGGGGTGGAGCTAGATTTGAAGGTTCCTGCTCGGAATTTTTTGGGTGCCATTCGGGATTCTCGAAGATAATTCCCTCTCATTTCAGAAGTATTGAAGTCATCAGAGATGGCAAGGTTGGCACCATCCGCAAAATAAAGTACGGAGAAGGTAAGAAAAAAACCTGATTTATAGGAAGCTCCTTTTCGACCGTTGCTTGAGTTTACAAATTTAAGGTCAGTTTATGAGCAGAGGTTTGAATAGATGGTTCTGAGGCCTCACCCAAAATGTGATGTAGAAGTGTTAGATCTATTCCAATAGTACACGGCCGTTATCATGGATCAATAGTTCATTTATAGAAGTGTCTCTAATCCTCTGAGGAAGTTTGGTTTTTATCCTCTGAGCAGGTTAGGTTTCTGTTTTGATTTATTTTTTATACTTCTGATAGATCCTAACTGAGGTTAAATTGAGCTATGCTAGTACACAACTGTTATCATGGATACCTAATTCAGTGATAGGAGGGCTTCTATGGGGAGGGCGTATAGTTTAGTTAACAATAATAGATTTGTGATTTGATTTCTTTCTAATCCTCTCAGCAAGGTAGGTTTCTATCCTTTGAGCAGGTTAGGTTTATGTTTTGAATTTTACCGAGGTTAAATTGAGCTATGCTAGTTTGGGTGCAGGAATGAAAACAGCGACCCATGCAACCGGGAGAGGCGAGGTTCAGGATTTGATTTGGCAGCTTCATGCAGTTCCTGATTTGGCAGACTTCTTTCGCTCTGTTTAGTTTTTGGATCCTCAGGGTATCGCTCGTAATACGACAATCCATAGAAAAAGGGTATAAGCCATTCTTCATAAATTCTTTGAGAACTGAACCGAAGAATTTACTGTGGCATTAGAACGTCCCTTAGAAGCAATTTCATTCATTTCTCTTAATCACTTGATCTGTTATTGAGAGTTGCCATGAGGGTTGGGTTTTGTCCCGAGTAGAATGGTTTTTTATTATTTCATTTATGTTTATTTCTTTTTTCCTTTAAATAAATGTTTGATTTATGCTATTCTCTCAAAAACACTAGAAAATCTCAGGCATCTATGGTTTAATTTTTTGGGGCTTTGTATAAGATTTGAGGCACAAACTTGTGATATAAAATATTTTGGTTTGATTTTTTTTAAAGTGACTTAACCCATAGAATATAAAATATAAAATAAATGGGTTGGGTTTGCATAGGGTTTCAAGTGCATGGTCCTGAGAAGTAAAGGGATATAGGTATTTGATATTC
This sequence comes from Larix kaempferi, assembly GCA_027924585.1. NCBI lineage: Eukaryota > Viridiplantae > Streptophyta > Pinopsida > Pinales > Pinaceae > Larix > Larix kaempferi. The sequence goes on from BSBM01000870.1 coordinate 1,088,680, forward strand.
GACGGTGTTTGAGAATTGGCACCAAACCATATATGTGGCATCTGCTTCCAGTCGGGTTCCTTGTGTTGGAGTGATAATTTCTGATAATTTATTGCCTAATAGCTTCTCCAAGAAGCCAATCCATGGATGTTTCTAGACATCTGGATAATTCGAGAGAACTCTTTTTCTTTTGGTTAATGGAAAGTAGAGTAGTTCTGGGCATTTATATGCTGTAAGAACTGTCATTTTTTTATGACTTATGCAGATCTCTGTCTGTCAGTGCGTACTGCCGCATACGACCTCCATACATTTCAACTGCTCAATTGCTCCTACAATTGGGCATTCTACGCATAATTCTTTTGAATTATTGCTATTTGGCAGCCTTCTAAACATTCGATAGTCTCATAGATATGTCATTCCCTGTGGCTCTGAGCGTTGCGGGTATCTAGTTCCATGCCAGCCTCCACATAACAGAGTCGATTAAAAACTAATTTGCCATATATACATTTCGATTAAAAACTAATTTGTCATAAATTGGAACTGTCTCCCTTTTAATGATGATGGCTGAAGTAATATGTTTTAGCTCGTACTTAAAGAAGCTACCACAACTGGCAATGGCATAGCCAATCTAGTGTATTCCTTTTTTTTCCTGAACAATGACATCAGATTTCTTTCTCTTGGTTGTTGTTTGGCAAACCAAAGGTTCCACGTCATATCACATTGCACTGCAGGTCTCTCGGCTCCCGCCTCCAAAGCAAAATCGATTAGGTTTTGTTCCCAGCTAGGCCCAAACCAAATCATTATAATATTTAGATTAACCGCCGTTTTTGGGTTTATAGATTACTATCTTCTCTTTATACTTGGATTACGCGGCCTGTGCTATATTTAGATTTAGGGTTTTTTAGTTTATTTGTTGCGATCAAATTCTCTTCTCGGTCGCCTAGTAAGTTAGTAGTATCGTATACATTATGAAATCATTATTTTATATTTATTAATTAAAAAAGGGAAAGACCTTTATGAAATTCCGCATGCTGATTTTTTTTAGATTTTTAGTTTCATATTTTATTTTTTAAATAATTTTCATAGTGTATTATTTTGAAGTTAATTTAAGCTTCGTAGTTATTTTTGTATTGTACTATGACATATTTAGAGAACTTTTTAAAATTGTTTTAATGTTAATTAAAAAAGGGAAAGACCTTTATGAAATTCCGCATGCTAATTTTTTTTAGATTTTTAGTTTCATATTTTATTTTTTAAACAATTTTCATAGCCTATTATTTTGATGCATAGCCTATTATTTTGAAGTTAATTTAAGCTTCGTAGTTATTTTTGTATTATTTTTGTATTGTACTATAATATATTTAGAGAACTTTTTAAAGTTGTTTGAAAAGATATATATGTGGAAAATTATATTTCATGTAATATCATTAAATTATAATTATTTATATTTTTAAGTTGTTGTATAAAAAGTAGGGAGGTGCTTTATAAGGGACTATGTGAGAAATGTTTAAGATGAACATATGAAGATGTGGGATATAAAAGGAGTAGGTGGAGATGTGGGAAAAAAAAAAAGAAAAGGGTAGGGAGGATAGAGTACAATTGAAGGGTAGAGGATGCATGGGTGTATAGGAAGAGGTGGAGGAGTAGGAGAGGGAAGGGATGTGAAGTGGGTGAGGGTGCAAGGGTCGGGGGCGGAGAGGAGAAAATATAGAAGGAATGGGGGGAGTGGGGGAGGGGAGGAGTAGGAGGGTGGGAGCAGAGGGGGAGGCGGAGGATGAGGATGGGGAGAGGGAGGAGAAGGGGTGACAAGGAGGAGGCAGAGTGGAGGGGTAGGGGGAGGGCGAGGAGGAGGAATAGGGGAGGGAGAGTTAGAGGAGGAGGAGGAGGAGGAGGAGGAGGAGGCGGGGAGGAGGAGTAGTGGGCGATGGGAGGGTAGCGAAGGAGGAGGTGGAGAGAGGGAGGAGGAAGGGGAGGGGAGGGATAGGGAGGATGAGGAGTGTTGATGTATATGTAACTTCGGTATTTCACATATATGTATATTGTATTCCTATAGAGATGTTATTATTCCTCTATACGGAAGTGTCGTCATTTATATTGTAAGTGTTGTAACTTATACTTGATGGGTTATTAGACCACTTTGTTGGGGTCGGCCCTGTATAAGTCATGTGGATCAAAGGGTTATTAGACCACCCTATTGGGGGTCGGCCATGTGGGTCAAAGGGTTATTAGACCACCCTATTGGGGGTCGGCCCAGTTAGCATTATGTTATGTGGTTAAGTTAAGGCCGACCTAGTAAAGGTTATTAGGCAAGTCAAGTCAAGTATAAATAGAGTGCGGGAGGCACTCTATTTGATCATTCTATTCTCTCTCACACTCTCGGGAGAGTGGTGCACTTGTGGAGGAGGAGAAGTTGCTGCTAGGAGATGTCTATCTCGTATGCATGGGCTGTATCGTTGCTCTATCTATCTCTAAGGAAGTTATTGGGGTTTTTCACCTTTATGGTATTCCCCAAGTAAACTCTGTGTCTCTTGTGTGCTTGCATTATTGTGTCCATGATTGATATGCTGTAGATATGTTGTACATGTTGTTCTCTCAGTTAAGATCCTAGATCAGATTGAAGTAAATTCTAAAAAATTAACATGTTATCAGAGCTAGCCTGAAAGAAGGCATGGTATGGCATGTATGACACTTGTTGCAATTGCAAAGCTAGGGCTTGATAGCAAAAACCAGTCATCGTAGAACTGTCGCTATAAATAAATTTAGGCGAGGTTTCAAGGTCTGAAAATCGTACAGGGAGAAGCTAATATCCTCATGTACCTTGTGTCCAAAGGAAAACCTCTAATTCGTTGTACTTTGTGATTTATGATCTATACAATATAGGGTTTCTACCTCTTCTAGATCTCAGTCATAAACAGGTGGCCTTGGAAAAAAGGTCATAACTTGGGCTAGGAAGCTCCAAATGAAATTTCATAAAAATTGACAGGTAGTGCACAGAATGTACTTTCTTAGGTAACTTTTTCAGAGGCTGAAACTGAACCAGTGACACATGGCATGCTGTACAAGTTCACTCTCCTGTTTTATCCCATAAACAGGTCATGTTACGACACTTGGAATAACTCTCTCTCAGAGAATCCATTTGAGGTCATATTTGTGGGGTTGGAAAGATGACAGGTCAGGCTATCACAAGAAAAGTTTTCAGACCCTGTGGATTGAAAAGTTAGGAGTTACACCAGAAACAATCAGGTACATATTTCTATCAAAACAGAATTATTTTTTAGCACCTTCATTCATGGCTTCCAGAATTTAGAGTTTCGGAGAAAGTTGGAATTTTTGTAATCAGAGACTACGGCTGAATGCTACTCATCAAAATCAAAATTTAGAGACCAAGATCAGAATTTTTAGTTGGGAAATAGGTCGGGCTTGATCAGACCCTAGTTCGGGACTTTGATCAGAAAAGTGGAAAATTAGGGCTTCTGCAAAAATGGGAATTTTTTAAATCTATGGCCATGGCTGGAAGCTCCTCAGAAAACTAGAAGCTTAGAGCTTTGGATCAAACCTTTTGATTGGGAAGAAGGGTGGGCTTTATCAAACCCTAGTTCGGGGTCATGTCTAGTGAATCCGAAAGTTTCAAAGGCAAATTTGAAGGGTGAAACTTTGCAGTTTTCAAATTCTTAGTATACCAGCTTGATCAGCTCATCAAGGCGCATATTTCTATCATTTCGGATGTTTGAAATTCAAAGTTTGAATTTTTAGGGTTTCTCTGACAAACCCTTATCCAGCTCCAGATCTAGTTCCTGCAAATCAAGTGGATTGGGTTAATCCTATAAGAGAATGGATTGGTCACCTGCATAAGTGAAGAAGTTCCTATTTCAAAGGGAGATGAGGCTAAGGCCTTACATAAGAAGATTACAAGCAAGCTCGACAGGTATGTTTCGAGATTTGTTCATGATTACGTTTATGGTATATTTGTCTTCATATTATTACGGTTAGTACAATCTCGATTAAATTTAGACTTGTCGTATCACCTTAATAAAATTATGAATGCATGATAGAAGATATTCATTGATTAGGGTGTTGACACTTATGATTGTACTAATGCATTATGGTGTTGTGTGAGGTTTATGTTGTCCGCTAACATGAAAGGTACAGTAAGAAAGACAAATCATGTTCTAGTTCAAGAACATATGATCATGGTGACATGAAGACAAAGATTCATCCATTGTCATGGATCACTTAGAAGATCTATTTACGAGGTATGTATAACTTGGTTCTATAATGGTTAACCTATGAGATATGCAGGTTACTAGCAGAAGTCATTGAAGAGAACAAGAAGACATCATGTGGGTATGTAAGACATAACTAGCTAACATACTAATCCAGGTATGTTTTTTCTATATCAAGTTAGAATCCTACCTTGTGATAGGATCTCTTATATAAGTATACATGGCTTGATTGATAATGATTATTCATAGGTTTGAATAATCATGGGTTTAGGCATATTATGTTTCTTACCTTAATTGATGATATGACTAACCAGAAGAGTCATGAAAGTATAGGTTTAAGTAATCACGGGTTTAGGCATATTATGTTTCTTACTTTAATTTATGATATGACTAACCATAAGAGTCATTGAATACTAATGCTTATTATTTCTGTTTGAAATGATCATGACTATACATGCTTAAGATTATTGTGTTTTGATAGTATTGAGAATATACTAATAAATGTATGATTATGTATGAGATCTTGAGGATATCACAATAATGATACTTGTAGGCATGCATAGTGATTGAGGATGGATATAAGTTCAAGGACAGGTAATCCAGGAAGCAAAGATCAAGAGGGAGCACACTTCAGTAGTTTATGCAAGGATGCAAATATTATGAGGGAGTCGACCACTTCTCACAATCCACATCAGAATGGAGTTGCAAAGATCAAGAGGGAGTCCACCCATCAACCAAACAAAGATAAGTATTTGAATTGTCATTTATTACATATTTGATTGTTTAAATCATGTTGTTCAATGATGTATATGCTTATGTTCCTAGACTTAGGTTATGTATTATGCATATTAGAATAATTGCATTAATGAATAGTATACTACTAATATGCATGTGATGGGTAAGTGTCCTATGGCACTGTACAACATTCCATTGCTACTTATCTAGAATGAAACCTCTTTGCTGACATGTTGGGAGTTGTGCACACTCTTAACAATGTTCTGGTAGAGATTGGAAGGCATATAGAAAGTTACGGGATATGAATAAATGTTGTATTGAAGCATTGGCTAAGATAATTGAATGACTGTATGACATATTTCTTTATGTGTAAGAATTTGTTTTGAAAACTATGAGATGTTTCTAATCATGCAATTTAACTTGTTTTGTAGGAAAGATCGTATATGAGCACCTGCAAAAGAAGGACTACAACATTTGTTTCAGCAACAAAGTTATCTATTGAAGATATTAAATATATTGAAGTTCCCAGGATTCAGGAAGAATGCCATGATCAAGGAGTACCAGTCGATCATGAAGAATGATGTTTGGGATGTAGTCCCAAGACCTGAAGGGAAGTCTGTTGTGACTTCCAAATGGATCTATAAGATCAAGCATGCTGCAGATGGTGGCATGGAGAAATATAAAGTAAGATTTGTAGCTCGTGGCTTCTCCCAAAAAGAAGGGATTGATTATGGGCTCAAGTATGATGCAAATCAAAAGTTTAACCTGCAGGGTTATGTTGATTCAGATTGGGCAGGCAGTGCTGCAAATAGGAAGAGCACATCTGGGTGCTACTTCAGTATGGGATCAGGTATGATCTCCTGGTTTAGCAGGAAGCAGTCCTGCGTAGCACTGAGTACAGCCGAAGCAGAGTATGTTGCAGCTTGTTCGGCTAGTTGCGAGGCAGTATGGCTCCGGAAGCTACTGGTATTTTTTGTGACAACCAGAGTTGTGTGAAGATGTCTGAGAACCCGGTGTTCCACAACAGGTCGAAGCACATAGAGATCAAATATCACTATATCAGGGATATGGTGCAGAGAGGAGCAGTGAAGCTCCTGTATGTTGCAATGGATGAGCAGGTTGCAGATGTGCTGATGAAGCCACTAGCCAGAGTGAAGTTCAAATACTTCAAAGAGAGGCTTGGTGTTCTTCAGATTGACGACACTTCAAGGAAGAAGTGATGGAGACATTTGCTAAAGCCATTGCAAGCATGGTGGAAGGAGGATCCTTCACATGGCTATGGATGTAAGCGCTGGATGATGAGCATCAGGACGATGCTCTAGTTACTGCTCTGTATATGCATCATGTTGGATGTTGGATATAATCAGTTGGATCATTTATATGTATGTATGTATGCATCATTTTGGATGCTGGATATGATCAATTGGATCATTTATATGTATGAATGTATGCATCATGTTGGATGCTTGTTATGATCAGTTGAATCATGTATATGTATATGCATCATGTTGGATGCTTGGACCATGTATCTATATATGTATCGGGTGGATACATTGTATGATCAAGATGATCATGTATGTTGATATATATCAGGTGGATCATGTATCTGTGTATGTATCAGGTGGATCATGTATGATGATATGTATCAGGTAGATACTTGGTATGCATTAGGTGGATGCATTATATGATCAGGATGATCATGGATGATGAGATTCAAGATGTTGCTCCAGATGACATGCATCAGGACGATGCAATGATGATGATTAGGATGATCATATGTGATGACATGTATCAGGTGGATACATTACATAATCAATTGGATTATGTGTGATGAGTTCTGAAGACACAGATGCACATGATCTTTTCAGACATGGTTGTAGATGTGTTCTCCCATGGTCGCGATGTAATTGTTGGGCTTTTCTGACATGGTGGAAGATGTGTTCTCCCATGGTCGTGATGTAATTGCTAGGGCCATTCAAGCATGGTTGTAGATGTGTTCTCCCATGGCTGCGATAGAAGTGCTGGGGCTATTCGAGCATGGTTGTAGATGTGTTCTCCCATGGCTACGATATAAGTGTTGGGGCCATTCGAGCATGGTTGTAGATGTGTTCTCCCATGGATGCGATATAAGTGCTAGGCCATTTGAGCATGGTTGTAGATGTGTTATCCCATGGCTGCAATATAAGTGATATGCCATTCTCACATGGTTGTAGATGTGTTCTCCCATGGCTTAGATGTAAGTGTTGTGTGATGTGCATCTGGGTTGTGCTTCGTGAACGATGATCATGAGTATCAGGATGATACTTTGTGGCCATGGACATGTTGTGCAGATAAGCATATAATCCAGCCCTGGGAGGTTTGCAGATAGTCTTTTGAGGTTTTTCCTATGGCATGTAATGTGGCCCTGGGATATCTGGCAAACACTCTTTCAAGGTTTTTCTTTGGGAGGACATATAATCCATCCCTGGAAGATCCGACAAGTAGAGTTGTGTGCTCGTAATAGCCTGGGATGCTCTTTCGAGGTTTTTTTCCTATGGCATGTAATGTGCTCCTAGGAGATCCGATAGGTAGAGCTGAGTGCTCATAATAGCCTGGGATGCTACAGCTAGGTTTTTCCATGACCACATGTAATATGCTCCTGGGAGATCCGACAGGTAGAGCCATGTGCTCGTAACAGCCTGGGATGCTACAGCCAAGTTTTGTGGTGAGATCACATGTAATGTGCTCTTGGGAGATCCAACAAGTAGAGTTGTGTGCTCGTAACAGCCTGGGATGCTACAGCCAAATTTTGTGATGGGGTCACATGTAATCCGCTCCTGGGAGATCCGACAGGTAGAGATGAGTGCTCGTAACAGCCTGGGATGCTTCAGCCAGGTTTTGTGACGAACGTAATAAGTCCTGAGCATTCCACAGTATGGCCAGTGATGATGAAGACCTGCAGGTGGTGGGCCTATATCCAGTATGAAAAGGACTAGCTCTGTAGAACTTCCTATGACGAGTAGATTCAAAGATTGATTGAGATAGCAGCAGCAATGACAATGATGATTCGATGACAATGCATTGATGACGATGATCCAGAGAAGAAGACTTGTGCTAGAAGACCTATGTCAAGAAATACCTTCCTAGTTAAGAAGGAGTGTTGATGTATATGTAACTTCAGAATGTATTTCACATTTATGTATATTGTATTCCTGTAGAGATGTTATTATTCCTCTATACGAAAGTGTTGTCATTTATATTGTAATTGTTGTAACTTATACTTGATGGGTTATTAGACCACCTTGTTGGGGTCGGCCCTGTATAAGTCATGTGGGTCAAAGGGTTATTAGACCACCCTATTGGGGGTCGGCCCAGTTAGCATTATGTTATGTGGTTAAGTTAAGGACAACCTAATAAAGGTTATTAGGCAAGTCAAGTCAAGTATAAATAGAGTGCGGGAGGCACTCTATTTGATCATTCTATTCTCTCTCACACTCTTGGGAGAGTGGTGCACTTGTGGAGGAGGAGAAGCTGCTGCTAGGAGATGTCTATCTCGTATGATTGGGTTGTATCATTTCTCTATCTATCTCTGAGGAAGTTATTGGGGTTTTTCACCTTTATGGTTTTCCCCAAGTAAACTCTATGTCTCTTGTGTGCTTGCATTATTGTGTCCATGATTGATATGCTGTAGATATGTTGTACATGTTGTTCTCTCAGTTAAGATCCTAGATCAGATTGAAGTAAATTCTGAAAAATTAACAAGGAGGAGGCGTAGGGGAGGGGGAGTGGAGGGAGAGCAGGGGTGGGAGGAGGAGTGGGCGATGGGAGGGGATCAGAGGAGGACATAGATAAGGGAGGAGGAGTACAAGAGGGGGGGGAGCTGGGGTGGTGGGGAGGAGGAGTGGGCGATGGGAGGTGAGTTGAAGAGGAGTTAGAGAGGGGAGGTGGGGGGGAGCAGGGGTGGTGCGAAGGAGGATTGGGCGATGGGAGGGGAGCGAAGGAGGAGAAGAGGGGGGGGAGTGTGGGGGGTGGGGAGGAGGAGTGGGCGATGGGAGGGGAGCGGAGGAGGAGGTATAGAGGGGGAGGAGGAGGAGGAGTGGGGAAGGAGAAGAGGAGAGGAGCGGGAGGAGGGGAGGGGGATAGTGCATGGGGGGGGGTAGGATGGAGAGGGATGAGAGGGAGGGAGAGGAGGAGGAGGGAAGGGGGGGGAGTGGTAGTGGGAGGGGAGGGTAAGGGGAGGGAGATGGGTGGGTGAGGAGGAGGAGGAGAGAGGGGGAGGGGAACGGGTTGTGGTGGAGGGCGAGAAGGAGGAGGAGTGGTGATGAGAGGATAGTGTAGGAGGAGGGATAGAGGGGGAGGAGGTGGAGGATGGTTAGGTGGACAAGAGTGTGCAGAGGAGGAGGCATGTGGGGGGGGGAAGCAAGGGGTGAGTGGGGATAATGGGGAGGAGTGTGGGAAGTGTAGGGGAGGGGAGGGCGAGGAGGAGAAGAAGGAGATGGGGGAGGGGAATGAGTGGTGGTGGAGGACGGGAAGGAGGAGGAGTGGATATGAGAGGGTAGTGTAGGAAGAGGGATAGAGGGGGAGGAGGTGGAGGATGGGGAGGTGGATGAGAGTATGGGGAGGAGGAGGCATGTGGGGGGGAAGGGCAAGGGGTGGGGGGGGAGAATGGGAAGGAGTGTGGGAAGTACAGGGGAGGGGAGGGGGAGGAGGAGAAGAAGGAGGAGACAGGGGAGGGGCAAGTAGTAGGAGAAGGAAGAGGAGGGGGGAGACAAAGAGGAGGTGAATGAGGATGGATAGTGGTGAGGGGAAGGGAGTGGGGGAGGAGGAGGGAGGGGAAGGGAGAGGTGGAGGAGGAGAAGGGAGGGAGGAGGTGGAGGGGAGGGGGATGGGGATTGGGAGGAGGATGAGATATGGAGAGGGGAAAGGGGGGAAGTGGAGGCTAGGGAGGAGGACTGGCAATGGGAGGTGAGTGGAGGAGGGGGGCAGAGGGGTTGGATGAGCATGAGGGGGGGGAGGAGGAGGAGGAGAGTGTGGGGATAAAGGGATGGAGAGAATGTGGGAAAGTTGAGGGGGGGAGGAGGAGTAGGAGGGGGGGAGGAGGAGTAGGAGGGGGGGAAGGGAGGGGATTAGAGGGAGAGGGAGAAAGGGGGAGGAGGGGGGGAGAAGTGGGAGGAAGAGGAGGAGGGGGTGGGAGAAGTGGGAGGAGGAGGATAAGGGGGAGGAGAAGGAGAGGGAAGTGGAGGGGGAGGAGGAGGAGGGAGAGAGTGAGGAGGAGGAGGTGGATTAGTCAAGGAGGGAGGGAAAGAGGAGGGTTGAGAGGATGGTGAGAGGCGAGGGGAAGGGGGAGGATAAGTTGGGGAAGTGAGGGGATGGGAAGGGGAGGAGGATAAGGATGAGGAGTGGGGGAGGGGAGGCACAAGGAGTAGGAGGGAGAGGGGCATTTGTAGTAGGAGGAGGAGAAAGGGGTAAGGGGAGGGAGAGAGTGGGTGGGTGTGAGGAGGAGGAAGGGGGAGGGAGAGAGGGGAAGGAAGAGGAGGAAGAGGGGGAAAGAATAGGGAATAGGAGGGGTGGAGGATGAGGGGAGGGGGAGAGGAAGGTGGATGAGTGGGAAGGGAAGGGGAGTGGGGAAGGTGAAAAGGGGAGGGAGAGGAGGAGGAGGTGGGAGGTTTATGGGGATGAGGAGGGAGGTGGGGAGGAGGAGGAGGAGGGTGGGAGGGGAATGAAAGGTGGAGGCAGAGGAGGAGGGTGAGGATGGGGAGAGGCAAGGGTGATGGAGAGGGGGAGGAGGAGAGAGTGGGGAGGGGAGGGGAATGGGGTATTGTGGAGGGTGCAGAGGAGTAGGAGTGGATGATGGGAGGGAAGCAAAGGAGGAGGGAGAGAGGGGGAGGAAGAAGAGTAAGAAGGGGAGGGGTAAGGACGAGTTGGGAAGGGAGGTGGGGAGGTGTAGATGGATTGGGGAGGTGGAGGGAAGGTGGAGGGGGAGTGGGAGGGGAGGTAAAAGGGGGAGGGGGAGGGTAGGTGGGAGGAGGATGAGGAAGGGGAAGGGAGAGGGGGTGGAGGAGGAAGGCGAAGGGAGAGGTGGAGGAGGAAGAGGGAATAAGGAGATGGAGGGGAGTGGGAGGAGGATGAGGAGAGAGGGGGAGGGGAAGGGGTCTAGTGCAGGACTGGGAGGAGGAGTGGTAATGGGAGGGGAAGGAAGGAGGAGGGAGAGGTGGAGGAGAGTGTGGGGGGGTGGATGGTGGGTGGATGGTGGGTGGATGGGGGGAAGGGGGTAAGGGAGGGGAGGTTAGGGGGAGGGAGAGAGGGGGAGGAGGAGGGGGAAATGAAGGAAAGGGAGAGAGGGGGAGGAAGAGGTGGAAGAACTGAGAAGGGTAGCGAGGAGGATGGGGGAAGGGGAAGGTGGAGGATGTTGGAATAATTAAAACCCACTTCTATGTCAATTAATACATTAGAGACATTAATTAATCATTTTATGATTAATTACTATGTATTAGACTGAATAGTTGGCATATGAGTCATTGTGTGGACCACAAGGCATCTTTGGGGGGACCACAAGCCTTCCAGGTGTGGACCACAAGTTTCCTAAGTCACTTGGGTGCATTTCAGATCATTCTAGATAAGATTCTAGTAAGAAAGGCGCACATGTTGATTTTTACTGCTTTTGGGTGAAAGGTGAAAAGCTAGTTAACTAGGGATAGTGTTATTTGGACCACTTTCACTCCTTGATGTTTCTTCCTTCCATTTTTGGGATTTAGGATGTTTTTTCAACAAACATCACTATTTGATCACTAAATAAGAAATTTGTGAGCCTTTGCTGTGACTTGGAGAACACAATTTCCACCTAGGGGGGTTTTGCATCAATTTAGTAAGTCTACTTTTGTGAGGATCCAAATGGAATCTTTAGCCATTCGAATCTCCAATGTAAACATTATATATTGACAGCCATTTAATTTCCCAAGTTTGGATGATGTATTTTATTCATGAGAGTAATATAGTTTGTATCTATTGTGAGTAATTTTTTGTGTTCTTGACTAGTTGTGTGAGATATTTTGTGAGAGTGTGTAATTTCTTGATCAGATATTGGTGTGAACTGAATTTCACATGGTATCAGAGCTATCAATCTATTCCTTTCTCCTTCTATTATCTTGCAGGATCCAACTAGTAATTCATCCATAGGGCGCATTTCATCATCCATAGGGTGCATTCTATCAGCCAGCAATGCACCCAAATTAGTCCAAAACTTATTTCAAAGCCACCATGGATCAGTCACATCATATCATCCTCACTCCATTTAATTACTTTGACTAAAAGGCGCAGATGGAGATCATGTTGAGGAGCAAAGGCCTCTATAGGGTGATTATGGCAACTGAAGCTGAGCCAACCTCAGCAATTGAGAAATCAAAATGGCATAATTGAAGGGATGAATCCTATGGCTTACTGTGTCTCACTACATTTAGGGATATTCTATTCCATCTCAATGGTCTTACCTCTCCCAATGAATTTTGGCTAAAGCTTTAAGAATTGTTTGGAAATACTGATGAATTAAGAGGCCACCGACTGGATAATGAACTAGTTTCATTGAGTCCACAGAATTTCGATAACCTCTAGGATTTCTTCTCCAAATTCAAATCACTTGTTCTACAGTTGAAGCAATGTGGTATTGACAAAAAGGATGAGCAACTAATCTTGGCCATTCTCTCCAAACTTGGCCCTGATTACTTAGTCTTTGTTTCGACCTTCCACGCCACAAGGAAGGCAATTAAAAACTGGAAGAGCCCAACACTCACAGATTTCATGGAGTCTCTTACACAAGAACAAGACAAATTAGTCTTCATGGGAGCCATTAAAAATCCATCAAAAGACCATTGTCTAAATGTTGTAGATTCAAAAAGTTTGAAAGGGAAGAAGAAGGGAAATTTAAAGAAGCCCACTGATTAAAGAAAAGACAAGCATAAAGTTCATGAAGACTCCTCGAATTTCAAGAGAAATCCAAACAAGAAGAATGAGAGGACACAGTGCAATTATTGCAGCAAGGGCTTTCATCCTGAAAGCTCTTGCATGAAGAAGACCATTGATCAAATGGCTCAACTCTTGGAGAAAGCCAACATTCCTCTTCCAAAGAGCACGAGAAAGGATGGAGGACAAAATTACAATGATAAGGAGAGAGTACATGCACTGATGGCAAGCACATTCAAGCCTACCTCACTCTTTATTGATTTTGGAGCTTCAAGACACATGGTGTCTACAAGTGAGTTTTTTACTTCACTTGACTCTTCCTGTGGTCCTAGTATTGTATTGGGTGACAATTATGAAACCTCTAGCAAAGGAAAAGGTAGCATAGATCTTGAATTTGGTTCATTCAATAATGTCTTGTATGTTCCTGGACTTGCTGCAAACCTATTGTCAGTATATCAGATGACCCACACAAGGACACCCAAGAAGGTAACCTTTACCCCAAATGATGTTGAGATATGTGAAATGTCAACAGGCCGAATTGTTGCATTAGGCACTACTAACCATAGCTCTAGAATCTACAAGTTTTCTCATTTTGTGCCATTCCCCTCACCTTCTACTCTTTTAACTCATCCCAATGAGTCAATCAAATTATGGCGTGAAATATTTGGCCATCTGAACTATAAATACCTTTCCCAACTTCATGAGAAAGAAATGGTCATAGGACTGCCAAATATCAGATTTTCCAAAGGTGTTTGTCAATCCTGCATCCTAGGAAAACACCTTGAACATAAGTATGGGAGATCCAAAACTGAGAGAAACTTTGCCCCCTTGGAGCTTATTCACACTGATATGTCAGGTCCATTCCCCTATGAGTATTTGAACCATGCCAAATACATCCTTACCTTCATAGATGACTTTAGCACATAATGTTGGATTTATTTCATTAAGCTAAAATCTGAATTTTTTGGTATGTTCAAGCTATTCAAAGCCTCAGTTGAGAATCATTATGGTAGACATATCAAGATTATCATATATGATAATGGTGGGGAGTACATCAAATCAGAGTTTCAACAATTTTGTGCCTCTTCAAGCATTCAGATGCAACGCACAGTTCCTTATACACCTCAGTAGAATGGGGTTGTTGAGAGGAAGAACAGGTCTCTTAAGGAGATGGCCACATGTATGCTTGAGGCAAAGTCTTTAGCTCCAAATCTTTAGGCTGAGGCAATAAATTGTGCCACATATATTCAGAATAGAGTTCCACACAAATCTCTCAAAGGAATCACTCCTTTTGAGGCTTGGACAGGGCACAAACCTGACATCTCTCATTTCACGATTTTTGGCTCCAAGGCTTGGGCTAGGATTCCACTTGAGAAGAGGAGGGCTATGCAGCCCCAAATCCAACCTTGTCTTTTTGTTGACTATTCAGAGGAATCCAAAGGGTATAAGTTGTTGAACGGGACTACTGTAAGCCCGGTTTTGCAACCAGGCTTAGTGCTATGGGCACCTGCTAACTAGTAGCAGCAGTTTCAATAGAAATAAAAATAATAAACTAAATAAACAATACTTTTCATGGATCTAAACAAGAATCTAAGCAAATAATGTAAACATTTCAAAATCAAGAACAAGAAACATAATAAATAATTTTTTGTATTGAAAAAGTGGGGGGCAAGCAAGTGCTTGCGATATTACCTTCAATGGTGAAGGTTGATGTTGAGCAACTCCCAAGATGAGTAGCTCCAAACTCCAATAGGTCTCTTTCTCCAAAGTTGCTTCAATGGCTAAAAGTGCTCAGGGGAGATTTCAGCAGCATAAGGATGAGATAATGGAAGGATCTGAAATGAGGAGCCCCTACCACCTTTTTATAGGTTTTGGTGGTGGGATATACCATTTGTGGTTTTGTGGAAACCAAATGGTATTGACCAACATGGTTTAGGTACTTTTCCCTCCTTTTTCCTTTTTTGAATAAAAATAATATTTTAATTCCCTTTTTAATATTTTTGGGAATTTGGACCCTTTTTGAGGGTTTTTTATGATTTTCTTGGAAAAATAATCTTTTTTAATGGAAAAAGGGGTGTACTAAGGTCTTTTGGTGACCTTTTGTTGGTTTCAGAGGCTCAGATGGTGGAAAAGTGGACAAATGGGTCATGTGAGTAAGGGAATGAGCTAGTGAGCACTTTTTAGGTGTTAACAGATTGCCCCCTGATGTGTGAGGGCAGGAGCTCATCGTATGGCCGATAGACATCATAGTTCTTTTGTCCTTTTTTCTGGGGTTTAGGGGAGAGAAGAGACCGATTGGAGACTGGAGCCACGGCCCTTGGAAGCTGCAAAAACAAAAAATATTACATGGCCTCAATATGAATGAGGTATAATCTCTGATAAAGGACGAGGCGGGCATTCCCATGCTCGTATCAAGACATATACAAAACAATTAGTCCCAAGAAGGGGGATCTAATACGTAAAGAAATATACTGGTACATCATAATGGTCCAGAGGGGACATGATTGTGGGATATACTCATGATCATGACTGATCTCAATAATTGATACACTGGAATAACTGTGGAACTGCTGAAACTGAAGGTGTCCAACATCTGCAGGGACTCAAAGACTATGAGTCATCTCTGAGAAATAATGTACCTGTATACTTAAGGGATTATGAAACTGGGGTACATCTGAATACTGTCGCCATACGCAACCCGGATATCTATAGAAAAAATGTAACTGGTTGTATCCATAGGTAGACTCTCAAATGTGGAGGAGTCAGGTGGTATCCGGGGTCTTCGACTAATGACTGAACGGACCAATACCCTGTGCGAGTCTCAACGATGCGATCAAGGTGTTGAAGTAGAGCATGTGAGAAACAACCATTAGGAGAGGCACTGAGGATTCCTCTCAAAATGATTCGTAGGCACTCATTATAGATGGTAATGAGTCCAAGACACAGGGACCTCTATGTCTATCCTCTGGAATCAATGTGGTTGTCGTCGACAGAGGGAGACCAGCAACTAACAAGGCAATGATGTTTCCTTGATAGGAGCACGAGGTGTATAACTGAAGTGATGTAGTACTGCTGGTAGGACTGACATACTTGTGGGGATGGGAAATAACTGGGTCAAAAAAATGGGTAGACTCAAATTTCCTTTGTTCAGAGCATGATGACATGGTTGACCTAGCAGCGTAGGGAACTGACTCGTAGGTGTGGGGATCATCTTTTAGGGACTTGAAGGGTATGTACTGACTCTGGGGGGGTGAAGCTGATGGTAGCTGTCGAGGGAGTTTCAGGGTGACATACTGCAGAATACTCTGAACAAAGGCGACCAAAAAGGGGAAGCTGCTATGTGAGTAGACATGATGTGTTGTAGCGCCAAGAGGCACCATTGATTCCTTCTTCGTAGTTTGAATGAGCTCCAAGAAGGGATAAAAGTGTGCTCCGAAATGGTACGGTCCTGTGGATTCTGTGAGCCCAGGATGGTGCGTGCTCATGGTTGCTTTCATGTTTAGAGAGTCTGAAAACGGTAAGTGGACTCTATTGGTATTTCTTTTTCGTAAGTTTAGTCTCCCAGGCCCGAAAAAGTATAAAATGATGCGAATGGAGAACTCTTCTAGCCGATGTGACTAGAGTATACCTTTTTCGTAATTAGTCTACAAGGTCCGGAAAAGGGGTAAACTTATACCAGGTAGATTCCCTTTCAGATACGTTTATCGAGCATGAAAGGAAGCAAGATTGCTCGGCGATCTTTTCATTGTTTTAGGAGTCAGAAAAGAGCTTAACAGAAACTCCCTAAGTGCCTTTTCGTAAAAGGGGTTGCTCGGCCCGAAAAAGGGATAAACTTATACCGAGCAAAAAATGGATTGATGAGGGCGAGAAAAGGTCTCAAGCATCGTCATCTGTGCAGAAAAGTGGATCCGGTGACATAAGGATTGTCGAAAACGGAGAACGGCCGATGTGGCACGCAAACCGAGGTGACGAGGGGGTGTGGAAAAAATGCCCGAAAAATCTAAAGGTGAGAGCGAGAAATGGTCTGAAGCATCATCATGAGCACGGAAAACTGAATCCGGCGATATAAGATACATCGACAACGGAGAATGGCCGATGTGGCACGCCAACCGAGGCGACGAGGGGGCATGGAAAAAATGCCCGAAAAATCTAAAGGTGAGAGCGAGAAATGATCTCAAGCATCATCACGAGCGCGGAAAACTGAATCCGGCGATATAAGACACATCGAAAATGGAGAACGGCCGATGTGGCGCGCAAACCGAGGCGACGAGGGGGGCGTGGAAAAAATGCCCGAAAAATCTAAAGGTGAGAGCGAGAAATGGTCTCAAGCATCATCACGAGCACGGAAAACTGAATCCGGCTATATAAGGCACGTCTAAAACGGAGAACGGCCGATGTGGCACGCAAACCGAGGCCATGAGGGAGGCTAAAAAATGGTCAAAAAATGGACCTCGTGAAAACGGGAAACGGAAGGAACCTCTATGAAGTTCTCGCTGTGCTGATCCCAACGGTTTGAGAAATGGACTTCGTATGACACCGCAATGGTTGTTCGAAATTTGTGGAATTTCTATAAATAGGACGTGGGGCCCAATATGACTTGTCATTGTTACGTGCGAGTTTGATAGAGCTGTCAGAGCTCTTTCTTGATTTCCGGGAGATTTCACCGTTGGTTTTCGATTTAGCGAGTTGCAGGTAACTCTATTCGCCTTAACCTTGTCAATTATGTCTTTTTTGTTTGGCGGTGGGCCCCCGAAGGCCGCGAAACTCCACGTTGACTCTCCAACGTGGAACCGCGCGGGTTTCGGGGCTGAACCCGCGATGAACCGCGCGGGTTTTAGACTCACAGTCGCGATGTTCATCGCAACTGTGAGGTCGGAACCCGCGATGTTCATCGCGTGTTCATGGGTGATAGTCGCGATGTTCATCGCGACTGTCTGGACAAAACTCGCGATGTTCATCGCGGGTTTTTGCATGGATCCCGCGATGGTCATCGCGGCTTTTTGTGGAAAAGCCGCGATGGGCATCGCGGCTTTTTGTGTAAAAGCCGCGATGGGATTTTTCTAAAAATTTTATGCTGGGGCTAAAAATTTTCTGTGTTTTCTTGGCAGGATGTTGCGGAGAGCTCAGTCCGTTTGGCGGGAGAGAGAGATTGATGGTGAGCTGATGCTGAGGATTGAGACTGATGGAGGGGTGAGACAGACCCTAGCCATGAGCGGACTCTTGAAGTTCGCTCAGATTCCTCCTATCCGTTCAGTGAGGAGACTCCTGAACAAGCTCGTGCTGTGGTGGGTGCCGGCAGAGGGTGCCTTCATTATCGGTGGTGAGAGGTTAGAGATTACTCTCACTGATGTATATTTTTTGACCGGTTTGCCTCGCTTGGGTGAGGTGGGTGATGTTTCTCCGAGGTTGCCTCCGGGTGTGGATATGGAGGACCTCTTACAGACCTTCTGTGTGGATGACGCTATTTTGGTAAACAGCTCTATTAGTCTGAAGTTCCTACGTGAGTGGGATATGCGGGCTGTTGGTGCCTGTGTTCTGAGGATTTTGGGTGCTGCTGCACCACATCGTATGTCTGGGGGGCAGACGATGATGGTGGATTCCGTTCTACGGGGTACGTATTACGCCTGGGCGCAGATGTTCTTGGCCGGTGTCCGGAGAGATCTGGACAAGGCCGTGAGAGAGGGAGGCGAGTTTTGTTACGCCTCTTTTTTATGCTGTTTTTTCTTCGAGCGGGTACCGACCTTGCGGCCACATGTACCCGTTCGTGCTGGTCTTCCGAGCGAGCCTCGTATGATGAGGTGGGGGCAGATGATGCCCCGTGCTGGCGGTGGTATCCGTGGCTACTTCACAGAGGACTTTTATCAGCAGTGGGAGCAGATGCCTCTGGTGATCGAGGACTATCCCTACGCCGGCATGGATTACAGAGGTGACGCAGAGATGCCTCGTGCTCCAGGACAGGCCTGGGGCTTGGACGGTATGTTTTGTGTTTTATTTGATGTTGTATCATATGTTGTTTGGTTTATGATGATTTTGTTATATAGTATCTAATGGTTTACTTGCTTTGTGCAGATGTGGGTCCAGTGCCACCACCTGACTATGTGGCTCGGCAGGGGCGGGCGATGGTGGTCGCTCGTCCCCCTGTACCTGTACGTCCTCCGCGTGGTGGAGGATATGCAGCTCGTGGGGGAGGGGTTGGCCCTGATGGTGACGCCATAGATGGTGTCCGACGTACTTTTGCCCGGATCCTAGCTAGGTTCCCTGAGGATGGTTGGAGGGATCTGGATCGGGATGTTTTGCAGGGATGTCTTGGTGCACCACCTGAGTGGCAGTCGCTCCTGTTGAGGACAGCGGTGCTTGCGGCGAGGCACGGGGGTGGTGGAGGAGATGCTCCGGCAGGGCCGGCTCAGGGGAGGATACGTTTGAGGGATGATCCAGCAGGGCCAGCAGAGCGGCAAGTTCGGGGTCGTCCTGACCCGGCTGGGCCGGCGGAGGTGGAGTCGGAGGAGGAGCCCGAGGAGGAGCCCGAGGATCCTGAGGATCCAGATGAGTAGACGACATTGTACTTGCCCCCAAATGATCATGAGCATATGGGGAAGCATTTTTTGTATGACAGATGTATTTTTTGTATATCGAGTGCTGAGGGCACTTATGACATGTTGACTATTTGATTTGTATATATATGTGGATATATATTTTAGATATATTGCCGTGTATGCACGTGGATGCACATTTATCTTTTGTATATGCCCGTGGAGGCACATGTTATGCACGTGGATGCAGTGTGTTTGTTGATTTATATATGCCCGTGGAGGCACATGTTATGCACATGGATGCATTATTTTGGTTGTTTTTATGCCCGTGGAGGCACATGTTATGCACGTGGATGCAATATTGGTTTTTTTATATGCCCATGGAGGCACATGTTTTGCGCATGGATGCATTTTTGTTTATGGATATGACATGATGTGATTGGTGTGCCAGTCGAGGACACTGTTGGCCATATGGTCAGCTACACTATTGAGGTGTCTTGGGACATGTGTGAATGTAATGGATTCAAACTGTCTAACCATTTGTTTAGTGCGCAGGAATT
The DNA here is from genome assembly GCA_027924585.1 of Larix kaempferi. Lineage (NCBI taxonomy): Eukaryota > Viridiplantae > Streptophyta > Pinopsida > Pinales > Pinaceae > Larix > Larix kaempferi. The sequence goes on from BSBM01000870.1 coordinate 1,108,642, forward strand.
TTCTGAAAAGACACGGATCGCGTACCTGGTAATCATTGTTGAGCTGGGAAACTAGGAGCTGTGAGTCCAAGAAAACGTTGAGGTGACGTATGCTCATCTGGAGAGCAGCGGCCAGGAGACCGGTCACGGCATCGTATTCAGCTTGATTATTGGTGGCGGCACCTAAACATACTCCATCAATGTGAATTAACTCATGTGAAGGGGAATATATTACCCAAGCTGCGGAGGCGAGATTGGGAGACCAACGGCTTGCACCATCAGCGAAACCGACATGGCAGAGTGGAAGAGGCTCCATCTGTGGTCATGCAGAGAAGAACTAATATTTAGGTTTTTGAAATTTTTTGTGAATGAAAAATGTATGCCTATACTAAAATGGACGATGGTGTCCATCAGATTTTCTATGGGTAAAATCGTTTAAGGTACAACCCGTTGCGTGGGTTGCGTAGGGTGTTGCCTTCTGAATCGGTCATAATGTATGCCCCCTGCCCTAGGCAGGTGTGTATGATGTAGGGGCCTTGCCACATAGACACGAATTTTCCTTTTCCGGTTTTATCATGAGCTTGATCGTAAGCGAGGACAAGGTCTCCCTCCGAAAATGTTCTTGGGTGGACGCGTTTGTCGTAACTTAGTTTCGATCGTTGTTTAGCAGCTTCCATGTTTTGAATGGCGGTGCGCCGATCTTCATCGGCCTGCTCTAGGAGCAGTAAACGTTGCTCGATCGGGGAAGTATCCGGTAGGAGCTCAACGGCGATATGTAAGGCTGGGATCTGGCACTCAATAGGGAGGACAGATTCGACGCCGTGAACTAAATGGAAAGGGGTAAAACCGGTGGCGGTTTTGGTTGAGGTGCGGTAGGCCCATAGTGCCGGGAAAAGCATGTGATGCCAATTGGATTTGTGCTTGTCTACAGTGCGTTGGAGAATGGTCTTCAAGATTTTATTGATCGCTTTGACTTGGCCGTTTCCTTGGGGATAGTAAGCGGAAGAGAAATGGTGTTCAAATTTCAACATGGTTGATAATTCCTTCCAGACGGCATCTTCGAAGTGAGAGCCATGGTCGGAGACTAGTTGCTGTGGTACTCCGAAACGAGCGATAACATGGTTGAAGAAAAACCGTGCCGCAGTGTCGGCTTTGCAATTATAGGTCGGCATGGCTTCTGCCCACTTGGTGAAATAATCTACAGCCACAATGATGTGTTTGTGACCGCCGGCTGACGGGGGGTTGCAGTCGAGGAAGTCTATGGCCCATTTGCAAAATGGTCCAACAGTGATGACTGGATGAAGGGGGGCAGGGGGGGTTCTTGCTTTGGGGGCAAATAGCTGGCAGTTCTGGCAATGCTTGACTGCTGTGATGCAATCAGTAAACAATGATGGCCAAAAATAACCGGCCCGAATGATTTTCTGGGCGGTGGCCATGCCGGAGAAATGGCCTCCACAGGCACCGCTATGACAATCATTGAGGACTTGTTCTGCCTCACTATGGGAAAGGCAGCGGCGTAAGATAGTATCAATGCCGCGTCGATAAAGTACATCCCCAATCAGTAGGTATCGGGGGGCGTGGTGTCGTATGCGACGGCGGCCATCACGATCGATGTGTGGTCGGAATTTTTGCGTACGAAGGTAAGTCAATATGTCTCCATACCAAGGGTCGTCAGACGAAATAATGAAGATCTGCTCGTCAATCAGGTCCGTTTGGATGACGGGTGATGTTGAAGAGGATGGGAGATCTGTAATGAGGTGAGCAAGCGCGAGGGCTTTGGTGCTTTTGGGAGTCTTGAAAGTAAGGTCATATTCCTGGAGGATAATGACCCATTTAGCGACACGACCCTGAAGGAGCCGCCGGGTGAGGAGGTAGACCATGGGGTTGGAGTCGGCCACGACCGTGGTATGACTAAGCAAAATATAGTGTCGTAGTTTTTGTACGGAAAAGACTACAGCTAGGGCTAATCTTTCCTCGTATTGGTAACGTAGAGGTGGGCCAGACAAGGTCTGGCTGACGTAATAAATCACATGCTCTTTGTGGGAGGCATCTTCTTGGACCAAAACTCCGGACACAGCATGTTCAGATGCCGAGACATAAAGGGTGAAGTCCTGGGAGAAATCCGGTGGGGATATCAAGGGGGCTTGTGTGAGAGCTTTCTTGAGGGCTTCGAATGCCGTGTCTGCTTGCTCATCCCAAACAAAGGGTATGTGGGTACGAAGTAAGCGTAAGAACCCGTGGACTTTGGTGGCATAATCAGGAACAAAGCGCCTAAGAAAATTGGACCGCCCTTGCAAGCTCTGAAGTTGCCGAAGCGTGCGAGGAGGGGGAAGTTCTAAGATGGCTTTGACTTTCAGGGGATCGACAGTGATTCCGTCTTGGGAAACAATGAAACCCAACAACCGGCCCACCGGGACGCAAAAGACACACTTGTGTGGGTTCAAGCGGATTTTATATTTGCGACAACGCAGGAAAACTTGTCGGAGGTCGTTAAGGTGGTCTGATCGTTTTCGGGAACGAGCTGTGAGGTCGTCAAGATAGACTCGCAGGATATGGACCAAGTCGTGAAAGCAATAAGTCATGGCTCGCTGGAAAGTGGCTCCAGCATTTTTAAGGCCAAATGGCATGACGCGATAGGCGAAGGTGCCCCATGGGGTGGTAAAGGCAGTCTTGTACTGATCCTCCTTGTGGATGTGAATCTGGTTATATCCGGAAAACCCGTCCATGAAGGATAGGACCTCATGGCCCGCACACTCATCAATGAGTTGGTCAATGAATGGCGTGGGGAAATTGTCTTTTGGACAAGCGTGGTTTAGATCGCGGAAGTCAGTGCATACTCTAAGGGTGCCTTGCTTTTTGTTGACTGGAACGGGGTTCGACACCCAGGTGGTGTACGGAATAGGGTAGATAAAACCTGCTTTTCGAAGTTTCTCGACTTCAGCCTTAACAGCGGGGAGCTTGGCAGGGTGAATAGGTCGCTGTTTCTGACGAACAGGGGGTACTTCCGGCCATGTATCGATGTGGTGTTCAATAATGGCGGGGGTCGAGACCAGGCATCTCGGTATAGGACCAGGCGAAGACGTCTCGAAACTCTTGAAAGAGTTTTTTGTATGCCTGAGTTTCTGCTTGAGTGCAAGATGCGCCCAGCGAGATGAGTTCAGGTTTCCCTGGTGTTGTGGAAATGTCTATCTGTATAGTGGGGGAAATGTTTGACATATTCCCTTCTTCAAAGGCATCCGGTGCTGGGATGGGGTCCTTTAACCAATCGACTTTGGTGGGTATGAAGTCTTTCGACTCGATCGATAGCTGGTTGGATGCGGAGGAGGTCGATGCTTCCGGGAGGAAGTACGAGCGATGATGCATATCATCCCAAGGGTAGTCGGGTGCAGTGAGTGTCTCCAAAATTTGCTCGTCAGTATTGAAGTAGTCAGACCATAAATCAAGGGGTTCTGGTTTGAAGGTTGTTGAAATCATATATATCGTATTGACTTCTTCTGACGAGGATGATGGTGGGGGGTGGATCTCCTCGATGAGGGGAGGAGATATCTCTAAGTCGGCATTGTTTAACTCGTACAACGCTGCTCTATAGTCAGGTAGATCAGGGCAATGGTGAGAGTAGTGGCCGTAAACACTGCATATAGCACAAGGATGGTTAGTGCGCAGTGATTTGTCGTGAGGCTGTAGAGGTGGCTCTAATCTGACTACTGGGATGCCGATGTCATCGTCCAACATATTCATATGTTCTTGGAGTGCCGGTAAATGTGGGCATTGATGAGTTGGATGGCCAATTTCATCGCATAATGAACATTTGGGGGGAGCTCGAAACACCGGTGGGGGTTTTACTGCCTTAGGAGGTGGTATAGCAATGTATGGTTGTGGACCTCTGCCCCCAGTGGGCTTAGCAAGAAGAGGGGGATCCTTTGACGTCGAAGCTATCATGAGACGAGGAGGAGGTTGTATTGACGACGAAGGGATATTGAGGTTAGGAGGAGGTGTCATTGACGACGAAGGGATTGCGACACCAGGAGGAGGCTGATTTGTGGTAACAATAGGTTGTACCGGTTGGAGGATGACGTCTGGTGTCGGTGGTCGAATGGGAGGCGGAATATACCACACGGGTAATCCCAATGTTAGCCCGGGTAGGCTAAGGGTAGCCATAACCGGGGCGCTTACTACACCCGAAGGAGGAAATAGGAAGGGGATGGTGTGGATGGGTGTAACACCAATGTGACTGGGGATCAATGGTGGTTGACCACCGGATGTTTGCGTATTCTGCGAAAGAGTACAGAGGTTTGCGACTTGGGTCTCCGGTGACGGTGGTGGAATGGCCTGGAATGTAGAGGTCATTGGTGTATCCGAATAAAGTCCGGGTGCCACAGAAGACACAAAGGAGGTAACTGCACTAGAAGCGGGTTGCTCAATCATGGGAAGAACATTCTCCGGTGCTGCAGGGGTGTTGGGATCATAGTAGGTGAGTTGGTCAATTTTGACCACGCGTCCCTCGTGGGGGAACATCATGGTGCGGAAGACGGAGGAGGCGACTGCTTTCATGGCATACATGTAACTGCGGCCAAGTAAAAGGTTATAGTCGAGCTGGGCGTTAATGACCTCTATGTCGATGAGCACAGTTTTCCCACCTAATTGGACGGGTACCTTGGGTAATAAACCTTGAGGTTGAGCTGACTGGCCGTCGTAGGCCCGCAATGCAGTGGTGGATTGCTGGAGAGCAGGGGATCCCAACTTCTGCCAAACAAAAGTGGACATGACGCATGTGGAGGCACCCTCGTCGATGATACATCAATGGATGACAAGATTCCGAATAGAAACGGAAACTTGGACTGTTATGGTAGAAGGCAGCCGTGGTTCAGATTGGTCTAAATCAAAGGTCATCAATTTCGAATCATTTGGGTCAATCGCCCCAATGGCGGAAAGTAAAGTCTTGCGCTGAGTAGGACAGGTTTTTAAGACTTCTAACGCAGACATGGCTGCGGGAGATTGAGCTAAGTCATCTACAATGTTGTAATTGGACGCAGCCCGTGCATTGGGGTTGTTGTTGATTCGACGTAGGGGAAAGCGAGGTGCTTTAGAAGCGCCGTCGAGTGGAACCTGAGGTATACGCAATGTCTGATCAGTGGGATGAGCACTAGTATCCTTTTCAGCGGGGGGGGCTTCAGCAGTCGGTCCGTATTGGTTTCGACGGGTTTGGATATTGACGTCGGCAGTGGACATCATCAATAAGTGGTGGGTGCCTGAATCAAACATGGGTTGGTCAGGAGCTGCGTAGGTAATTTGTTGTGGTTGCACGTTTCCCTGTGGGGGGGCTAACGGCTGAGTGTTCACCACTCCTTGTGTTGGAAAAGGGTTTTGGAGGACCAAAGGTTGTTGTGGAGGTGGTGGGGGGTTGGGTGGTGGCTAAGGAGCCACCTGCCCTTGAAAATGGGCGTCATTTGTCCATAGTTGTCGAGCTCGCTCCAAATGTGGGAAAGCGTGGGTGTAGTGACCATAGACACCGCAAATGGAACAAGGATGGTTTGTTCGTAAATTAGCATTTTTGGGTTGCTTAGGTGGCCGATCAGGATTTTGGTGAGCAGGCGCCGCGTTATTGTCTTGCGGAGGATGGGTAGGTTGTGGAGCTTGGTTACGGTTTTGATTGTTTCCACGGTTGCGTCCTCTTCCGCAGTTTGGTTTCCCACCCTGGTTGCATTGGTGATTTTGGTATTGGGGCTGATGTTGTTGTGCGTACACATGCCCTTGAGCATTAGGGGGATTCTGAGGAGCCGCAGGTGCGGGAGCAGGTTGCGGTGGATAGTATGCAGGTGGAGCTGGAGGTGGTCCAGTTGCCTGCTGGGGTTGTTGGTACCCCTGAGCTGGTGGAGGTGTGAGGTTAGCCGGTGCAACCGGTTGTGGGTAATGCATGGGCTGTTGTTGGAACTGCATGGGGTTTTGTACCGTAGGTTGAGCATAGTATGTAGGGGGTACATATGCCGATGGTGCTTGGCCATAACAATGTTGTGGACAAGAGGGTCCATGAACGTGCTGGGTCTGGTTTGTTGGAGCATAAGAAGTTGTCGCCCTGGAACTAGATGTAGCCCTAGAAAGGTCTGGGGCGGGCATGGTGCTCACCATACTGAAAGGTTTTGCTTGCGGTGTAATTTGGCCAATAATGCCATCAGCGGCATGTGATGCCCCCGGTGTGTCACCGCGTGCAGAGTCACCTCGTGGGGCGTCAGGTATGATCGTGTATAGGTAACTTGACTGGGCATAGATAAGATCAAACTGTTGGGCCTTAAGGATGGCCTCCTCCTCAGACTGGGGTCTTTCAGATGCTACATCCTTCGCAATGAGAGGAAGGAGGGATTTAAGGAACCAGTCTAAAAATATTCGATCGTCTAATTTGATCTTGCATAGGCTCCGGCGCCGACGCCAATCATGAATATGGTCAGTGATATGCGTGGCCGTGTTCTGTCTGCAAGACAGTAGGATCTCGACGCCCGCATCGTAGCGGACAGGTAGCTGGAAGAATTGTAGAAAGGTCGAGGCAAGGGAGGTAAATGTGGAATGCGTCCCATGGGGGTGCTCGATATACCATTTGGCTGCGGAGCCAGTGAAGGTGCGTTGTAAAAGCCGTAGGCGGATTGAGTCATCCACTATGGAGTTTGAGGAACACCATAAATGGAAGGACATGATGTGATTTTGGGGGTCTTCTCCAGCCTTACCCTCGAACTTAGGGATGTCAGAGGGAAGCTTAGTGGGCATATGGGGCCAAGCAGGATCATGTCTGATGGGGTCGTTTGTGAGCCTAGCTAAATCTGGCAGGTTGAGACTTGCCATGTATGGTAGACTAGCGGATGTGGTGACCGGAACCGGGACTTGCCTAGCCATTGTGGTATGGTGTAGGGGTCCAGTAGCACCTATAGGTATGCTAGGTATGGAGGGTATGTGCCCTCCAAAAGGTGTGGCTTGATATGGGTTAGCACTCCCAAGTGCAACTTGGGTTACACTTGGGTTAGGAATCGCACTAGGGATTCCTGGTATAGTACTACCAAGTGCAACATGAGTTACACTTGGGTTAGGAATCGCACTAGGGATTCCTGGGATAGGGTTACCAAGTGCAACATGAGTTACACTTGGGTTAGGAATCGCACTAGGGATTCCTGGGATAGGGTTTGTGGAAACCGAAGGGGGTATGACCCCCATGTTGGGCATGCCCATGACAGGTGGTGGTCCTGTGCTAGGCATTCCTGAATGTGGAGTGTTACCCATATTGGGCATACCCAAGGGGGTGGTTGTTGCCGTGGATGGTACTACCGCAGAAGGGTCTGCGGATGTCTGACCTATGGTTAATGTAAATAGTGGATCAACTGGTGTTCCAGACATACTTGTGGTTGGTGGTAACTCAGTGGGGTTTTCGGATTCTACCTCCAAATCAAAGGTGAAGTGGGGTATGTCAGAATCGGATGACCGTCTAATTGATTGACGATGTGTCGAATCAAGGGATAATGCTCTGCGTCCGTGACGTGGAGAGCCAAGTGGGCTAAACTCTGGGAGTTCGCCCTGTAGACGACGAGAACGTCTAGAATTCTCAATGGTGAGAATATGTTTTGTAAAAAGTTGTTTTTAAGTATCAGGTGATGATATATATGTAAAAGACTCAAAACCCTAATGCAACCAAGGGTGCAAGAAGGGGAGTGAAAAAGGAAGGCTCATAGGCCAAAAAATCAATCCTCAAAAAAAATGCACTTATTCTAGCAGCTGTGCTACAATAAGTGGAGGAATGCAACAACTGGTCAGAATACCAACATGCAAGCGGCTCCTAGAAAAAATAGGTGTAACTAGACTCAATAGGTGGTAAAGATCATGCAAACACCTAATCTAAAAGTATTGTGACTCAAACAGACGATATCCTCTGCAAGGTGATGAAATCCAAGTCAGACAATATGAATGTTGAGACAACGGCTAGATATCCCCCTACCGGGAGGGACACCGGGTAATCAATCCTAAAAAGACAGGCTACTAGGATACTCCATTCATGACGCGTCGAGAAAAGGTAAATCTGCCGTTTGGTCCTTTGATCGCAATATCCCAATACAGGGATATCCCGAGAACTACGAATGGTAGCCCTTCGGTTACTGAATGGGTTTCGGTATCCCACTCAGGCTTCCGGAACCATCCTCACGACTTCAACCCTCCTAGGGGAGAGGCCTTCCCACAAACCGGTTGTGACCGCGCCAAAAAGTACTAAGAGATTTTAGCTCCCTAATTGGACAACTTCTATGTCTCAGATGTATGAACTGAGGGGTGTTATTGGAACACCTATCCCCCCAATACTACCTAGCTACAAGAATTCTTTTAGTGTTCCCCAAGTGGGGTTAAAAGTTTGTTCAAATTAAGGTACGTTTTAAGGCTTAGTTCAATTAAGTGATCGTGTGAGTGCACGTGAGGTGTTGTAAACTGAACTTGAAAAAAATAAATGCTTTAAGGGAAATTTTCAAAAAATAAAGGATTTTTCGAAAATAAAAAGCAAATATTTAAGACTTTTTTCACTAAAAGGAATTAATATGCTTTTCAAAAAATAACTCAAAAAATAAAGGATTTCTTGGATTTATGAAAGCAAATAATAAACTCCTTTTTAAAAGAAATAAATGGATTTCTTCGTTTCAAGAAAAATTGCTAAGGGCAAGATTTTAAAGAAGTAAACAAGAAAAAATTTGAATCTAGATGAAAATGCAAAATGAGTCTTTCTTTCACTTTCTTGAAAATTTTGAAAAAGATTTCTAAATATGCACTTTTAAATAGTAAAAAAATTTTCAAAGCTGTAAAATATGCAGAATGCAAATACTGTAAAAAATGTGCTATGGGCAGAAAGTACAGTAAAAAATATTTTTCAAAATCGGGATGGCCGAATGAAAAAATTCAGCCGCGCGGGTTTTGGACGAACAGCCGCGATGGGCCGCGCGGGTTTTGGCCGCACAGTCGCGATGGACCGCGCGGGTTTTGGACGCACAGTCGCGATGGACCGCGCGGGTTTTGGGCGCACAGTCGCGATGGACCGCGCGGGTTTTAGCCGCACAGTCGCGATAGGCAGCGCGGAAATTGGCCGCGAAGCCGCGGTGTGCAGCGCGGAAAAACGCAGAAAAGTCGCGATGGACCGCGCGACTGTCTGGGAAAAAGCCGCGATGGACCGCGCGGAAAAGTGCAGAAAAGTCGCGATGGACCGCGCGACTGTCTAGCAAAAAGCCGCGAGGCGGAAGCCGTGCACGGAAACCGAGAAACGAACCCGAAAATTGAAAATTTCAGGCTGTTTATGGGGCCAAATCTCAGAGCAGAAATGGATCTGCTGTCTAAGATGGCAGATCTATGGATCTAAAGGTTAAAAACTCATAAAAAACTAAGATTAAAGGCAAAACTAGAGATCTATGGTTCAAACCAAAGCGGAGTCGCCAAAAACTGTAAGCCCAGTTTTGCAACCAGGCTTAATGCTATGGGCACCTGCTAACTAGTAGCAGCAGTTTCAATAGAAATAAAAACAATAAACTAAATAAACAATACTTTTCATGGATCTAAACAAGAATCTAAGCAAATAATGTAAACATTTCAAAATCAAGAACAAGAAACATAATAAATAATTTTTTGTATTGAAAAAGTGGGGGGCAAGCAAGTGCTTGCGATATTACCTTCAATGGTGAAGGTTGATGTTGAGCAACTCCCAAGATGAGTAGCTCCAAACTCCAATAGGTCTCTTTCTCCAAGGTTGCTTCAATGGCTAAAAGTGCTCAGGGGAGATTTCAGCAGCATAAGGATGAGATAATGGAAGGATCTGAAATGAGGAGCCCCTACCACCTTTTTATAGGTTTTGGTGGTGGGATATACCATTTGTGGTTTTGTGGAAACCAAATGGTATTGACCAACATGGTTTAGGTACTTTTCCCTCCTTTTTCCTTTTTTGAATAAAAATAATATTTTAATTCCCTTTTTAATATTTTTGGGAATTTGGACCCTTTTTGAGGGTTTTTTATGATTTTCTTGGAAAAATAATCCTTTTTAATGGAAAAAGGGGTGTACTAAGGTCTTTTGGTGACCTTTTGTTGGTTTCAGAGGCTCAGATGGTGGAAAAGTGGACAAATGGGTCATGTGAGTAAGGGAATGAGCTAGTGAGCACTTTTTAGGTGTTAACAACTACTAAAAAATCCTTCATTTAAAGAAGTGTTCAATTCGAAGAAGAGCCCTCTCAGAATGTTGAAATTGGAGAACCATCTTCACCACCACCTGAAAAAGTGATCCTGCTCTTGAATTTTTTGATTATGATATTTCTAATGATGATGACCATTTTATTATAGAAGCTAATTCACTAACAAATCCTAAATGGGCTACTAAGACTTTGCAAGCAGCAGGTGAACTAGTGGGAAATCCTCAGGACACAAGGAGGACTAGATCACAATTTGAGTCTACTCTCAATATGAATGACCCCTACCTATCTGAGAGATTTATATGATGGTGGATTATTATCCTCATACATATGAGGAAGCCTCACATGAGACAATATGGCAGGCTTCCATGAATGAGGAGTTTCAGTCACTACAGAAGAATGGAACATGGGATCTAGTCAAGCTCCCCCCAGGAAGAAAATTGGTAAGGTGTAAGTGGATCTACAAAACCAAGTGTGAATTTGATGGTACAAAAGTGAAATATAAGGCTAGGCTGGTGGCAAAGGGATTCTCCCAATTCCAAGGCCTTGACTACAATCAGACTTTTGCACCAGTTGCACAGAAGGATTCGATAAGACTAATTCTGGCAATATCTGCATCCAAGCGCTGGAAGTGCATGACATGGATGTCAAGAGTGCATTACTCCATGGGGATCTTGAGGAGGATATTTATATGCAGCATCCAAAAGGTTATACATATGATCCTAAATATGTGTGCAGGTTGAGGAAGTCCTTATATGGGCTTAAGCAAGACCCCAGGGCTTGGTATGCCAAAATGGACAACTTTCTCTTGTCACAATCTTATGTTATATGCAAATCTAATCCTAATGTTTACATGAAGATTATTGATGGTTAAATAATGATTATAGTGTTGTATGTTGATTATTTACTAATCACATGTAGCTCTACTGATCAAATAGCTTCATTAAAAACTACTTTGCATCAAGCATTTTCCATGAGTTATTTGGGAATTCTTAAGCAGTTTTTGGGGCTTGAGATTTCACAAACAGAGAATGGGACTAAGGTATCTCAGTCCAAATATGAATTTGACCTGCTAAAGAAGTTCAATATGGTTGATTGCAAGCCTTCAAATACTCCTTTCCTTTCAGGAGTTGGACTTGAAGAAGCAGAATCTACACCCTCGGTTGACAGCAGCTTGTATAGGCAGCTTGTTGGCAACTTGCTATACTTGACTCACACTCGACCTGATATTGCTTATACTATGAGTGTGGCATCAAGATACATGGAGTAGCCACATAAGTTCCATTGGAGGGCTGCAAAAATAATCTTGCATTATGTGCAAGGCACCAAGACTGATGGGATCCACTACGCTGCAAATTCTAGCCTAGATCTTCTTGGCTTTACTGACTCGGATTGGGATGGTGATAGCCTTGACAAAAAATCAACATCTGGATTTGTATTCATGCTTGGAGGTGGTCCTATTTTCTGTTATAGCAATAAATAGAGTGCAATTGCACTATCTTCAGCAAAGGCCGAGTACATAGGAGCAGTGAATGCTGCTACTCAGTGTGTGTGGTTGCAGGGTATTCTTTCAGAGTTTGAGATTGCTTTTAGTACTCCTACTGTCATATTTTGTGACAATCGGAGTGCTATAAGGGTCTCAAGTGATCCATTATAGGGACAGAGGACCAAGCATATTGAGATACATATGCACTACATCAGAGGTTTAGTGCATGACCAGATCATTGATTTGCAGTATTACCCAACAGGTGAACAAACTACAGATATCTTCAACAAGGCTTTCACTGAGAAGACCTTCAGCTATATGATATCAATGCTTGTGATGTTTGAATATCGGGTGGAGTGAAGGATTGATAAGCAACCTTTCAATTTTGATATGTCCATTTTTTGAGGGAAGGTTTTTCCCATGAGGTTTTCCTTCTATCCTTGCTTTTGTGGACCAGGCAGTATTGTACAAGGTGACCATGTCTTGTTACTGGACCCTTAGTATTTTTATTTTCTGATATTTAGCACATAAATTTAGACTTATGGGGGGTGTTGGAATAGTTAAAACCCACTTCTATGTCAATTAATACATTAGAGACATTAATTAATCATTTTATGATTAATTACTATGTATTAGACTGAATAGTTGGCATATGAGTCATTGTGTGGACCACAAGGCATCTTTAGGGGGACCACAAACCTTCCAGGTGTGGACTGTAAGTTTCCTAAGTCACTTGGGCACATTTCAGATCATCCTGGATAAGATTCTGGTGAGAAAGAAACACATGCTGCTTTTTACTACTTTTTACTGCTTTTGGGTGAAAGGTGAAAAGCTAGTTGACTAGGGAAAGTGTTTTTTGGACTACTTTCACTCCTTGATGTTTCTTCCTTCCATTTTTGGGATTTAGAATTTTTTTTCATCACACATCACTATCTAATCACTAAATCAGAAATTTGTGAGCCTTTGGTGTGACTTGGAGAACACACTTGCCACCTAGGGGGGTTTTGCATCAATTTAGTAAGACTACTTTTGTGAGGATCCAAATGGCATCTTTAGCCATTTGAATCTCTGATGTAAACATTATATATTGATATCCATTTAATTTACCAAGGTTTGATGATGTATTTTATTCATGAGAGTAATACAGTTTGTATCTATTGTGAGTAATTTTCTGTGTTCTTAACTATTTGTGTTATATTTTGTGAGTGTGTAATTTCTTGATCAAATCTTGATTTGAACTGAATTTCACAGAGGAAAGGGAAGGGCATGGGATGGGGGAATGATATAGGGGGAGGAGGAAGGTGCTGGGAGAAGGAGGTGGGAGGTTTGGGGGGATGGGGAGGGAGGTGGGGAGGAGGAGGAGGAGGAAGGGGTAGGAAGGAGGAGGTGAGAGGTTTGGGGGGATGGGGAGGGAGGTGGGAGGTTTGTGGGTATGGGGAGGAGGATGAAGAGGGGTAAGAGGAGGAGGAGGGTGAGGATGGAGAGAGGCGACAGTGATGGAGTGGAGGAGGAGGAGAGGGACGGGGAGGGAAGGGTAAGGGGGTGTTGTGGAGGGTGGGGAGGAGGAGGAGTGGGTGATGGGAGGGGAGCGAAGGAGGAGGAAGAGAGGTGGTGGAAGAGGAGTAGGAGGGGGGAAGGCCTAACGGGGAGTAGGAGGAAGGGGCAGGAAAGAGGAGGTGGGAGGCATGGGGGGATGAGGAGGGAAGTGGGGAGGAGGATTACGGATGAGGGGGAGGAAAGGGGGATGAGAAGGAGGATGAAGAGGGTAGCGGGTGGAGTCGAAGTGAGATATTGGCAGGAGGAGGAGGTGGTGGGGTTAATTGGAGGGGGGAGGAGAGGGTGGGAAGGGGGCTGAGGAGGGAGGAGGAGGAGGAGAGGGTGGGAAGGGGGCTGAGGAGGGAGGAGGAGGAGGAGAGGATGGTTTGGGTAAGGGGATATGAGGAGGAGGGAGAGGGACAATAGGAGGAGGATCAGGGAAGGGGATGGTAGGTGATGATATGGGGAGGTAGGGGTGTAGGATGAGGAGGTGAGGGGGAGGAGAGAGAGTGGAGGGGGAGGGGGTTGAGGATGAGTGGGAGTATGGGGGTGGGAAGGGGAGGAGGAGATGTGAGGGGGGGGAACATGGATGTAGGAGGCGGTGGAGGAGGAGCGGGAGGGGAAGGGGGGGAAGGGAAGGAGGAGGGGGGGAAGGGGATAGGAGAGGGGGGTAAAGGGATGGAAGAGGAGGAGGGCGATGGGAGTGGTAGAGGGGATGGGAGGAAGAGGATAGGTTGAGTAGTAGGATAAGGAGGAGGAGGGAGAGGGGGATGGGGAGGAGGAGGAGGAGAGGGTGGGGGGGATGGGGAGTACTAGGGTTGAGAGGGTGGGGGGGAGGATGAGGAATTTGGGTGGGAGAAGGAGGAGGAGGAGGGGAAAAGAGGAGTGGGGAGTGGTTGGGAGAAGGAGGGAGTTATGGGGAGGTAGGACTAGAGGAGGAGGAGGATTTGAGGGTAAAGGGGCGAGGAGGAGGACAAGGAGGAGGATGGAAATGGAGAGGGGGAGGAGGTGTGGGAGGGGGGGAAGGGGAGTGGGAGGAGAGGGAATGGTGACCAATGAGAAGAGGGGGGAGGTGAAGAGGGGTATGAGGAGGAGGAGGGAGGAGGGGAGAGGGGGAGGTAGAAGGGAGGGGGGAGGGGAGGGGGATAGGGGGAGGAAGAAGGGTAGGGTAAGGGGAGAGTAGGTGGAGGAGGATGGTGGAGGAGGAGGAGGGAGGGAAGGGAGGGGAGGTGGGAGGGAGAGGTTGATGAGGAGGAGTAAGAGGAGGGGGGGGAGGGGGAGAGGGGTTGGAGGGGAGGAGGAGTAGGATAGGGACAAGTCTAGTCTAGTGTTCATCTAATACATCAATGAACCAATCACTTGTCTATATAATGTGGCATCCACCGTCTCTGAAGAAGTATCACGCAACAAATTCAAGTTTGATGCCATCAGTGTGGCCATGGTGTTACAATCCAACATTCTGAATATCTTTAGGATCCCCACAACATATTTTCCTTGGCTAAGGGAAATCTCATATGTACTCTTCCAAACCTCTAGACCTAATAATTAATGTAATATACCCAGGTCTTTCATCTCAAACTCTGCAACAAACTTATTCTTAATTTCTACAATGAGCTTCTCGTCTCCTGTTAGAAACAGGTCATCTACATATAGTTGAAATATCACTGGTTTCCTATCCTCAACCTTGTAGTAAAGGTTGGAGTCCACTTTACTCATGGTAAAACACAAGCTCATCTGAAAACAATCAATCATGTCATACCACATCCTGGGTGCCTGCTTCAATTTGTACAAATTCTTTTTCAACTTGCACACATGTGTCTTCCTATACTTTGTCTCAAATCCCATTGGCTGCTCCACATACACTTCTTCTTCTACTACACTATTCAGGAAAGTTGTCTTCATGTCCATATGGTGTACCTTCCACTTCATCACTACAACTATCACAAGTATAGCTCTAATCGAAGTGTATCTTGTTATAGGATCACATGTCTTGTCATAATTGTCTCCCTCTTTCTAAGAGAAACCAGGAACCTTGCTTCGTACTTCTGTAGTATGCTTGATTTTTTAAATATATTTGAAGGTCACTGCTGAAGAGTCATCACTTGTTCTTCCGAACAAGTCTAATCATCCTTCTCTTGTAGGTATAGCACACACTCTTTCCTAAAAGTCAAATTCAGTCATATGATTAGCAACATTACATACTTAATCAATCAATTTAATGTAATGAGAACTTCTTATTCATAATGTACACAATGATGTAACTGATACATCTCAGCCAATGCTTCAACACAACATTGTAACACCCTGATTTTGACCTCGTTGCATTAAACATGTAAATGATGTGATATCATTATAAAATTGTGGTGAGGAGATCAATTCCAAGGCCCCACCTTTTATTTATCGTTCTTGTACTGGAAATTAAAATTTGATGTTGTGGATCGCTTGCTAGTGTGAAACAATGGAAATCGTAAATATGATATAAATGTATTTTAATAAAAATACCCACAACTAGCTATGCAATGAAACAAGAGTATGGGGGCATTATTTTTACAAGGAATAGAGAGGGAAATTTTCAAACTCTTGAAGCCAATAATGTTAATCCAAGTGTCAATGAGAGAACCCATGAACCATCAACTACCCATATTGAATTTTGCACCCAATAATTTATTTCTTCCAAGAGGTGGTTGAGGTAGTTATTGCTTTGGGAAATGGAGAGTATGGCTGTCCAATTTTGTGTATGGGAAATCCATCATTTTGGAAAAACGTGTTTGGATTCCTGGGCAAGAAAGGACCCACAAATTGGCTTCTCAATCCATTCATTCATCATTCAGTCTTGCTTTCTCAAACAGTTGTGGTTTGCTGGGTGTTTTCCTTCACAAATTGACTTTTTTTAGGACAACTTCATATCAAGATAAGTATTCTGTTGTATTAATTATGCAATGTCTTTAATTGATGCCTATTATGATTATGTTGATAAATGCATGTTACATGTGTGTGGATATAGTTTAAATTTCGCTTTGTATGTTTATTTATGCATCTGCACACACGTTTTTTTCATTTGTTATGAAATTGTAAAATGATGATGGGGCTAGAATTTGGAAGCCTGGATTTAGTGTCATGTTCCCTTCCTTGAGTTGGATTGATTGGATGGGGTGTGACAAAAACTCATCCATATCTCGTATACACATGGTAACTATCTAGATTCCTTCAATCTCTTCCAGAACATACTATTAAGAGCATGCACTGCTCTCAACATGTTAGCAATGAGGTTTCATTCTAGACAAGCAACAATGGCTACTTACCCATCATATGTACATTAAGAGTATATTGTTCATTTATTCTAGTCATATCAATGCATTCAGTCTAAAATGCATAATACACTTCCTAATTCTAGGAATACAAATATGCATACAATTGTCATGAACAATATCATTTAAACTCTTAAGGAATAGCTCAAATGATAGTTTAAATACTTATCTTTCATGTGTTTTGTAGGCTCCCTCTTAATTTTTTCCTCCTTGCAAAAGCTACTAGAGTTTCTGGAAGCATACTATGCTTTATTGTCTAATTTTGAAGACCTTGATCTAGACTGGAACTTGCTGAAGTCTTTGTCCTTTCTCCTCATGCACTAGATCCAAGATCTCCTATTGCTTTGTTGTCATAGCTTGGAACATAATTTTCACATACTTTTCTTGAGCACATCCTTTGCATATACCAATGTGGTTTTCCTATATCTCTGGTAGACCTGTCACCATCTTGCTTATAATTGGAAGATATTTGTAGTGGATATGAGGAAATATTCTACGGGTTCACTGTGTTATGTACCATGGCTTTTTCTGCTTGTTCTCCAATTACAATCGCATAATAAATAGACTTTCCTCTTTGCCACGTAAGAACTTGGTCATCAACAAAATCAACTCTGAATCGTTTCTCTTCTAATGTTTATATGGAAAGGAGATTCTTATTTAAGCCTAGTACATACAAAACATATTTCATATTTATACTTTTGTCGGAGCCTAACTTGTATTAAGCTTCCCCTACCCCTTTTATGGGATATTGATAATCATCTCCAAGCTTCAGCTTCACCTTATGAGGTGAATCCTTCTCTGTATTTGAAATATGTCATGTGCTTAGAAGCACCATTATCAACAATCTAAGTATCACTTTGTAAGAAAGGAAATCAAAACATATTCTTCTTCACTTCAAAAATATTCTCATTGCATTCTTCTAAACATGTTCATCGTCCTTTGCGAAATGAGAATGATATCCTTTATTCCTTCCTTTCTTGTCTTGATCTTTTGCATGGGGACAATTCCTTGAAATGTGTCCCATATTTTGACAACATTAGCATCTGACTGATGAGTAATATTTCTGGGACATGTGAGACTTATGATACCTCTTGTGTTTCTTGTGAGGATGATCTTCCTTCTTAAACTTATTTTTCTACATATGAGCTTCTAAGGCTTTATCTTCATCATTTCCCAACTTTTCTTCTCTAGCTACCAATCTAGCTTCTTCTTGTGTGAATTCTTCCCTTAACCTGTTAACTTTGTTAGCTTCCTTCTAGAACATATCCCTTGGATAAAGGATTACCATGACCTTGCTAGGCCATTCAAGGTAGTCATTACAATTTCATCTTCCTCGACTGTGTCTTCAATGGATTTGAGTTGTTCCTTTATTTGAGAGACGCTTGTGAAGCAGGAGTGGATGGTCTCTGAATTTTGAATTTTACGTTCTTGAGTTGAGTTCTCAAGATCATCTTCCGGTTGATGTTCTTGCCTTCATATAATTTGGTTAGGGAATCAAACATTTCCTTGGGATTCTTCAAGGATGAAACATGAGGGATCAAGTGATCCTTGATGGAATCACCAATGATCTTCTTGGCCTTAACCATATTCTTCTTATGTCTTGTCTTATATTCCTCTCCCTTTGTTTCTGCAACCTCTTCCTTAATATATTTCTCCAAATCATTTTCTTTTAGAATGAGAAGTACTCTATACTTCCAGGCTCAGAATTTATCAACTCCTTCAAGCTTATCCTCAAGCTTGGTGTTGTTTGAGATACTTTTCAAGATACAATTTTCCTTCAAATGGTATTCTTCTTTGCTAGAAGATATGTTGTTATCTTGGTTTAATTGTATGCCTCAGTATAAAACCTTGCCTGTTTTTGTAATGTGGGTCATGTGGAGAGCGTGCAACAGTATGATTTTTCAACATTTTTATCAGTCTCTAGTTAAAGTAAGCATGAAGTTGTTTCAGGCTACTTCAATGAATTTTTCAGAAATCCTTTGAAGTTAAACTTGGACTCCAACTATCCAGGATTCCCCTTTAAAAAATTTATATCCATGGTTAGTGTGGCTTTTTCTTTCCTTTTATGCATCAAGTATATTTCTTTTTTGCTTATGGATGAGTTATACTAATAGTAGATACACATTAGACTATTATATTACCTATGATACTATGGGGAATGTTTTCATACCTTAGATATGAGTAGAGATGAATAGATTAAACCCCGGTTTCTCTCCTTCCATGTAGCATGGTTCAAGTGGTGATTTTCGAGAGATATTTTTCCTTTGGGGAGATTGACTATGACATGGCAGCTAGAATATAATGGTACATTTGTCACAACCAATGAGAACCAAGTGATCTCCATTTTTTTCCAAAATGGCCCCTTCTGTGGTGGCATTCTCTCTTCCCTTCACCTCCTTTTCCTCTATCGGTATACCATTTACATTAGTATTATTTCTCCTCTCATCAACCCTAGGTTGATGTATGTCACCTCTAATGCTTGCATAAACTCCCCATTGATGTATGCCATCACATGTGCCTATAGTAAATCTAGGTTATCATGTACATTATCTTTGTGCTTGTGATAATTTAGATAACTGAATTCCACCTCCCATGATCATGCTAAATATGGATTCCATATGTATTATTTATGCTTGTTGTGTCTCATATTAGAATATGTCACCTCCCATGCTTGCATTTACCCCTGATTACTATATGTCACCTTCATGCTTGTGATAGCTTATGATTATTGTATGTCATCTATTTTTCTCATGATAAAATGGGATTGACATATGTCACCTCCTGAGCTCATGCTAAATCTAGATTGGCATATGTCACCTTTGTGATCTTGGTGCTTATATTAGTGTATTCCACCTCTTACACTTGAATTGGATTTTTGTTAATACATGTCTCCATAAATAAGTAAAGGAATATGCAGCCCCTAAGATATTTAGTTCCTTCTATTCCACCATGGCCAACCCAGGAGACTCATGAAAGTGCCACCCAGTGGTATAGATGAAGAACCATGGTTCATGTCCCTGCTAGCTAGAGGCACGGAGAACTGGGTGATCATCACCCAAGATACTATTTCAGACCTGCATATGTTTAAATAGAATCCTGATCACATCCCAATAGTTATAATTGAGGATGACCTTGTTCCAACTCAACATGCCCTTAAAAGCATCACAAGCCCAATAGATCTACGTGGTCTTTATCATAGCTACAATTTCACCTTCTAAGAATGCTCAAGACATTGTTTTTTCCTGTTGCGAGTAGGGGAGAGACAACATTACTGTGTAGTGCCCTTTCACCCTGTGACTACTAATTTTCCTTTTTCCAAGTGGGTCTAGATTTCATAGGACCACTCACTGTTGCTCAAAACCTGGTAAACATTGCTTTCTATCTCAAGAACAACCAAGAGATACTTTTTTATTACACTATAAATGAATGAGTTCTTAAGCTCTATTTTTTTTGCTGAAGTCAGTTTGAGTTAGTTTGCATTAGTTTGCATGTAGTTTGATTCATGAAAAAATATAAAAGGATTGAGTTTATTTCAATTTTCACTTTTTTCATCTAGTTAAATCCACATTGTATTTTTTTCTCTATCTTGCAATTAATTTTTTATATGGACATGAAGCATTTCACTTTTCACTTTTTTCATCTAGTTAAATCAAATGGTATTTTTTATCTCTCTTGCAATTAATTATTTATATGGACATTAACCATTTTTATTGATAATTTTTTGTTGTGGTGTTTGTAGGTAGCTATAAACTGGAGATGGGCATGCCATTGAGTAAAAATTACAAGTTGCAAAAAATTTGCATGGAACTCAATTCAACTTTTGTTTTAATTGCATGGAGTATTGGGGATTTGGATGAGGTTAGGATTCATATTTCTAGTGGATTTTGTTCAAGGATGTAGGAACTCAAGGAGGTTTATGTTAAATATGTACTAATAGTTTTTTTTTGCATGGCTATGTTTCACGAGGATGAATAGTTTGGAGTGTATGTTAAACTATCCTAATGGTTTATTTTTTGCGTGGTTAAGTTTTATGAGGATGAACAGTATGGAATTTATGTTAAACTGTCCTTATAGATAGTTATCAAGTTTTAATTTGAATTCAATATATAAAATTTGAATCTTAACCTATCTTGTATATTTATGTTAATTAATAGAATCTTTTAGCTTACAAAAATAAAATTGTTCTTTAACACATATCAACTCTAGAGTCTAGAATCATGCCCCCTTCAGTTTAAATTGGCATTTATTTTGGAAGCATGGAATATAGTTCAACAATAATTTAAGTCCTTCAAGCATTTCCCGGTCACTAAACATCGCTTGTTCAAGTTATGTCGGTTAATCTATAGACTAGTTCTTGATTTTTGTCTCTCCAATATTTGTTTTTTTAGTTGAGTTTGAATTGCATTTGCAAGGTCATCTATAGTGATATTTCTTATATACTTTTTTGTATTAGATTCATCATTCTCAACTTCACAATAAGTGTTGACTGTCTTTTCTTATCATGGCAAATCTCTATCATGATCATCCATTTCTATGATGGTTGGATTCTCTAAATTGTAACTTGAAACCATTTTTCTATTCTTGGGTTTTCTAGTGGTCAAAATCCCTAAATTGATTAATAGTTGGATAAGATAAAGGTGCTTACTTATTTTTGTAATGCTCCTAACTAGTAATATTCTTATGGATTGATTCACATAGTTACATGTTTGATTCCAGTCTTAAAACCATGCAAAATCACTTTTTTGTATGTCATGTTGTTCTCCATTTGGCATCAATGCCCAAGTTAGTAGGTGGCATTATTTTTGGATGTGAATTTGCATTAAGTCTTCATGACCATACAATGCTAATCTAATTTAAGCATTGCCATTCATAACTTGGAATAAATGAGACTTTAATTGGATGATCCAGATCACAGTTGGCATTATTGTCGAATGCCAACATCTACTGCGATAAGCCATCGTCGACACAACTCCGATGAGTTTCGACTTCGACATGACTTCGACACGTTCAGTGACCTCACAGTTTCATGACGTCGACATACAACGTTGACCTACGACTTGCGCAACACCATCTTGCGACTTGCGATTTTCGAACTTCGATAGACTATCTCTCTGTCTTCCAGTCGACTGTAACGGTTGAACTGTTGAACCATTATAACTTCTTCTTTGTAACTGAACGTAACTGGAAGGCACCCAAGCGTCTCAACACTCTCTATATAAGCATGTAAACTATTGTAATATATATCCGATCTATCTTATTGTTGGCAGGCGGTTTGGTAAGGAAGAATCACAGCATCACCGATGCTGTGACACGTTAGAAGAGGTCGCGGAAGGAAGAAGGCTTTATTATTTTATGTATTTTTTGAGTCATTTGTACCGCAGAAGGTGGTTTTTTGGGTCATTGGACCATATGAGATGTAATTTTGAGCTAAGTATACCGCAATAGGCGGGTTTTTGGGTCATTTGGACCGTGTCAGTTAGATTTTGGGTCAATTGTCCAGGAGTCGGTTAGGAAGTTGTTAGTAAGTGGACAAGCATTGTAAGGTGGAAGCCTATATATAGACAGAAAGTTGTAGTTCGTGAGAGAGAGGTGGGAGAGCTTGGATATGCATTTTTGTGTATATGTTCTGAGATTAAGAGATATTGCTGAATTATGTGATCTACAGAGGCATTGTATTGGGTTTTTGCAGTAATAATATGATGTGATGAAACTGTTTCTGTGAAATCCTGGTGTGTCTTCTGTCTTTTGATGGTAATGCAATGTTTCTTTGGTGCAATAGTCGCTTTACTGTTATAATTTGCTGCAACAATGAATGTTCCCATTAAATGATGCTATGAGTACAATAATGTCAAGGTGAATGCATGGATCTATTGTTGAATGTTGCAATAAGATTAGGTATTTAATGCCGCATACATCCTCCTTCATTCGGCGAAAACATGGTTCCGTCCACTCTCCCTTGATCGCCTCGGGTGAGACCTCATCTGCTCTGCAGGTGTTGCTGGGCAAGGTAAAACCTGTCTGGGACAGTGCTCAGGGAGATCATGATGGGTTGGTCTCAACAGTGATGGGAACCCCTATCGACTGGGTCTGAGTCAATAAATGGTTCCATTGTCGAGACCATGTGCAAAGTGAAACGAGGATATGTTGTGGAACCCGACAAAACCAGAGATCCAAGAGTGGTTTGATCAAAAGTTGCAGGAATTTGATGAAAAAGAAAGTTGGAACACTCTACTAATGGTAGACTAGTGGGTGGATAGATATATTCACGACAGACCACATGAGTGGTTTTTCTGTGAATTCCCAGTCATTATGTATGAGTGGTTGGAAAAGTTGACCTTCCAGAAGAGGAACTTCCAAGGTGGTGAACCGACAACCTGGACCCCCGAGTTGATTCAGGAGCTGCAGGAAGTTGATAATAAAGCGTCACAGGCTATCGAAGTGTGGTTCGATAGCATCCTAGAGGGCTATATCACAGAATTCGCTGTTGATACTCAGAAATCCTATAGTGAAGCCGAAAGATATTTTTTCCACGAACCCAAGGGCAAGTTTCTGCTGTCACTTCAACTGTCGATTAAGATACTTATTTGCGAAAAGGTTATATTGAAGATGCATCTTGATCAGTAGACAGCCTAGTGGGCAGAGGTCATGGGTATCGCAACAATTGAGGGGAGGTACATGGAATGATAAGGGGTAGATGGGTGCAGGTCATGACGAGACTGTGAGTGAAGCCAAGGAAGAAAGTGGTATTACGAGGGGAGGAGCGAGGTTCCGACAGGAAAAGAGGCTAAGGACAAGAGAAGGTCTTGCTGCGGTCGAACCACAAGGCTGTGAAGGAAGACCACACGGGACAAAGTGACCCCACAGTCCTGAAAAGGACAACCAGGCTATGCCCAGGATAGAGGCAGGACCAAACCCCAGCACCAACGTACCCACACCTCTGCTCACTATCTCTTAGATAGCAAGAAATACCACTTCGACACCGCCGAGTTCATCAATACCACAGAAGTTAATCTGTAGTAGTACAACGAAAGGAGGAAGGAAGCCTAGAATTGCGGGCAAGGATACTAAGTTACCGCTGTTCCAAGGAAGTGGAACAGATAACCCTGAACAGTACTGGTTTCTATGTGAGGCTGTATGGACCGTCAAATAGATCACTGATGATGATGCTAAAAAGGGACAATTGGCAACGACTCTTCGAGGTCGTGCCTTGGACTGGTTTATGAAATTTATGCAAGTTCCCGTCGGCACTCAGGAAAAAACCCTAGATGAGATTCGTACATGCCTAATCAAAGAGTTCCGGAAGCCCAAATCTGAAGCACAATACATCACAAAGCTTAAAGAGATTAAGCAGTATCCCAATGAGACTGTGTGGGATTTTGATTGGCGATTTAAAACGATGATGGCAAGGGTTAGTTTTGACATGAGTACCGTCCAACATAAGGAATGGTTTATCGCGGCCTTGCTTCTGCATATTCGTATACCACTAATGCAGCAGAACATTACCACACCAAGTGAAGCTTTGGAGATTGCGATGCGGCTGGAGGCATCACCTATTGGGGAAAATGTAGCTGGGATGTCACAGATCCAGACACAATTGGCTAACCTGACCATCCAGTTATAGGATCTGAAGAAAGGTAAGGAGCAACATGAAGAAGTCTAGTGTACGCGATGTCGGGGAGAAGGACATACTAAGGATAATTGCTCGGACTTCCGCAAATATCTAGTTTCGGGAGCACCAAATCCGTTGAATGGTGGTAGCATGCCATGGTGTCATGTCTGCCACATATACGGGCATAGCCATGACAATCGCCCATACATGCAGAAAATGGTCACAACCCCGAGGAATATTTATTGTACATTTTGCAAATCGGTGGGTCACGATGACAAGGATTGTCGTGCATTTGGGTTGCTACAAGAGAGAATGTATGATGCATTCTATGTAAAGGAAGACTAGCGCATCATACAACAGTTGCAACCACAGCCGCAGGTATCCCAACTGCTACCTCAACCGCAGATGTAGTTTGTACCGCGGCAGCAGCAACTTCCGCAGTTCATGCCGCAATATGCTCTGATGCAGACGGCTCCACAGTAGCCATAGTATGTAGAGAAACCGCAGTATTACAGCAAGGGCAAGGAATGCAACCGGCACCAATGCAGCGACAGTTCAACCAACCACAATACCAGCAGCAAGGAGGATACCGGGGAGGACATGGTGGAGGATTTGGTCATGGAGGAGGATGAGGTGGTCGCAGACCTGTTCAATGTTATCACTGTGCGGTATGGGGACACTACCAGCGAGACTGTCCACTGCTATAGAACCAGTGTATGTTTTGTTTTGTTAACGACCACATGGTTGAGAATTTTCCACAATTGATTGCGCGATGGCAAGCAGGGAATACTCCCCAGTTGCAGAATCAGCCAAAAGCACAGCAGCCTATCCAGAACCAAGTGCAGCAACCAGTGCAGAACCAGAATATGCGGCCAAATCAGAATCAAAATGTGAACCCACCCGGGAATCCGTCATTGAACCAAACCCAGGGTGCGAATATCGCGACAATTTCTGCAGAGCCAAGACCGCAAGATGCTTCCATTGTTGTGGTCACTTGTGGAGGAAAGACAACTGGAGAGGACAGTTCACTGATCCGGTTAGATGGACAAAAGAAGGTATCATTTGACATTGATGTGGAGCGAGAGGCATTTCGTCAAGCACGTCATGCACTAGAAAAAGACCGAGGTAAACGGTTGTGTACGACATGCCCTCTACTTTTGATACTACTTCAGAAGCTGGCCCGTCGCAACAATCCAGCACACTTCAAGCATTTTGGGAACATTGTTTATCCCTGGAAAGAGATCCCCATGCTCTTGCTGCGATTGAAGCTCTGTTGCAACGACCAGCCCAGGATCAACAAGAGTTCGCGATTAATTCCCTACAACAACAGAAGACGGGTAAGGAAATGCGGATGAATATTCAAATTAGCGATTATGATGTTGATTCAGTTATTCTAGATCTTGGTTCGGATGTCAACATCTTGACCAAGCAGGCTTGGCAGAAGATGGGGAGTCCCCCATTGAGCTGGTCTTCTGTACAGCTCTGGTTAGCTAATCACGCTAAGGTGACACCGATTGGGATAGTTCCACGAATGGTGGTGGACATTGAGGGAATGAAAACATATGCTGACTTTGATGTAATAGAAGTAGTTGAAGGAGGAAGCTCTTATCCCGCATTACTGGGGATTGGATGGGCTAATGATAGTGGAGCTGTAATAAACTTCAAGTGACGGATTATGACTTTTGAAAATCACAATCTCATAGTTATCGCCCCGTTGGATCCGGCTGAAGGATGCCGCTACATAGAGCCAGTGAAGGATGACGATCCCAGTGGATGGGACCATGCATTCAATATCTCTGAAGATTATATCCATCCGACTGCCAACGGTGAACTGGGATGGTCCAGTGACAGCTCTGCATCTTTCAACTCTGATGATGCGCTAGAATATTGGCAGAACCGCTTGCATGAGGTGTCACTCCGTAAGTGTGGGTTGATCACGCAGTCATTATGCCGTGTCACAACCAAAACGGTCACACTACCAATATATGAAGGACTGCCTGACTTATCTTACTTTCTGGCGGAGTTCGAAGAAAGCATTTCTTAACCACAGCAATTGCTGGCATTGAACGAAGCACTGAAGGCTGCTCCAACACGCTGGTGGGTGACACACAAGGCATCAATTGATGGATGGTCAAAATGCAGAAGATTGATGATGGTACGCTTCGATGATACCGAGGTTTACCACACTAGACAGTATGATGGTCGGAAAGATCCTGGTGGTCACTCGATGGAGTGTCAGCGGTTATGGGTATCACGACCAAGAGATGAGTGGGTCCATGCTTTTATCCATACTTTGGATGAGATGCCACGATCATGGTATACTGTAGTTGAGTTGCGAGGAGAAATTTCTACTTGGCTGGAGCTCACAGTGTGTTTTATCCATACATTCAGTTTTGCGGATGCCAATCCAAAGGTCAATAATGCATTACAGCTCATCCGTGATGTAATTCTACAGGTTTTCCCGGTGGCATATCCTGTGGATCCGCACACGCAATGCCTAATGCAGTCTCTCATGGAATGCTTCAATATCAGTGGTGGGCCAGAAGATGGTGATGATCCATGGAATGTGAACATCCCAGAATCAGAAGGAAGTCATGTTGTGGTACCACCTAATGCGCCAAGCGATCTGATCAGTCAGCCGCTGAATATCTGCAAGATTAACATTGGGACAGAGGATAATATGAAGTTTGCCAATGTCGGGGATTACTGAGATGATGAGCTGATAAGAAAGGTCACTGATTTGCTCCATGAGTTTCAAGACTTATTTCCCATAAATTTTTTGGACATGAAGGGGATTCTGGGCGACTTAGGGGAGATGAAGATTCCATTAAGACCAGATGCTAAGCCGATCCGGCAGCGACCCTATCAATTGAATCCGTGACATAAGGAGAGGATCAAGGTCAAATTGGATCGCATGTTGGACACCGGTATCATTGAACCAGTTAAGGAGTCGGAATGGATTAGTCCTATGGTGGTACAGGATAAGAAGACTAGCGAAATGCGCATTTGCGTCGACCTCAGGAAGCTAAATGATGCATGTTTGCATGATCCGTTCCCAACCCCGTTTACTGACGAAGTGCTCGAAGGTGTGGGTGGCCAGGAGATGTACTCTTTCACAGATGGGTTCTCTGGCTACCATCAGATCCGCATTGCAAAAGAAGATCGCGATAAGACAACTTTCGTTATCGAATGGGGCTGCTTTCAGTACACCGTGATGCTGTTCGGCCTTAAGAATGCACCTGCGATATTTTCACGGGTTGTCATTGCTGCATTCAAAGATTTCATTCAGAAGTTTTTGCAGGTATACATGGATAATTGGACGATCTATGGTTTGTTCCATGATCATCTGGTGAATCTGCGATTGATGTTGGAGCGATGTCGGCAGCACCAGATCTCTTTGAACCTAAAGAAATGTATCTTCTATGCACCATTTGGCATACTGTTGGGTCATATTGTGTGTAAGCAAGGATTTTTGGTCGACCCAGCAAAGATTGCGCTCATTCTCAGTTTGACACCACCGACTACTGTTAAGCAGTTATAGGCGACGCTGGGACACACGGGGTATTATCGCAAGTTCATGAGGGGTTATGCTGCGATTACTGCCCCTATGGAAAAGTTGTTGAAGAAGGATGCGGTATTCCAGTGGAGCCCTGAATGTCAGGATAGATTTGAGACATTAAAGATGAAGATGGCTTCAGCGCCAATGTTAGTATTTCCTTACTAGAGTAAGGAATTCCATGTTCATGTTGATGCCTCATCAATCGCGCTGGGAGTGGTATTGGCCCAGCCCGGAGAGGGGGATCTTGATCACCCCATTGATTTTTCCAGCCAAAAGTTGTCATCTGCAAAAAGAAACTACACTACTACAGAGAGGGAAGGTCTAGCAATGGTTTATGCGTTGCAGAAGTTTCACCATTACTTATTGGGAGGCCATTTCAAGATGGTCATAGATCATTCTGCATTAAAATACCTAGTCAATAAGGCTGTGTTGGGGGGCAAGATATGTTGATGGCTACTTCTTTTTAAGGAGTTCGATTTTGAAGTAATTTTGAAGCCAGGGAGGTTAAATGCTGGCTCAGAGCATCTCTCATGGATTGAAATTGGAGAGGAGCCAACTAACATTGAAGATGGGTTTCCTGATGCGCAATTGTTTAAAGTTGGAGTCGCTGATGGATATTGTAAAGAAATCATCCCGTTTTTGGCGACAGGTACCGCACCAGAGGAATTCACCACTAGTCAGAAGAAGCAGTTGGTATTCAAGGCTGCATACTTCTAGCTAATCACAGGAGCGTTATATAAGATGGGTTCCGATGAGATATTACAGCGGTGTGTCTTGCCACATGAGAAAGAGCAGATCCTTTCCGAAGCACATGCAGGAGTGGATGGAGGGCACTATGGTGGCCGTGCGACAACAAGGAAGGTGCTTCAATCGGGGCTCTGGTGGCCTACGCTGCATAGTGATGCGACAGATTATGCACAATCCTGTGACATTTGTTAGAGAACTGGGAAGCCATCCAAACAAGATGAGATGTCATTGATGCCTCAGTTTACATTGCAGCCATTCGACAAATGGGTAGTAGACTTTGTGGGACCTATCAATCCACTAGGTAAGCGCACTGGTGCTCAGTATATCATCCCGACGAGAGGCTACTTGACATGATGGGTAGAAACTGCACCAGTCATTGATTGTTCCGCAGCCATAGCAGCATGGTTTCTCTTTGACCACATTGTCACTCACTTTGGCTGCCCCAAGATATTGTTGAGTAATCAAGGCAGCCACTTTCTCAATCGTGCCATCAGCGCATTGACGGAGGAGTTGCAGATACAACATAAGAAGAGTACACCCTATCATCCGCAGGTGAATGGCACAGTAGAGGCTTTCAATAAGATATTGGAGCATGCGCTGACAAAGGTGTGCAATGTGAATCATGATGACTGGGATCTAAAAATACTAGCAGTATTGTGGGCCTATCGCACCACATGTAAAAGGATGATTGGGCAGACACAATTCAAGCTAATGTATGGGCAAGAAGCGGTTATGCTTATGGAGTATATCATTCTGAGTCTGCGTATAACGGCAACAATCGATATGGATGATGCGGTAGCATTAGAAGAATGTCTCGCGCAGTTAATCCAGCTGGAGGAAGATCGCTTTATCACCAATTTTCATCAGGGTGTGGAGAAGGATCGCCAAAAATCTTGGCATGATCGCAACATCAAGAACAAAAAAGAACAAATAGTTTCAACAAGGTGATTTGGTGTTGTTGTACGACAGTAAGTTCATGAAACATCCAGGAAAATTGTAGATGCATTGGCTTGGTCTGTATCGCATTAATAGCATTTCTTCAGGAGGAGCAGTATAGTTGCAGCAGTTGGATGGAGCGATGCTCCCAAAGTCGATTAATGGTAGCAGGTTGAAGCCCTATCGGTCGGGCTTGGAATAGCGCGATGCCTGAGTCGCATCAAAAAAAAAAAAGTGTAGATTGATTGGTGGCAGGATGGCACACTAATAAGGAAGGAATGCGGAAGCAGGGAGGCTTCTGCTGTAAGTTAGGAACGGTCTGTGACAAGTGGAAAGGTCGTGACCGGGTCAAATCAGCAATAAATGCCAAAATTTTAAACAGTTAATTAATGACACTTGTTCAAATGATGGGCATTAATGGCGGATCCGGACGATTGGCTGACAGGATCGATGGTGATTTGCGTCATTAATATAGGATTTCAGTTGAATTAATGTAGGATTTAGTGATGATTATGGAGGATTCGGCTGGAAGCTATAAAACCGGGTCGAAGTTGGTCGGAAGGCACCGAGATTTTCGTTGTTAAGTGCCTGCGCAAAGCTGACGAGTATTGGCATAAGCTTGGTGAGTGCAGTGGTGTGTTGGGAAAGGTTCAGTTGAACTTGCAGAGTGCCGCTAGGTCGAAGAAGCTATTAGTTGTAAGCGTTGGGTAAGGTATGCCACGAGAGCTTGAAACGGTGGAGATTAGTAGCGAGGTTGAGTCTCCTTTCACCAGGATTGTAGTTGAGGAAGAAGTTGCATCTGCGGGAGACGTCAATCTTGAGGCAAAAGTTGCAAACATGCCGGTGGGAGCATCAGTCGTCGTCAAGAAGCGTCGAGGGGGTTAGCATTCTAATTCCCCGCAGAGCAAGAGGAAACTAAGATCATCCATCAGGGTGGTAGGAGAAGTTCAGGTGCAGGTTGGGCAGTCCAGTCATCGCATTAACAAATCTACCCCATGGGAGGGACTGTCGATTGTTGATATCCCTGGGTATATCCCTCCTAATCGGCCGGATGTAACCCCGCGCAATTTGAACCCGAGGGAAAAGTATGGTGTGAAGATGCCCGCACTCCCTGCCAGAATGGAGTGCTCTATTGATATTGGGTTGGCGTTGATCCACCTCCGCTATGATGATCACGATATGGTGGCCTACCCAGACATTGCATCGGCCCCATATGTGCCCGGGTCACGCCTTATTGCGACGTCGATTGTACAGGACTGGGCACGAGGATTGAAGCAAGCCGGCTTATTAGGGCTCATTAACATGCCGCATTTTGGGCAGACAAAAAAAGTTAACATGTGTGTGAAGCAGCTGCTTGCTTGCTTCCATGGTGGTTCGTTGTGGCTAGAGAGAGAAATTTCGATTACTGTTGATTTGATCTCCCACATTACTAGATTGCCTAAAGATGGGGTTGACCCATCACAGTTCTTCCATGGGAAGGCGAATGACAAAAAGCGGGTGGGACAGCTCGTAAAGAAGTATGGCTTGGTAACAGATGGTTGTGGGTATCACACTAGTAGTATTAATGATTAGGCGATACTCACCGGCACCAAGATCTTATCTTGTAAGGTGGTTAGGGGTGGTCATCCTAGCTAGTGCAACTCAGGGATTGCGGCATGTGCAATACAATGTGCAGAGGGCATCCAAATGAACTGGTCCTTGTTTATGTTGAATAAATTAGCAGTGGATGTTGCGGCAGTTCAGGCCGATAAGGGCTCATTTACATATAGCTGGTTGCTGCTCTTGATTGCATTCATGGCATGGAAGGAGCCCGACACATACTAGGGCATGGAAGTTCAGGCTGCAAAAGAGCGGCGAGGTGCGCACTATCAGAACTTATGGTATGTATGGGAATCTAAGCGACTCTGAGATTTCCAATTGATATTCTAGCTCTACTAGGAGATGCTTTGCAATGCCGCAATGAAGGTACCATGGATATCCGAAGAAACTGCGGCAAGATTTAAGCCAATCATGGAGTTTGCAGTTCGGTTGCATGCTATTTACGTGCAGGCAAGGCATGACCCCGGTCAGCAATGGTTGCTGACCCCTTACAAGGTAACGACTAAAGCAATGGAGGCTATCGTGAATGACTAGCCAGCGGAATGGCGTGAACCTATGACGTTGGCTGAGATTGAGGTTGGCGGGCCGACGAAGGGTCCAGAAGATTGTCTATCAACACAAGACCCGCACAGCCATCATGATTCTGATCAAGAGTCAATTAAAACATCGACGGATGATGGCAATGACCGTACCTTGGAAGAGCACAGAAGAAAAGGGCACCATGACCCGGTGATAATCAGTGGGCTACCTCTTTCGGCGAAAGCACACTTGGGTCGACTTATACAAGCAATTGTTGATGCATCAACCGTAGCAGCTCAGAAGATGACAAGGGCGACAAATGAAGGTTTCCACATGCTCACTGCTCATGTGGACTCTGTTTATGACATGGTTTTGTGAAGGGAACCAGAAGATGCAGTGGCACCACACGTTATCACAATCAGCACCGAGCCGCGGGTCAGGAATGTGGAGATTCCCCTGATTGCGATTGTGACTGAAGACGAGGCTGTGAACGCCTTGATGCAGTAGCTGAAGAAGGTGACCATTAATGTGAACTCATTGTCATTAGAAGGGTTGACCACTATGCAAGCAGCTACCAGTCGCGAAACGACAGACCAACTAGGGGAGATCAGTGGCATGTGCGTACGATTGCAAGCGAGTGAGGCCAATGCGAAGCACGCCACTAAAGAATTGAACGCCAAGTTTGCTTCAGCACAGCAAGTTGTGGACGAGCTCGAGGAAGATATCAGGAAAGAATGAGTTGAGAAGGCTCGTACAATCGAATAATTAAAAAAAGAGTAGGACCGCCTCATCGCCGAGAAGGCCAGTATGTGGGATGATAGTGTACGGGTCGACCGGGCCATCACGGAAGCTTATCAGCATGTGCCAGAGCCCACTGAAGAGGTGGATGTGCTCCAATGGGTGCAGCGACTCAGGGATGCCATTGTCCAGTTGCAGCAAGAGAATTAGGCGTTGAAGGCTTGGGCGAATCCCAGTAGACCCCAAGTTGAAGTCGACGACAGAAAAAAGGGCGATTGAGGAGGTCGCCACTCATTCGAAGGAGCTGGAAAAGGCCACAATTAAGCTCACAGCTGATACCATACAGTTTTGGAGCCAAATTGTCCCAGACAAGAAGGTTGACCAGTTGATCAAGTATCGGCAGGACGCAGAGGGATAGTTGGCGACACTCAAGGTAGCCATGCACACAATGCCACCCATGGAACAGGTCGCCAAGTCTCAAGACTTAAAATAATTGCAGCAACGGGTTACCAAGGTTGATGAGTGACAGAAGAAGCGTGTTGCGTAGTTGGAGTAGTTTCAGGATGTCGGGGGACAGTTCATGACCAAGGCAGGTGAAGTGCTTCAGGCAGTACAGAAGGGTTGTCAACAGGTGACGACAAAGCTCACTGCGCATCCATCTGCAAAACATGTGGTCGACAGTCAGGTGGTGGCTACGAAATTCAAGGAAATGTTGATGACAGTTGTGCAATAGTACAAAGACTTCAAATTGCATACCATGGAATACATCATGTCCAGTTGACATGGCTCGAGCGCGAGCCACAAGATTGTGTTGGGGGCCTGTTGGCAGGCGGTTTGGTAAGGAAGAATCGCAACATCGTCGATGCTGCAACACGTCAGACGAGGTCGCGGAAGGAAGAAGGATCTGTTATTTTATGTATTTTTTGAGTTGTTGTACCGCAGAAGGTGGGTTTTTGGGTCATTGGACCATATGAGATGTAATTTTGAGCTAAGTATACCGCAATAGGCGGGTTTTTGGGTCATTTGGACCGTGTCAATTAGATTTTGGGTCAATTGTCCATGAGTCAGTTAGGAAGTTGTTAGTAAGTGGACAAGCATTGTAAAGACAGAAAGTTGTAAGTCGTGAGAGAGAGGGGGGAGAGCTTTGATATGCGTTTTTGTGCGTATGTTCCAAGATTAAGAGATATTGCTAAATTCTGTGATCTACAGAGGCATTGTATTGGGTTTTGGCAGTAATAATATGATGTGATGAAACTATTTCTGTGCAATCCTAGTGTGTCTTCTATCCTTTGATGGTAATGCAATGTTTCTTTGGTGCAATAGTCGCTTTACTGTTATAATCTGCTGCAACAATGAATGTTTCCATTAAATGATGCTATGAGTATAATAATGTCAAGGTGAATGCATGGATCTATTGTTGAATGTTGCAATAATTTTAGGTATTTAATGCCGCATACATCCTCCTTCATTCGACGGAAACATGGTTCCGTCCACTATCCCTTGATCACCTCGGGTGAGACCTCATCTGCTCTGCAAGTGTTGCTGGGTAGGGTTAAACCTGTTTGGGCTGGTGCTCAGGGATATCACGGTGGGTTGGTGTCGATAGTGATGGGAACCCATGTCGACTGGGTTTGAGTCAACACTTATCTATCTGATCTATCTAGTTTTCAGCAATAGAGAAATCAGTTTGCATTCCTACATATTTTTCTGTGTGTATTTGTGTTTATATGCGTAGTGTAATTTCTGCTTGCTTATTCTATTTCTTGTGCTTCCTTCATAACAGAGCCGACTCATTCAGTCAAACTATTGTCCCCCTCAGCTTCCTGGCCCCGAGTGGATCATTGGTATCAGATCAGACTCAGAGCTTCGTTAAAGCGCATCATCTTTGTTCGTGCTTAATTTTTGCATAGACACTTCCAGCGAAGTTACCTGACTTATGTCAGTTCAAACTCGCTCGCAGACTCGGCAATCCAAGCAGACACTACCTCCAAAGATGGCAGAAGAAGGAGGAGAAAGACATGCAATCAACGAGACACAGCAGCTCATAGAGAAAATGTTGGCTCGAAAACAAACTGAGATGTTCTCCCATTTCAATGAGATTCTCATGCGATTTGCTTCAAATTCATGAGCATTTTCGACGAGAACTAAATTTGACAAAATCATCCCCTTCAAAGTGCAAATGAATTTGGACATACCGAATCTAGAAGGAAAGATTGACGTGAAATCCGTCGATAATTGGAGTCCTATTACTCTGTGAATCAACTCTCAGAAGCCGACAAGATCACCATTGCATCCTTAAATATGTCAACATTTGTGCACTGCTGGTGGGAGAATCTTTCGACAAAGATGGAGAAAAGCGGAGACCCCATCGAAACATGGGATAAATTTTTCGAACACATCCAAAAGGAGTTTTACCCGTTGAAGTACCTCGAGCAGCAGTATAAGAAGTGGCAGCAGCTAAGGCAATGGAAATACCAATATGTGCAAAGATACACCGACGAGTTCTATCGACTCATGGCTAGACTTGGCGTCCAAGAAGAATAAAAATTCCTTGTACTGAAGTACGTTAGCGGATTATCCCAGTACATTCAGTAGGAGATAGAGTTTCTGACTTTCAATACGCTTGTGGATGCATTCCATTATACCATCAAACTTGAAACCAGGCAGAAGGGAAAATCGTGCATCACGACAAAGCCGACATCAGGACAACCACCCGACAAGAAGGCATGAGCCGACTTCGACAAGTCAAAATATTCTCGGCCGACTTCACCAAAGTCAAATCATGGCAAGAAGCCTTTTCATAAAAAGGAACATAGCAAACAATCGACCGAAAAATGGTGCAACTACCAAGACTCATCTTGGCATGATACGTCTGAATGCAAAGCTCAGAAGACCTTCTTGGCAAAAGTGTCGACATCCGACGCATTCAAAAATATTGTGGTAGAATCTGATCCAGAAGCAATGACTCTTTTGACATCGAAAACTCCAGCAACCTCGACCATTGTCGATGAGGAGGAATGAGAGCGCATGTTCGATACATAGATATGGGTTTAGAACAATCCATTTCCTCTGATTGTGTACAACAGGAGCCAGAAGAACTTTGTTTCTGAAGAACTTATGAAGAAGCTAGGTCTTGTGACCACTCCACATCTACAGCCTTACAACATCGGTTGGATGAAGGATGGACAAGAGCTAAGGATCACCCAAAAATGAAAGCTTGCATACTTCATAAATCCTTTTGAAGATGAATTACTTTGCGACGTGGCACCACTCTCCGTAGCCAACATCATGTTTGGGAAACCTTACCTACTTGAACATCAACTCTACTTGAGCATGGACAAGTATTCCTTTGCAATGAAAAGCATCAAATATTTGGGGTTTGTAATTGACTCTGCAGGCATTCATGTCGACCCAGACAAAGTACAAATTCTCAAAGATCAGCCCATTCCTCACAGCGTTCAAAAAGTAAGAAGTTTTCTTGGTTTGGCGAATTTCTATCGATGATTCATACTCGGCTTTAGTCACATACCCTGGCCCTTGAATCAGTTGACAAAAGGAAGTGGGAAAACTGTCTTTAAATGGACACCAACACAACAAGAAGCTTTTGAACAACTCAAACACAAGCTCTGCACTGCACCAGTACTTTTGTTACCTAATTTGCATCAGCCCTTTGAGATTGAGATGGATGCATCGGACTATGCCTTGGGCGTAGTGATCACTCAGTCTGGTCACCCATTCTCTTTTCATTCCGAAACTTTTAATGACACTGTTAGAAGGTATTCGACATACGAAAAAGAACTGTACACCATTGTGCAAGCTCTCAAGCAATGGAGGCATTACATCCTTGGCAAGGAAATGGTCATCCTCACTGACCACAAGCCTCTTCATTTCACTCTGACACAATCGAAACTACAAACAACTTGACAGCTTAAGTGGATTAATTACCTGCAACAATTCTAGTTGGTAATTAAGTATCGAAAAGGTAAAGCTAACGCCACCGCCGATTGTCTAAGCAGACCACCCATTACTCTCTTGTTTACAATGATGAGTATGCAGGGATATGACACCACTACTCGGCCTCAGTTGTATCAGGAAGACATCGAATTTTCACCATTCTAAAGACAGCTTCAGACTGACAAGTCGTCAACCGCTGACTATTTCCTAAAAGATATCTTGCTATACAAGCTCGGATAGCTTTGTGTACCGATCGGTGAGCATCGACATCAGCCCATTTGGGATGCGCACTACAGCAAGACTGCAGGACACTTTGGGGTAGCAAAGACACTTGCTATTCTGCAAAAGTATTTCTTTTGGCCTACACTTAAAACCGACGTCAACAAGTACATTTGATCATGCGTGGTTTGTGCCATTGCTAAACTGCATAATCGATGACAAGGATTGTACACGCCTCTGTCAATTCCTAGTCGACCATGGGAATCTATTTCTATGGACTACTTGATAGGGTAGCTGTTGAGGCCTCGGATGTGCAGGGTATGCAAAGTGCTGGAATGGGTTCCTAAGCTCTCAATAGAGGGGGAAAACCCAGACTGAAAGGCTTCAAAAGATCCTACGCAAGGATAGTTCTATCCCCAGCTTGTTTGGTATAGTAATCTCCCATGGATGAATATTCGACCTCCGCTGGCACTCTATGAGTTGATAAGTTTTGATCCAAAGGATCGGTTCTCCAAATAAAGGAAAAACAAAATGTAAAATTCTGTGAAAACAAATCTACTTAAAAGGAATCTAAGCTAAGTTAGATCTATCCTAAGAAGGTGTTTTCGGATAAGTGCAAGCCAGCTTGATATGTAAATAGATAAGGTCATCCACCAATTAAACAAAAATGTGAAAGAGATCAATGACTTAATTGCTCAAATTACAATTAAGTAATAAAAATTAACTAATGGAAAATTGAGGATTGTTATGCATTCAAGATTTGACCTGTAATTGATATGTTAATTGAAAAATTAACACCATTTATAACTTACTGAAAGAACCATTTGCAGAAATCGATAAAAGTTTTAATAGAATAAACTCTTTAAAACCTTCATAAACACATAGATCATAAGCAATGATAAACCAGAACTGCAGATCACTATGTTTAATAAATTGCAAAAGATTGAAACAGTATTTAGATAAGAAATTTGGAGTAAAATCACATTCATCAAATAAACTTAACAAATAGACAAAAGTGGATCTGAAAAATAACTTTACTGTATTTAATGACAATCTGTAAGAAATTACAAGCGTGTATCAAAACAGAGCATCTCCAGCCTCTTCTGCAGATTTTGTCTCCAAATTCCATCATCCCTCTCTATGAGATATCATCTCTCTTAAATAAGAGTTACAAAATAACAATACAGGAAGTAAATTCCCACAAACCGGGATTAAAAAATAAAAAATAAACTAATGGCCTAGAAAAACTTGCCATTTGTCCCAAATCTCTAACAACTCATCCACATTTGGATAATTAGCTGACTCAAGCCCCAATTGGGAATTACATTCGAATGTTTCCATCTCATTCTTAGCTAACTTATGCCAAATGCGAATCTAAATGTGGATTTTGCCTTCGATGCTGACCGGTTTCCTAATTAGTTGTTCCAGATCATCAATGTTGACCTTCTCAAGATGCTGAATTTTATCCTTGGTCTCTTCACACCTGCATTCGACTTGCTCAATATTCAACTTAGGCGGGAAAGAATCTTCAATGATATCCATAGAATCAAACTGTGTAATCTCCATGATGTTATCTGTTGCGTACCATCACCCGCTGCATATAGCCTGTGCTTTCTTCAGAATATCTTCAACTGACTCGTTCAAATCTTGACAAGTCTTCAATGCAGCTCTGATTTTCTTAAACTGAAAACTGTTGAGAATGGGGAAGCCTTTTGGTGTGTCCTTGATATGTCAAACTTAACCAAATATCTAGTAGGCATGTTAAAGCATTTCCTATGAAAGTTGTGATTAGATTAGATGTCTTGGTGCAATAACATGCACTTCCCAAATTAAAACTTTGATGAAATTACACGTGTATGCATATAAGTCTTAGGAGTATGTGTATCCTTGCAAAAGTATTGATTATGAGAGTAGGATGAATATGTGTTCCGCCATGTGTGTTATATGGAGTATAGACGAATGATTTTAGTAAGTTCAACAAAGGCATGTTCTTTGCCTTGTAGGGATAGACTAAGATACAATTGACAATATAAAAAGCTTGTAGGATCATACAGTTGTATGAAGCATGTATATAGACATGGTAGGCTGAAATTCATGGTGAAGATGAGTGGATCGTATTCTAGAAGGGGGTGAGATTTTATGAAAATTAAAACTGTAAACGAAATGGTATATTGCAAGACTCATGGATCGGAGTTCTTCTTAAAAGTGTTGTGTAATAGTATGTAATCCATTAATAAGAAAATGTTGAAAAGAGGTTAACTAAATCCGTGAATTAATACAAGAGTCGTAACAATTCCTTGGAACCAAAGTGAAAGTTTTATTTAAAGACTTAGGTCTTCCTATCAATCACAATGTGGAATGGCACGATCAAATTCAACAATGGTATAACTTTGTTGTAGACAAATACATTAAGGAACCTTGAGGAGGTCAAACCAACCTCCTATAAAATATTTCAATATAATATAAGAACACCTCCTATGTGATAAAACAAGTAAAATTTAGGGGACATTGATATATCTAACCAAGTGAGAGTTCAATGGGATCATTATAGCCAAGGTCTTATAGTAAAAGGACACAAAGGAATATATCATGATTTTTCTAATAATCGTGAATAATTATAACTTTGGGACAAAGTTTCTTGAAAGGTGGGTGTATGTAATGCCCCGTATTTTAATAATCGATAGTTAAAAGATTAATGTGACTTACCTCAACATTTCATTTACTTCTTATACATGGGAATTAGCTAAACTAATTGAGATTTCTATTATGAGGGCATTTAAATGTGCATGTGTGTGCATAGGACATGACTTTTATCATTTTGAATTGTTAATGCGGATAAACATGTGATTCCATTTGATTAAGCATATTGGATGTGGAATGTGGTACCTCAGTATCAGTTTAATTTATACATTGAATAAAGAACAAATATAGCGTAGTGTAAAAAACATACATGGTTATTTAAATATCATTACATGAAATATTTTATCACTTCAAATAGTTGGATATACTTATACATGAGATACATATGTGGTTATTGGGATGACATATAAATGAATCAACTACGGTATATTCGAATTCTTGGTATCAAGGTAACATGGATGGTGTAGACATCACGGAGATAGTTGTATGCTATATGTTGTACTTAATATAAATATTATGATTTTAAGATATGATATGATTGTGAGTAAGTGTGGTTTTGACAGGATACGGGATTTTCCCATAGTGGTTATTCAATGACATGGCTCT
Organism: Larix kaempferi; assembly: GCA_027924585.1. Classification (NCBI taxonomy): domain Eukaryota; kingdom Viridiplantae; phylum Streptophyta; class Pinopsida; order Pinales; family Pinaceae; genus Larix; species Larix kaempferi. The sequence continues at coordinate 1,148,263 of BSBM01000870.1, forward strand.
TTGGACAACAGTTGCATAATCTGATTGGTGTTAAAAGTACATCATTAGGAGACATTCTCCAAACCAATCTTGTGCAACCAAGATTGATCCTCTCGTATAGAGGTGAGCACTTTGATTGAATTATGTGTAAAGGTTATTCATCCCATATAGAGGTAAGGATCAAAGTAATGATGTTGTAAAGTCTTGTTGGACAAAACTCCGGACTTGTGTGTCAAGTCATGATTCTCGTGTGAACCTTCCTTATAAAGGTATCCATGGGATGGACCTACCTTATAGAGGTGGACCTTCTATATAAAGGTCATGCTTTACTTTTTAAAAGCATTTAATGTTGTGTGATGTATTATTAACCATGATCACCAGTTGTTGTTAAGTCCCCTTTAGAGATTGATCACCTCTAAAGTGAATTACTTTAGCATATGATCATTTGGTATGGAATAATATAATATGATCACAGCATCCGATAGTATAATGTAATGTGATGGATAATTAAAGTTATCACATACTGACCATGTAGTAAAAGATAAAGAAATAAAAGACAATGCATAGAGATCAAGAGAATTCAAATAGATCATGAGATGACTAAGTGAAATCGAATCGTCAAGCTTCAGTTAAAGCCACAATGTATGCCTCAATTAACTAAAGAACTCACAGTGGTCACTTAAAGTAAATCAATCAGCGTGATTTTAGTTAACTAAGTGTTAAATAAGAAGGACTAGTTAACTAAAGTGTTTTCACTTTAGTTAAACTAAAAGACAACACTTCAATAAATCACGGAGAACTCGAATTGATCACTACAGTGATGTTATCAAGAAATTAGAATCAGTTAAAGAGAGTTAACTAAGTGACAACAAAGAAGATCTAGTTAACTAAGTGTTATTGCATTATGACACTTATGTTAAACTAAAATATGACACATGATTTGTGACACTTTCATGATGACACTTAAGTTAGCCACCTAACTAAGTGGGAAAGCTTTCAGTTAAGGAGCAATTTCATCCTAAGAGACAGTTCAGTTATATAAAGAACTGCATGAGAAGTGGGGCACACTTCATCATGCAAGATTGATACATCTAGTTTGAGGGTGAGTTCATCCTGAAGTTAGAAGAAGCTGATGCATGGGAAGATTCTATAAAAATATTATACGGGATTGATGAATTCAATGTGAAGCGAATTCTCTTATCCTTTGAAGGCAAGGCGCTTCTCTTTGTGTGCGGGATATTTTATTGATGTGTTGGGCATATTGGACAACACATCCAATTGGTATCTCTTCTCTATTCTTATGTATTGTCGCCAAGAGTGTTTGGTGATATCTTATCTTCCAAAGGCAATCTGTTATATTGTAAAATAAAGACATTCTCTGCTATCCATTATATTATACTAAGAAGAGTCGCTAGGCTTTTTGTTCTCATTGTTTTGAGGATTTTCCCTAGGGTATATCTTTTGTTATGGCTGTATGAATTTCATGTGATTGAATTGTCTCATTGCTTCATGTTTCTGCATCTAAAATAATTAAATATCAAATTTCAACATGGTATCAAAGCTCAAGGTGTGAAGGAGCTCATTTTTTCATGCCATCTAGAGCCTACATTGATCCTGGAAAGTTGAGCACAAGATTTGAAGACTATGGCATTGGTCTCTGTACGACCGGAAGATCGTCTTGAGGGCACCTCAAACTTCAACACTTGGAAGCCTAGGATTCTCGATATCCTAGAGGAACATGACTTGGATGGATACATATCCACTATGGTGGAGGAGCCTACATCTAATGCAGGGTGCATCAAATTCAAGAAGAACCAAGCTAAAGTCAAATAGATCATCTATGATTCAGTAAAGGACAATTTGATGTCCATGATCACTCCATTGAAGACCGCAAAGGAGTGTTTTGATACACTGACAAACCTATATGAGAAGAAGGCCCTGATTCAAAAGACGACATTGAAGAATAAGCTTCGAAACCTAAAGATGGAGAAGGATGAGATAGTGGTCTCCTTCTTCACCAAGATATTTCAGGTAAGAGATAAGCTTGCTAGTATTAGAGTAGCGATGGATGAAGATGATCTTCTTCAAACCGTTACTGATCGTCTCCCATCCTCATGGGAGACATTATTGGTTGCGATAAATGGTCGAGAGGTTCAAATTAACTTCGAAAGGTTGTGGCATGACTATCTCCAAGAGGAGGGGTGAATCCGAAGCAATTCAGTGTGCATCAAAGAGGAAAACCTTGCCCTCATGGCAAGAATGAAGAAAGGAAAGAAATCCTTCTTCCAAAAGAATTTATCTCATCCAAAATAAGTTCTCTCATCAAAAGAAGGAGCTCAACAAAGGCTTTGACAAGTCAAAAGCTAGATGCTTCAATTGCAACAAGAAATTCCATTTCCCAAGAGAGTGCAAAGCAAAGCAAAAAAGGAAATTTCCATGCTTCTACCGTCATAGAAGATGAAACCACTCAAAAGAATGCATCCAAAGAAAAGGAGACGAGAAGGGAGTATTACCTTATCTCATCCCTTTCGAGATACGTCATCAAAAGTGCATACACATGGTTGATTGAAAATTCTAAACATATGACAGGTTACAAGATTGCCATGACTGACCTAAAGGATGAAAATTCCACATGCATGGTAGAGTTGGGAAACAACTCAACATATTTGATCCAAGGAGTTGGATTCACCTCATTACAGCTGAGCACCAATGATATTTTACGTGTGGAGGACATTCTATATGTTCTAGGCTTGTAGAAGAACCTCATTTCAGTTTTGGTTCTTGAGGACAAAGGCTTCTGAGTTATCTTCATGGATAAAAAACCATTGTTATGGCAGAAGAACAAAATCCTAGAATCTGTTGCTATGATTGGAGTTCAAGAGGGAGAAATTTACAAGGTACCCAGGAAGTACATTCAAGCTATGATTCACCACGCTATCAATCCATGCAAGTTATGGCACTGAAGGCTTGGACAACTACACTACAAAGTGCTACCAGGACTTCAAAAGATGGTAAAAGGTATGCTCGTGTTTGATTTTGAGCATGATAGTGTATGTCGGGGTTGTGCACTTGGGAAGAATGTTAAGAAAAAAAATCCGGTAGTATGTGCTCCCATGTCATCCCCCTCACTGAGTGGATTCTTATATTATGTATTGTTCATAGATGATTTTTCTAGAAAGTCATGGATTTATTTCACAAAGGCTAAAAGTGAAACTCTTAGCAAATTTAAAGAGTTTAAATCCCTAGTTGAAAATAAGAAAGAAAAGTGGAGGTGAGTTTGATTCACATGCATTTAATGAGTTATGTAATGATGCAGGAATATGTAGACAGTTAACAGTAGCATATAACCCTCGACAAAATGGGGTTGTTGAAAGGAATATTAAAACCATATGTGAGGCTACAAAAGCCATGATGCATGATCAAGCTATGTCTACCTCATTATGGGTAGAAGCCACCTGTACAGTTGTGTACATATAGAATAGAAGCCTGCATGTTATTATAGATTAGAAGACACCAGAGGAAGTGTTTACCGTTGAGAAGCCAAACATATCACACTTGAGGATTTTTGGGAGCCTGGTATACATTCATGTACCGAAAGAAAAGAGAAAAAATATGGATCCTTCTGAAAGTAAAGGCACCTTTGTGGGTTATAGCGATTCATCCAAATCATACTGATATATGTACCCGATGAGAGACACACTGAATTCAACTGAGATGTTTTTTTTTAACTGAAATGGATAATTATATTTAAAAAAAATGGATAATTCATGACTAAGGCCAAATCCAAATTGTTAAATTTTCAGAATTTTACTTCAATATGATCTAGGATCTTAACTGAGAGAACAACATGTACAGCATATCAATCATGGAGACAATAATGCAAGCACACAAGAGACACAAAGATTTACTTGGGGAAAACCATAAAGGTGAAAAACCCCAATAACTTCCTCAGAGATAGATAGAGAAATGATACAACCAACCAAGAGAGATAGACATAACCTAGCAGCAGATCCTCCTCCTCCATAAGTGCGCCACTCCTTCTTGAGTGCATGAGTGAGAAGTGAGTGAGTAAATAGAGTGCCTCCCGCACTCTATTTATACTTGACTTGACTTTCCTTTTTACCTAACTCATGTAGGCTCGAACTTAACCACATAACATAATGCTGACTGGGCCGACCCCCAATAGGGTGGTCTAATAACCCTTTGACCCACATGGCCGACCCCCAATAGGGTGGTCTAATAACCCTTCGACCCACATGACTTATACAGGGCCGACCCCAACAAGGTGGTCTAATAACCCATCAAGTATAAGTTACGACACTTACAATATAAATGACGACACTTCCGTATAGAGGAATAATACCATCTCTATAGGAGTACATACAACATATATGAAATACATTCCGAAGTTACATATACATCAACACTCCCTCTTAACTAGGAAGGTATTTCTCAGCACAGTTCTTCTAGCACAAGTCATCTTCTCTGGATCATCGTCACTGGATAATCGTCATCGAGTCATCATCATCATCACTGCTGCTGCTATCTCAATCAATCTCTGAATCTACTCGTCATAGGAAGTTCTACAGAGCCAGTCCTTTTTCATACTAGATGTAGGCCCACCACCTGCAGGTCTTCATCATCACTGGCCATACTGTGGAATCCTCAGGACTTATTACGTGCGTCACAAAACCTCGAAAGAGCATCCCAGGATGTTACGGGTACACAACTCCGACCTGTAGGATCTCCCAGGGCGCTATTACATGTGACCCCACCACAAAACCTCGAAAGAGCATCCCAGGACTGATTACGAGCACAAGGCTCAACCTATCGGATCTCCCAGGGCACAAATTACATGTGGTCACCACAAAACCTCGAAAGAGCATCCCAAGACTGATTACGAGCACACAGCTAAACCTATCGGATCTCCCAGGGCACAAATTACATGTGGTCATGGCAAAACCTCGAAAGAGCATTTCAGGATGTTACAGGTACACAACTCCGACCTGAAATCTTCCAGGGCACAAATTACATGCCATAGGACAAAACCTCGAAAGAGCATCTACCAGATATCCCAGGGCACAAATTACATGCCATAGGCAAAACCTCGAAAGACTATCTGCAGATCTCCCAGGGCACAAATTATATGTCCTCCCAAGCAAAACCTCGAAAGAGCATTTGTCAGATGTCCCAGGGCACCGAATTACATGCCATAGGCAAAACCTCGAAAGACCATCTGCAAATCTCCCAGGGCACAAATTACATGCTTATCTGCACAACCTGATCCACGGCCATAGAGTATCAAACTGATACTCACCATACATCATCCTGATGTATCCTGATCATCCTGATCATCATCACTGCAACGTCCTGTTGCATGTCATCTGGAGCAACATCCTAAAGCTCGTCATCTATGATCATCCTGATCATCACTGCAACATCCTGCTGCATGTCATCTGGAGCAACATCCTGAAGCTCGTCATCTATGATCATCCTGATCATCACTGCAACATCCTGCTGCATGTCATCTGGAGCAACATCCTGAAGCTCGTCATCTATGATCATCCTGATCATCACTGCAACATCCTGCTGCATGTCATCTGGAGCAACATCCTGAAGCTCGTCATCTATGATCATCCTGATCATCACTGCAACATCCTGCTGCATGTCATCTGGAGCAACATCCTGAAGCTCGTCATCTATGATCATCCTGATCATCACTGCAACATCCTGCTGCATGTCATCATACCTGATCCACCTGATCATCAATGCATCTACCTGATGCATACCAAGTATCTACCTGATACATATCATCATACATGATCCTCCTGATCATCAATGTATCCACCTGATACAAATACAAATACATGATACATATCACCATACATGATCCACCTGGTCATACAATGTATCCACCTGATACATATACAGATACATGGTCCAAGCATCCAACATGATGCATATACAAAATACATACACATGATCCAACTGATCATATCCAGCATCTACATGATGCGTACATACATACATAAAAATGATCCAACTGATCATATCCAGCATCCAACATGATGCGTACATACATACATAAAAATGATCCAACTGATCATATCCGAGCAGAAACCAGAACATCATCCTGATGCTCATCATCCAGCGCTTACATCCACAGCCATGTGAAGGATCCTCCTTCCAACATGCTTGGAATGGCTTCAGCAAATGTGTCCATCACTTCTTCCTCGAAGTGTCCTCGATCTGAAGAATGCCAAGCCTCTCTCTGAAGTACTCGAACTTCACCCTAGCTAGTGGCTTCGTCAGCACATATGCAATCTGCTCGTCTGTCGCAACATATAGGAGCTTCACAGCTCCTCTCTGCACCATATCCCTGATATAGTGATATTTGATCTCTATGTGTTTCGACCCGTCATGAAACACTGGATTCTCGGACAGCTTCACACAACTCTGGTTATCACAGAAGATACCAGTAGCTTCCAATGGGAGATCAAATAGCTCAGACAGTAGCTTCCATAGCCATACTGCCTCACAACTAGCTGAGTAGGATGCAACATACTCTGCCTCAGCTGTACTCAATGCTACGCAGGACTGCTTCCTGCTAAACCAAGAGATCACACCTGATCCCATACTGAAGCAACACCCAGATGTGCTCTTCCTATCTGCAGCACTGCCAGCCCAATCTGAATCAACATAACCCTGCAGGTTAAACTTTTGATTCGCCTCATACCTGAGCCCATAATCCACTGTACCCTTTAGGTACCTCAGAACATGCTTTACAGCAACCAGGTGAACACTCCTCGGATCCGTCAGGAACTAGCTCAATGTGTTCACAGCAAAGCAAATGTCTGGTCTCATGTTCGTCAGGTACATCAAGGACCCAATCATCTGACGATACATAGAGACATCAACCTCCTCAGATGAAGCATCACATAGAAGATTCAGATTCGATGCCATAGGTGTGGCCATGTCCTTGCAATCCATCATCCCGAACCTCTTCAGGATCTCTACTGCATACTTCCCTTGTCCAAGGAAGATTCCATTTGCACTCTGCCACACCTCCATGCCAAAAACAAATAGTGCATCATCCCCAAGTTCTTCATCTCGAACTCGGCAGTAAGCTTCCGCTGCATGTCGGCAATCAATCTATCTTCACCTGTAACAAACAGGTTATCTGCATACAAAAGTAGTATCACTGGATTGCCTTCCTCAACCTTGTAGTAAAGGTTGGAATCCGCTTTACTCTTGGTAAAGCCCAAACTGGATAGAAAGCTGTCTATCCTACCATACCAAGTTCTGCACACATATATGACTACACCATGCTGTCTTGAAATCCATCTAGTGCATCTTCTATTTCATCACTTTTATATTTCTCAATGCTACCATCTGCAACATGCTTGATCTGATAGATCCATTTGGAAGTCATAACAAACTTCCCTTCACGTCTTGAGACTACATCCCAAACATCATTCTTCATGATCGACGGATCATGGAATTCTTCCTGTATCCTGAGAACTTCAATATCTTCAATAGATAATTTTGTTGATGAACAAATGTTGTAGTTCTTTTTCTATAGGAGATGGCATATGATCTTTCCTACACAACAAGTTAAATTGCATGATTAGAAAACATCTCACAGTTTTTAGAACAAATTCTTACACATAAAGAAATATGTCATACAGTCATGCAATTATCTTAGCCAATGCTTCAATACAACATTTATCCATATCCCGTAAGTTTCTAGATGCCTTCCAATCTCCACCAGAACATTGTTAAGAGTGTGCACAACTCCCAACATGTCAGCAAAGAGGTTTCATTCTAGATAAGTAGCAATGGAATGTTGTACAGTGCCATAGGCCACTTACCCATGTATATTAGTAGTATACTGTTCATTAATGCAACTATTCTACTATGAGCATATACATCATTGAACAATTTTATTTAAACAAACAAATATGCAAGAAATGATAATTAAAATACTTATCTTTGTTCGTTCGTTGGGTGAACTCCCTCTGAGTCTTTGCTTCCTTGCAGGAGCTGCTGGAGTCCTAATCTGAAGTAGCTTCTTCTACACCTTTCTGTTGTGGAATGTAGAAAGATGGTCAACTCCCTCTGAATATCTGCATCCTTGCCGAAACCACTAGAGTGTACTCCTTTGCTTTCTTGCAGGAGCAACTGGAGTGTGCTCCCTCTTGATCTTTGCTTCCTGGATTACCTATCTTTGAACTTATACCCATTCTTGATCCCTATGCATGCTTGTTAGTATCATCATTGTGTTATCCTCTAGGTCTCATACATAATCAAAAATTCATTAGAATAATCTTAATATTATCAAAACACAATAATCTAAAGCATGTATAGTCATGATCATTTCAAACACAGATAATAAACATTAGTATTCAAGGTTTCAGGGAAGTCTTCTTTTACTCATGCATATTCTTATTTGATCATACGACTCTTCTGGTTAGTTAAATCATAAGAAACATAACATGTCTAAACCTGTAATTACTCAAACCTATGACTCTTCAGGTTAGTTGAATCATCAATCAAGATAAGAGATATAATATGCATAAAACCTGTGATTGTTCAAACCTATACCTTCATGATTCTTCTGGTTAGTCATATCATCAATTATGGTAAGAAACATAATATGCATACAACCATGATTATCCAAACCTATGACTTCATAAATAATCATTATCAAAAATAGTATAAGATCCTAACCCAAGGTAGGATTCTGTCTTGATATAGGAAAAACATACCTGGATTAGCATGCTAGTTAGTTATGTCTAACATACTCACATGATGTCTTCTTGTTCTTCTTCAATGACTTGTGCTAGTAACCTGTATATCTCATAGGTTAGCCATTATAAAACCAAGTTATACATACCTCGTAAATGGATCTTCTATGAGATCCATGACAATGGATGAGTCTTTGTCCTCATGTTATCATGATCATATGTTCTTGGACCAGAACATGATTTGTCTTTCTTGGTGTACCTTTCATGTTAGTAGACAACATAAACCTCATACAACACCATAATGCATTAGTACTATCATAAGTGTCAACAACCTAACCAATGAATATCTTCTATCATGCATTCATAATTTTGTTAAGGTGATATGACAAATCTAAAATCAAGATTGTACTAACCGTAATAACATGAAGACAAACATACCATAAATTTAATCATGGACAAATATCGAAACATACCTCGATGATTCATACCTGTCGAGATCGCTTGTAATCTTCTTATGTAAGGCCTTAGCCTCATCTCCCTCTAAAACAGGAACTCCTTCACTTATGCAGGTGACCAATCCATCTTCTTCTAGGATTAACCCTATCCACTTGATTTGCAAGAACTGGACCTAGAGCTGGATATGGGTTTGTCAGAGAAACCCCAAAAATTCAAACTTTGAATTTCAAACTTCCGAAAGGATAGAAATATGCGCCTTGATGAGCTGATCAAGCTAGTATATTTAGAATTTGAAAACTGCAGAGTTTCACTCCTCAATTTTGCCTTTGAAACTTTCGGATTCACTAGACGTGACCCTAAACTGGGGTTTGATGAAGCCCACTCTTCTTCCCAATCAAAAGGTTTGATCCAAAGCTCTAAGCTTCTATTTTTCTGAGGAGCTTCCAGCCGTGGTCACAGATTTCAAAAATTCCCATTTTTACAGAAGCCTTAATTTTCCACTTTTCTGATCAAAGTCCTGAACTAGGGTTTGATCAAGCCCAGCCTTCTGCCCAACCAAAAATACCGATCTTGGTCTCTAAATTTCTATTTTGATGAGTAGCATCCAGCCGTGGTCTCGGATTACAAAAATTCCAACTTTCTACGAAGCCCTAAATTCCGGAAGCCATGAATGAAGGTACTCAAAAATAATTCTGTTTTGACAAAAATATGTACCTGATTGTTTCTGGTGTACCTCTGAATTTTTTGATCCAAAGGGTCTGAAAAAGTTTCTTGAGATATCCTGACCTGTTATCTTTCCATCCTGACAGGTCTAAACTCAATTGGATTCTCTGAGAGAGAGTTATGCCAAATGTCGCAACGTGACCTGTTTTGGGATAAAACAGGAGAGCGAACTTGTACGGCGTGCCACGTGTCACTGTTTTAACTTCGGCCTATGAAAAATTTTCTTGAGATATCTAGGCCTGTTACCTTTCCATATTGACAGGTCTGACCTCAATTGGACTCTCTGAGAGAGAGTTATGCCAAATGTCGCAACGTGACCTGTTTATGGGATAATACAGGAGAGCGCACTTGTACGGAGTGCCACGTGTCACTGGTTCAACTTCGGCCTCTAAAAAAGTTTTCTGAGATATTACCGTCTGTGTACTACCTGTCAATTTTCACGAAATTTCATTTGGAGCTTCCTAGCTCAAGTTATGACCTTTTTCCCAAGGTCACCTGATTTTGACTCAGATCTGGAAGAGGCAGAAACCCTATATTGTACAGATCATAAATCACAAAGTAAAACGAATTAGAGGTTCTCCTTTGGACACAAGGTACCTGGAGATTAAATCTTCGTCCTGTAACAATTTCAGATCCGAAAAATTTTCCAAAACGGATTTATAGCGAAAGTGCTACGATGACTGGTTTTTGCTATATCAAGCCCTAGCATCGTAAGTGCAACAAGTGTCATACATGCCATATCATGCCTTCTTTCAGGCTAGCTCTGATACCATGTTAAATTTTCAGAATTTTACTTCAATATGATCTAGGATCTTAACTGAGAGAACAACATGTACAGCATATCTACAGCATATCAATCATGGAGACAATAATGCAAGCACACAAGAGACACAAAGATTTACTTGGGGAAAACCATAAAGGTGAAAAACCCCAATAACTTCCTCAAAGATAGATAGAGAAATGATACAACCAACCAAGAGAGATAGACATAACCTAGCAGCAGATCCTCCTCCTCCATAAGTGCGCCACTCCTTCTTGAGTGCATGAGTGAGAAGTGAGTGAGTAAATAGAGTGCCTCCCGCACTCTATTTATACTTGACTTGACTTTCCTTTTTACCTAACTCATGTAGGCTCGAACTTAACCACATAACATAATGCTGACTAGGCTGACCCCCAATAGGGTGGTCTAATAACCCTTTGACCCACATGGACGACCCCCAATAGGGTGGTCTAATAACCCTTCGACCCACATGACTTATACAGGGCCGACCCCAACAAGGTGGTCTAATAACCCATCAAGTATAAGTTACGACACTTACAATATAAATGACGACACTTCCGTATAGAGGAAAAATACCATCTCTATAGGAGTACATACAACATATATGAAATACATTCCGAAGTTACATATACATCAACACAAATAAGTACAATGTTCAGAAAGTTCAAGAGCGTTTTGCTCTATGAACTGAAATTCTCTCATTAATTGGATTTGATTGCTATGATCCAAATTGATGAGCACGACCTTCCACCAATATTGTTGACCAAATTGCAATTTTTTTGCGATTTGTGTTCTAAAATGGCTGCATTTTCTCATTTACCAATGAATTCGATTGATAATTACAGTATCTTTCCTTTAAGCCTTGACTCGGTTGGCGTCCATGGAGTGGCTGCGTAGTGGCTCGATGTCTCCCAACATGATGGAAATATCTCATGCTCGATCCATGCTTTGTATGAGTCCATCGCTTCTTGAGTCCATGCGTGATTCTCTATTTCTCATGAGTCCAATGCTTGAAGTCTATTGAGATGTTACCTTCCATGAAAAAGCTACTTTCAAAAGATCGAAAGAGATTCAATGTGATTCAGAGATGGAGGATCTTGAGTCTGATTCTCCCCCTTCAAAGTTTGAGAGGGAGAAACCAGAAGATGCCTCAAATTTTCTAGATCCTAGAGAACCAATATACCTAATTGATAGGTCACCCGATGAACCTCCTGCTAAAAGAAGATCTGCTTGGTTCCGAGATATCTTACAAAATGCAGAGAAACATGGAGCACCAACTAGCTCATCTAGAGAACACAAGCAACCTGACAGATATTCAGGGCATGTTGCATTGATGAATTACATCAGTGATTCAGAACCATCCTCATATGAAGAAGTTGCAAAGTAGCAAGTTTGGAAGGATGCAAGGATAGAAGAGTACAACTCTATAATGAAGAATGATGCTTGGGAGGTTGTTCCCAAACCCGATGGGAAGTCCATTATGACTTCCATATGGATTTAAATGAGAAAGCATGTTGCATATGGTAGCATTGATAAATATAAAGTCAGATTCGTTGCCAAAGGTTTCTCTCAGAAAGAAAGCATCGATTGTGATGATACTTTTTCCCCTGTGACAAGGTACACCACAATCTGAGCAATGATTGAACTTGCATCTGTTCTAGGATGGAAACTTCACCGGATGAATGTGAAGACATCCTTCCTCAATCATGAGGTTGAGGAAGAGGTTTATATTCAACAGCGTGAATAATTTGTGGTGCATTGGAAGGATTCACATGTTTTCAAGCTAAAGAAATCTCTATATCAGCTTAAGCAATCCCCCAAGGCTTGGTACTCCAAAATTGATAACTGCCTTTAGAAACTGGGTTTCTGTAATAGTGAAGATGATCCAAATCTGTACTGCAAAGTAGTGAAGAACTAACCATTGATATTGGTTTTGTATGTTGATGATTTGTTTCTCACTGGAGAGGAACATTTGATTACTTGGTGCAAGAGGGATCTCACCTCAGAGTTCGAGATGAAAGACTTAGGTATGATGCACTACTTTCTTTTCCTTGAGCACTGTGGATATATTGTGCAGGTTTGACATGATAGATTGAAAATCTATGACTACATCGATGGTTTCCAATTTGAGGAAACTTCATGAGTTAAGTTGTGGATCAGATCCACTAGATCCCTCTTTGTATAGACACTTTATAGGATCGCCAATGTAGTTGATACATTTGAGGCCTGATATATGTTATGCCATGAGCATTCTGAGTCAATTTATGTCTAATCCAAGATACAAACACTATATAGTTTCTAAGCATGTGCTTAGGCACCTTCGAGGTACAATTTCATATGGACTTAGATATGCCTCGAGTGGAAGAGTCATGTTACTTGGTTATACAGACTGAGACTGGGGAGGAATCATTGTGGGCCATAAGAGTACCTTAGGATACTATTATAGCCTAGGATCAACTATGATATCTTGGTCCAACAGGAAGCATGGCTTCATATCCCCAAGCACTATAGAAGCAAAATACATAGCTGCCAGTGTTTCTTGCTGAGAAGCAGTGTGGCTAAGAAAGATACTTGCAGGGTTGTTCAGTGAAAATCTTGAGCATACAGTTATTAGGTGTGACAATCAGGTGTTAGCGCGACACCAGTCGACAGGGGTTCCACTCACTGTCGACACATACCACAATCTTCCTAAGCAGCGGCCCGGACAGGGTTTATCCCGCCCAGCAATACCTGCAGAGCATATGAGGTCTCACCCAAGGCATCCAGGAAGAGCAGACGAAACCATGTTTCCGTCAAATGAAGGAGGATGGTTGCAGCTATGATACTTAAACTTATTGCAATACTAGGATAGAGATCTTTAAGCATTGAATATAGTATTAAAGCAATATTCAACCAAGACATTCATCATTGCACAACAGTAATTGTAAAGCAAGTATCGCATCAAAGAAGCATGACATTATTTGGATAGTGAAACATCGCATTACCATAACTGAACAGATTAAACACAGAGATTGTACCAAAATAGCTTCATCATATTATCATTATCGACCCAGATACAATGACTCTGCAAAAACTAGATCTCCGTAATGACTCTTAACATCACAACATACCCGAAAACATACAACCAACATAAGAGCTTCGCATAATATCTTCAGCCTTCAATCCTGATTATCATCCTCTCATCACTTACAATCCTTATCTATATATAGGCTTTCACCTTACAACTCTTGTCCACTTTCTAACAACTTGTTAACTGACACTATGGACAAATGGCTCAATATTAACTAACTTATCCAAAAACCCGCATTCTGCAGTATAACTGACTCAACAGTACATAATATGTAGTCCAAATGACCCAAAACCCGCAATCTGTGGTACAATTGACCCAAAATGCATAAAATAATCTTTCGCTCATCACCTTTCACGCCATCTTCTGCCTTGTCGCGGCATCGGAGATGTTGCGATGGCACTTCACCAAACCGCCTGCCAACAGGCCCCCAACACAATCTTGTGGCTCGCCCTCAAGCCACATCAACTAGAGATGGTGTACTTCATCGTTTTGACTTTGAAGTCCTCGTATGGTTGTTCAACTGTCCACACCACCTCCTTGACTTCCGTATCCACTGACTAACTGTCGACCACGTCTTCTGCAGATGGGTGATTTGTAAGCTTTGCCACTACCTATTGTCGACACTTTTGCACTGCCTGCAGAGCTTCACTAGCTTGCATCATGAATTTGTCGCCGCTGTCCTAGAACTCCTCTAACTGGGTCGCGCGTGTCTTCTGTTGCTCATCCACCTTGGCGACACGGTGTTGTAATTCTTTTAGCTCCTAAGACTTAGAAACTTGCTCCAGTGGTGGCATTGTGCGCATTGTCGCTTTCAATGTGGCCAATTGTCCCTCTGCTTCCTGTCGATACTTAGTCAATTGTTCAACCTGCTCGTCATGAACAATGCGGCCCTAGAATTGTACAATGTCAACGGTGAGCCTGGTTTCCTGTGTCTCCAGCTCCTCCATCTGAGCAGCAACTTCCTCAAGCACCCTTCTTCGTTCATCCACTTCAGCCTGAGGCGTACCCGGTTTCATCTAGGCCTTCAACTCATGATTCTCCTATCGCAACTGAATAATGGCAGCCCCTAATCACTGCACCCAATGGAGCACGTCTACCTCTTCAGCGGGCTCTGGCACATGTTGATAAGCTTCCGCGATCACCCGGTCAACCCGTACACTAACGTCCCACATACAAGCCTTCTCCGCAATAAGGAAATCATGTTCCTTTTTCAGGCCTTTGATTTCACATGCCTTCTCAGCCCATTCTTCCTTGATGTGTGCTTCAACGTCATCCACGGCCTACCGTGCAGAAGCAGCCTTGGCGGTCAATTCTTCGATAGTGCGCTTCACATCGGCCTCACTCGTATGTAGTCGTACACACATACCACTGATCATCCGCAGTCGGTCTATCGTTTCCTTGCTGGTAGTAGCCTGCATAGTGGTCAACCATTCCGTGGGCAAGGAATTCACATTAATGGTCATCGTTTTCAATTGCTGCAGCATGGCATTGGCAGCTTCATCTTCAATCACAATCGTAATTGGGGGAATCTCCACATTCCTCACCTGCGGCTTAGTGATGATTGTGCCAAAGGTTGGTGCTGCTGCTTCCTCTGGTGCCTTTTCTAAAACCATATCGTATAGAGACTCTAACCGAGCGGTGATCGCATGGAACCCTTCATCCGCTTTCCTTTCCATCTTGTCCGCTACCGTAGAGGATGCAGTATTGAGCATTGTGAGCAAGCGGCCCAACTGTGCCTTGACAGGAAAGGACAACCCGCTGATCATTGCATTCTCCTGATACCTTTTCAATCGAGTTTTTCAAGGGCCCGGTCACTATCATCCAATATCATTTTGGTTGATTCTTTCCTTGAGTCATGGTGACTGTGTTGGTCCTAGGCCGATGCCCGATCATCTGGGCCCAACGCCGGGCCACCGGCTACTATCTCTACTAAACTCATGGGTTGTCGCCATGCCTCCGGCCACTCATTCACAGTAGCCTCCAAATCTTCAGACTTCACCTTATACGAGGTCTACAACCATTACCGATTAAGGTCCCAGTGGGCTTGTATATGTATGGTATGTGGCTGAATTGCAAACACCATGACTGGTCTGAAGCGTGTTGTAGTTTCTTTAGATATTTGCGGGACTTGTGTTGTCGCAGCAAAAAGCATCTCTCAAAATAGCCAAAACTGCAATTGGCAATCCCAGAGTCTCTCTGGCTCCCATACATACCACAGATTCTGATATCGTGCACCTCGTTGTTCTGCTACAGCCGGACAGTCCATGCCCTGGTAAGTGTCGGGCTCCTTCCATGTGATGAAAGCGATCAACTGCAACAGCCAACTATATGTGAAGGCACCCTTTCCCGATTGGACTGCCATAGCGTCCTCCATTAATTGATTCAAGAGATACAGAGACCAATTCATTTGGACCCCTTCCGCGCATTGCTCTGCGCATGAAACGATCCCCGAGTTGCACTAGTTAGGTCGACCACCCCTAACCGCCTTGCAGGATAGGATCTTAATGCCCGTGAGTACTGCCTGATCATTGCAGCTGCTGGTGTGATACCCACGCCCATCCGTTTCTAATCCATATTTCTATGCCAACTGCAGTGCCCGCTTTATGTCATTTTCCTTTCCTTGGATGAATTACGACGGATCAAATCCATTTTTAGGTAAGCCAGTTATATACAAAATTAAATCGATGGTGACCGGGACTTCTCTGTCCAGCCACAACGAACCACCATGAAAGCACGCAAGGAGCTACTTCACACACACATTAACTTCTGCCAGTCACCCAAAATGTGGCATGTTAATAATCCCTAACAAGCCGACCTGCTTCAA
Source organism: Larix kaempferi (assembly GCA_027924585.1). Taxonomy (NCBI): domain Eukaryota; kingdom Viridiplantae; phylum Streptophyta; class Pinopsida; order Pinales; family Pinaceae; genus Larix; species Larix kaempferi. The sequence continues at coordinate 1,164,843 of BSBM01000870.1, forward strand.
TCCTTGTGCCCAGTCTTGTACAGTCGTTTTCGAGGAAAGGCGTGTCTCAGGCACATATGGGGCGTATGCAATGTCAGGGTAGGCCACCATATCATGGTCGTCGTAATGCAGCCACATCAACACTAGCCCAATATCCATAGAGCACTCCATTTCAGCTGGGAGTGCTGGAATCTTCACACCATACTTCTGTTTTGGGTTTATCTTGCGCAGGGTGGAATTCGACCGAATGGGAGGGACATACCCAAGGATGTCACCGGCTGATAGTCCCACCCATGGGGTAGACTCACGAATGCGGTGACTGGACTGCCCCACCTATTCTGGAGCTTCGCCTACCGTCGCGGCGGAGGACCAAAGTATCCTCTTACTCTGCGGGGACTCAGAGTGTTGACCTCCCCATCGCTTCTTAGCGACAACTGACTCCCGAAAAAGAAGTAGCCAGCGGCATATCTTCCCCCCCAACACAGGCTTATTGACTAGGTATTTCAACGTGGAATGGTTGGTGAACATTTTAAAGTTTCCACCCAACATTTAGTGTCTGAACTTCTACAGTGCAGAGACCATTTCCAGACCTTCCCTCTCAGTAGTAGTGTAATTCCTTTCGGCAGAGGACAGCTTTCGACTTGCAAAAGCAATAGGATGATCAAGGTCTCCTTCTCCTGGTTGAGCCAATACGACGCCCAACACAATCAATGAGGCATCAACATGGACATGGAATTCCTTAATCCAGTCTGGAAATACCAATATCAGTGCCAACGCCATCTTTGCCTTCAGTGTTTCAAAGTTGTTTTCCGAGGTCCACTGAAATAGCACATCCTTCTTCATCAATTTCTCCATAGGGGCAGTAATCGTTGCATATCCCCTGATGAGTTTACGATAATACCCAGTATACCCCAGAGTTTCCCGCAACTACTTAATAGTGGTCGACGGTTGCAAGCTCAAAATGAGCGCAATCGTGGCCGGATCAACCAACAACCCTTGCTTACACACAATATGGCCGAGCAATATCCCAAACGGTGCAAAAAAGATGCATTTCTTCAGATTCAGTGATATCTGGTGTTGTCGACATCGCTCGAGCATCAACCGCAGATTCACTAGATGATCACGGACCAAACCATAGATCGTCCAATTGTCCATATATACTTGCAAGAACTTTTGAATAAATTCTTTGAAGGTAGAAACGACAACCCATGAAAATATCGCAGGTGCGTTCTTTAAACCAAACGGCATTATAGTGTATTGAAATCAACCCCATTCAGTAACGAAAGTTGTCTTATGGCGATCTTCTTTGGCAATGCGGATCTGATGATAGCCACAGAACCCGTCTGTGAAGGAGTACATCTCCTCACCACCCACACCTTCAAGCACTTCATCAGTAAATGGAGTGGGGAATGGATCATGCAAACATGCATCATTTAGCTTCCTGAGGTCAATGCAAATGCACACTTCACCAATCTTCTTATCCTGCACCACCATAGAACTAATCCATTCCGACTCCTCAACCAGTTCAATAATACCAGCATCCAACATGTGATCCAGTTCTGCCTTGACCCACTTCTTATGTCGCAGATTCAATCGATAGGGTCACTGCCGGATCAGCTTAGCATCTAGTTTTAATGGAATCTTCATTTCTCCTAAGTCGCCAAGAATCCCCTTCATGTAAGAAAACTTGGTAGGAAATATGTCCTGAAACTCATGGAGCAAATCAATGACCTTTCTTATCAGCTCATCATCCCAGTAATCCCCGACATTTTCGAACTTTGGAGTGTCCTCTGTCCCAATGTTAATCTTGCGGATCTTCAACGGCTGATTGATCGGGTCGCTTGGTGCACTAGGTGGTACCACAGCACGACTTCCTTTTGACTCTGGGATATTCACATTCCGCGGATCATCACCATCTTCTGGCCCACCACTGATATTGAAGCACTCCATGAGAGACTGCATTTGGTAGTGCGTGTGCGGATCCGTAGGATATGCTACTAGGACAACCTGCAGAATTACATCACGGATGAGCTATAATGCATTATTAACCTCTGGATCGGCATCCGCAAAACTGAATGTATGGGTAAAACACACTGTGAGCTCCAGCCAAGTAGAAATTTCCCCTCGCAACTCAGCTGCAGTATACCATGAGCGTGGCATCTCATCCAAAGTATGGATAAAAGCATGGACCCACTCATCTTTCGGTCGCGATACCCATAGCCGCTGACATTCCATCAAGTGACCATCAGGATCGGTCCTCCCATCATACTTTCCAGTGTGGTAGACCTCAGTATCACCAAAACATAAAATCATCAATCTTCGGCATTTCAACCATCCATCAATTGATGCCTTGTGTGTCACCCACTAGCGTGCTGGAGGAGCCTTCAATGCTTCATTCAACGCCAACAATCGTTGGGGTTTGAAAACTCTTTCTTCGAACTCCATCAGAAAGTCGGATAAGCCAGGTAGTCCTTCATATATTGGTAGTGTAACCATTTCAGTCGCGACACGGCATAATGACTGTGTGACCAACCCACACTTACGGAGTGACACTTTGTGCAAGCGGTTCTGCCAATATTCCAGTGCATCGTCAGAGTCGGAAGACGCAGAGCTATCACTGCGCCATCCCAGGTCACCGTTGGCAGTCGAATGTATATAATCTTCAGAAATATTGAATGCATGGTCCCATCCGCTGGGATCATCATCCTTTAATTGCTCTATGTAGCGGCATCCTTCAGCTGGATCCAACGGGGCGATAACTATGAGATCGCGATTTTCAAAAGTCATCATCCGTCGCTTGAAGTTGATTATAGCTCCACTATCATTAGCCCATCCAATCCCCAACAGCATGGGATAAGAGCTTCCTCCCTCGACTACTTCTATTACATCAAATTCAACATGTGTTTTCATTCCCTCAATGTCCACCACCATTTGTGGAACTCTCCCAATTGGTGTTACCTTAGCGTGATTAGCTAACCGGAGCTGTACAGGAGACCAACTCAATGGGGGATCCCCATCTTCTTCCAAGCCTGCTTGGTCAAGATGTTGACATCCGAACCAAGATCCAGGATAACTGAATCAACATCATAGTCACCAATTTGAATATTCATCCACATCTCCTTACCCATCTTCCGTCGTTGCAAGGAATTAACCATGAGCTCTTGTGGATCCTGGGCCAGTCATCGTAACAAGGCTTCAATCGCAGCAAGAGCGTCGGGATCTCTTTCCAGGGACAAACAATGTTCCAAAAATGCTCGAAGTTTGCTAGACCGCTGCAACGGGATAACCTCCGAAGTAGCATCAAAAGTAGAGGGCATGTCATACATGACAGCTTTACCTCGATCATTTCCTAATGCACGTCATTCCTGAAGAAACGTCTCCCGTTCTGCATCAATGAAAAATGACACCTTCTTTTGTCCAGCTAGCCTGATCGTTGAGCTGTCTTCTCTAGTTGTCTTTCCTCCTCGAGTGACCACAGCAATGAAAGCATCTTGCGGTCTTGGTTCTACAGAAATTGTCGCAATATTTGCACCCTGGGCCTGGTTCAACGGCGGATTCCCGAGTGGGTTCACATTCTGATTCTGATTATGCCATACATTCTGGTTCTGCACTGGTCACTGTACGTGGTTCTGGGTGGGGTGTGGTATCTGGGGCTAATTCTGCAATTGTGGAGTATTCTCTAATTGCCATCATGCAATCAGTTGTGGAAAATTCTCAACCGTATGATCGTTAACAAAGTAGAACGTATACTGGTTCTGCAGCAGTGGGTAGTCTTGCTCATAGTGTCCCCATACCGCACAGTGATAGCATTGAACAGGTCCACGACCACCTCATCCTCCTTCGTGACCAAATCCTCCGCCACGTCCTCCCTGGTATCCTCCCCGCAATCCTCCCTGCTTTTGGTACTGTGGTTGATTAAACTGTTGCTATACTAGTGCCGGTTGCATTCCTTTCCCTTGTTGTGCATACTGCAGTTGCTGTACATATTGTGGCTGTTGTGGAGCCATCTGCATTGGAGCATATTGCAACATGAACTGCAGCGGTTGTTGTTGTTGTGATACAAACTACATCTACGGTTGAGGTAGTGGCTGCGGTTGCCATTGTTGTACGGCACGCTGGTCATCCTTGACATAGAATGCATCATACATTCTTTCTTGTAGCAACCCATATGCACGGCAATCTTTGTCATCGTGACCCACTGACTTGCAAAATGTACAATAAAGATTTATCGGGGTTGTGACCATTTTCTGCATATATGGGCAATTGTCATGGATGTGTCCATATATATGGCAGACGCAACACCACGGCATGATGCCGCCATTCAATGGGTTTGGCGCCCCTGACACCAAATAATTGCGAAAATCCAGGCAATTGTCCTTCGTATTCCCTTCTCCTCAGCATCGCGTACACCATACTTCATCACGTTGTTCCTTTCCTTTCTTCAAAGCTTGCAGCTATATAGTCAAGTTAGTGAGCTGTGTCTGTATCTGCGACATCCCGGCTACATTTTCTCCAATCGGCGATGCCTCCAATCGCATTGAAATCTCTAGAGCTTCACTGGGAGTCGAGATGTTTTGTTGCATCAACGGTAGCCGAATGTGTGGTAGCAGTGCCGCGATGAACCACTCTTTATGTTGGACGGCGCTCATATTGAAACTAACCTTTGCCATCAGCATCTTGAATCGCTGGTCAAAATCCCACACGGTTTCATTGGGGTACTGGTTAATTTCCTTCAATTCCGTAATATACTGAGCCTCCGACTTGGGCTTCCTAAATGCTGCAATCAGTCCATCCTGGATCTCATCTAGTGATTTCTCTGGAGCTCCTGTAGGGATTAGAACAAACTTCATAAACCAATCTAATGCACGACCTCACAGAGTCATCGCTAACTGTCCTTTCTTAGCGGCATCATCGGTGATCTATTTTATGGTCCAGACTGCTTCACACAAAAACTATTAGGAACCCATGTCTTTACTTTGTTAGTATATTGTTGTTGGACGCATATGCTTTGTAAGTAATCCCGTAGTATTTGTTGATCAATAGTTTGTTTTATTGTTGTTGGCGCATATGCTTTGTAAGTCGCCCGTAGTATTGTTGATCCATAGTTTGTAGTGGCCCATGGTTTTGACCCATAGTATTGGCGCCTAGACTTAGTATATAAGTGTGTGTTGAGGCCTATGAAGGCATCGTGAAGTTATTTGTATTGAGCTTGCTCATAGGAGGTTTCCCCCTCGAAGTGGCCTGTGATCAATATAAAAGTGATTCTGAGTTCTGTCATTTCTGCTATTTCGCATATTCTTATTAATTAATTGTTGCAGGTGCATCACATCTAGTATCAGAGCACTTTCTTGGGCTCGTTGGGTGAAATTTCTGCCAAATTTTTTTTCGCATCTGTTGCAGGTTCATATTTGGGAATAATCCCTATCCGCTTAACTGTGGTAAGTACTTGGGCATAAGCCCTAAAACTCATTGTGAGGAGTACCACAGGAACCCCGAAGTAGCTGGCCCATTGAGAGGACCTGCCAGCAAAAAGGGCAACGACCCCGACCTGATTGACTAGTTCCCACCCGTGAGTTAAACCAAGAGCTGTCGTTTGTGGCTAAGTGGTTATCAGTTTTACCTCAGCCGTGGAGTGAGGGGTACTACCCCAATACACAAGCCGTCATACAGCATTGGTGGCCGAGTGAAACCCCAGAACTGTTAGGAAGCCGCACATACCTGGGGTCCATATCTATTTTCAGCTGAACTATTGTCGATCACTGCTGCGCCGTTTCAGATCCAGCCGTTCAGATCCATTCTGCACGTCGTTCCAGATCCAGCCGTTTTCAATCCATTCGGTGCCGTTTCAAATCCCTCTATTTTCGCTCGCTTCTGGGAAGCATAAAATTCAGTTTTTCTCCATATCTCCCTTGTTTTCATTTTGTTTCCCTTGAAATTTTCAGGGAACCCCTGTCATCTCATTCTGCATATTTCATTCCTGAGAACCCTATCCCCAATTCCCCTTCCCAAAGCCCGAAATCCCACATTTGTCTATTTTTAGGGTTTGCCATAACTTCCTCAGATTTCACCCAATCACCTTCAAATTTTACCACAGAGTTCCTTTCTGAATTCTGCTTCTTTGTCCCCCTCTGCCAAATTTTTCCATTCTTTCACCCCGCTTCTGAAATCCTCATTTTTGCTTCCCTGTATATTCGACAGTGTCCAAAACCTAGTCAAACCCCAATTACACTTCAGATTTTTTCCCAAGTCCAGATTTTCCTTTACTGAAGCAGTTTCTGTTTTTGTTTTCCTACCCAATCAACCAAAAAAAAAAACTCCCGGTTATGGTTGTCACCCGTGCAGGAGCAAAAACCATGGAAGACGCACTTGCAGCCATCCAAGCCAAACTCCAGGATCTGGATGAAAAATTTCTCGGTCTCCATCTTGAACATTCAGCTATGAACAACAAACGGCAGTCCGAGTCTTCATCAGACAATGGGTTCTCTTCTTCCAGCAATTTCTGTGGTCCGAAGCTTGATTTTCCTCGCTTCAATGGTACTGATCCAACTGGATGGATCTATTGTGCAGAACAGTATTTCCATCTACATAATACTTTTGATGTCAACAAAGTTCCGTTGACATCCTTTCATTTGGAATAGGAAGCTCTTCAATGGTACCGTCGGTACATCAAGGCTCATGAAGAGCCAAAATGGCCAGACTTTTGCCAGCTCCTTTTGCAACGATTTGGTCCTAGTGCTTTTGATGACTTCACAGGAGCCCTCAATAAACTTCACCAAATTGGCACTGTGAGAGAGTATCAAACCGAATTTGAGAAACTAGACAACCACACCGAAGGATTGTCTGATGACTTTTACCGGAGTTGTTTTATCAGTGGTCTTAAGGATGCCATCCGCTTTGAGGTCAAAATGTTATGTCCCAACACAATGATGGAAGCCCTAGGGTTGGCTAAGTTGGCAGAAGACAAGATTGTAGCCCAACAATGCTCCAAGCCCACTTTTGTTCCCTTCCGAAATATGGGTTCTCAACGACCACCTATACCGCAGGCTCCTCGACCAACTCCTATCAAGTGTTTGTCTGAAACAGAGATGCAAACACACAGAGAAAAGGGGCTTTGCTATAATTGTGATGAGAAATTCACTCAGGGACATAGATGTGTTCAGCAAAAGCTCTATCTCTTGGATGTGGATTCTCCGCCTGCCTCTGAAATTGGTGACGAAGATCCAGAAACACTGGATGCTCCGGTCGACATTCAGGAACCACCTATTGACCCTCCATCTCAGGATGACCAGCCAAAGATATCTCTCCATGCTTTAGCTGGAATCACCACCCCCCAAACAATGAGGGTCAGGGGTTACTTCAAGAAGCTTCCTCTTACAATACTCATTGATTCTGGTAGCACTCATAATTTCATTGACCCTCGGATCGCCAAACAAGCTGATTGTTTTATCCATCCTTGCTCCAACTTTGAAGTCATGGTTGCTAATGGGGGCACCTTACCTTGCAAAGGAAAGTGTCGAAATGTGCGTATCTCTATGGGAGATTATACCTTGCACTCTAACATGTTTTCCTTGACCTTAGGCAGATGTGATGTGGTTTTGGGCGCTCAATGGCTACGCACACTTGGCCCTATCTTATGGGATTTTGCTGAACTTTGGATGCAGTTTTCCCTCAATGGACAAAAACACACATTGTGTTAGAACATTTTTACACCTATGTACATTAATCATTTATTAATGATGGTTAATTAGTGCCCAAGTGATTAATGATTACATCCCTAAGTTGGTTAGCTACTAAATGGTCAATTATCATGAACTAGTTAGCAAATGTGAACAAGTGCTGAGTCAAACCAGCTGTTTGGAGCGCTCCCCAGGGCAATTAATGCATTCAGCATGCCTAGAGCGCCCTCCTCAGGTCAATTAATGCACTCAGCATGCTTCTCTTCTACCTAGGGTGCATTTGCTCAGTTTGTGGACAATCTTGCCAACTTTGTCATATTTTTGGCCAATTTTAGCTACCAAACCTCTAACCAACCAGTTTCTTCACATGTGTGAGGTCACATGGGCCTGTCCAGTCATTCCTAGCATTCACACAGCTGATTCGAACCAGTTTGGGATGGTTTGGGATATTTTGGTCAACCTAGGGGGGTTTGAGCTATTTCTAAGCTAGATCAGTGTGAACACTCCAGATGGATTCGAATTCTTCCAGATTTGTATATATGGGTGTTCTTAACCTATTTTGAGGTTGGACAGTTAATAATATTGACATTATTCACCAATTTGATGTGTATTGTTCTTCATTCATTTACAGATTTATGCTATTCTTGCAAATGTTGTGCAATCTTTCACTAGTGAGGAATCCACAGTAGCTAGGTCCTGCTGTGATTGAGATTTTACATGGTATCAGAGCTCTTGGAGCTAGAATTCGAACCAGCAAGACTGTTGTAGTGGATTGCCAGAAGCAGTGGAGAAACCACATAATTCCTGAGGCCATTGCCTTGAGCTTACTGGAGAAATCTAGTGGCTCCTCTCAGGTGTGATGCTCTCCTGAATGCACCCACTATCCATACAGGGTTCGAATCTGTTAGTGTAGATCCCTCCTGAGTGATTTGAGAGTTGTTTGCAGGTATTGAAGATCAACATTGTCAGCAAGTGCGTGAGCAGCAGAGAAGAATGGAGCCATCTCACCCAAATGTGCTCACTCCTTTCAACTATTTCGATTGGAAGGCAGAAATGGTGATTTTGCTGAGATCTAAGGGTCTCTACAGAATTACGATGGGCACTGAGGTGGAGCCAAACTCAGCTGTGGAGAAATCCAAGTTTTTTAACAGAATGGATGAGGCATTTGGCCTCCTTTGTCTCAGCATTTCGAGAGACCTCCTGTTTCATGTAGAAAGTCTAGCAACTCCAAATGAAGTGTGGCTCAAGCTTGAGACACTATTTGGAAAGACTGATGAGATGAGAGGCCACCAGCTCGAAAATGAGCTTGTCTCACTGAGCCCAGGGAATTTCGATTCCATCCAGGACTTCTTCACCAAGTTCAAGAACTTGGTCTTGCAGATCAGACAATGTGGCATAGAGAAGAAAGAAGAACAGTTGGTGTTGTCCATTCTCTCCAAACTGGGTTCTGAATACTCAGTTTTTGTGTCTTCCTTCAACTCCACAAGGCTCACAGTTAGAGGTTGGAAGATGCCATCCTTGGCTGACTTCATGGAGATGCTAACTCAAGAGCAAGACAAGCTGGTCTTGATGGGCTCCATCAAGCAAAAAGACCAAGTTCTTGCAGCTGGAGATTCGAAATATGGAAGAGGCAAGCAAAAACCAAAGGGGCCGAAACCTCAAGAGAAGAAGATGAAGGAGAAGAAGCATTCAAGTGATGAAAGCTCAAGTTCAAGTGATGAAGATTCAAAAGTCAAGAAGATGAAGAGCAAGAAAGAGAAGCCCAAATGTGGTTATTGCAGAGGTTCTCACAATGAAAAATCATGTTTCAGAAAGAAGATAGACATTCTAACCAAGCTACTTGAAGAACATAACATTGATGTTCCAAATTTTGCAAGAAGAGAAGAAGCCAAGCTCTCTTTGGAACAAGATCATTGCCTCTATGCCACATGCAAAGGTAAAAAGCTCTATAATTTGGGTGAAAGAGCCAAATATTTTTCTGATATCTCTGTTTCTGATTTACATTCTGATATATCAGATTCAGAAAATTCAGTCTCTTCCCTGAAAGAATCTCCATCCAGTTCACCGAAGCTTTCTCCCAATACTAGTAATTTTTCACTAGTTTTTGACATGCCTTCTGAAAGCTCTTTCCCACTTCAATCAGATCTTTCATATTCTGATATGGAAGATAATATGCAGGCTGATATACAGGTTATGACAGCCATCAAACCATTTCTCCAACCATTGGATGCCCAAAAGACCACACAAACCCCAAGTTCTACAGTTGGAAAATCTCACAATTTTATTGTTTCCAAAACTGTGTCACTGATCTATCTTGGTTTTATGTCTTGCATATCATTCCTTGGTTGGACAGACATGTCATTGGCTATCATGGGACTGCTGTTCCACATGTCTGGACCTGATCTTACCACCTATGGTTCAAAACTCAAGTCTCCAGACCCTTCAAGTTTGCTCAACTGTCAGTGTGATCCAGTTACACACACTTCTCTTACTGTAAAACCATTCGATCATGGAGACATTATACCTCTAGTTTTTGCTGCTCCATATGGCTCCTATTCTGATATATCAGAGCCACATGATCTCTATTACAGATTTGGTAAGGTGCTACATCAGTTCGGAAGGAAGATTCATGGTTTGATTTGCCATGTGGAAGCTCCTCAAAATGCAGATTTTGTTGAGATTTTTGATGTTCTTTGGGAAGGATTTTGCAGAGATATCTTTTCCATTATTGATCATGTATTCATATCAGAGTATGTATGCAGCAAGAAGCATTCTTATAATGCTCCCCCATCATCAAATGATGAGATTCAAGGAGCCTTCCAACATGTTTTTTTCCTACAAAACATTGAAGAATTGGTGCATGATCATGACATCCACAACATCTTCACCAAGTATTTCAGCAAGAAGTTGTTCATTCAACTCATTCAAGTGAAGAACAAGACCTGTTGAAGACCTTTTGATCATCTCTGTATCATGTCCATTCTTGAGGGAGGATTTTTCCCATGTGGTTTTGCCTCTTTCCTCATTTTACATGGACAAATAAATTTTCATGATGTAAAAGGTGACTTGAGCCTAGTTGCCAAGGCCTTAATTTTTGATATTTCACTAAGTCTAGCTTAAGGGGGGGTGTTAGAACATTTTTACACCTATGTACATTAATCATTTATTAATGATGGTTAATTAGTGCCCAAGTGATTAATGATTACATCCCTAAGTTGCTTAGCTACTAAATGGTCAATTATCATGAACTAGTTAGCAAATGTGAACAAGTGCTGAGTCAAACCAGTTGTTTGGAGCGCTCCCCAGGGCAATTAATGCATTCAGCATGCCTAGAGCGCCCTCCTCAGGTCAATTAATGCACTCAGCATGCTTCTCTTCTACCTAGGGCGCATTTGCTCAGTTTGTGGACAATCTTGCCAACTTTGTCATATTTTTGGCCAATTTTAGCTACCAAACCTCTAACCAACCAGTTTCTTCACATGTGTGAGGTCACATGGGCCTGTCCAGTCATTCCTAGCATTCACACAGCTGATTCGAACCAGTTTGGGATGGTTTGGGATATTTTGGTCAACCTAGGGGGGTTTGAGCTATTTCTAAGCTAGATCAGTGTGAACACTCCAGATGGATTCGAATTCTTCCAGATTTGTATATATGGGTGTTCTTAACCTATTTTGAGGTTGGACAGTTAATAATATTGACATTATTCACCAATTTGATGTGTATTGTTCTTCATTCATTTACAGATTTATGCTATTCTTGCAAATGTTGTGCAATCTTTCACTAGTGAGGAATCCACAATAGCTAGGTCCTGCTGTGATTGAGATTTTACACATTGATAGGATTACAACCAGGTTATCTCGGCATCATCAGTTCAAATCACATGGAAAAACTTCTCAAGAATAATTCACATGGTGTCATCGCTCAGCTCCATTCCATTCATATGCAACCATCAGCGGTCTCCACTACTCCTTTGGATCTACAACAAATTCTGGATCGATATACAGGTGTCTTTGCTGAACCCGTGGGATTGCCACCTTCTAGGCCAGAAGACCATCGTATTCAGCTCCTTCCTGGTAGCATTCCTCCCAACATCAGGCCCTATCGCTACCCATTTCACCAAAAAACGGAGATTGAAATGCTCGTTCGGGACTTATTGAAGCAAGGTATTATTCGCCCAAGCACTAGTTCCTTTTCTTCTCTAGTTATTCTTATCTGCAAAAAAGATGGGTCATGGCACCTCTGCATTGACTTCCGAGCACTTAATCACCTCACCATCAAGGATAAGTTTCCAATTCCTATTGTTGATGAACTTCTTGATGAGCTTCATGGGGCTCACTTTTTCTCCAAGTTGGATCTTCGTTCTGGGTATCATCAAATTCGGGTTCATGAGGATGATATCCCTAAAACAGCTTTCCGCACACATGATGGCCATTATGAGTTTTTGGTCATGCCCTTTGGCCTCACTAATGCTCCTTCCACATTCCAGGCCTTAATGAATAAAATATTTCGACCCTGCTTGCGGAAATTCATTTTGGTATTCTTTGATGATATCCTCATCTACAGTAAAACATGGGATGAACATCTCCAACATCTGGATCTTGTCATGCAACTTTTCTCTAACCATCATCTCCATGCCAAGCAGTCTAAATGTGTTTTTGGACAGAAGGAAGTTGAGTATCTCGGGCACATTATCTCAGCACAAGGGGTTCGCGTGGATCCTGCCAAAATCGATGCCATGAACAATTGGCTGCATCCTTAGACACTCAAGAGCCTTTGTGGTGTTTTGGGGTTGACTGGATACTACCGCAAGTTTGTCAAGGATTATGGGAAGATTGCAGCTCCATTAACTGCTCTATTGAAAAAGGATGCTTTTACATGGACACATGCTGCTCAGTGTGCATTTGACAAACTAAAACAAGCTATGTGTACTACACCTGTTCTAGCTATGCTCGATTTTTCCAAGCCCTTCACTATTGAGAGTGATGCTTGCGGCAATGGACTTGGTGTTTTTCTCCTTCAAGATGAACACCCCATTGTGTTCACCAGCAAAGCCCTTTCAGGTAAGAATTTAGCTGCCTCTACCTATGAGAAGGAAATGATGGCTATTTTGCATGCAGTACGGAAGTGGCGCCCATACCTATTAGGGAATCATTTTTGCATCAAGACTGATCACCAAAGTCTGAAATATTTCTTGGAACAGCGTGTCTCCTCCCCGGCACAACAGAAATGGGTTAGCAAACTCATGGGTTATGACTATGAGATCACTTACAAAATGGGTAAAGACAATATTGTGGCAGATGCTCTTTCTCGCACATTTGATGCCCAAGGTTCTCTTTCAGCTATTTCTATGCCTGTTCCAAATTGGTTGCAATCTGTTCAACAGGGTTATGTCAATGACTCTTCCTTATCTCAAATCATCCAACGCATGACCAACAACCCTTCTATTGTACCACATTACTCTTGGGATGGTGCTTCTCTGAGACACAAGGGTCGTCTAGTGCTTCCCCAGAGCACATATCTTCAACAGGATGTCTTCTATGAACTCCATGCTTCTCCATCAGTAGGGCACTCTGGGTTCCTCAAAATGTATGAACGGGCACAACGTAACTTCTTTTGGTAGGGCATGAAAAGGACAATTCAACAGATGGTGACCAAATGTGATACCTGCCAGTGCAATAAGGGTGAAACAACACTCCTTCCAGGATTGCTCGAACCCTTGCCCATACCTACACGGAGTTGGACAGATATTTCTATGGATTTCATTGAAGGGCTCCCTAAATCTGGCGGGAAGACAGTGATTCTCGTTGTGGTTGATCGCCTCTCCAAATATAGTCATTTTTGTGCTCTCAGCCATCCCTATACAACCTCCTCAGTCGCTCAAATTTTCCTGGACCAGATCTTTCGTCTTCATGGCATCCCTTCTTCCATTGTCTCTGATCGTGATGCGACTTTCACCAGTCATTTTTGGATAGAACTATTTCACCACACTGGCACCAAACTGAAGATGAGTTCAGGGTATCACCCATAAACAGATAGTCAAACTAAAATTGTCAATAAATGATTGGAAACTTATCTTCGTTGCTTCACCTCTGAACAACAACATCAGTGGGCAAAGTGGCTCCCTCTCGCTGAATGGTGGTACAATACCTCTTACCACACTGCCTCTAAAATGACCCCATATGAATCAGTCTATGGTCATAAACCTCCAGTTCTTCTTCCATACACCCCCACCAGTTCACCAGTTCAGGAAGTATACACGGTCCTTCGAAACCGCGATTAGATTCTTCGCATTTTGCGGGACAATCTTCACATGGAAATAAATCGCATGAAGCAACAAGATGATCAACACCGTTCTAAACGCACTTTTTAAGTCGGCGATATGGTTTTTCTTCGTCTCCAGCTGTACAAGCAATCCTCCCTGAAACTCAAAGGGCGTCATAAGCTCGTTCCAAAGTTGTATGGGCCATATCGGATTCTTCAGAAGATTGGGTCCGTTGCTTATAAATTGGAACTTCCTCCTTCCCGCATTCATCCAGTCTTTCATGTCTCTTGTCTGAAGAAAGTTCTTGGCACCAAAATCAGTGGACAAACGATTTTACCCAAACTGGATAATGAAGGATCCATCCTTTTGGAATCGGAGGCCATCCTCAATCGGCGCACTCGTCAGCTTCGCTCTCGCTCTATCACAGAGGTCTTACGGCATGCAACCAGAGGATGCTACATGGGAACCACTCCTTCATATTCAAAAACAATTTCCACATCTTAAGCTTTGAGGACAAAGATTTTTTTTAAGGGGGAGGGGATGTTAGGAACCCATGTCTTTACTTTGTTAGTATATTGTTGTTGGACGCATATGCTTTGTAAGTCGTCCCATAGTATTTGTTGATCAATAGTTTGTGTTATTGTTGTTGGCGCATATGCTTTATAAGTCGCCCATAGTATTGTTGATCCATAGTTTGTAGTGGCCCATGGTTTTGACCCAGAGTATTGGCGCCTAGACTTAGTATATAAGTGTGTGTTGAGGCCTATGAAGGCACCGTGAAGTTATTTGTATTGAGCTTGCTCATAGGAGGTTGCCCCATCGAAGTGGCATGTGATCAATATAAAAGTGATTCTGAGTTCTGTCATTTCTGCTATTTCGCATTTTCTTATTAATTAATTGTTGCAGGTGCATCACAAAAACCAATACTGTTATGGGTTGTCTGTCCCACTCCCGTGGAACAATGGTAACTTAGCATCGTCGCCCGCCATTCTGGGCTTCCTACCTCCTTTCATTGTACTACTACCAATCAACTTTTGGGGTATTGAAGAACTAGGCGGTGTCGAAGTGGTATTTCTTGCTATCTGAGAGATAGTGAATGTAGGTATGGGTACGTTGGTGCTGGGGTTTGGTCCTGCCTCTATCCTGGGCATAGCCTGGTTGTCCTTGTCAGGATTGTGAGGTCGCTTCGTCCCATGTGGTCTTCCTTCACAGTCTTGCGGTTCGACCGCAATAGGACCTTTTCCTTTCCTCTGCCTCTTTTCCTGTCGGAACCTTGCTCCTCCCCTCGTAAGACCACTTTCTTCCTCGGCTTCACTCACAGTCTCATCATGACCTGCACCTATCTACCCCTTACCATTCCATGTACCACCCCCCAATTGTTGCGGTACCCATGGCCTCTGCCCACCAGGATATCTACTGATCAAGATGCTTCTTCAATATACCCTTTTCGCAAATAAGCATCTTAATCGACAGTTGAAGCGACAGTAGAAAAATGCCCCGAGGTTTGCGGAAAAAATATCTTTCAGCTTCACCATAGGATTTCTGAGTATCAACCACGAACTCTGTGATATAGCCCTCTAAGATGCTATTGAACCACACTTCAACAGCTCACGATGCTTTATTATCAACCTCCTGTAGCTCCTGAATCAACTCGGGGGTCCAGGTCATCAGTTCACCACCCTGGAAGTTCCTCTTCTGGAAGGTCAACTTTGCCAACCACTCATACAAAATGACTAGGAATTCACAGAAGAACCATTCATGCAGTCCATCGTGAATATATCTACCCACACACTGATCTACTGTGAGTCGAGTGTTCCTGCTTTCCTCTTCAGCAAATTCCTGCAACTTTTGATAAAACCATTCTTAGATCTCTGGTTTCGTCGGGTTCCACATCATGTCCTCCTTTCACTTCATACACGATCCCAACAACGGAACCATTTGTTAGCGCGATGCCAATCGACAAGGGTTCCACTCACTGTCGACACATACCATAGTATTCCTGAGCACTCGCCGGACATGGTTTATCCCGCCTAGCAACACCTACAGAGCAGATGAGGTCTCACCCGAGGCGTCCAGGAAGAGCAAACAAAACCATGTTTCCGTCGAATGAAGGAGGATCATTGCAGCTATGATACTTAAACTGATTGCAATACTAGGACAGATATCTTTAAGCATTGAACATAGTATTAAAGTAATATTCAACCAAGACATTCATCATTGCACAACAATAATTGTAAAGCAAGTATCGCATCAAAGAAGCATGACATTATTTGTATAGTGCAACATCGCATTACCATAACTGAACAGATTAAACATAGAGATTGTACCAAAATAGCTTCATCATATTATCATTATCGACCCAGATACAATGTCTCTGCAAAAACTAGATCTCTATAATGACTCTTAACATCACAACATAGCCGGAAACATACAACCAACATTAGAGCTTCGCATAATATCTTCAGCCTTCAATCCTGATTATCATCCTCTCATCACTTACAATCCTTATCTATATATAGGCTTCCACCTTACAACTCTTGTCCACTTTCTAACAACTTGTTAACCGACACCATGGACAAATGACTCAATATCTAACTGACTTATCCAAAAACGACCAAAAACATGCATTCTGCGGTATAACATACTCAACAGTACATAATATGTGGTCCAAATGACCCAAAACCCACAATTCGTGGTACAGTTGACCCAAAATGCATAAAATAATATTTTGCTCATCGTCTTTCACGCCATCTTCTGCCTTGTCGCAGCATCAGAGATGCTGCAATAGCACTTCACCAAACCGCCTGCCAACATCAGGGTTACATCAAGATTTCCGAAAACCCATTGTTTCATGACAAGTCGAAACACATCAAAATGAAGTATCACTTCATCTGAGACATGGTCCAAAAAGGTACTGTGAAACTTAACTACATCACTACTGCTGAGCATATTGCAGATGTGTTAACAAAGCCTTTGTCGGTGATGAAATTCAAGTACTTACAACACAAGATTGGTATGGCAGAAAATGCCTCCTTCGTTAAGAGGGAGTGTTAAAAGTACATCATCTAAAGACATTCTCCAAACCAATCTCGTACAACCAAGATTGATCCTACCGTATAGAGGTGAGTACTTTGATTGCCTTCCATGTAAAATTTATTCCTCTCATATAGAGGTAATTGATCAAAGTAATGATGTTGTAAATTAGTCTTGTTGGACAAAACTCCGGACTTGTGTGTCAAGTCATGATTCTCATGTGAACCTTCCGTATAAAGGCATCCATGGGATGGACCTCCCGTATAGAGGTGGACCTTCCATATAAATTCCATTCTTTACTTGTTAAAATCATTTAATGTTGTGTGATGTATTATTAACCATGATCACAAGTTGTTGTTAAGTCTCCTTTATAGATTGATCACCTCTAAAGTGAATTACGTTAGCATATGACCATTTGGTATGGAATAATATAATATGATCACTCATCCGATAATTCTTCTTAGTATAATGTAATGTGATGGATAATTAAAGTTAGCACATATTGACCATGCAGTAGAAGATAAATAAATATAAGATAAAGCATAGAGATTAAGAGAATTCGAATAGCTCATGAGATGACTAAGTGAACTCGAATTGTCAAGCTTCAGTTAAAGCCACCATGTATGCCTCAGTTAACTAAAGAAATCACAGTGGTCACTTCAAGTAAATCAACAACATGATTTCAGTTAACCAAGTGTTAAATAAGAAGGACTAGTTAACTAAATTGTTTTCACTTTAGCTAAAATAAAAGACGACACTTTAGTAAATCAAGGAGAACTCAAATCGACTCACTATAGTGATGTTATCAAGAAAGAATCAGTTAAAGAGAGTTAACTAAATGACAATAAAGAAGATCTAGTTAACTAAGTGTTATTGCATGACGACACTTATGTTAAACTAAAAGACGACATGTGAGTTGTGACACTTGCATGATGACACTTAAGTTAGCCACCTAACTAAGTGGGCAAGCTTTTAGTTAAGGAGCAATTTCATCCTAGGAGATAGTTTAGTGAGATAAAGAACTACATGAGAAGTGGGGTGCACTTCTTCATGCAAGATTGATACATCCAGTTTGAGGGCGAGTTCATCCGGAAGTTAGAAGAATATGATGCATGAGAAGAATGTATAAATATGTTATATGGGATTGATGAATCCAATGTGAAGTGAATTCTCTTTTCCTTTGAAGGCAAGGCACTCCTCTTTGTGTGCATGATATTTTATTGATGTGATGGACATATTGGACAACACATTTGATTGATCTCTCTTCTCCATTGCTTATGTATCTTCACCAAGAGTGTTTGGTGAGCTCTTATCTTCCGAAAGCAATCTGCTATATTTTAAAAGAAAGGCATTCTCTGTTATCCATTATATTATACTGAGAATAGTTGTTGGGGTTTTTGTTCTCATCTTTTTTAGGATCTTTCCTAGGGTATATCTTATGTTATGGTTGTATAAATTTCATGTGATTGAATTGTCTCATTGCTTCAAGTTTCTACATCTAAAATAATTAAAGATTAAATCTCAACTAAATTTCAACAGTTGGGACTCGATGTTAGGGTATTGACCCTAGTTTTATTTGGAGGGGTGGAGGCATTGCTCATTGTGTATCCTATGAATCCTAGAGTCATGGGACGGTTGTGGTGGACATGCTCGCCTAGACGTGTGATGATGACTTCCAATTTCTTGCTAGGGAAGTTAGGTCAATATAGTCGACACTTCCAGCTGAGGGTTGTATATGTGGTTAGGTCGGTATAGCCAATGCCACAACATATTCTAGTAAAGAAAGGATATGATGGGAGCATAAGTAGGTTATGGAGTTTAGGTGATTCTAACTTAGTTAGTTGTGTATTCTACTTGGGAAGTAGTAGTCTCTTTTTATTTTTCTAAATTCCTACCATGTGAATAATATGTGTTTGATTATGTTTATTAGTCTTAATGTGATGATTAGTTAATATTGAATAATTGTGATTGGTGGTTAAAGATTATGAGTGATGATTTGTTGTAAATCTTATTAGTAAGAGAAGATAAATGATGCATTACGATTATTCTCTTAGATGTTTGATTGAGGAATATATATATATATATATATATATTCCACGTGGTTTACGGCACTGGAGATCGATGCTCACTGCATCCATGGAAAAAACCCCCCGGTATCCCACGAGGAATGAGGGGCGATAGGATATTGTCACTACAAAGGTGGCTCAACAAGAGCATCAAATATGCCCATTTAAGAGCTTAGCATGTCACTTACAAGGATTGAACTTAGGTGGGGAGGTTAATAATTAATCCTCCTAACCACCCAAGCTACATCCAATGGACACACACACACACAAATATTCCTAAGAAAAAAATCCTTTATTCATATTTGAATAAACATTGACTATCCTTTAAGGACTTTACATCACAATCTTTGAGAGCTTCACATTACAAACTCTTTCCAGAAATCTGTCTGGAAATTTCCTTTTTGCATCAAAATTACATCATGATTCTTTTGTCTTCAAAACATATAAACAAAATTTGTCTTATCATTATGTTTCCTTATATAACAACAAAATTGAATCTTCTACATATTATATAAACTGATAATTGGAAATGATTCTCTCATCCCTGAGATCGTCTATCTCCAATAGTCCAAGCTCTAGTAACGATGCATTCTTGGAGATCTTATCAGCTTCAGCATTGAGCTCGCAGTATACATATGCAAATGATAAATTCTCAAAAGATTCCACCTACCTCTATATTTCTCCAAGAAGGTGTTGCATATGAGGGGCACTTATTTGAGTTTTTCTATTTTCCTAGTCGATGACCATTATTTAATCCCCGAACACCTACAAACGAGAAATGCCTTTGGAGAGAGAAACCTTTAATACCGCCCACAACGCTGCTAATTCTGCCTTACTTTTTGAACAATGGCCCAACATGAATATAATGCAAATCTTGGTATCCTATTATAAGAATAGGACTCCCCCCGAACTCCCTAAAGGTGGATTCCCTTGACTTGCGCCATCAAAGAAATCCCGAGGGATGGTTTTATCCATACTTGGAGGAATTAAAATGCATTGTTTTTTATCTTGTGTTCAGTTTTATGTTCCTCGTCCACTGTAGAACCAAGGAAATTGTCACTTCCAGAGGAACCCACTGGTTTTTAAAGATTACATATTTTTGTGCCCACCATATCCCATATATAAAAGAAGAGGTAAAAGCATCATAGCAATGTACTGTCAGATATTTCCACCATTGTTGACAGCTTTGTTCCCACGACAAACTAATCTGGTTTGAGGACGCTTTAAATTCTTTGGCACTGGAATTCCACATATCCTTTTCAAAAGAGAAAGACACGAACAGTGAGAAGAGGATTCTCCATCTGATAAACACAGAGCACACCAGCTTGGAATGTACCACCCTCATTTTAGGAGATTTTCCTAGATTAACAGTTTATTACTCATAGTTAACCATAGTGTTATTTTTTGTTTCTTGTGAAAGACTCTGATACATAAGAATCGTGCCTAATTTAGCTTAAAATTCTAATGTTGTATTGTTCTTTGTCCAACACAAAACATTTGGTGAATCCTCTTCTAAATGAATGAAACATTTCACCAATTTATTAATAAAGCAAGACCATTCACTCACTACTTCTCCACTTAGTTTAAGAACAAAGAATATTTTCAACCTTCTCTACCCCGGGATTGAGGAATTGGGCTTGTACATATGTTAAAGCATATATCCTATGGCTTCTTAATAACACTAGTGTTTCCCTTGATAGCTTGTATTCGTCTCTCGCTCTTAACCAAGGATCTTCCCCTATCCGAACACTTCTACCATTACCGATTTTCCAAGCAAGCCAATTACCAAATAGAGGAAAGGCCAGAGTCAATGCCTTCCATCCTACCAAGACATTTTTAAAGGATTTGGCAGGCTGTCTAATACACTCCAAAATAGAGGAATTTAGACAATATTTAGAAATCATTACCTTTCCCCATAAGGACTTGTCGTTCTGATACAAACGTGATAGAGATTTAGTAGCTAGATATTTACGGAACACAAAGGGGTTCTTTATGCCCCTATCCCCTAGCTCCTTAGGATTGTGTAACGAATATAAAATAATATATTAATTATAGTTTATTAATTATTAAGTTAAAGGGTGTAACCCTTCACTATACATGCTCAAAGCCTATAAAAGCGAGCTTCATTGTAATTTAATATCATCTCATCAATTATCTTATCAATTATATTTTACTATTTATCCATTTATGGAGCCATTGTCTTATTTACGTTGGAAGTTTACATAGAAGTCAGATATCACCGCTTCATTTGGTATCAGAGCCTCGTTGGCTAGATTCCGGCCTTTGGCCATCTTTTGGCTTTTAGCCATTACCCAGGGTTTCCTTGAATTTTGCTCTTTGACCATAAAATCACAATAAATTCCCACATCAATGCTCCTCTTCCCAAACCTCCCCTACATTCTTCATCATCCTCCATCATCCTTCCTCCTTCCATCTCTCATCCGTGCTCACACTTTTTCCTGCCATTTCCCCTTCACTACTCAACCTACACATTCCACTACTCCTACGTGCCTACATACTCTACACCAACTGCGCTCATCTATTCTCCACCATTTCCATCGCTCTCCCTTACTCTCATTCGCTGCTCCCCTATTCTGCTCCAAAAACCACGCTTCATGCTCCATCCTCTAGTTGCACCCTTTCTGCTCATTGCTATCTCCCCCATCTTCATTGCAACACCCCAAACCCCTGCACGCATCCACATCTACCTATATCCCTTCCCAACGCAATCCTCCCCCAAATCACCATTCGCACTGCTACACTTGCAATCCCCTCACTCCATACCTCCCTGCTCACTCTTGCGTCGCTCGTTATCCCTACTCCAACCTGCACCCATGCATCCCCTTCTCCTAAACGCCACCTTCGCTCTTGTGCATCCTCCACTTTGCCATGTGTACAGTCTTCCCTGCCCCAGCATCCTCTCGCTCCTCACATCCACATCCCTTATCCCCAATTCTATCACCTTCCATCTCCGCCCACGCCCATAGTCGTTGCTTTCGGCTGCGCCTACAACCACTACCATCTGCCCGTGCTACCACGACCTGCTCCACCATTGATGCGTGCTCCCACCTATGCCCATCCATTCCCCGACCTGCCATTCCATCTCCCTGCTTACATTTCCATCAGCGCTCCGCTTCACCATCCAACGTTTTTGCCAGCCCGTACTATCTCCAACCCTGTCCACGGGTCCCACAGCACCATTCACGCATAATCCCTGTCACTATCCACGCTCACACATAATTTCTATCCAAATTAAAAAGAAAGCATAATAAATATATTATCTATAATATTATTTGTTATCAATTTTTAACCCTAACCTGTCTGCCTCAAATCAATAGTAATAATAATAGTTAACATTTATTATTATTGTTAACAAATATTATTATTACAAAGCTTTGAAATTCTTTATAATAAAGCTATTATTTATAATAATAGTTACTTTTTATTAGTAATAGCCAATTTTCTATAAAATTTAAATCATATTCTTCTCATAAAAAAGGAGACCAAAAAAAAGGCTATTTAACCAAAAAAGAATTTTTACAACAAAAGCACATCAAGGGTTATTACAACCTTTGTGCCTACCTATTGTTGAAAAAACAAAAAACAAAAAAAAAACAAGACCAAGTCAAAGAAGATATTAAAGAGAGCCGAAACAAAGTCTCGAAATATATTGAAGAAGTCATTGAAGCCAATTGTGGATTTGTCGAAGAAATTATGGATTCCATATATAAATCCAAATTCTGGACTAAGTGTCCTTATTGCGAAATGGAATTCCAATATCCGACACTTTTTAAAAATTGCAATCGCTCATGTCCAATATGTAGCAAATATTTTACTAAGGAAGAATATCAAGGTCAGTCACAATTGCAATCGCAAATACAGAAATTGGAAGGCAAATTAGGATACTACAAAGAAATCCATAAAAATCTACAATGTGAGATAAGTAAGCGGAGCATTCTTGATCAGTTAACAGAACGAGAGAATCGTTGCTTAAAAGATCAAAACCAAAAGCTGAAAAAAGATAATCAAGATATCGAGGAAATGTTATCATCTAAGAGTGAAGAAATATCTCGATTAAAAAATCACAATCAAGATCTTGAAGACAAAAACAAAAAGTTTGAAGATAACAAAGAATCACCGTATAGAAGTGATAATGATTTAGAAGAAGACATAAAGCGTTTAAACCAGCCCATCATGGACAAAGATGATGAATTGACACAAGTCCGGAGGAAGCTGCAAAGTCAAGAATCAGAGATAGGTCAACAGCAACAAAAGAATAAAGAACTCTAGCAAACGTACGACGCTACTAAAAAGGCGCACAAGCTGGAAATTGAGAAAATCAATGACATATTAGCAAGCAATACCGAAGAACTATTTCGACTAAGAATTCATAACAAAACATTACTTACGAAAATCAAAAAGTTCAAACATAGTCAAAAGATGGAACACTCCAATGAAGACCTAGAAGGAAAAATACTAGAACAACAAGAACAAAACCATCATCTGAAAAATCGTAATCAAGAACTAGAGAAACAAATTGAGAAGTTTAAAGAGGACAGAAAGTCGCAAGACGAAAGGTTCGAGAAAATTCAGAGTAATAACAATCTATTAGAGAACAAATTGGAGCAAATCTAGGAGGAAGCATCCAAACCCTCCGAAAAACAAAGTCAAGTTGAGGAAATAAATTCAGTCCTCGACACAATTCAAAAAGAAGTCAATCCAACAGAAAAACAAACATCAAGGACTCCTCATCGACACCCCAATTATAAACGTCATTTTGACCAACGACAAGGTCAAAATGAGCATACACAGAGGAATTATGATGTCAGACAAGTAAGAACATCGAATCAACATACTAAGCATCAAAAAAAAAGTTCAATCCCACAAAGCATTCAAATAGCTCCGATAAAAATAGATCTCGGATGGACCACATCAGAGACGATGCGACAGTTCTTCCTTGGAATTCGTAACTCTTATCGCCTCACTTCATCAAGTGTTGCCAGTACTAAAAGAAAGGATCTAGAGATGTCAGTTCAAACAAAAAAATCATTTATTTTCAATAAGCTTTGAGGACAAAGCTTCCCTTAAGGGGAAGGCAATGTAACAAATATAAAATAATATATTAACTATTAAGTGAAAGGGTGTAACCCTTCACTACACATGCTCAAAGCCTATAAAGGCCAGCTTCATTGTAATTTAATATCATCTCATCAATTATACTATCAATTATATTTTACTATTTATCCATTTATGGAGCTATTGTCTTATTTACATTGGAAGTTTACATAGAAGTCGGATATCACCACTTCAGATTGGCCAAAATATACCATTTTACCAACATAATTCCATCAACTTGCTTACTAGTTGTCCACAAGAAGGAGAAACATGTTTTCCTTATTTTGGTTAATATACCTTTAGGGATATATGCAATGGATGCCCAATATACTAGAATTCTTTATAGGACTGCCTTTAAAAGGACTAGGCGTCCACTTCTTGACAAGAATCGATTTTCCCAGCAGGAAATCCTTGCTTCTATTTTCTTGTATAACCAAGTCCAATCATTGAAGGAGTATGAGTTTGGTTTCAAAAATAACCCAAGATTTTTTAAACCTTCTTCCAAATGATTCATGGGAAAGTAGACCACCTCCTTCATGCTAACATGTTGATCATCTGAAATGAGATTCTGGGAAAGGCTATACTTTTCCACATTAACTAACAGTCATGTAGCCTTTTTGTATAACTAAAGAATCTAAGATAATGAATGAATATCCTATATTATTCCCTATCCAATCATAAGCACATCATCCATGAAAAGGACATTAGTGATCACTTCTGACTCAATCACTCTAACCCCTTTCAATGTCCATGTATTCCTTGCATGGTGGACTAATATACTAAGAGCATCAGCCACCAGAAGAAATAGAAAGGGAGAGAACAGAAAACCTTGCATGATACCCCAGTACGACCAAAAAAATGAAGACGGTAAACCATTTATCAGAATTGTAATGGATGCCTATTGAATGCATCACATTATCCAGTTAACGAAATCCACTGAAACACCTATTTGAATAAGGAGAAGGCGCAAAAAAGTCCAGCTTACCCTGTCAAAGGATTTAGACATATCCAACTTTAGAGCAAAGCCGTTATCTTTGTTCTTGGACATAGAGTGAATGGCTTCCTGAGCCAAAGAAACTGCATCATGAATCTGTCGATTAAAAAGTAACCTAAATTGTTCCTTCGAGATGATTTTACTCGGATGGACTTTAGCCTTTGAGCAATAATTTTGGCAATCAATTTGTAGATAACATTACAGCACCAGATATTCCTAAAGTCATCAAATGATGAAGGCTTTTGATTTTTAGGGATCAAAGCCAAGAAGGTAGAGTTTGTTTTCCCCAACACCTTTCCAGAGCGCCAAGATTCACGGATGACCTTTAGCAGATCTTCCTTTAAGAAGTCATAAAACCTTGAAAGAATTCAACCATGAACCCATCTGGACCAGTGATTTTTCCTTTTTTGAAGGAATGCAAAATGTGATGCAGTTCCTCTTCCGAGACCTCCTCTGTAAGGGCATTTTTTATTTCTTATGTTGCCAACTTAGGGAAAAGCCTAATAACTTGCAATATTTCTTGAATAGGACAACCTTCCTACTCTTTAAAAAGAGACTGGAAATATGAAACCCCTGCTTCTACTTTTTCCCAGAAAGAGTTGATCAGAAGGCCTTGAGCATTTTGTATCTCCACAATAGAGTTTATATTCTTCTTGTAGTATGCAAATCGGTGGAAAAACTTGGTATCATTGTCCCCTTCGGAAATCCAAATCGCCCTGCTTTTGGGTCTCCAAAGTTGTTCTTCCCTAGATAGGAGCTCGCTTCTCTTCAACTCTAGAGTTTTCAAAGAACCTAACACATCCTCCGAAAATATCCCCAACCTATTAAGGGAATAAACCTCCACTTATGTTAGTTGGACCTGTTGATTGGATCTATAAACTTTTCCCCATTTTTTGGTTACTTTCTTGACGCTTGCTAGATTTTCGACTATCTGCTTCATGAAAGAGACAATGGAGTCCACTTGCAAGGGTGTCCACATATCCATAACCAAATTCCTATAATCATCTTCTTGTAATCATCTCGAATTAAACTTAAAGGAAGCAAGAGGTTTTGGATCCAATAGGGGGGTTTTGGGGTCATTTGGACCGTGTGAGTTAGATTTTGGGTCAATTTTCCAGGAGTCGGTTAGGAAGTTGTTAGTAAGTGGACAAGCATTGTAAAGGCGGAAGCCTATATATAGACAGAAAGTTGTAGGTCATGAGAGAGATGGGGGAGAGCTTTGATATGCATTTTTGTGTGAGAGTTCTGAGATTAAGAGATATTGCTGAAATCTGTGATCTACAAAGGCATTGTATTGGGATTTTGCAGTAATAATATGATGTGATGAAACTGTTTCTGTGCAATCCTGGTGTGTCTTCTGTCTTTTGATGGTAATGCAATGTTTCTTTGGTGCAATAGTCGCTTTACTGTTATAATCTGCTGCAACAATGAATGTTTCCATTAAATGATGCTATGAGTATAATAATGTCAAGGTGAATGCATGGATCTATTGTTGAATGTTGCAATAAGATTAGGTAGTTAATGCTGCATACATCCTCCTTCATTCGGTGGAAACATGGTTCCGTCCACTCTCCCTTGATCGCTTCGGGTGAGACCTCATCTGCTCTGCAGGTGTTGCTGGGCAGGGTAAAACCTGTCTTGGCTGATGCTCAGGGAGATCATGGTGGGTTGGTTTCGACAGTGATGGGAACCCCTGTTGACTGGGTCTAAGTCAACACTTATCTAGTATCTGATCTATCTAGTTTTCAATAATAGAGAAATCAGTTCGCATTCCTGCATATTTGTCTGTGTGTATTTGTGTTTATATGCGTAGTGTAATTTCTGCTTGCTTATTCTATTTCTTGTGCTTCCTTCATAACAGATCCAACTCATTCAGTCGAACTGTTTTCCCCCTCAGTTTCCTGGCCCCGAGTGGATCATTGGTATCAGAGCAGACTCAGAGCTTCGTTAGAGCGCATTAGCTTTGTTCGTGCTTAATTTTTGCATAGACACTTCCAGTGAAGTTACCTGACTTATGTCAGTTCAAACTCGCTCGCAGAATCGGAAATCCAAGAAGACACTACCTCCAGAGATGGCAGAAGAAGGGGGAGAAATACATGCAATCGATGAGACACAACAGCTCATAGAGCAAGCACTGGCTCGAAAACAAACTGAGATATTCGCCTATTTCAACGAGATTCTCATGCGATTTGCTTCAAATTCAGGAGCATTTTCGATGAGACTAAATCCGACAAAATCATCCCCCTCAAAGTGCAAATGAATTTGGACATACCGAATCTAGAAGGAAAGATTGACGCGAAATCCGTCGACAATTGGGTTCAACAATTGGAGTCCTATTACTCTGTGAATCAACTCTCAGAAGCCGACAAGATCACCATGGCATCCTTAAATATGTCAACATTCATGCACTGCTGGTGGGAGAATCTTTCGACAAAGATGGAGAAAAGCGGAGACCCCATCGACACATGGGATAAATTTTTAGAACACATCCGAAAGGAGTTTTACCCGCTGAAGTACCTCGAGCAACAGTATAAGAAGTGGCTGCAGCTAAGGCAATGGAAATACCAATCTGTGCAAAGATACATCGATGAGTTCTATCGACTCATGGATAGACTTGGTGTCCAAGAAGAAGAAAAATTGCTTGTTCTGAAGTACATTAGCGGATTATCCCAATACATTCAGTAGGAGATAGAGTTTCTGACTTTCAATACGCTTGCGGATGCATTCCACTATGCCATCAAACTTGAAACCAAGTAGAAGGGAAAATCGTGCTTCGCGACAAAGCCGACATCTTGACGACCACCCGACAAGAAGGCACGAGCCAACTTCAACAAGTCGAAATATTCTCAGTCGACTTCACCAAAGCCAGATCATGGGAAGAAGCCTTTTCATAAAAAGGAACGTAGCAAACAACCGACCAAAAAATGGTGCAACTACCATCACTCATCTTGGCATGATACATCTAAATGCAAAGCTCGGAAGACCTTCTTGGAAAAAGTGTCGACATCCGACTCATTTGAAAATATTGTGGTATAATCTGATCCAGAAGCAATGACTCTTTTGACATCGACAACTCCAGCAACCTTGACCATTGTCGATGAGGAGGAATGAGAGCGCCTGTTCCATACACAGATATGGGTTCAGAACAATCCATTGCATCTGATTGTGTAGAACGGGAGCCAGAAGAACTTTGTTTCTGAAGAACTTGTGAAGAAGCTAGGTCTTGTGACCACTCCACATATGCAGCCTTACAACATCGGTTGGATGAAGGATGGACAAGAGCTAAGGATCACCCAAAAATGAAAGCTTGCATGCTTCATAAATCCTTTTGAAGATGAATTACTGTGCGACGTGGCACCACTCTCTGTAGCCGACGTCGTGTTTGGGAAACCTTACCTATGGGATCGTCATGGAAGTTACCAGTCACGACCGCAGAAGGTAATTGTCAGAATCGGAGATCAGCGATACAGCATACCAGAACGACGACCTACACCAACGGTTTCCTTGGTATCTGTGAAACAAACAAAGAAGCTCATCAATCATGCTCAGAAGTTTGCATTGATTATGATAAAGCAACAACAATCTAGGAAGACTACAACAACTAGTCAAGTCACCGACGAGTGCAGCTCCCGACAAAAGCAGCAGATCGACAATGTTCTTGATGGGTACCAAAACCTATTCCAAGTTCTAGATGGAGTACCTCTACACTATCAGGTAAAACACTCTATTGAACTTGCTCCTGGTTCTTCTTTTCCTAATGCATCTGTCTACAGAAGATCCATTATCGAAAATGAAGAGATCCGTAGACAAATCCAAGATCTGATCGACAAAGGTCATATCCGACCCATCTCCTCCCCTTGTGGAAGTCCATTCATCCTCCTTCCGAAGAAATATGGGACTTGGCGCATGTGCATCGACTACAGGGAACTCAACAAAATATCGGTGAAGAATCGGTACCCTCTGCCATGGATAGACAAGCTCATCGACTTTCTGAAAAGTGCTAAATTCTTTACTGAGATCGACCTCAAGTCGTGATATCATCAGATTCCAATCGAGCCCTCTGATGTATGGAAAACTGCTTTCAAGACCAAGGAAGGATTGTTTGAATGGTTAGTCATTCCTTTCGGCTTAACCAATGCCCCTGCGACCTTCATGCAATACATGGATAACATTCTTCGACCTTTCATCGGAAAATGGGTCATTGTTTATCTTGATGACATATTGATTTTCAGTCGATCGTGGGAAGAACATGTTGGACAACTTCAGCAAGTCCTCGACACTCTCTAGCAACATCGACTCTACTTGAACATGGACAAGTATTCCTTTGCAATGAACAGCATCAAATATTTGGGGTTTGTAATTGACTCTGCAGGCATTCACATCGACCCAGACAAAGTACAAATTCTCAAAGATCGGCCCATTCCTCACAGCGTTCAAAAAGTAAGAAGTTTTCTTGGTTTGGTGAATTTCTATCGATGATTCATACTCGGTTTCAGTCACATAGTCTGGCCCTTGAATCAGTTGACCAAAAGGAAGTGGGAAAACTGTCTTTAAATCGACACCAACACAACAAGAAGCTTTTGAACAACTCAAACACAAGCTCTGCACTGCACCAGTACTTTTGTTACCTGATTTGCATCAGCCCTTTGAGATTGAGATGAACGCATCAGACTATTCCTTGGGCACAGTGATCACTCAGTCTGGTCACCCATTCTCTTTTCATTCCACAACTTTTAACAACACTGTTAGAAGGTATTCGACATACGAAAAGGAACTGTACGCCATTGTGCAAGCTCTCAAGCAATGGAGGCATTACCTCCTTGGCAAGGAAACGGTCATCCTCACTAACCACAATCCTCTTCATTTCACTCTGACACAATTGAAACTACAAACAACTCAACAGCTTAAGTGGATTAATTACCTACAACAATTCTAGTTGGTAATTAAGTATCGAAAAGGTAAATCTAACGCCACCGCCAATTGTCTAAGCAGACCGCCCATTACTCTCTTCTTTACAATGATGAGTATGCCAGGATATGACACCACTACTTGGCCTCAGTTGTATCAGGAACACATCGACTTTTCACCATTCTACCGACATCTTCAAACTGACAAGTCGTCGACCGCTGACTATTTCCTGAAAGATACCTTGCTATAAAAGCTTACATAGCTTTGTGTACCGACCAGTGAGCATCGACAGCAGCTCATTTGGGACGCTCACTACAGCAAGACTGCGGGACACTTTGGGGTAGCAAACACACTTTCTATTCTGCAAAATTATTTCTTTTGGCCTACACTTAAAACCGATGTCAACAAGTACATTTGATCATGCGTGGTTTGTGCCATTGATAAACCGCATAATCAACGACAAGGATTGTACACTCCTTTGTCAATTCCTAGTCGACCATGGGAATCTATTTCTATGGACTACTTGACAGGGTAACAGTTGAGGCCTCAGATGTGCAAGGTATGCAAAGTGTTGGAATGGGTTCCTAAGCTCTCAATAGAGGGGGAAAACCCAGACTGAAAGGCTTCAAAAGATCCTACGCAAGGATAGTTCTATCCCTAGCCTGTTTGGTATAGTAATCTCCCACGGATATTCGGCCTCCGCTGGCACTCTATGAGTTGATAAGTTTTGCTCCAAAGGATCAGTTCTCCAAATAAAGGAAAAACAAAATGTAAAAGTCTGTGAAAACAAATCTACTTAAAAGGAATCTAAGCTAAGTTAGATCTATCCTAAGAAGGTGTTTCCGGATAAGTGCAGGTCAGATTTATATGTAAATAGATAAGGTCATTCACCAATTAAACAGAAATGTCAAAGAGATCAATGACTTAACTGTTCAAATTACAATTAATTAATAAAAATTAACTAATGGAAAATTGAGGATTGTTATGCATTCAAGATTTGACCTGTAACTAATATGTTAATTGAAAAATTAACACCATTTATAACTTACTGAAAGAACCATTTGCAAAAATCAATAAAAGTTTTAATAGAATAAACTCTTTAAAACCTTCAAAAACACATAGATCATAAGCAATGATAAACCAGAACTGCAGATCACTATGTTTAATAAATTGCACAAGATTGAAACAGTATTTAGATAAGCAATTTGGAGTAAAATCACATTCATCAAATAAACTTGACAAATAGACAAAAGTGGATCTGAAAAATAACTTTACTGTATTTAATGACAGTCTGTAAGAAATTACTAGCTTGTATCAAAATAGAGCATCTCCAGCCTCTTCTGCAGATTTTGTCTCCAAATTCCATCATCCCTCTCTACGAGATATCATCTCTTAAATAAGAGTTACAAAATAACAATACAAGGAGTAAATTCCCACAAAACGGGAATACAAAATAAAAAATAAACTAATGGCCTAGAAAAACTTGCCATTTGTCCCAAATCTCTAACAACTCATCCACATTTGGATAATTAGCTTACTCAAACCCCAATTGGGCATTACATTCGAATGTTTCCATCTCATTCTTAGCTAACTTATGCCAAATGCGAATCTAAACGTGGAATTTGCCTTCAATGCTGACTGGTTTCCTAATTAGTTGTTCCACATCATCAATGTTGACCTGCTCAAGATGCTGAATTTTCTCCTTGGTCTCTTCACACCTACGTTCGACTTGCTCAATCTTCAAGTTAGGCGGGAAATAACCTTCAATGATCTCCATAGAATCAAACTTTGTAATCTCCATGATGTTATCTACTGCATACCATCGCCTGTTGCATATAGCCTGTGCTTTCTTCAAAATATCTTCAACTGACTCGTTCAAATCTTGACAAGTCTTCAATGCAGCTCTAATTTTCTTAAACTGAAAACTGTTGAGAATGGGAAATCCTTCTGGTGTGTCCTTGATATGTCAAACTTAACCAAATATCTAGTAGGCATGTTAAATCATTTCCTATGAAAGTTGTGATCAGATTAGATGTCTTGGTGCAATAACATGCACTTCCCAAATTAAAACTTTGATGAAATTACACGCGTATGCATATAAGTCTTAGGAGTATGTGTATCCTTGCAAAAGTTTTGATTATGAGAGTAGGATGAATATGTGTGCCACCATGTGTGTTATATAGAGTATAGACGAATTATTTTAGTAAGTTCAAAAAAGGCATGTTCTTTGCCTTGTAGGGATAGACTAAGATACAATTGACAATATAAGAGGCTTGTAGGATCATACAATTGTATGAAGCATTGATATAGACATGGTAGGCTGAAATTCATGGTGAACATGAGTGGATTGTATTCTAGAAGGGGGTGAGCTTTTATGAAAATTAAAATTGTAAACGAAATGGTATATTGCAAGACTCATGGATCGGAGTTCTTCTTAAAAGTGTTGTGTAATAGCATGTAATTCATTAATAAGAAAACGTTGAAAAGAGGTTAACTAAATCTGTGAATTAATGCAAGAGTCGTAACAATTCCTTGGAACCAAAGTAAAAGTTTTATTTAAAGACTTAGGTCTTCCTATCGATCACAATGTGGAATGGCACGATCAAATTCAACAATGGTATAACTTTGTTGTAGACAAATACAATAAGGAACCTTGAGGAGGTCAAACCAACCTCCTATAAAAAATGCCAATATAATATAAGAACACCTCCTATGTGATAAAACAAGTAAAATTTAGGGGACATTGATATATCTAACCAAGTGAGAGTTCAATGGGATCATTATAGCCAAGGTCCTATAGTAAGAGGACACAAAGGAATATATCATGATTTTTCTAATAATCGTGAATAATTATAACTTTGGGACAAAGTTTCTTGAAAGGTGGGTGTATATAATGCCCCATATTTTAATAGTCGATAGTTAAAAGATTAATGTGACTTATCTCAACATTTCATTTACTTCTTATACATTGGAATTAGCTAAACTAATTGAGATTTCTATTATGAGGGAATATAAATGTGCGTGTGTGTGCATAGGACATGAATTTTATCATTTTGAATTGTTAATGCGGATAAACATGTGATTCCATTTGATTAAGCATATTGGATGTGGAATGTGGTACCTCGGTATCAGTTTAATTTATACATTGAATAAAGAACAAATATAGCGTGGTGTAAAACACATACATGGTTATTTAAATATCATTACATGAAATATTTTATCACTTTCAATAGTTGGATATACTTATACATGAGATACATATTTGTTTATTGGGATGACATATAAATGAATCAACTACGGTATAGTCGAATTCTTGGTATCAAGGTAACATGGATGGTGTAGACATCACAAAGATAGTTGTATGCTATATGTTGTACTTAATATAAAAATTATGATTTTAAAATCTGATATGATTGTGAGTAAGTGTGGTTTTGACAGGATACGGGATTTTCCCATAGTGGTTATTCAATGACATGGCTCTTTGAACAACAGTTGCATAATGTGATTGGTGTTAAAAGTACGTCATCAGGAGACATTCTCCAAACCAATCTTGTGCAACCAAGATTGATCCTCTCGTATAGAGGTGAGCACTTTGATTGACTTACGTGTAAAGGTTATTCATCCCATATAGAGGTAACGATCAAAGTAATGATGTTGTAAAGTCTTATTGGACAAAACTCCGGACTTGTGTGTCAAGTCATGATTCTCGTGTGAACCTTCCACATAAAGGTATCCATGGGATGGACCTACCTTATGGAGGTGGACCTTCCGTATAAAGGTCATGCTTTACTTGTTAAAAGCATTTAATGTTATGTGATGTATTATTAACCATGATCACGAGTTGTTATTAAGTCCCCTTTAGAGATTGATCACCTCTAAAGTGAATTACTTTAGCATATGATCATTTGGTCTGGAATAATATAATATGATCACAGCATCCGATAGTATAATGTAATGTGATGGATAATTAAAGTTATCACATACTGGCCATGTAGTAAAAGATAAAGAAATAAAAGACAATGCATAGAGATCAAGAGAATTCGAATAGCTCATGAGATGACTAAGTGAAATCGAATCGTCAAGCTTCAGTTAAAGCCACAATGTATGCCTCAGTTAACTAAAGAAATCACAGTGGTCACTTAAAGTAAATCAATCAGCGTGATTTTAGTTAACTAAGTGTTAAATAAGAAGGACTAGTTAACTAAAGTGTTTTCACTTTAGTTAAACTAAAAGACAACACTTCAATAAATCACGGAGAACTCAAATTGATCACTACAGTGATGTTATCAAGAAATTAGAATCAGTTAAAGAGAGTTAACTAAGTGACAACAAAGAAGATATAGTTAACTAAGTGTTATTGCATGATGACACTTATGTTAAACTAAAATATGACACGTGATTTGTGACACTTTCATGATGACACTTAAGTTAGCCACCTAACTAAGTGGGAAGATTTCAGTTAAGGAGCGAGTTCATCCTAAGAGCCAGTTGAGGGGAGGTACATGGAATGATAAGGGGTAGATGGGTGCAGGTCATGACGAGACTGTGAGTGAAGCCGAGGAAGAAAGTGGTATTATGAGGGGAGGAGCGAGGTTCCGACAGGAAAAGAGGCAGAGGACAGGAGAAGGTCTTGCTGCGGTCGAACCACAAGGTCGTGAAGGAAGACCACACGGGACGAAGTGACCCCACAGTCCTGACAAGGACAACCAGGCTACATCCAGGATAGACGCAGGACCAAACCCCAGCACCAACGTACCCACACCTTTGCTCACTATCTCTCAGATAGCAAGAAATACCACTTCGACACCGCTGAGTTCGTCAATACCATAGAAGTTAATCGGTAGTAGTACAACGAAAGGAGGAAGGAAGCCTAGAATGGTGGACGAGGATACTAAGTTACCGTTGTTCCAAGGAAGTGGAACAGATAACCCTGAACAATACTGGTTTCTATGTGAGGCTGTATGGACCATCAAACAGATCACTGATGATGATGCTAAAAAGGGACAATTGGCGACAACTCTTCGAGGTCGTGCCTTGGACTGGTTTATGAAATTTACACAAGTTCCCGTCGACACTCCGGAAAAAACCCTAGATGAGATTCGTACAGGCCTGATCACAGAGTTCC